>CM057812.1:40229502-40870752 GCA_030067965.1 Latrodectus elegans
TTCATAAAATAAACTTAAAGTGTATTTAAGTGGATAATGCAAAATCAATTTTGATATTTTTGTCTAATAGAGATCACAATTATTAAAGACAAAATATTTACGACATATCTGCTACAAAAGAATTATGCTATTACTTAATTTTTCGCAATATCTAACAGATAATACTGAACTATGGCAAATAAAAACTATGAAACATTTCATATTAAAATCGTTCATTAAACATATAATACAAAAAACAATTTATATTTAATAACATGGGGAAAAAATTGTATTCAGACCAACATAAAATAAAGATGTAAATACAAACACAAACAGAATGAATTTTAAATTTAAGGAAGGATACATGCTAAAAGTGAGATTTCTTTTGATTTGTAATTTATCAACTTCTGGAGAGATGCCTTTGCCAATTCACGTTGAAACTGGACAGTAGGTTGATGATCAGTTGAAGATGCAGGTAAAAACTGAAAAAAATTGAAGGGCTTAGAGAAAGCAGTGAAAAGGACATAAATACAAAAGAAAAATTTACAATAAGAGGAAAATACCTCAATAAGTTCATCACTAGTAAGAGTGGAAATAGATTGAAGTCTGTGGTTAAGCACCTTTTGCTCATCTACATTAATTTGAAACTCTGTAGCTGATCGATACAAAAGAGTAATTAAAAGACCTAGATCTGGATATCTTCCAATACTGAATGGGAGCTTCTTTTGAAAACCTAAAGTAAAGAAAATTTTAAAATTTACAAAATAGTGATAAAAATTTTTTTAGTACAATTCAGCATATAAAAAATTATTTTTTTCTTATTAACCTTTGCTTTTATTTTGATAAAATAAAAGTTAGGGTATAAACATAAGATACATTTCTTTTAATATTTTTGAAGCGAAAAACACTCTCTTACAAGAAAGCAGGATTTAGTAGGTAATTAAATGCTGCTTTCTTTAATTATTAGCTTATAAAGTAGTTTCATATTCAACATAAATAAAAAATAAGTTTAATGAAAAACTCAGAACCTTATAATTACTTTTGACAAGTGTAGAACATAAAAACTAACTTGTGTTTGAGGCAAAGAAAAATAGCACATTTTACCAAATTTCACAAAAATAATTCAAAAACTTCAAAGCAAGCATAAAAACTTAGTAAGTAAATATAACAGTATATTATGTGTGTGAAGGCTAGGAAACAAGACGTACAATTTCTTGAAAGTGGCCATCTGGAGCTTCTATTAACAAATTTAATACAATTTCAATAAAAACACATATAAATTATTTAACAAAAGAAACAAATGTCAAACTTACTAGTAGGGGCAACATTAAAAGTGTCCACTGATGATGCCTCTGAAATATATGGGCTGAATATAATTGCAGAATTTTGAGGCTCAACACCTACGTCAATAAATAAAAATATTATGCACTAAATAATCAAGTTTTACACAATTTACTTTTTATATATTTATTTAAAACTATAACTTTATGTTTTATAAAATACAACATAGACATTTTTCTGACTCTCATATTATTTATCTCGGGGGTAGGAGTAATGAATTTTTTTACAATATTTTGAAGAAATATTAGGACATTTTTCAATAATACAACAAAATCAGAATTACTTTTACATAAATCAATTTCTGTATTATGAATACAACATGTTTTTAGAAAGCAATATACTATTTAATAAATTTTTAAAACACTCATATTTTATTAAAAATACAACAATACGAAAAATGATACAGAGATTAAACACTTTTGAGAATTAATAAGTTTATGGCAACTTCTTGTTTTGGGTCAGCTAGGCTGGCATTATGGGGAGCACTGCTTCACTTTTCTAACTGTACCATATTTTGGTGTGGAATCAGACTTCCTCAGTACACACATGCCTTCCCTATAAACAGGTACTCTGTTCATATGGAAGGCAACCATTCACAACCCATTCATATAAAGAAAAGAAAAAGAGAATAGATAGAGAGAGAAAGTAATTCCATTCTTGAAGTGAGATTCAAACACAGGACCTCCCTATCTGCAGTCAGACACACTCTGACCACAAGACAGGTTGGGCAACATATATTTGATTAATGACAGGTAAATTAACTTCTGGTCCATCGATTGACAGCTGCATTAATTTTTTTCTAAATTTAAACCATTATCTTCAGTAAAGTTTTTACAATGTTATTGGTTTTAGTATGCCCTAAAAATGAGATTCGCAGTAACAAATGCTATTCTTTCTTTTTTTCAGATTAACATGAAATATAACTATTGAACAATGTTGTGATATTTGTTTGGTTGTAACTTCACCAAAAGTAAAACAAAATATAAAGTGCTGATATCCCAAAATAAGAGTTTTGAAATACAACACCAATTCAAAATTAATCATATATGTGACTTTTAGTCAAATAGTTTGAGATTTTGCTATGGTGGTATTCTCAAAAATCTCTACATAAAACCAAAATTTTTATAATGTTAGATACTTGTGCATGCCCGTAGCATGCATAGTGAGGGGGAAGTGAAAATTTGACATTCCTATTTCCAGTTTGAAGGAGAACCAAATGAAAGGCAAAAATTTTGTTACCCACTTTTTATTGTACAGAAAGCAGCAGAAAAAGAAAATGTATTACACTAAAAGGAAAATTTGCTACTGAAAAATATAATAAACTTAATTATTAAATAAAATAAAACTTTTAAAAGATTTTAATTTAAAAAAAATCAAGAATTTCAGAATTTATTTAGAAAAATAAGGATCTTTCAGGATTTTTTTTTAAAAAGAAAATCAGGAATATCAGAACAACTGCAACCTTTGAAACTGCTGCATACACATACATGTATATCATAAAACCATTTTCAATTCTATATTCAGCTGTTGATAATTATAACAACCAATTTAAGAATTTAATTTATTTAATCTGAGGTTGCGAAAATATGACATTTTTGTTAAACCATAAATTGCAAAATCATTAGAAGTGACAATGAAAATTATAAATAAGATCATGAATTGAATAGATATAGTTTAGACCAATTGAATCTTATTCAATTGTACTACAGCCTACTATAGACCAAGGCCATCTCAACAGGCTTCCAACAACAGACCCTATTAAGTGCTCTAGCCTGCCAGTTGTTAACTTTCAATATCTTCAGGTCTGTTTCTACACAATCCTGTTGGATTTTGTGCAATACCCATCTCTTTTTCTGATACCATCACTAATTTCAAATGTAATCTTTAATGGGATCTAAGTAGTCCCATTTAAAAATATTCCCAAGCCATTAGATGCAATAAGATTAAATGACTTAGCTAATAAGTTGTTTTTATTTTTTTATAAATTTCACAGTTAAACGAAATTCTCCATCAGTCATCTTCACTAATTAGTGCAAAGCATTTTGTGTTTTTTTTTCAAAAATTAAAAACGCTTTACAGTATTTGCTTTTGTTAATGGCCAGCATTCACTACCATACAAATATGACAAGTCTGATAAGAGTTGTATAGATTAATTTTTGTCTTGTCTAAATTCTAAGAATTTAGACTGGTAAATCCACAGGAGCATTTATCAGCTCTAAATAATCTATTGTCAATTTCAAGTTTAATTTATAAACATTCTAAATAGTTGTACCAAGCTACATAACTGATCAAGACTCAAAAATACATGATTTTACTAGCCAGGGGAGATCATAAATAAAAACTTTACATTTTGAAGAAAAAAATTTTTTTGTAATACAATTGATAAAAAATTCAGAATTTTAATTCATATGGACTAAATTAGAGTATGTACATGTAAAAAATATATATTAAATAACCATTTTTAGCTCCTAATATAATATTTAATGGTTTTAGATCAATAAATAATTCATACACAATGAGAGATACTATTTTCATCAGTGAAGAGTTAAAATATTTTTATTACCAGATTTGGTAATTATATTGCAGCAAGACCCAAATACATGGGATGCAATTTGAAGTCTGCATAATTTCATTTGTGCAATATCTTCTGGACTAGATTGAGACACATTCTGATCGTGGACTGCAAAACTTTCGACAGCCATGAGTCTTGGTATAAGATTGAGCATGTGTTGCCGCAAAAGAAGGAGATGACCCCTCTGATCACTCAAGAAAGTATCTCCAGCTAGTGTATTAGGATCTAAAAATAAATAAAACTTTTAGTTACATAAAATTCAGTAATAATTCTTTTAATTAAACTGATTATAATGATCCATTTATTTACACTTTTCATTTGATATCATAAATTTAGTCATAACATATATATAAATGTTATGTGCATTCTATATTCTGTTAAATTCAGTCTATATTCTGAGCAATAACACAAAATTATTTCATTATTTTGTATTAGACATTTATTATCGCTATAACAAAAAATGAAGCCCCTTAATGAATAATTTAATGAAATGTTATAATATTTTTCATTGCTATAACCATAATATGTATTATTAAATACATCATTGCTACAGCATGTTAATTTCTTAAAGTACAAATTAGTTTCTAAATAAGGCATGTAATATAACATTTTCAACAGCATAATTAAAGAACTTATTAAATTTCTGCATAAATTTTAATAACTAATAGAAACAAGAAATTATTTCTACAATTTCAGCTTAAAGTTAAAATGAGAGTATCAAATATTATCCAAAATTACTTTATTAAACTATATATTATTTAAAATATTTTGTAAAAATATCTACCCTCTTTTATATATTTACATAGTAAATTTTCAATGAATAAAATATTTAAAATTAAATAAAATGAGTGATAAATTAAGTGTTAGTAATTGAAAAAATTTATTTGGATTAATGTCTTTAATTTTCTTATATAATTACAATTTAATTTAGTATAAAAAAATAGTTTGAAATTATGAAAATATCTTCTATTTTTATTTTAAAAAACATAAAATTTTAAATACTTCAGTAAGAAAAATAACAGGAATGTTACCATCAAAACTAGCTCTGGATAAAACAGCTGAAATAATACTAAGTTCTTGCAAGGCTTCTAAAGTATATAGATTTGATGGATCTCTTATCACATGCAAAAACAGTTCTCCATTACAAACAACAAATTCTAAAAGCTGTAATAGTAGCAAGTTTATTTTTAAACATAAGTACTCATGTTATAATATATTTATGCATTTTTAAATTTAAAAAAAAACATATATAATATAAATAACACAATAAAAATTAAAACATTTCAGATAAACACTAAAAAATCTCAACAATAAAAACATTTTTCAGTGATGTAATAATGCAGTGCAACTATTAAATTTCACAGTAAGAATGAAATTCTAAATTAAAAATTTTTCCATGATTTTTCACTTAAATAGCTTAACACATCTCCATAGCTTAAAATTGATTGTCAAAGGGCAAAAAAGTATATAAAGTACATTTGAAAATCAATGAATAAGAAATATTGCAATATTAAAATATTACAAATGACAAATATAACCGAAGTTTTAAATTGTGTGTATAGTTAAAATACAATAACTCCCACAATAGTAAATTATAAAAGTTCTACATCATGTTAATATTTAAAACTTAAATACAATTATTTTCAAGAAAAATAATCAAAACCTATAAAAATAAATAAAAAATAGATTACTTTCACAAATAAAATGCTAATTTTAACCTGATTACTAGTTAATATCTAAAATAGCATAGCTTAGAACATATATTTTGTTTTTAAGACAACATATAATAAATATAAAACAAACACGCTCTATAAAACAATTATTACTAACACCATTTATTTTAGTGAAAATTCTTAAATTATATAAGAGAAAAAGAATTCATTTCTTAAAAACCAACTATTTATCTATCTGCTTAAATGTGAAAATAATTGCTATTAGCTTTTATTTTAATATATATCCAATAACATTTTATATCTACCACCATATTCATTTCATAATTGGCACCAATCACATTCAACTTCCTTCTTGTAATAAAATGTAACAAAGTAAAAAGAGCAAAATAAATAAATAAATAAATAAATCAGGTAACTCCAGGTATTTAATAATATGTGAAAATATCTAGTTTAAAAAAAAAATCACATGCTTACTTAAAACAAATTCAATACTCTTTAATGATAATGTAAAAAGCAGTGATACAGTACAAAACTTTAAAAATAAGTTATGTGTTACAGATTTTAAAAATAATTCAGTAAATATTTTGGTATACAAACTATGAGTTTGCAATTGTAAAATGATAAAAATTTTTATTACATTTAAATATATTAATATGTAATTTTTAAATAATATACAGTATCATTGGTTTGCTGAAAAATATTATCTGTTGACTACAGTCATGTCCATTTAATTATATTTGTGATTGGGTATAAAAAACACAATTGAATAAATAATACATAAGGTAAAATTCAATTTCTCCAGTTTATTTTGCTAGAATTATATGAATCTAATGATGCAAGACGTTTCTGGAGATGTTCTATCCTCCCTCTTACATGCTCCTAAGCAGAGTTAATTTCCTTACATTTTAAGCAATTATACATTAATATAGTGTTTTATGTACCGACTATCCAACTATATGTATATGGATTTGAATTTGTGTATTATTAGGCAATAATTAAATTCAGGAGAATAATGATGCTATAAAAATTTAACCATAGTTTAGAAACTTATGAAATAAAATTTTTTATATAATATAAAAAATTTTAATATACTTGAATTATTACTCTCTCTTTCATTATGCTAATACTTATAATATAATCACCATTTTAAACATGCACACTTTAACACTCATGATTTAATATACCTATATATATATAATTGAAAATATATTATCTTAACCAGTGTATTAACTCACAAAGTTTATAGCAATATAATTACAAAACTTCAGATAATCTATTAAAATATATATTTATGAGTTAATTTCTTTTTTTGAAATGGAGTAAAGTATGACATAGATTTGAAAAACAAAATTATGTTTAATTTGTAATTCATATTTTCCAATATTTGTTAGAAAATAGTCATAAACAGGTGAAAAAAAAAAACCTGAAAAATCCTTTTAATTAAAAGAAAATGTCAATAATTTTAAAATACAGAGCTTGTCTTGTATTCTTTAAACATAATTGCACAATGAATATTCATAAAACTAATTTAGAAATCTATTATTTTAGCTATCACAATTCAAAGTAATTCCTTTTATTTATTAAAAAAACTAAATCAAAAGTTTAAAAATATACACGAGTAAGTAAGTAAGCAAAAATGTTTCCTCTTTATTAAAGTTTCCTGGTAAGCATTGATTTACTATATTTCTAAACATTATATATAAAAAAGGAAACTTAAAATTATTTCAATAAAAGAACTCATTCACAGTAATGTTACCATGATTACACATCAATAAAATATAAAACTAACCTGAAGAGTAGCTTCCCTATGACCAGAACCAAGAGTCATAGCAATGGATAGTATTAATTTCATAATGGCCATGAATATTTGTCGATAACATTTTAATAAATCTGGAAGTAGCCAATTGCTGTTATTCTGTTTGTATTCATCAGGCCTATATTAAAATATGAAAACAATTCTATACTTAACAGAGCTAATCATACTAATAAATAGATTATAAATAAATTTTTGTTGCTTTGTTATGTTTTTATTGAAATTTTGCTTTTATTTGAAATTTCAAGTAAAACAGTTATAATGAATAATTTTGAGCATACAAAAATGTAATACACACAATTATGAAATTATAGAATATTAAGTGAAATGGTGCAATTTCTTTTATAAGTATTTTTCTGTTTAATGCATTAAAACGGGGCAATTAAGATCATTTGTTTTGTATAACTTCTGTTGGTTAAAAAAATGAAATTTATTTAAACATACAAACACTTTGTTTTGATATGAGTTAATTTATTTAATGACACATCTAAAATTTTAATGAGAGAATGGCAATTTTAAATCCTATTTAGTTATGGAAAAAGTTTATTAGTTTATATTTGTTATTATTATAAAGTTTATTATTAAAATTTAATATTTGAGCAGGATCATTTTACCAATTGAATAACAGATAATACTTGTTACACCAGATTATAAACATTACATCAGATTGATCATTATAAAAATTAACAAAATTTTTTAATTTAAATTTTGGAATATTCTTAAAGATTTGTTATATTTAGAAGACAATAACAAATTAAAAGTATTACAATATAATATACTTCAGTTTCTCAGTGAGGAGTGAGATCCTTTTACTTTATTTCATTCTTTACAATTGAGTAAAGTATTTTCATATTTAACTTCAACAGTAACACCTTTTTTGTTAATGTCAAAATTAGTGAAAATATTTTTTCCAATTCTTATTTGGATTTATATTAAGTTTTACACATAATTGGATCGATAAGACTGTTTAAAAAATTATTTCAAATTTGGTAATGAGTTTTTTTTATCAATACGGAATCAAAATCAAACATTTTCTCTGATTGTTCCTTAGAAAATATTATTCAAATGAAGTTTCCTACCTGATACTTATTTCACAACATATCAAAATTGAAAATAAAAATCTCTTAAATAATAACAGTAGAAACTACTTAAGTTAGGATTTTAAAATATAAAAACTAATTCTAAAAGCAATTTAAATGTGAACTACTTATGAAATAAAATATATAAATACTTAAAAAATATATATCATACCATAATTAATATAAATTAACAAAGTTAAACATTTTAATCAATCAACATTCAAATAGTTCCTTAGAATTTATTAGATTTTTAATACAAAGAAAAAATATGCAATAATTAAAGCACTCACAAATCTGGTCGTAAATCTAATGCTCTGCATTCAGCTAATCTATGAATCGCCCCATTTCGAAGCAAAGCCAAAGCACCACTTGTAGAACAGCTGATTCTTGTTAATAAAGCCTGAATTTAAGCACAAGATAATTAATTTCTTATTAAACATATCTAAACCAATCAAGATTACCTTAATTTGTCATTGTGTATATGATTATTGAAAATTTGAACTGAAAAAACAAAGTGAAATCATAAAATTTAATATTTGTTAACTGGATTAAATATACAACAAACTACAATATTTGTCAAAATATTTTTCTAAATGATTTTAAATATATCCTTTTAATGTAAAAAGTTTTGATAAGTTGTAACTATTATATTAAATGAAACAAAATCTTCATTACTTTCATTCTAAAATTGTTTTCAACAATAGAAAACTATATTTGAAATTGTATATAAAATATTTTAAAGCTAATTTGTTCTTGTTTAATTTAATTAACTAAAATGATTTAATCACAAAAAAATTATATTTCCAATTTTCTTCAAATAACCAGCACATATATGCAAAGGGGCCATCACCAGCAAAACAATTACCAGTCTTTTTCTTTTTAGTTAAAAAACAAAAAAAAAAAAAAAAAAAAAAAAAAAATGGTTATAACAAAATTTATTATCCTATATAATTTAAATTATACACATTACTAAAGTATTTTTTTTTTTTTACACCTATCAACATATTATCAAAAAGGTGTTCCTTACTCATTTGCATAATGTTACAGAGAAGCCAGAGAGGAGAGTCAACCAGGTCAATTTAGAACAGATGAGCCAGCAGATAATCATGTTTACTGATAATTTTAATACATGCCACTCCTTCCATTCCAGGGAGAAAGAAAGTTGAGCTTATCTGCAACTGGCTTAAGATTTACCACTAGCCAACCCTGTTGTTGGTGTTGCACCAGAATGCTTCCCAGTACCTAGGCCTGAGTTGGGCTCTACTATTTAGATAAAAGCAATTAGATGGAGTCTTTGTGATTTTGAAGCAGGGACCAAGCACATAACTCCCAATATTTGGCCTGTCACACCCAGAGGTATCATTTCACTTGGACAATCATGACATATATAACATGACTCAGTTGCCTTAAGCGAACATGGGGTCTTTAGTTAAGACAGAATTAGAACCTACTATCTCCGATAATGAGAATGATGAACTAACCAACCGGGCCACTATGGCCCTAAAATCATTTGTAATTCAGCCAACCCTGTAAGAGTGTAAAATCTTTGTCAAATTTTGTTCCTGAGAAGTTGGTTGACATTTCGAAGAGGAATCTGGAAACAAGGTGGATGGAGCATCAAAGCCAGTTTACCCAACATGTCAGCTTGTTCATTGCCATGTATACTGCAATGGGAGGGAATGTACAGAAGGTCAATCTCTTTTCAACTACTGAGGAGTGTGTCCATAATTTGCTTGCATTTAAAATTTAAATACCAATGGTAAGAATTATATTCAAAAATGGTTTTAAGTGTTACCTGAGAATCTGTAAATGACAATATTTTGTTCAGAGACAATACCAATAGCTTTAACAGCCATAAATATTGCAAAAATTTCACCATCAAAATTGTCTGACGAGGCACTAAGAAGTTTCCTAAAACTGAAGTTAAAGGAGTAAGCACCAGCTATGGAAGCAGTGGCAGATTCATCAGAATGTACATGTAATCAGTCACAGATAGTAGCGAGAGCAAAAGGCCTCAACTCAGTCTCAAGGGAATCTTGCTTACTTACAGACCAAATTAAATCCAGTTTAGTAGTAGAAAAACTCATATTACCTGGGAAGATAGGTGGCTTAAAGACAAGAATTCTGAAATCAAAAATATCATAAGTACTTTCAAGTCTCAGGAACTCTAATAAGAAAGAATGTTGAGTTATGAGACTTATTTGGGAAGGGGCATAGTGAGACCAGAAATGCTTCTTTCTCAATAAAATTTCACCGAGAGAGAGAGGGCAGGTACAGACATCTTTCAGATAGACTAAAAATTTCAGTCTGCAGTTACAAAGTGGTAATGGAGGTTGAGATGGCAGCACCAGTGATAAGTCTAAATGCTTTACCATGAACAAAGTTTATTCTTATGATTCACCATCAGAATAAGTGATAAGTAGCTTAGAATCATAATCAATATCTTGTCTAATATAGTATGTGAATATGAAGCCTTAAGGAAAAATATAATGAAGTGAAAATGGTGAATATGACATATTGCTATGAATAAATGAACTAATGAATAAACATATTTTAGAAGTGTCTAAATTTAATTACAGATCAAAATAATTCTAACCATTTTTGATTCAAATACATAAAATGTTCTAAATTTATTTGAATTCTTATTGAATAAATTCTGTAGTTCCTCATCATCTTTGGATAAACTATCAAGGATGTGCCTTAGATAACCTTTAGACACTAAAAATGCCAGCCATTGTTGTTGAGTGTCTAACGATACAGCAACATCAAGAACTGCCATAGAAAGCATCTGAAAAAAAAAACATTGATACTTAGCATTTACTTGTAAAGTTCCTAATAAACATAAAATTATATAAAACTAATAAAAGAAATATTCTACTATGATAAAATGCTTACAAAATAGTTAATTCAGCACTGAAGACTCAAACATTTAAAACAAAGTAAAATAATTCTATGAAAATTATAATTTTTTTTTTAATCTGACAGACAGATTATTATTTGTGTTAGTTATTTTGAATCTTAGATTTAATTATATCAGGAATTATTGTAAATAATCAAAAACAAGAAATTTTAATAAATACAGGCAAAAAAAAGAAAAGAAAAAAAAAAAAAGAAAAGTTATTTAAATATAAGAAAAGAGTTACATGTATTGTTAAAATATTAACATTAATTAATACATTGAATAAAACAAAAGACATCAAGTTAAAGAAATTTTTAAACTAATTTATACCTGTTTAAAAGAAATAGTACCAATAACTTCATAAGTTTTAATAAAATATTTTTATGTAGTTTTAATTTCCTATAAAATTTTGATAACCCTTTCTCACAACTGTTTCTTTTTTTTTTTTTTAATTATTTTTTAATTATTGTAATTTTTTTCAGTTTCTCAAATTTATTTTATTTAGCAACTTCAAGAATTATTTTATAAAGCTGTTTAGAACTATCATTTTTTTTTTATCATATTATGCCTTATTTTTCTCCAATTTTACTGACAAAAATTAGTAATATCCATTGAGGGGAAAACTCATTCTACTTTCTGTTTTACGAAGAATTCCCCCTTCCATTTTACTAGCATTTCATTCTGAATTCAAAGAAATATTACCATTTCATTAAGGAGTATTTGCCCTGAATCCAATATAATTTTTTTTCAATGCATCAGAAAGTTTTCTTTTTTATTAAATTGTATATATTTGTTTTTAAATAAAATTACCATTACATTATTACACTTATTCATATGCACAGACAATAAAAAGACAAGACAGACCGGTGCTTATATATATATATATATATATATATATATATATATATATATATATATATATATATATATTAGTAGATAACTCAACAAATGTTACTTAATTATTCAAGCCTAAAAACTTAAGAGTTGGTGAATTCCTATAACCTTGCCTATAATTTGAACAACTGTGTAGCTTTTCCTATATAAGTCAGATTCAATATGAAACAGAGTAAAGAACAACTCTTTATTCATATCTATGCTAAAGAGTGACAGTTTCAATGATTCATTAAATGAAATGCTTTCAGGAAATTATCTTTTCTTACCACTCAACTACTGACTGCTTCTTCATTAGGTAATAAATTACTGAATTAAAAAATCTTATACACACACATATATATACTTAAAATCTAACATTACTCTTAAATGCTTAAGACACCCTCAATATTCAATTTATTTACATTTATAAGCTATAAAATCAAAACTTGAAACCTTAAAATTTAAAACATAAATATTTATGAGTTATTTAGTGTTCTTATAAAGAAAAATTTATGGTTACAAATTTTTTTAAATACTCTCAATAATCTTATGCTTTAATCTGGATTTCTACTTTCTAACTACATGCTGTAAAATGTTCAAACCATTTATTTTTCAAAATTTCTAAAAATTAACAAAAATGGTAAAAATTTTGAAATCTTTTAGAAATTCAGATGATACAAGTACAATATTTACGGAAAAATTAATCAGAAAATATTTCCAAATATGCAGCCTATATATGAATAATAGTGTATGAGTGATATTATCCAACAATATTCATAATTATGAATTATACTGGCATAATAATCATAAAAATATAATAAACTTATATAAGAAATAGGTTCAAAGTGTTTCAAGTTTATAAAAGGGTTTTTGATCAAATTATTGTATAGGGCAAAATACAATGCATTTGTTAAAAAATCAAATTTCAAAAGCTTAAACAAGTCAATAAATATTTGGTCACTATAAATGTCTATAGATTATTTGTCTATATAAATATTTGGTCACTTTAAGATAAATATTTGGTCACTATAAATACTACTTTGAGGTTAAGTAATTGCCACTTAACCTGCCTTCAGGGTAAATGCAAACTGTCCTGCTAAATTTGAGATCAAAATGATAATTTGGAATAGCTTTATAAAAGTAAACATACTTAAATTATTTTATAAATTTTATCAAAATATTAAGAAAAGGTAGAAATTAGCAATTAGAGAAATTCTGATATATTTCAATCAAGTTTTGGCTTAATAAATTTTACATGACTCGCTTGAATAAAATAATTACTGTTAGGAGATATTTAAATTAAAGTAATCTTTAAAAAATAATTAATTACAGTAATTTGAATAGGATATGAGAAAAATTTTTGTTGAATATTTGGCATAAAATGATCAACATCAAAAGTAACTCGATTTATTATTTATATTACTGTTATATGTGGTATGTAGCTTTCTGAAGAAAAATGTTTATCTCATCTTAAAACACATGGACCGAAACAAACCTTAGTAATATCATGTCCAGTGCAAGCATCTCGGCAAATAATTTCCATGATGGTTTCGCCAAAACTGAGAATAACATCCATGTATTCTGTACGAAGCTTCTTTGATTCTGAACCCTGATCAAGTATTCTAGATGCAACTCCCCCAAGCTCAACAGCTAAAATTAAAATTACTAAAATATACATAAAATTATAAACACATTTTTAATTAAAACAATTCATAAAAAGAATTAGCTTACATTGAGTGTCATACGGTTTCTGAACAATACACAGTAAATTCAAAAAGGCACTGTAGAAATTAGCTCTAACTCTCTGGAAGCCAATACCTAATATCAAAATAAAAGTTTATATATAAAACTTCATAAACAGACTTTCATACCATATTTAAAATTGTTATAAGGAATCAAAGCAATGTTCACTCTAAAGAATAACTTTGTAAACATATATTTGATCTGCAACAATAAAATATCTCTACCTGTTTTGAGCAAACAATCTACTACAGCTCTTAAAACAGACAGCAGACAAGAATGGTGAGCAATTGGTATCAAAGAGTGTTCCGTATTTTGCAACTCATAAGTATTTTCATTGATAAATGGTGACACTTGAGTTAAAGGTTTTAAGAACGTTGCAATCATACTGTGTCGAAGGGCTGACATTAAAGTCAAAATAACTCCTGAAGCTGGTGGCATTAATTCTGGTAAGACATCTGGTGACATGATCTAAAAATGTCAAAATATGAAAAACCAAGTTAATAATATATAAAATTGACAATTTTTTTTAAAATAAAAGCAAAATTTTCTTATTAAATGAAATACAAAAGAGTAAAGCTATAAATAGTAAGCATAAAATAATTAAAATAATGGAAAAAAGAATAAGGAAGTGAGGACTTAAAAAAATATTAATAAAATAACAGAAAACAAGATTCTCCAAAATGAAAATTTTTCCATAAAAGTAATTATCCACAAAATTTTCAGTCTTATTATTATTTCATGATGTGCTACATTTTGGCAAGTTATATACATAAAATATATTTTGAAAGTAATTATAAAGTCACAGTTAAAAATAATAATAAAATTAATTTTCACTTATAATTTTTGAGAGTTGTGAATTATTTCGATATGACTTTGTTTCAAAATTTAATTAAAATGAGATCAAAATAGATTATTATAAAATTGAGTACATTAGATCAAAATACATAGAACTTGTACTTTCACCAAATCATATACTGCTATTTTATTAAATTTCAAATCAAGGGTTCATCCCTAGTGGCAAAATTCTCTGGAACTAAGGGTCCTGGCATCGATTCATGTCCGTGTTGAAGAATGAAAGACAGTTGTGATTCTGCCTTCAACAACAGTTGAAGTGAGTGCATGAACATATAAAATAGTTTCCTGCTTTGCAACATGATTTCCATCTACAGAAAATCCTCACACATGGATACTAAAATGGCTTATAACAGCTTTTGACTATTAAGCTATTCACTAGGTGGTGGCAAAACTTAAAATTTTAATTTTGCTTAAATTTAATAAAAAAATAATCTGCGACAAAATTTTAAGCATATACAATATTTATTTTATAAGAACACCTTTTACATTTTTGTACTTTTTAGAATATAATAAAATAATATACTTTCCAGAATTTTGTATTAACTACATCTTGAAATTTTCTAATTTTAAAAACTAAATAAATACAACTGAAACAATTAAGTGGGAAAAAAATACTTAAACAAGGTTGATTTTTATATATAAGAAAAATATGAAAAATCTTTAAGTATTAGATATATTTAAGCATAACTTAAATATGTTAAATATTTTATAAGATGAACAAATGAATAAAACACTAAGCTTGAAAATGCTAACTTTTGACAATAGTTCTTGGGAGACTTCAAGTATCATTTGATCTTTCTTTTCTACTCCTAATATTTCTAAAGGACACGCTATGAGTAAAACTTCAGCAACTTGTCGCCATCCTTCAAAGAAAAGTCTTTTAGCAAAAATTGCTTCTCGAGCTTCATTGCAATGCACAGCATATTCCAACACTTTTGATATTTCCTTTAAATAAAAAAGCAAGTTAAGTTAACAAAACACCAATATTATACAACGACGATAAAAACGGATGTACATAGATTAACTCAGTTGATTATAATTTACACACAATAAAGAAAATTTCACTTTTCAAAAATATCTTTAATGGATGAATATATGGTTTTCATGTAATGAGATAAGATACATAAAAATATAATTAATTATATAAACATGTCATGAACTTTATTTCATTCAATTTTCATATATTGTCCAGATTGGAAAACTAAGAAAATAAATTCGATACTTGGAGTACTGAAAAAGTCAAAAATACAAAATAGAATTCATGCAAAGTGAAATATTAAAAAAATACTTTGATGTCTCAAAATAATTCATTTCATTCCTTTTAATTTTAACTTTTATTTATTAATTTAAATTTTAAAAAATCAAGAAATTTTGAATAGGGTTGATTTTTATGTTTTATAGATACAGCTTAACAATACAGAAATATTAACTAATTACACACAATATTTGAATTACAGCTCAATCTTTAACTTAACATTACTCAGAGGAACTAAGTCATGAATTTAAAAAAGGTTACTTCAAGATTAGAGAAAGTTCAAGAGAAAAATAAGCTATCAAATACTAATTTTTACTAAAAACATTTATGGATAATACTTTTAATTAATAAACCAAAAATATAATATTAAAATTTAAACCCATTTTGATTCCTTTTATACATGACTCAATACATTAAAAAAATATTTTTATAACAATAAAATGTTTTGATTTAAATACATATTTTTTATACCAGCAATTAATCTAATTGATTCATTTGTAACGATTAACTTTTTCATGACATTAATTCAATCATTTATTAAATTTAGCAAATTTGATTATATTATTATTTATAATCATTAAAATGCTGACTAAAAAATTAATATAAAAAATCAAATTTAAGAATATCTAACATAATTAGTTTCAAAAATTTTACACCCAAATTAAAGTTATTATAGTTCTAAAAAAATATATTTTTAATTTCTTCAGTTTATAATAATCAAATATATTTATATTTTTAATTTCTTCAATTTATAACAATCAAATATTTATACTTTGTAATTTTCACAGTACAGGAACACACTTTTAAATGAAACTTACTTGAATCATAACCGGCCTTTGACCTAGTACAGAAGCACTCTGCAATCCAATTGTCTCTTCAGACAATCTACTGTGAAGTTCTTCAATATCAATCAAATGTGGGCAATCTGATTCTTGTATTTCACATTCCTTCAAAACTTTTTCCACTTCTTCATTCTCAAAGAAATCCCACCTGGGCATAGAAGACACTGAATGCTGAAAACTTATGCTATCAAGAATCTGCATAAGCTTCCTTCTGTAAGTACCTAATTAAGCAAATTTTTCCATTAAATATTTGAAGGATTCTTAATTTACAAAATACGAATAAGTTTAAAACAAGAATAAGTTTCAATAAACATATTAAGCAAGATGAAAGTTCCTATTTTTTATATATCAAATTAACCAATAATTCTAAATATATTATTTACTATTTTTTCTACTCTGCAATACATAGAATATTAAATCAAGAATGTTTAGGAAATATGAAAACTTTTTTTTACTAAAAATTATTCATAATTATTCCCAACACAAAAAACCATTTTATATTAGTCACTAAGAACATTTCTTATTATATTTAATAAAATAACTAAATGGTCGAAAATAAAATACAAACCTGATCACAAAAATAAAAATTAAATAATTTTTGACTTTATTTTGTTTAGTAATATTTTATGTAATTCATAGTTCGGAGAAACCCGACCAATGAATGAGAGCTTAGGGTTCTTGACTCCTGAGTAGTGGGTCTCAAATTCGAATCCTAGTACGGGCATTAATATTACTTTCTCAGTGTTTCTCTGTCCTTTCTTTTGTGATGATGTATGAATGTGGCCCTCTTTATAAACAGGTTTGTGATAATATGGCATGGGCAATGCTACCTGTTTCCGTGACTTGGTTCACAGGTAATGATAAATGAGAGGCAATTTTTGGCATTGTTGTGGCAAGGAGTTAGTTACTCAAGTGCCCACCATTATTAACAAAAATAATAATTCCAATAAAAAATAAACTTGATCCCATAAAAACTCTGAAATTCGATTGTGATTTACTTAGATTAAAAAATACATGAGGGAGTATTATATAATCTAATTTATTAAAAAATTCATTTTACAATCAACAGGTTTATTTATTAAATAAGCATTATTAAGATACCATTATAATTATTTGAAATGAAAAGTTAAATGCTCTTTAACATATAAAAATAATTGTTAATAGACTCACCTGATGTAGGCTTCATGAACGAATATGAAGATATATTGGAGACACCCAACGATGATTCTAAGCTTATATCAACAGTACCTATTCACATAATACAAAGTTAATTAAATTCATTTTGAAAAAAATGCACATAATAGTTAAAAAAAATTCTTGATTCTTGTTTAATTTGAAATAAAAGCTTAAAACAATTTAATTACATCTTAATGCTCACCTAAAAATATTTGCAGTCATACTTTTTATTGGAAAATATATTATAAAAAAACAAAAAGATATATAATGTGTTTCTCTTTGATATTTAATAATGTGAAAAATCACAGGCACTATTGCTCAAAAAAATTGGATGAGAATTAAATAAACAAGAATTGCAAATAATAACATTAAATAATAATAAGATAATTAAATTTGCATATGCTTTAAGATTAAAAACATAATTACCACTTTCAATAGGAGGTTTATCATCCAGAAAACTATTAAGAAGACGTTGGACATGGGAACGCTGATGATGTGCAGATGTAACTCGTAGCTCAACAGCTAGAGTTCGCAAAAGCCACGATTGTTGTCGTTGAATTTTAACATTATGACCACCTACAAAATATTAGCAAATGTAAGTGTAAAGTAAGAAAAATCAAAGTGTGATTTCAAAAAATATAAAAACATTTTTTTTTAAAGAATTTAGAGGTATGCAAAAACATCAATTGATAAAATGATGTTGAAAGTAGGGAAAGAAATATTAAGGCAAATTTCCCTTTCCACACTTTTATGATCCTACAACTTTGTTTAATATTAAATTTTCCAATACAACGTCAGTTTTATAATATTATGTTTGATTTTAAGAAAAATAACTTCCAAAAATAATTCTTTATGCTAATTTTTAGCATTACTTAAGAAATCAAAACAAAACTTTTTCAGCAAGCAATTTTTCTCCCACATATATTAAATGCTTGACACAACATTTATTTTTTTAATAACATTGGATTTACAAAAAAGGAAAAGAAAAAAGAATACATATAATATTGGGTTTTTATAAAGAATGCTGTAAAAAGTAACTTTTATGGCAAATTATATTTTTAAATGGTATACCAAATATTAATTGATAAATAATTTAACATATAATCACATAAATAAATAAATATATAAATACAAACAAGTATAATAACATACACAAACTTCAAAATAAATTATTTACCAATATGTTTGAAAGGTAAAAACTGCATATGCCGAAATAAGAAATCATGAGTAGATCGCAAATAACGAAGTGTAGGACCAGATGTATCAACATTTGTACATAATACATATATTAATTGATAGGCAAGCTCTGCTGAGAAAGGTGCTCTGTATATATTTGAAGGGCATGTACTGGAATAGCTGCCAAAATCCAGAAAAGATAAAACAGCATGCAGGCATGTTCTTTTTGAACCCATTACACCTAAAAGTAAGAAAAAAAATCAATTTATAAGTTTGTTAAATTTACTACAGACTATATCAAACACAAGATTTTAGTATGATCCAGTGATTAATTTCTAAAAAATTTTATTTAAAGGATAAAATTTTTATAAATTACAATAAATTTTCATCAGAACATTTAATACAATTTTTTATTAAAAATATCCAAATTGTTAATAAACTATGTGGAAAATTGTGAATACACTGCAAAACTAGTCAATCTTAGAATTTATTTATAGTAAAAAAAACTGGAATCTTTTGAATTACAATTTTTTAAATTTCAGTTTGATTTCACATAATTATAACAAATGAGTAAAATTGTTGCTTTTAGTTTCTCATTTATCCATTACAGTTGCATTCAGCTTCTCATTTTTAATATTCAATAAATACAGAAGTTTCTCTTTAAAAAATATTGAAATTTCCATTAAAAAAATGTTAATGTTCTAAATTTAATTATTAATTTGTTACATTTAATTATTAATTAATTTATTTTTAAAGCAACTTTTAATATTTTGAAAATTTGTCAAACACAAAAAAAGTTCCATTATTTTGCGATATTATAACAGATTAGAATAACCAAAATCAGAAAATACTGAGCACTCAGTATAATTATAGATGGATAAAACTACCCTAAAAGAAGGAAAACATTTCAGATTACATAAAAGCTAGATCACTGAAAAATGAATAAGGCTTCATATTTTATTAAATATCCTGAAATTAATAAATGCAATGAATATGAACTGTTTTTAGCTGTAAATACCTGGCTCTTGAATTTCAGTTTGAGATACAGGTTTTCTTAAATTGAATCCTAGCAAATAATGAGATATATTAGTCCCTGGATGTCTTAAACATTTCAAAAGTAACTGCAGTAACTGTTGACGAGCTTTGTTTCTTGCCAGTAAAGCCTTATCACCTAAAAAACAATATTAATTTCATTTAAAAATGAAATTTATATTCATTTGAATTAACAAGTCATTATATTCAGAAACATGATATAATTGAAAAATTCCTCGAAACTTTAGACACAATAATAGAAAATATTCATTATAAAATAAAATAAAGAATGCTTAATAGCAGGCATAAATATTTTTTTTTATTCTCAAAGTAAATTATTAATATCTTGAATAAAAATTAACACTACATGTTTCCATGTATTCAAGATGATCACCAACTGACCAAAATCATTACATGTCATTTGGTTACATGCGAGTATCCTATTCTAAAAGCATGTGTAAAAAAACTTATTGATCCCACAGCATAACTGACAATGTGCTAGGTTAGAGCTGTATGGACAAAAGAATGACAAAATTGTGATCTCAGCTGAATCAATCTTCTGTTTCTTCAATGATAATCGCTGCATGTGTTAGATTCGACATGAAAACAGGTCCAATCCAATAACAGTTATGGAATCTTACCACTGTGTAACCTCATGGTTTGCGGGCAATTTTTTTTTTTTTTTTTTATTATTCCAGATCATCTCCATTTCCAATTCACGACACTATGACAGCCCAATAAAAAGTGAATTACAAGAGGCAAGGTGACATATCTGTACCAATATACTCTACAAGCTGCATAAATGCTTCCTTTGCCACTATTTTCTTTTAATATTTCACCAATCAGATTTGTGATGTGGTAGGATGTCATTTGAATGACCTGCTATGCTCAGAAGACAATCTGTAGCAAATGAATGAAAAGTCATTCATTCCTCAACAAACTACCTGAACTCTGACTCTGTATTTTGATGTGATGATTCATGCATCATCTGTACAAGCTACTGAGCGGCCACTTTTCTTGCTGTCTTATGAGTATCAATTTGGAATTTAAAAAAATCACTCATTGTTCTTTACTGTCTTTATTTGCAGATTTTCATTATTTTCTGGCCACTAGTCTTGGTGTTGAATTTTTAATGCCATGAAGTTTATTTTGACAACTACTATAATTCATACATCTAATTGCCTCAATTCTTCTAGTAATAAATTTTCAAAATAATTTTTTTAAATAAACTTTTTAAAATTTTTAATAAATATATTAAAAATTTTAAGGATTTAAAAAAATCTGTAAAAATATTTTTAAAACAAAAATGTATAGGGAAAAAGTATTCCCATATAAAAAAACTAGTTAACACAAATAAACAACAGTTAAATAACTATTAAAATGTTTTTATAAAAAAAAAGGAGTGGTTCTAAATTTAATTCAATATAATAAATGGTTATTCCATACTATGCAATGTATAAATACAACCATTATTATTTGAATAAAGATATGATATCATTACATTGGATAACTTACTTTCATCATCTTCTGCAGTACTATCTACCTCCAGAACTTCTACAAACCCCTTCAGTAGAATATCACTTTCATTCTAGAAAATAATCAATATTCCATAACTGATAAATACTATGCTAAGCTTTTAAAGAAAAATTCAGTATAAATATTTGATTAATTAAAATTTTTTGCCCATACCCATCATTTTTTGCCCATCAGTTATTTTTTAATCAAGAAATAATTTCAGCTTATAACTGTGCTTTTCATTAGTAATTTTATTTCATTAAGTTAATCACTTTGTTGTAGAGGCATACTAATATACTAACTACATAAGAATTTCAATATGAAACCCAAACAATTTCTTACACATTGGCCAGATTCTATACATAGTCATAATATGCATTGAATACAACAAATCTAAATTTTACTTATTAATACATTTACAACACGATGAATAGCAGCAAATAAATACAAAAGAAAATTACAAGTTTGCTGAATTTGTATGCTATCATATAAATATAATTTCAAGTATACAACTTTAGTTTAATTTTATACACAAACAATTTGTAACAAATGCTTCCCTTTGAACTTATAACATCAAACATTTAATATTCTACACATTTTAATAAACAATTCATTTATTATTTTTACAAAATATCTTAAGCTTGGGAAAATTAGTTGGAATTATTTTATCAAGATTTCAAAAATCATGTAAATTTTATACCCTGATCACAAAATAAGAGATTAATGAATATAAGCTGATATTTAAATGTGCACATAAAAAGCTGAATTAAAATTATGTTAAAAAACAGTTTAAGTGCCTAAATAAAAGATATTTCTTATTACAACTCAATGAAGAGATCTTATGAATTATTTATATAATTTTATAATTATCTTTCAAATATTAATAACTATTATCATATACAAATATTAATTTTTGATACATATTTAACATTCAATATTTTTTGGAAAATGCAATTCCTTAGATAATTTCCAGTAAAACAATATAAATGTCAACAAATTTCAATGCGATTTTTGGGATCCTTAATATTTTATAATATTTCACTTATATATGAAACATTTTGACAGCTATAAGCTCTATAGCAAAGTTTACAACAAAAAAGAGAGGAAATTTTTCTATTTTCTGAGCATTGATTTCTCTTGAAAATGATTTTCAGCAAATAAAAAGGAATGAAAATTCAAATTTAAAATTCATTTCTTGCTTTTTGAAACAATGTTTTTGAACTAAGGTATAACTTAATTAAAAGAAGAAAATTTTTAAAAAGGTTTTACCACTATTAGAATACTTAAAAAAAATTTGAGAATGAAAAGAATTCTTAAAATAGTAATTGCACTAGACAAAAAGCTATGAATTTGTCACTGAATCATATTACTAAATAGGCAGTTACATTAATTAATATTTAATATATGCTTCTGAAAGTTAATAAAAAACCTTCTTAAGTCTGTTGAAGAACTTGAACTTTTTTCTGTAGAAGTAGAAAGCACTGAAGACTCATAGAAGCATAAAAATTCTTGAATATTGGTAAACATTGGACAACAATAATAGAAAGCTATTTTTAAATATTTCTCAACTAAGTTACCTGATACATTGTTATACATAAACACAGCAGTAATATTTAATTTTAACTCTTTCATTTTACTAATATATATATATATATATATATATATATATATAAATATATATATATATATATATATATATATATATATATATATATATATATGCATTTTTATTTGAAATTTGAATCAAGATTTACTTTTTACTATTCTTTTATTATTTTTTAAAAGAAACAGGCCAATAAAGATTTGCTCTAAACTCCATATGAAATAGTTTAAACACTTTCCTTTAATTTACATAAATATTGGTATTTAATGCAATATAATCTTAAATTCCTTCAGCATTCTTTATAAAATGATCTTATATTTGATCACTTTTTAAATTTTTAATAAGATACTACAAAAATTTTTAATGTGAATCTGAACTTTGGTAAATATATTGGAATTCACTGAAAAAAAAAAGAAAAAATATGTGTCTTGCTTTTAATGACAAAGTTATCCCATGAGAGATATGCTGAAACATTTTTTATGCATTTTTTATTTTTCTTGACACTTGTTCTTATAAGACTGTAATTAGTCTTAATACATTAAATTTGAAACAAAGATATGAATAAATGCACTTTTATAAAAAAAAAAAAAAAAAAACACTTATTTACATTAAACATTTTGATTTAAAAAAAGGGATATTAAATTAACTTTATAAAATCAGTAATAATAATTTTTTTACTACAGTTATGAGTTCCATATTTCATAAAATGTAAGCTAACTTTTACAGTCAAATAAAAAGTAGTCATTCTATGAAATCAACTGATTGGAAGAAAATTTGATTGACAGCAAAAATTACACTTATCAAACACACTTTTTATTGCAAATCAAATACTATCAGTATTTTTAAAAACTAGTAGTTTAATAAAAATACTAGAAAAATCTATTTACTCACAGGATCTCCATCTAAAACTCCAACCAAATGTTGGGCAATATGAATAGAAGAACACAATGCTTGCATTATACTGATAGCATACAAAGTATGGTGAGGTAAGAATGAATTATAAGTCACATATCTAAAATAAAGGGAAATATTTATAAAAAGCTGAAAAAGAAATATTAAAGGTCTATAATGTATGAAAAAAGATAATAGCAATGAATAGTTTATCACAAATGCATTTGCTAAATATTTAATAGTATTGGCTAGGTTAATTATTTTTTTTAATTTCAAATATATTTAACTAAGCCATTATATTAATATACCAATTATAATTCATTTAATAAAGATTCAATGTACGAAAACAAAGTTTTGATGAAGTTAGTTTTAAAAAATTTATGAGATTAATTTTCCAAGGAAATAAAATCAGAAATTAAAATGGCATGAATGCAGACAAGCTGTGTTTTAAATGTCATACCCACTTGCACATTTTTAAAATGAATTATTAAATAATTCTTTGTTGCTTTCTTTATAAACTTAAAAAATTATCAATTGAATCAAATTAAACTAGATGAAAAAGTATTTTAATATCCCAGAAATCACTATCATGTAGAGCACAAAATAATGACTATTATCATTTACTGAATACTTCTTTCTGTTCCCAGTTTTTATGTGCAACATATATCTTAGAATGCCAAACCAATCATGTTAAAGTAGCTTTAATTTTTTTGAGTAATTAGACAGTACCATGAAATAAGTAGTCATACTAGTAAATTGTTAAGATTTTAATGTTGATTACTAAAATCTTAATGTCTACTACTAATCACAAAATCTTAAAGTTCATCAAAAAACTTACATTGTGCACCCAAACCATATTAGTTTGTAATGAAGCATCCTCTGTTTCCTGGACAATATTCGTTTATAATAGTCATAATATTGTTCACATCAAGTAAGTATAATGCAAATATTTTGTTTAATTCCAATTTAATTTTAAAAATGTCTAAAAAAATATATAAAAATTAGAGAAATTGTTACTACCTTCTACAAAAAGTATAATATCCAAATAACAAATTAAATATTTCCAGAAATCATTTAGTATTTTCAAGGATTTAGTTTATATTTCCAGTAGTTTCCATGATTCTAGAAAAATTTTTCGATTTACTAGGAGTTTCAAAGGTTTTACAAACCCTTGTTGAAATGTCAAATGAAACAGCAAATTAATAAAAACTATTAAAATGCTACACTTTATTAAAAAAAAATATGAAAGTAACATTTTTAAAACAGAAATAAACTGGAGAGTAAAAAAGGACATTTGAAAATCTTGTTTTAGAAATCCAGGTGACATGTAAAAAGCAAAGATCACGGTTTTTAAAAGAATTTCAGTTACCAAAGATAAGATAAACATATTTCATTTTTACTCTTACTTTTTCAATCCATGCTTATGATTGAAAAAGTACAGGGGCAAAAAACAAAGCTAATCCTTAATGGTGATCAAATAATGAATAACCATTAAAGATCTACATCTGTGACTGAAAAAATCAAATATAGAGACATAAATGTCTCTGAATATTTGGTAGTATAATTAGCTCTCACCATAAAACTCGATAGTATTCCACACACACATCAGTCAGCACATAAGAGATTTTTGAACGAACTGTAATAACTTTGTTGGGAGAAAAGTAAAAAAATTAAATAAATAAATAAATTCCTCAATATAGTAATTTTGAAAAGTGGGATTTTATAAACTCTTTTAAAATGAAATAAAAGTTTTCCCAAAATTAGTAAATCTAATGAATGAACAAAAATGAGTAAATATAACTAGATTTTTGCTCATCTTGTAGAAATTTATAATTACCAGTTATTAAGAAACATTTATAGAGAAGATATGGAAGTAAAATCTACTTGGGCCCAAAAAACATAAAGGAATAATAGCGAATTACTAAGAAATTTACACATATGTATATTATTGTGAAAGAATACCTGGTTTGTGACAACTTGTGAGAGTAAATATTAAAATGGTGGATAAAATAACATCAATACATAAAGCAACATATATGTATGCATACATGCAAACTTATAATCACCAATCTTATAATACTGCAACATTAGCAGAGAACTAGGAAGAGTATTATGTAGTAGTATTGATCTTATATAGGAAATATTCCACATGCAAATATATTAAACTATAAATTTACAGATTTCAATCAAACATGAATAAAGATGCCAATTAAAGTTTCCAATAAAACCAACATATTAAAATTTAGTACTAACTTTGCAATTACTAATAGATGGTCAGCTTGCCCACTTCTTGGATTGATGTTCAATAATAAATTTTCAAGGGATGTAACTAGTAGATCACAACCACTATCTCGTATTTGTTGCAGAAAGAAACCTTGCTTCATAAGTGTGGTGTGAATAAGTCTTAAAGCGAGAAGTGCAGAATCTTCAAGGTCTGGCTGACCTGTTTAACAATTCATAACATTAAATTTCAGTCAGTTACAGAATAGTCATAAGATTTTTTGTAACAATAAATGTAAAAGAACTAAAAACATTTTTATAATTTCTTATTCATATAATAAATTGCTAGAACTATACAAGGTTGTTTTTTTTTTTTACTGCAATAATCTTATGATATTTATTGTAAATATTGATTATATAAATACAGGAAACAAAAATGCAAATTTTCTAAATTGTTTTCTTTTCCTGCTGCATGGTAATTGCTTCGCAAAAAATAAAACTATTTCATATATCAGTTATTTAAAATTACCATGATGCCACAAAACTAGAGTTTAATTAAAATGGCAGTTAAATCAAATTAGCAAGTTCTAGAATTATACAAAACAGTAAATTCTATTTTCGGAATTACGTTTATGAAGTAATTTCGACTTTGCAGATTAGTCTTTTCCCTTTTTTTTTGTGAATGTATTAAAATTAATACTTTAAGAAAATAAAAAATAAAGAATTATTTAATTGCAAGTATATAAATATTATTGCTTTTCTCTCTTGTTTTATCAATCTTTTTATAAAAATAAGTCAGTTTTTTTTTCAGATATTTCTAATAGTTTATTACTTTTGTTGGTTGATTTTTTAAATTCAAATTAAAAAACTATAGAAAATTCTTACAAGTAGAAAATTAGCTACAATCGAAAAAAATAGCAATTGTATTTAAAATAAAGTATAAATGTATTTTCTATTACAATAACATCTTAGATAAAAATTTATGTAATAAGTACTTAACTTGCAAAATAGTTAAAAATATTATTATCATAATTATCCTATTTCAACTGTTATGGAACGAGCGATTTATTTTTTAGAGCATTTAATAATTGAATCACAAAGAAATATTTAAAGATTTTAAGCTTCTGCAATCATAATATCAAAATACACAAAATTATATTATACCTGGCACCAATGTGTATTGATCTAATATTCTCATCCCTTCATCCAATACAAACAAAATTACCCTTAGTAAACCACTGTCTTGTAGCAATTGTGATAACAACATAATCCCAACACTGGATTTGCTATTTAATGACTCAAAGTGACATCGTTTAAGAACTTTTTCTAATATTTTGAAACATAAGGCCATTATTTTCCACTGAAAAAAAGAAATGTTATAAGCATTTATAAATTTAATAAAAAAAGCAAATTTAAATACATTTAACAAACACACCTTTTCCCCCACTGTTTTATATGATCGTGAATTACACCTGAGAAGAACAGAATCTCTGACAAACTGAAGATATGGTTCGATACCTGGCTGCCGTGATGCAGAACCAAGACTAAGAGGATATGGATGATTGAGAAGAGCATCTAATAATGTGAGCATAGCACGAGTAACAGGATACTCCTCCATACGAGTTTCCACTTCCTCTAACTCCATCTACAGGGAAAAATGCACCAAAAAATTTTTCTAAAAGCATTCTATTGTCTAAAATAAAATGATAAGCCAGCAATAATTGAATGACAGGACAATGAAAACTCTTGATAATTGCAATAGTACTTTATAAAATAATATTTCAATGCAAACAAAGACTCAGAAATAAACTATTTTCACACCTATAGCATCATAAAATAATAAACCTAATAATTACTGAAACTTTCAAAAAATTATCTTATATGTTTAATATAATAGTTTTCCAGCATTATTTAGCTTCATTTAAATAATCAGATGTAATTATCTAAATAATTTTCATCTATATAATCATCTTAAGAAATTTAATTAATTTCTTTCCAAAAATAACTTAAACAATGAATTATATAGACTAGAATTATGCATTAAATTATGAAGTCTAGTAAATGTAAGCAAAATAATGGAAACATTCATAAAAAATGTACTAAATTCAGTTTTAGTTCAATTGTTCAAATCTGTTCATACAAAAAATAATACTAAGTTATATATTAAGTAAACAATAAAAGTCAAATAAAACAATTTAATAATATAAATATATTGAGATCATGAATCTACAGTTTGAAAGGGGGAAAATGTTTAATTACTTTTAACTGTAACAAAAATTTTAAGTCAAATTTTAATAAAGAAAAGTTTGAGAAAATAAACAAAATCAAAATATCAATTTTTTTTTTCCCATTAACTATCTGATAAAAAATTAAAATATACTAGAGAAGTCACAAATGACAAACCACTATTCCAGATGGGTGGTATACTGTTACAGATTTCACAGTTGGAATAACCTGTAAAAGACAAATTTCATTCAACATTTAAATAAATATAAAAAATCTTTCAAAAGAAAATGAAATAAAATATAGCTAATATTTTTTTTACAGAATTAATAGTGATAAAAAAACAAATTTGAAATTGACTAGATAAATTTATCCATTTTGCAACTCCATAATCAGAAACATTTTTTACTAAAATATATATATATATATATATATATACACACACAAATACTAAATTATATGTCTCAAACATATCAAATAAAAGTTTCCTTTATTTATTCCTTATATACAAATAGGAATTCATTTTAATAAAGAATTAACATTTACAGGGCAAAACAAATGTAATTTCTGTATTTTAAAAATAAATTATGATCCACCGATTAATATACATGATTATTTGTATATATATAAGTAAACATACTGTTGATTATATACATGGAGAGGAGACAGGTATGGTATCCCATAATCTTTATGCATTGTATGGCCACTTATAAGCAGCCTCAGGTCAAGAAATCAGGTCATTTGCAAAATAAGTGTTAGTATGAACATTACCATATTTGGAGAGACATGGATTGTCATCTCAGCTAACACAGGTTTGGTTATGCCAGACAGAAGTGGCACCACAGTAATGGATTGACAATACAAGTCTAATATACAGGAATTGCATAACGTTTTTAGATGAACATCAGTTCTGCTTACAACATCACAATTGTCACATCTCGGTTTTGCTACAACATTGAGAATGCACACTACTAGCATGCGTCATACTGAGGCTTATCTATTATAGAAATGGTATGGAAAGTCAATGAATGCATGTTTTAAATATCTTGTTAGCTAGTAATTGCAATTACATTTGCTGTGTTAAGGTCCACAGGCTGTAACACAACAAACGTAATATTTAACCTTCTATTCAAGTCCTTGGAAAGATTATATTTCAACAGAATAATACATGACTGAATGTCACTGACATTCTACAACTCTTTTTTAATACATAAAATGTTCTTTTGTTGTCATGGCCAACATGTTCTACAAATAATAAAAAACATCATGTCAGTCACTACAGCTTTTGAACTGTAGAATTATACTGATGCAAGAGTAATAGCATTTGTAAATACAACTTAGTCTGATTCATTGCTAAGGAATATAAATGTTGTAATTACTCTATGAACTGCAATTACATAACTATAGATGGTTGTTCTGAGTACTGATTTTTCAAAACTTTTGTCTACCAATCTTATGAAAATTTCAGTTTTTCTTATATTTATGATAATATACTTGTTTAATAAATATGATTTTATCATTTACATTTCTTCCTGGTGTGGCAATTTTAAAAGTGTCTTTTAAAGAGTCTTAGAAATAAAAGTTTTTCTACAGCATCTGGAGTATCTAATTCCATATTAGATTTTTTAATGTTTCATTCATTCTCGTTCATTTTAGTTCCCAGATTTACCATAACAGAAAGAACAAAATTATCATTTTCAACAAAATTCAAGTAGTATACAGAATAATTCACTAGTAATATAGATCATAGATTTATTAGGCAAAAATTTTAAGTTAATACAATCTAATAAACTAAATACTAAAGATGCCTAGCATATATGTACTTCTTTAGTGTAAGTACCGAATACTAAATAGTTATGTAAAGCTGTTTTGTATAGATTATTAGATAAAAAAAGAAATTTTTTTTTCAAGTGTAAATATTGAATCATTTTAATTGATTTTGTGTACTAGAATAACTACATTTATCGTAGAAATCAAATCAACTCTTTTGACAATTTTTTAAAAACATTTTTCAACAACATTCTTATGCTCCATTTTTTTGCGGGGGGAAGGAGTATCTATTACGTTTTTAGGTAGCAATGCAGTGGTAAATTTTATGCTCTAATGCATATATTTAATGCTTTTGCTTTTTCTTGGAACCAAATAAACAGCTATTCTCACAGTAGTATTCATTTGATGTCAATAGAATATTTTACATATTTCAGTATAAAAAATTTTTAATAATTCCTCAAAAAGAATATTTCAACTTTTTAAGCTCCTTTTGGCTTTTTTTATAAATATTCTACAATATTATTATATATAATTTTTGTTACAAGGCATTATTGCAACTTTATTTTTAACAAAAGAATAAGATGTGGACAACCAAATGATTAACATCATTCAAAGTATTTACTATTTTAATATACATTCAAGGCAAAATAATTTCTTAATAGAAAATATGCTTCTCCCAAAGAAATAACCATCAATTTAGAAATACAGTCTTTATTATATTATCACTTAAAACAAGAACTTGACATAAACATTAGACCTAACTAGTTTTAAGAGTTATAACAAAAAGGTATATTTTTAGATATAATTAATGTCATCAATTAACAGAGGAAAACAATTTTAAAAATAATTAATAAAATTTATTCTCCAACATCTCCCTGTTTCAATGAACAAAACATCACATTTTTATACTCATACATAAGTATTTATTGACAGTTTAAAAGCCCAATTACATTATAATATGAAATTATGAGATAATAACACTGATTTCTAAAAACAAATCTATTAAATGCAATTAATTTATAATTATAAATTGAATTTATAATGTAAAAAAATTTATTTGATTTATAGAATCATACAATTTTATTACTTTTTACTCATTTTTACTACTTTATATTAAATGTTCTAACTATAATTTTTTTTTCTTAATCACAAAACTTATTTATAGGATAAATAAAAAGGAAATGGAAATTATGTTAAAAATAACATATTTATTTGTTTACAATAATTGATTATCCTTTTTATAGTTGAAATTTGTAAGTATAAAGTTCTAAAAAATAAGATTACAAAGAATATTTTAAGTGCCACTGCAAATTATTATGTATTATTTTTAAAAAATTAAGCTAAAGACTTTCTTATTCTTTAAAATCAAAATATTAATGTTAGATTTTAGTAAATCTCTTTAATAATTGGTTTTATTCACAACTGAGATAAATAAGAAAATTTTTTAATTATTTTTACAAAACATTTTATGTAATGATAAATATTAAGCAGCTAATAATTTTTCTAAGTTTAGAATATAAAGCAATATTTAACATAATTATTGTGATACAAAATGAACGAAAAAAAACTAATCAAGTAAAGTAACATCAAAATGAAAATAAAAATTAGATAAAAGGTTTTTTAATTATAAAAAAAACTGATAGGAAAAATAATAATTATAATAAAAAAGTTAATTTTTTAATTATTTATCTTAGAATTTATTTGTTATTTGGTGGAACAGAATTTCTTTTTAACTCTGATTCATAAGTAAAAATAAGTTTCATAAAGTCATAAGAAAATTTAATTACCTGTGCCATTTCCAAACCTTGCCAGATATTTAAAGATATTTCAGGAGAAGCAGCAAATGCAGCAAGACAATTTAAAAGAGCTGCTTTCAATGCAGCAGGTATACTACATGTAACAAGACCTAATATGACAACTGTAGGTACATACTGAGGATTCTCAGATAAAGTAATTCGAGCTATTTCATCCTGAAAGATTCATTAAATAAATTTTAAAAAAGGAAAAAATAGAAAAAAGAACAAAACTAGGATATAAAAAACCAATGGACAGAATATAAAACTAAGTGTCCATATATTGAACAGACTTCATTATTTAAAATTCGCATACATATTTTAGAACTAGAATGATAAATTTTTATTAAAATAATTTTATTAAACAAAATAAGTAGAGAGTAATCAATTCTAGTATTTTCTTCAAATTAAACCAAATTATTTTAGAAGGAAAAATATGATATTGTTCAAATGAATTTCTTCTTAAACTAATAATTTCTTCAACTTTCATAATTAAAAAAGAGAGAGAGAGAAATCAAGCAAGAAATTTGCACACTACTTACCAATTGCACAATTTGGGAAATGAGCTGCAAAACTGCTATAAGACCATCCACCTCCAGAGGTGTTATAACTTTGGTATGCATTCGTTGAGGAAATGTATGTTGCCTGTCATAAGTAGGAGGGACTTCTTCATGCAAGCTGTTATAATAGCGATGTAAAGTAGCAAAAAAATGGTCCCAAGAGACAATACTGCCTTGATTTCCTAAGTGATTATAAAATATAGATATAAGAAATTAATAAAAAGTTCAACAAGGAAATCCATGAATATTGATGTAAGCAAGTTTGAATTCACTATTATTTATATAAAATAAAGGATTTGTAATTTTTACTTGAACTAGTGTCAACAGTAGAGTTACTAAAATTTATAATGTTCTATGTGTAACTAATGATATTAATCATTAAATACATGTACCTGGAATGTTGCCAACTTTAAAATATTTAATTTTAAATTAAGCATTAAAAATTTAATTAAGCAACCATTAGTAATTCTTGATTTTTTGCTAAAAATTAATATAGATATAACTTTTTATTAATCCAAATTTACAGAAAAAATATTAATAAAAATTCATTGCTATATTTTCTTTTGAAATCTATAGCCAAAGTTAAATAAGATTTGCAAAAAAAGAGGAGAGACAAGAGTCTAGTTTTTGATTATCCAAATTAAATGTGAATATATAATTTAATATTAATGTATAAATTCATAAATTGATAATGATAGAAACCATAAGCCTTTTTATCATATTCTAAATAAGAAATATAAAAAATCAATTATTTGTGCTTTTATAATTCATGTAAAAAAATTTATTTCCAAGTAATATATTTACAAATATAAAAATTGTAATTAATTAATAGAAAGAATATTAAAACATAAATTTAAATTTTAAAATGGAAACAAAATAAATATTTTTGACATAACTTTTAATATTTAATAAAAAAAATACATACAAAAGAAGAAAATCCTTATTAATTATTAAAGTTTCAATAATAACATTTGACATTTTTTAAATTTGCAATATCTTAAATTTATACTAAAACATTAACACTCAAAGATGTTTTTATACATATCACAAGGTAAAGAAATCAATATAAAAAATGCTTATTTCAAACAAAAAAAAAGTAGAATCATGTTGAAAAAATGTTAGAAATTATGGACATCACATTTATCAATTTCCTCCCATATTAATAATACACAAATTTTATTTAAAGCATTTTTTATAAGAATTTTGACAATCTCAGTTATACAGATATATCAATTTATCAGTTTAGCTCAAATCCTGCTATAGCTTTGAAGATAAAAGTAAAAACCTAAATTTGTAATATAATATTAAAATTAATTTGTATTTGATGTTCATGATTTTTCAGAAAACATGTTTTATTTGAGTCATTCTTTGATTCATGATAAAGAAACAGGACTAAGTAAAATTTTTTTTCTTTTTGTAAAATGTCAATGAAAAGACTACTGATAGTGAGTCAACATTTTAAAATAAAAACTAATGAATTCATACAAAATTATTCATATTCCTTCCATGCTCAAAACTTGATATTAATGCCTATCTGAATGTTTTGCCAGCAATAAAGAATAGTAAACAGAAGGCATTACAAAAGCATTCATCCACAACAGAAGTAATAAATGAAATTTATTTTTATTATATAAATGATATTGATTTTAAGACAAACTTTGTATCTAGTAGTGCAAAAGTTCCTATGTACGAACTAAGGAACAGTTATATAAGAAATATGGCAAAGAAATGTAAAAATGAGGTTGTGATTGACAGATGTAATACTACCAATAATCAGTGGTACAAAAGTTATTCATAAAAAATAATAAATAAATAAACTTTTTTGGGAGAAAAAGAATAATTTCAGTTCACTTAATTATATACTAATTGTATTATTTTTACTATACATCTTTGTGTTTTCGTAAAAAAATTGCTATCACATAATCAACGTTTGCTAAATCTCTAGCTTACAAATTCTTTTGTCTTCTCTTTGTTCTCCTTTCATATAAGTAAAAATAAAGTATTATCATAAAAGTTAAAAGAATAATAAAAGACATACTTTACATCACATATTATGATATTCTTAACAATTTTTATCTTTTCAGAAATAATTTTAAATTTTCAAAATGAAAAAAATTATGCTTTCAAACATTATTTTACAGAGAAGTTTTTTAACAGTATAAATGAGAAAATAAAGAAGCTAAAATATAATAAACATTTAAATTCAAGTTAAATGATAAACAAAAGATGCAAATAACCACATGACATAAAAGATAGCTGTATAAATATAATACATTCCCAAAGTCAAACTATACTAAAATGAAACTAAACAAAAATATAATAACCATTTTTCCCATTCATTTTCAACATAGAAAAACAATTGTGAGCACAACTGGCTGAATTTGATAAACTCTTAAGCATTTGATGATAAGGAACAAAGAGTGGAGCAGGTAATAAGTCACCAGCCATATGAACAAACTTATACAATGCAATCTGGAAATACCAAAATAAATAAATCTAATGAAAAGATGCAATATAAATAAAATACAATAAATTCAAAATTTGATTTTTCAATGTTTATTCAAGCAAAATAAAAAGTTTATACAGTAATTATCATAATGCATTAGCTAACAACTTTAAAAATTAAAAAAACTAAAATATTTGTGCATGTCCTTGAAGATTCTAATAAAATTATTAAAGTAGTGCATATGAAAGTTACATTTATTCCTAATACCATCGATTAACTTTTTTGAATTATTAAAAAAATTCCTAAATATCATTTGTTAAAAAATAATTTTAATCATTTTGAAAACAAGAAAATATTTAATATTTTTTTTCTTTTTAGTTTAAAGAATAAACTTGAAAACTGCCTCATAAAAAATATGTTTAATTCACATTCCAAACTTCATAATTAAAAATTACATAAAGTAAAGTTTCAATAAAATAAATTATTTTTTAACCTAAAGTAAGAATTTGTATATGTAGAATTGGGAAAATTTACGGAAAATACAACCATACATTTCATTTTCCCTAATATGTTAAACGTTAATGTTAAATAACAGATATAAAATACAGATGTTATTCATGTGGTTCTTTATTTTAAATTTTTTGCAACAATAAATTATCAAATAAATCCATTTAATTTTTCAATTTCTGCCTAAGCCTAAGTTATTTAGTTTAGTTTAGGTGTAACTTTTTATTTATATCAGTATTAACCCTATTCACTCTCATGAGATTCCACTGAACACATATTGATATGCACACTTGTAACTTGTAAAATACTGCATTTAGATGTTTCATATAATATTGAATTAAACTCAAGATGCAATATTTTTTTGTTTTTTAAAAATCTTAGTTTAAATACTTTGCTTTTTTAATAACTAAAAAGGAAAGTATTTTCACTACAATTTTTTTATCTATACGAAGTGGATTAAATAATTATCAATTTAAAAGCAATTTATAATTTATACAAGAAAATATTTACATTCCAAGTATGTTAGGAATGTTATTAGAGCTTTATAGTTCAATTAAATATTACTATAACAAGTTTCTTCTTCCGAATGAAAACTATGAAAATAATAAATATTTTCATATTACTCTTATAGAAAACAAATTTCGATATTTTTACTTATTCATCATTACTTAAATAACAATAAATTTAACATTGTAAGTATTTGGAAAAAATTAAATATTTTTATAAAAAAACGCGCATTTTTCTTTATCAGTTAAAAGAAGGATAAGAAAACAGTCAAATAGCTTAATTAACATATTTCAGTGATTCACAAAAATGTAATGCAAAATATGTATATTTAAATCACTTGATGTACTCTTATATACATTTTAAAGTTAACTTTTCACCTAAGGATAACTTTACATTTTTAAATTCTAGAATGATGACTAAGAAATAGATAAATGTATGAATAGATAATACTATTGATTAAATTACGCAAAAATTGGGGGAAATTTATAATACATATGTAAAATATTTAAAAAATCTTTAAATATTTTAATAATACTTTTAAAAGTATAATAAGGCAACAATTTAATATATATATATAACTAACATACAATCCCTGTATTTATTTAAGGACTTCAAAGTATACTTTATACTGACAAGAAATATTTTCATAAAGCATTTAGATCTATGGAAGAAGTGAATATTTTTTTCATTTAATTCCTTAAATGATTATCATTTGTTTATTTGCTTTTAATAAAAGAACTTGTTTTCAAACAAATTTTTTATTCACATACTTTTATAATGTTTTAAAAAAAAAAATACCTCTTTAATTTATATTTTATGAGACAGATGTAAAATTAAGCACACAACATGAAACAATCAAATTTTATAATTATCAGAGTTTAAATATTTACATAATTTCGGAATTAATAAATCAATTCATTGTTTCAATGAAATCAAATAGATTGTTTAAAAATTAATAACTTTATTTTAAATAATTAAAACACATTAAAAATTAGATGTTTCTAAAAAATTTCAAAATATATATTCTTTTCTATTTTTGTAGTAAAGTAATCAATTTAACAAATGAGAAAATGGTTTTGAAATTTCGGGTTTTATCATAAAAATTTCATTTTTGAATCAAACTCTTAAATTACCACTATCAATTAATTCTAGTCCTTTCTGAGAACATTCATCTTGAAAATAAATTTAGTTTTATCTAATAACTTTTATGGATATAATATTTTCAATAAGAAGTTCCAGGAACTGAACACAAGGGATCAAACTAAATTACTTTTTCAATACCAGATATATTTGCTTTAAATAATTCTTTAATTTATATTGACATAAAACGATATTTCAATCATCACTGTAGACAGAATCAAACTAAATTAAAAGCAGGTGGCAGTAGATTTCAAATCTAATGACTTTCCAACCTCCTTAAAGTTCTTACAATATACATATGCAGCATACATGTTATGCTTGCTAACCAATCAAAATTCAAAAACTTGTGCGAGAGAATGCTTATATTTTTAGACAATACTATAATTCATTTTTTTCAGGCATGGCAGATCAATACCTAAAAATTCAATTAAAATCTGCACATTTGCTTTACCAAAATAAATATGTTGGTAGCTATGTTTAATTCTTAGAATGTGAATATTTTTATTAGATAAAATAAACTACACAAAAAGAATAACAGAATTAATAACAAAATAAGCACTTATTTTAGATATTAACTTCTAATCATTTAAAATCCAAAAAACTACTAATAATTCATATGAAAATGAAATATTCGACCACTGAAAATCAAATACCTGTCGGTGTGAAGGTCTCTTAAAATGGGACATTTCTAATAAATTCTCTGATGGACACCAAAATTCTGATGCCAATTCCAAGCATAAAGGATCCTTTGAATATAAATCTGCTATCTAAAACAATAACATAAGTTTAATAAAAAAAAATACTATTGATAATTACATTATATAAATAGTACTTAAAACTATGGAAAAAATTTATAAGACAAAGCAGTAAGACAAAAAATATTTATACCAAATGTAGCAAATGTTCAAAATGCAAAGGTAAATTAGAAGGTGGTTCCAAGCCTTCTCGAAAATGAGATGCAATGATTCTAGCAGCTTCATCACCTCGGTTTCTGAGTTCTTTAACCTAGAACAAATTATCACATAAAATAAAAAATTACAACAATGCATCAAAAATGCATGTACTTTATAACATTCTTAGACATTTGGCAACATTTGAACAGTTCAGGTCACAAGCTGAAAAAAATATAATTTTAACATGAAGTCATAACATGAATATAAAAATTTAATTTCTCAAATCATTTGTTAAAATTTCAGCAATATATGAGCATAATTTCATGAGAAGCATTTGAAACTAAATACATATGTATCTGAGATAAAATATCTTAAACAGATATATTCAGCAGAAACTTCATAAGGTCAGCAAAGAAAAAAGTGTTTAATATCAATGTTTATATATATAAATTGAGTATTTTTCAAAATAATACTTAATCTGACCATAAATTCCCTATAAAAATACTTAACTTTTATGGACATTTTGAAAATGATAAATGTCACAATATATCATTTAAAAAGCCACTAACATAAATGTAAATTCTAAATGTATAGGTTATAAAATTTTCATATTGTAGTCAAAATTATGTCTTTCATAGATTAGTCTCTTTTTTTTTGGGGGGGGGGGGATTTTTACCATAAAATAAATAAACTACAATTTCTATTTAATTTTTTTACTTTTATCAAATTTGGCAGATTAAATTTAAAATGTATGCCAAAAAAAAAACCCACAACTATTTTAAATAAATTGAAGATATTGATTTCATCCAAGTCATTGAATGCAAAAATAGTTTTGTTCAAGCAAATATGCAATTAGATGTTTCATTTGAATATTAATGAGTTTCAAATTACAAATTTCATTTTAAAATTATTAATATTTTTGATTTGAAAAAATCTATTTATGACAAACTTTAGATTAATTTCTTAAATAGATATCTAACATCAGGTGAAATAATTTTTCTTTCAACTATTCACTGAAATAATAGTTTTGAGTGTCTATTTTTATCTATTTTACAATATATCACACACATATGGGGAAAAAACTCCTAATATAAAAAAGGAATGCATTTTCTGTAGTTAATAAATTTTCAAATACTATATTCTTTTTCAGATTTATATTTGTAACACAAAACTTTTCCAACCATAAAAAGTAAATATAAAATAAACAATTTCAGGGAAAAAAAGGTTACCATGAATGGTACCCAGTTTAATACATACTTTCATTTGATAAGATATCATAATATTTTTGTTTGATAAACTCATGATCCTTTAAAAATAAACATGTTCATGAATGATAGGGTATAAAAAATCAGATTCATGGAATCAGTCAAAACTTAACAAAAATAAAAAAATTTATCTGAAAAATTAGCATTTTAAAATCTAATAATAGGGCTCTAATAAGTTGTAAATCTCTAGTTCGTTTATAAAAAACTTTGGCTGATTTCTAGCACTGGATTTGATTCTCACAAAGCACTGAAACCATATTGATACGTTTTGCATATGTTATTGTTTGCCAGTTAATTTTTGCCTTTTCCATACCAATGAAAGAAAAATTGCTAAAAAAGTATATTTGATACACACATACCTTCAATGGCATCAGGACAAGAAAATCCGTAATAACATGATGAATACGTTTCAAGAAAAATTCCTGCAAAAATATCTTTATTAATAATTTCATTCAAATAAACTTACATTTATAAGGAGTTGACAATCATAAAGACAGTGTTCACAATTCATCTACTTAATTTAAATATGATCATAGCAGAATGTAAGTGTGTGAGGAGGGGGAGTAAAAATCTTGCAAAAAATATAATCTCGTGAAACTATATCAATATTAGTCCAGAATAACAATCAAAGAAATATATTTTTATGCAATTTTTCATTAATAACTTTAACAGTTATAATTTAAAATCATATATAAAAAAGAAATTCATGCTTTTAAAAAATTTTATTCCAGAGTTGAGACACATACAGTTGAGTAAAATTTTAAATTATCAACAAGATTATTTAGTTTGCAATATTTATGAGGGATTCACATCATAAAACTAAGTTTTTATAATAGGTAAATTCTTTGAATTAACATATGACAAATACAATACAGATGCTTGCAACTAATTACTAATAAATGCACATTTTTTTATGAATTAAAAGTACATAATTATGACATGTCATGAAATCTTCTAAAATTTTAATGAAAAAGAAATTAATCATTTTTTATCCACTCAATTCAATATCAACAAAAAGTGCATTTTACATTACAAATAAATTATAATTTTAATACCTAAAAAATTTTTACATAGCTACAAAATTCAGCAATAAATGATTGATATAGATAATAAGTGAGAAAATATTTTCAGTGTAAAAATGTTTTACTCCTACTTGTCATGTATACTAAATAAATAAAAAAAGTACAAAACAATAATACAGAGTTACATATAAATTGAATTCTTTTAAAATTAACTTGCATAACTTACATGGCTGATATAAACTTACACTGGAATAAAATATCAATAAAATCTTTATTTCTCACATTAAATGTTAAGATAATAAAAAAAATTGAGTTAAAAACCTCTTCACTTTTTGGTAAAATAAAAAAAAAATTATTAATGCTTACTTGTTCATGGAAAACTGAACTTTTTATAATAAGGCTTCTCATAGCTTGAAAAGCATTTTCTTCTATTGATATTTCAACTGTACGTTCATCATCTTCTAAACATTCCCCAACACTGCAACCTTACAATAAAATATTAAAATTAATAATTGCAAATTTCCACCAAATATCAAAAAATGTAGAAAGGGAGAAATTTATCCAAACAATTAACCAAGAGCTAAAAAATTAGCTAATAAAAACTGATTTGAAATTACTTTATATATATACATGCACATAAGCTTCTCTTATTTCAGATAATTATTAAAAACTTAATTTTAAATGATTTTATTGTAAATCATCTCTAAATGCATCAAGTAAACAAATATACTTGAAATTAGTTAAATAATAAGCTTTATCATTTAAGAAACTCTTAGTTTGGCATACACAGGAAGTTTTGTTTTAAATTGCAAAACTATTAAATATGAAACTTCTCTTGACAATTATATAAAAATCATTTCATTTAATGGAATTTCGGTAAAATTATATTAGATACTTAAAAAGCTGAAAAGTCTATAATAGAAAACCAAGACTTTGATAAGAACTAAAAATAAATGAATTTATTTATTAGAAATTTTTGGAGAGAAATTCCAAATCAAAAAAGGATTATTCTAGAGACAAAGAATTATTCTTGAACAGAGCTGTTGTAGACTTCTTTATAATCGAGAAATGTTTATTTTATGAACTAAAATGCACATTTTGAACTTTGTGTTGTGACTAAAGGGCTTTTCTTTTCTTTTATAAAATAAAAGCAATGTACTCATATATTTTGCATCATGTTTTTGAATGGTAATTTTTCACATTTTATTAACTTTTTCATATGCAGGAGTCAATACAAAAAATTCCTAAGACAAAAAGTATCAAGTTAAAATATTTAATGATAACTTCATGCTGTCTTACAAAATGATTAATTTGCATTATAAATTAAGAGTTTAAAAAATATTGCAAATACTCATTTAAAAAATATACTTTTATTATATTTTTATAACTAGACTTAAAATTTGATGTTTTTTCCTTATGTCCTACTGTTCACATATAATTTAAGTTTATATACAAAGTTAAATTGTGATGTTAAAAAACTATTTGATTAAATATGATTTAACTTTTGCCAGGCACAGTGACATTCTAATTAGTTTTCTTTTTCAGAGAAGCTTGCTAAAAGTTTTGACTTTGCAAATATTCTTGATTATGTTAACATTCTGATAATTTTCTACATTTAATACTGTTCTGTTATTGATAATCCATGGTAGTGAAAGACCCTTAAGCTGAAAATTCTATAAGTGAAGTCACAACAACTTTAACCAAAAGAGTCAAAAATTTGTATTTTGAAACACAATCTTCAGTTATTTTAACTACACGAATCCACCAATTTAAACAAATTCTGACTGCTTTATCCATACCATTTAACTTACACCATTCATTCATCATTTCATCTACAGAATAACTTCTGATAATATCAAATAGATATATTAATTCTTGTTAAAAAATCACAGGAAATAAGATTAAATTAAAAAAATCTAAAAGTTCATATATTCATTTCTTCATGAAGAATCAAATATAGATAATAAATCAACATTTATTATTCAGAGATAAGTTTTTCATCATGTTTGCATCATGCAGTTATTTTTTTAATATGCTGTTATGGGATATTCAGAAATCTGTAGCAGTTTATGAGCAGATGTAACAACATAAATGTACTTTTTCCCAATACTGCTGGTTGTGTGATTTGAATAATAAAATTCACTGTAGATCAGCTAAATCCAAATAAAACTGATGTCAAATGATCCCTTGAAACTTATATAAACATTTTGTTTAAAATATTTTTAATTAAAATTATACTTCAAAAAATTTCAAGAACGAATCACTATGTTCAGGACAAAAAAAAAATGGCATTCCTGTATATTATTTTTCTATAAATAGTTTACTGCTAATCAGGTAAAAGATGTCCAATGATTGTAAAAATTATGGATCCTTTAGTCTTTGTCATGACTTTTTAACAAAATTATGTTTAAAAATCTTACTGAGATGCACTATAAATATGGGTAAAAATTATTCGATAAATAAAAAATGCTGAATGGTCTTTCGTTATTTTCAAAAAGTGGGGGGATCAAGAAAAATAAGGAGAAAACCAATAATAAAATCACATCTTTCAAGGAACTATATGTTACTGGCTTAATCCATTAATTATTTAACAGTATGTTTTATACAAGCATAATTTTAATTTCTCAAAGTGGATGCTATGGAGTCTTTTCTCATGACAAAAAAATGTACTGAAATATCTAATCCAACAATTTTATTTAAAGTCTTACAATATCTCCATGCAGTATGAAAATAATAAATTTTTCTTTATAAAATGTAATCAAAAGCTCAGTGAACATTTTATAAGAACATAATGCATTTTTAAGTGCTTCAATATTTTTTAAAAAAATATACAAAATTAAAAATGTATATTAAATGTTTTTCATTTTGAAATTAAAGACATGTAATCATAAATTATCATCTACATCAATTTACATTTTCAAATATTAATAATTATTATTATTTTATAATGAGTTCAGAGAGCTTATTTGAGATTTCTCAAGAAACTGACAAAAATTACCTTATTATTTGTAGTTTATTAACTTTACAATTAGACAAAAAAAGGCAGTTAAAAGAAATAAATTTAACATGTTTATTTTGTATTTATATGCAAATCATATATTTGTTTACAAAAGAGAAAATTATAAATAAGCATTATAAATTCACACATTAAAAATAAACATTCAAATATCAATTACCAGAAAAGTTTACAGGAAACTGTGATAAAGTTCTGAGAGTAACTCCCCAAGCAAGTTGAAAGATTGATTTCAACCCAGGCATTTGCCAGTTTTCTTGTGTTAAAACTAATTGCTTATGTATTGCTAATCCTAAATCAGGTACTGTGATAAGATTCAATTTTGGTATGATTCCTATAATGAATAAAATGCAATAATTTTATTACTATACCAAAAATATTTTTCATGAAGTTATCTAAAGAAGTATAAATATTAGTTATAATGATTATTAACATGTTTATTAAGCCAATAAAATAACAGTATCATATGGCAATAACATAGTTACAACTCCATACTTTGTCATACAAAGAGTAAAAAAATTTACATGCTGAAGAAATATGAATTCCTAAAAACAGATGAGTTTCAAATAAATAAACCAGGAAACATTTAAACTAGATACAAGTTCATTGACTTGCACGATAGATGAAAATGGAGAACAATACTTTCCAATTTTTTAATGAGACAAAATATTCAAAATCTATGTTTAATAGAATTTTATTCATTGAACATAAATAAAAACATTTTATTATACATAAGTAACATATTTTTTCACAGCTTTTTATTGATTTGGTTTATTGTCGTTCAACAGTCATTTTTTACACACAAGCACCAATTAAATAAGGGCCTATGGTTTAAATTGGATTCTGAATCATTAAAAACATCTATGCCCACAGTGGGATTCAAACCCACAAATTGATGAACTAAAGACAAGAGCATTGACAATTCAGCTACCAGATCAATAAAAATCATGATCAATAAAAATTAGCAATATGAATTAAAGAAATGTTAATAACATTTTCAAAACACCAATTTGATTAAGTAGTAAACATAATTGTTCACAGCTAGAATAACAGGATTTTTGAGAACTAAATATTTGGAATTATTAAATATTGAAATAATGCAATAAGCTCAAAAAGAGGAAACTAAACACTTAACATATCTTTATTAAAAAAATCACTAATATAATTTCAACATTAATAATTTGATAATTACATTCTAGTTTAATTGAAAGCAAATCTAACATATATATTATCAAATTATTTAATGTAAGAACTATTAATGCCTTTTTATATATATATAGCATTCAATAATTGTCTCAATTAATGAGATTCTTCATTTAATATAGAAAACAATTTCTTTTGTAATTCATTAATTGCATTATTTAAGTCAGTATAAATTAATAATAATTGTTACATATTTTTCTAACTAGATTTATGCGAATAATATTTTAAGAATTTTTATCAAAAAATTAACAAGGAAAAATAAATTCTAAGAAAAAATGCAAAAAGATTCTTACTCCCTTAAGGAAAAATATAAAACAAAACTTTAACAGAACTAATTGAAATAATTACAAAAAATTGAAACAAAATTAATTTGACTGAATGAAGATAAAATCAAAATAAGCATTAATTTTTTATCTTTCAGTTTCTGTTAAAATATATTAAAAATTTCATTGAAAAATAATTTTAAAACTGTTATAAATGTTTAAAAAAAAGTAAAAAAGAAGCAATATGTGAACTTTAAAAAGATTAAAAGCAATAGAATATACAGAACTTGTATTAACTGTGCACATTTTATGTGATTATAGTATTACAAATAAGAAAAGTAAAAAGAAAATTATAACATTGAAGAAATTTAAAGCAAAGAATTAAGATGAAGTTTAATCAAAATATTTAATGGGAAAATGAAATACTGCATTTTGTACTAATAGTTTATTTTAAAAATTCTACCAAAAAACATGTCATTCAAATCTTAATACTTAATGTTATGTATTAAGAGGAAAACAAGTTTTGGAAGAAATTTTTCTATTTAAACTTTGATTCTGATTAATTTGCATGAAAATTATTCACCAGTTGCTTTCAATTTTAGTATGTTTGATCCTTCTCAAGTCCGGAGACTTGAATAACAGTCATGAATTTAATGGTAAATTCTTTCACAGAGATAGCTTATGTTTTACAACACACTTTGGTGATCCTATAATTCTTTTACTATACTTAGAATTAATGATTCAATACTATTATAAAAAAGGCTTTAAGTTAAATATTTTTTTTTCAAGATTTATCATAGAAATTATATATATATATATATATATATATATATATATATATATATATATATATATATATATATATATATATATATATATATATATATATATATATATATATATATATATATATATATATATATATATATATATATATATATATATATATATATATATATATATATATATATATATATATATACATTTGTGAGTATGAGTGTTGCTATAAAGACTGAAATCTGGTGGAAGTCAAGTAAGTCACCTAGTTTTGTTTGGTTGTATATCCAAAATATTTATATCCTTCAGTTATATCAACAAATGTAAGTATTCCCATTGTACACATAGTGAATCATAGTTTTGCATTTTTTCTATATTTGAGACACAATAAAACATGTTTAGGGTGACAACTTTTCTATCTCTTGTGCTGAAGAGCGACCAATAATGGTGGAGGGAGGTGTGTTCATTACTCTACAAGGCAGTTGGCTCTTCAAGACTAAGCACTGAGAATTTAAATAAGTGAAAAGCTGGGAAAAAAAGTCCAGGATTGGTTTCTGTCGAAACATAGTTTTTAACATGAAAAGGAATGCTTGATATTGCTCAAAAACCTCTTTATAATAGTAATTGTACTTGGATTAAGCTTTAATATCTTGGTTAAAGGAGAAAAAAAAATATTGAAGATATAAAGCTTCAAACATGAGAAAGAAAGTGGAGTAATATTTTACTCCATTTGTATTTGAGTTAAGGTCTTAGTTAAAGAAGTAAAATCAATAGTGGACTTGACTTCTTTAACCATGTCTCATTAGGACCTCCCACAACAAAATATAAATTATACATTTTTAAATCATACATCATTAGTCCCCATACATTAATTTTTTTTAAAAAAAATACTGAAAAAAAATTTAAATATTCTGATTAGTTAAATGGCCTTCACACAACATTATGAACTTCTATACTTAATATTCAAAATCAAGAGAATTTTCAGATTTGATCAATTGTCTCCAGAACTACAGAATCGGTTTTTATGAAATTTAGTAAGTATACATACATACATACATTGATACATCACAATATAAATAACCATGCAACAGTTAAAAACGTGTGCGATTCTGAGTAATACTCATTGACGTTGGAAGGCATGGAACAACAGTTGCAGAACAGAACAAGAAAATAGTTTAATATGGCGCATGGTCCCTTCTTACAGATTTACAGGCCTTGTTGGGTGATTTTATACTTGAAATAAGGCAGTTTATGATCTCTTGAGGCAATTGGTCCCACTCATCCAGCAATGATGTTTTCAGGGCCTGGCTGGTTCTCAGTGGGAGGTTATGAGATTCAATTGCCCTCTCCAGAAAGTCCTACACGTACTCTGTAGGGTTGAAGTCTGGAGATCTTATTTGGCCAATCCATCTGTCTAATATCCTTAATTTCTAAAAATTTGACAACCAGAAGAGGGTATCTGGCTTCAAGCTAATGTGAATTAAAATAAGCTAAGCACCAATTCTGCTCCTGTAAAAGCAAACATAGAGCTCCAAGACCTTATCCTTATACCCTTACATGACCTTTCCCACAACTTGCAACTTCATTCAACCATCTAATTGTTTGTAAATACTTGTCGTTACTGTTACAATTCCATTGCTGCACATAAACTAGAAATTCAGCAAGGTCAGCAAGAAATCTTGTTTTGTAAAATATGTTTGCAAACGCAGTTCCTCTACTTGTTCTGCCCACACATACATGTATACTAACGTATTTGATGTATATAATTTGCATCATTATCTCGAAGTAGTGGTTTTACATTTCATTCAGTTAGTTTGAAGAAATTTGACAAAATATGTCAATTTTTTTTAATTTTGAACACTAAGTATTTGCTTTCCCAATATGACTGTACATCTATAAAGTCACTTGATTTTTCAAATTTAATTCAGAACTAAGAATTGGTTTCAAGACAATATTTTTCTCAGGTGATCCATGTTTCAAATGGTATTGCTTACATAAATTTAAATATACCATTAAAACTTCAACTTAAATAGAAAAATATAAATACAATGTCATACTTTTCCGTTTTAAACAAAAATCTTTAAAATTGCTTGAGATTCTTCTGTGGCTCAGTTTAGTTTGGTTTGGTTTGTTTGTCACTCAATGGTCACTTTTTGCTCAAGGCTAATTAGGACCTTCAGATTAAAGTGTGAAAATTTAGATGTAAGTTTCGAATAATATGCCAAATAATTCATCACTGGTAACATAATAAGGAACATTTGGTTTTTTTATGGTTTTAATGATATTTTGTCTTCATCTTTAATTCTTAAATCAAAACATTTCACTTATCTGTAATCCAAAAATGTGCTATACTTAATGTTAGAATGCTTCAACAAAATGCTCAGACAAAAGACAAATGCTTTTCTTAGGAAAAATAAAAACATTTGTCTTTTGTCTGAACATTTGTCAAATGATCATTAAAAATTACCATGCACTTTTCATATCATTAAATGCTACATTTTATTATTTTGATTTTTTAATTGAATATGACATAATAAAAAAATTTCTAAACATAATAAAGAATTTCTTTCTATCAACATTTTTGAAAATATTTTTGCTCTTACAATTATAAAGTTAATTGAAGCTAAATAAAATATTTACCATCAACTTCATCGCAAGTTTGTAATATGCTCACATCTATAACATACAAAAAGGCCATTGCAATAGTAAGAGTTGCTTCATCTAAACTACCATCACTAGAAACTCCAGCTTGCTTCGACAAGTATGACAATATTCGTAATACTTCTTCCTGAGACAATGATCCTTGACAAGCCCAACCAAATATGATTTCAGCAAGAGTCTGCTTGATTTCACTTATCAAATCAGTAACCTAAATTTACATAGAATTAATATCAAAACTTACACATATACTTACCACAGATTAAATAATTATTTTTAAATAAAACATAAAATTAAAAAAAAGAGATAAACAAAGAAATATACATTCGTTATTAATTTTAATTGAAAATGAAGGTTTCCCTCAATGCAATGACATACAAATCTTTTTGCTTTCACATATTCATCACATAATTTGCACTAAAATTTTCCTTGGAGGAGAAAACTCATTAATTGTAAACACAATTTTTCAAACATTAAAGTCTGCGAATAAAAGTTTATTAGATAGAATCTAAAATAATAAATACTATAAATGACAAAAATTATACTTTGATATTAAAAATGGAGAAAATTACTGTTTTTTTTAAAAATAATCCAATAATAATATGAATAATATTCCAAATCTAATATAAATAACTTTCAAATATAAATAACTACTTACAAAAAGAAAAGTAAGAGAAAATAGTAACATACAGTAAAAAATGACATATTTATAACATCATTAAGAAATTGAATGAAATACATGGCAAATTTTTGATTACCAATTTTATGATTACATTAAAATGTAAATAATTATTATTTAATTTTAATATAATTTGCAATTTATAAATATTAAATTTATAAAAATTACATAATATACATTAATAAATTTAATTCAGTGACAAATATTTTCCTAATTAAGTAGCTAATATTCATCCGATTTGAACTGCTTATGTAAACAGGCACTTGGTGTCTGCTCTGAATGTTAATTATATAACTTCTAACATGTAAGAGTTTTTGACACCCAAGTGATTAAAGCGTCATCCTATTATAGCAGGCAGATGAGGTTCAAAATTCAGAAAAACACATTTTCATGATATTATAATATCATAACATTATAATGATTATATAAGTGGTCTATCTGTTTACTATTTAAGCTACTAAAATAACTCAATAAACTTTTTGTTCCTGACAAAATTTTGGCTGTTTTTAAGTTTTTCACTGAAATTGCCAAAAATCAGCAGATTTTCATACATTATCAGGAAACCAGGAGAATGATAAAAAAAAATCAGGAGTGATTTAAGTTTTAAAAAGCAGAATCTAAAATAAGTAGGCAAGAATCTTAATTCCAGAAAGAAATTAGACAGCTATACAATTAGGTTAATGGCAAGAAGTACTGTCCTAGCTCTCAATTCTTTAGCAGCGGTTAAAGGTGTTTTCCTTCCTTTGAGTCAAAGAATAGCAGGAATGTGGTATGCACTTATCATACTATATATCAAGTATTGTATTAACTGTGTTTCAAGAGTTGTTTCGCTTTTCTACTAGACAAAAGCTCTAATCCTGTCAGAATTTCTACTGCAGTAATAGAAGTAATATGAGCCACTCCCATGATAAACTTGAGTGTTTTATTTGAGATTTGTAAAGAATATCTTTGCAATTTTTAAGATGAAGCAATAAGTTTCTCTTTAATTCTTAGTAATAAAAAATTTGTATTAAATGCAAAAAGAATCAAATCTTAAAAATCATCAGTTTTTATTGTCTACAATGATATTGTATGTAAACATAGTTGATAAAAAATATACTTCAAATTTATTTTCTAATTTATCACTTATCAAGTGAATAGCAAAAAAAAGAAACATAAAAGAGAGAAATTACTAATTTATCAATAAATATGATAAGAATAAAAGTCAGAATCTAAATTTAAAATATACTTTAATCAAATAAAAACATTTAGCAAAATTTATATTTCACAGTTAATTCTTAAAACACTTATAAAAAAATGTTTTTATTACTTGTTTTCGGTATCTAGGTCCACCCAGAGCACGATTCCTATGTAGAAGTTCCAATTCTTTTGTGACATCATACTTTTCAATCAAATCTAAAATATTATAAAAGTTTTCATTTTAAATGTTTACCAAGTAAAATAGAAAAGAATAACACATTTTAAGGGAAACTTATTAAATTTTCTGAATAATAATATATATATATATATATATATATATAGTTTATATTATAATAATAAGCATAAAAGCAGTTAACTAACGCAATTTAAAACCTTTAAAAATGAAATAATTTTAAGAATAAAAAATTTTACACTAAATTTTTCTAATACTTGAAAAAGTATTTTGTATTGAAATAAAAAGAACAGGGGGAAAAGTTATGTTTTTTCTTGGCAAATTTTTTCAAGTTATAAATTTTTACAAAAACTTTCTCATTAAATTCAAGAAATTTACATTTTGTGTATTCATTCTTAAATAATCAATAAAGAATTGGAGAAAAATCTGTTTCACGTAAATATTAAATACAATTAATTTTTTTTTATATTCCAGAAATAATTTTATTAAAGCTCTATGTTATGATTTTACTAACAGAAGCTATCTTAGACAATGAATAAAAACAAATGTATTATGATGTTACATTAATTCTAAAAAAACATATACAACAAACTTGATCATATGGTGAAAGCATTAAATATATTGAAATAATTAGTATCACGATTAAATTTCATACTGATAGAATTTTAAATCCACATTAACAACACATCACATCTATAACAATTCATTCATGTTTAATTATTATATGGTAGTTAAATGAAATTGTGTACAAGTTCACCAACAAAATTATGTGCCAGACAACTTTTTTTATTTTCAGAGGAGAGACTTAATAGGCATTATGTATGCAAATTTAAGTTTCCTAAGAATTTACATTTTACAGTAATAAACAGGGGGAGGGAAACATTTAAAATTTAAATAGCTTGATTTGTTTGTCACTCAATGTTCATTTTCTGCATTTGAGAGCTAATAAGATTTTAAAATTTAAATAATTAAAATCTGAAATTTAAAAAAAAATGTTAGAAATAAAGTATTCAGATTAACCTTATTTTTAACATTTTTTGCTACAATTATATTTAATTTACTTGTATTATCTACAATTGACATAAAAAACTATAATTTTCCTACAGAAAAGATTTTTGTACTTTTAACACATCCAAAATTATCAAAACATCAGGAAACTTTTAATAGAAATATTCAAAATTATAAAAGTATGAGTATTAGAAAAACAAAGTATGAAAAACAATAATGACCATATTTCAACAGCAATTAAAATTGCACTCTGAAAAAAATAATTCAAATATACGAAATAATATTAGAATTTTATACATATCTAAATTTTGTTTCTATTGAATGAATGACTAATACTACATAATTTTATGATCACATAGGAAAAAATCGCTTTTTACATGTTAGTGAAGTTTTAAGTTATTTTGAATAAGAAGAGATTTTTAACGGGATAAATATGCTTGTATTTTCAAAAATCTAGGCTTTTGTAAAGAATGTCAAAATAAAAAGCTTAAACATACATTTACGGAAGGCAAAAATGTTTCCAGAAAAGCAGAAAACTAAAGACAATAACAAACTTTGAAAAATGTATTTTTAATTGAATCATTGTTTCATAGTTAAAAATTTCATTCTAAATGACGAGAAATCTGGTTTGGAAGAAATAGACATATGTACCAATAATTTTCATTACTATCCCATCTTCTTTTAACTGATTAGTATAATTCATTATAATAGAAGACAGCTCTGCACTGATTCCAAGAGTCCATGTACGACCCTCACGTGCTTGGACAAGTAATTGAAGAGTATTTACAAGATTTCGTCTACCATCATAATAGAGCAACATTGCAACTAATCCTCTGGTTAAACCAGGAAAGCGAGGTTGCTGCTGCTGGCCTGAAAAAAAAAATACAGTTCAAATACAAAATATAAAAAGGAAAAATCCTAAGCTTTGTAAATAATATTACATAAATTTATTTATGTAAATCTATCAAACGTTGATTATGAATACTATAAAAATATGAATAAAATAACTTTTAAATATAAAAAGGCAAATAACATTCTATACTTAAGAATCAAAAATCAAGTAATCAAAAATTTAACACATTTTTAATACTTTAATATTTAAAAAATTAAGATCACATTAATAACACCTTAATTAAAAATATAAACTAGTAGAGAAAATAGTCAGGGATGTTATTGAAAAAAACTGGCTTTTTTGATTAGTTTGAAGCTTGACACTCACTTTTTTGTGTACGGATGCTAACTGATCAGGATCTATGAGGACTTTGTTTGACAGTGAAAAATTGGAGTAATTTATAATGAAACATTCACTATTTTGAAACAGTTTAGAGTAATTAAATGAAAATTTGGTGCAATTTTAAAAATAGAAATCAATTTTAAAGCATTTGGAATAGTGAAATCTATTTTACAAATAAAATTTGTTACAATCAATGATTTGCTCATCAATCGCAAAATTTTTTGCATACGATAATTAATTAAAATGGTTTCTACAGTTTAAAGTCAATTCCAGACAAATGCAAACAGTCAGGATCACAGTAGGAAATAAGCCCAAAAAGTGTTAAATCAATCACCTTCCAACTGTCAGATCAACAAATAATAATTCATTAATACGCTGGTAAATTGATATCATATTTATTTGTGTTTCAGAAGCTTTCCATTTAAAAACAAAATACTATTTGTCAAAATATTACATGGTACATAACAAAGTTTAAAGTTGATTTTAAACTATATAGTTCACAAAAAATAAATGTAATGCATTACATTATCATTTATTTAATATATTACATCTATTTTTGTGTAATACATTACACAATTGATATATTACAAAAAAATTATGACTAAATTCAACACTATGACTAAATTACACTATTACTAATTCTAATGACTGATATAATGATATAAAATTCAGTGACTTAATGACATTTTGAAATGACAAATCATTTTAATGACAAATGCATTATCTTTTAAATAAATTACTAAAACTATTTTCATATGAAGGAAATTTTAATATGTATTTAAATACACTTTTAGACAGAAATATTTTTATCAAGGCTGTTTCAAAGAATGTAATAACAATACATATTATTTAATTTGATGCAGACCAGTAATATCATATAATTAAATGCAGGCAGAACTACCTAAAAGATATCTAAATATTAGGTTTGATCTTTGGTTTAATTTTTAATTGACAATCAGTTTTATAAATGGCAGCTAATAAAGTCAAAATATATAGTCTAAAGCAGATTCTGAACCACTACTTTTAATCTTAAGGAGGAAATCAAATACACAAACTGTTGAACTGTGACAACAGTGCTAATGATTTGGTTACCAGATCAGCAAAATGTACTTTTCTGTGTGTAGAACCAGAAAATATAAGATAGTTCATATCTAAAAGGAATATAATAAAGAGAGAGAGTTTATGATAATTAGATATTATATTTTAATTCCAAAAATAGCCCAAGCTGTACTCCTTTAATTAATGGGAACATATATTACATGAAGTAAATAAATAAAAATTGTATTCTTTAAAACTTTTTTTTTCAAACTTTTGAAACTAATTTGCAAAGAAAGCCTACTGCATTTGATAAAAAATACTTATTAATGGAAATATATTTTTCTAATTATAATTTATACTATAATATTCATATATTTACGATTTTTTAAATTTTGCTATTTTTAAAATATGAAGCCTATTTACACAATACTAACTCCTTTTATAAATTTTACTAACATATAATACACTTTTCTAAGTCAAACTGAATTGTCCAGATTTATATTTAATATGGTTTTTATAACTCTTGTAGTCACTTTTTATGCACAAAGATTAATTTGATTGAAACCTATAGATTAAAATGGATTCAAAACATTACAAATACTTAAATTTGAAATGGGACTTGAATTAAAACTCTGTTGAACTGAAAGTCAGGGCACTAGTTACACAACTGCCAACTCATCCAGATTTGTTACAACAAAAATTTGAAATTTGTGCTAATTAATAAGAGTAAACTTCAGGATTTCACTTCAGTTTTTATACCCTAAATATAAAAGAAATTACTTATAAGGAAAAACCAATAAAATCTAAGAAAAATACCAATTTTTTTAAGGCAAAAATAATTTGTACAAAATTAAATGAATTTATATAAAATTCTTATTTTATGATTAAACATATTCAGAAATAAAAATTTGAATGCTTAAAAATGCCTAGTTCAAAATCAAATTAAAACATACCTGCAATTAACAACTCAAGAGAGGTCAATTCATTTAAGTCAAACATATCACTTATAATTAAAGCTTCATCTATTAGTGATTGTGGGAGTATCTGCAAACCTGTTCTCCCCACAATTGCTATGCCAGTTGTTGAAGCCTGCTTCACAGCATCTCTGTGTGTAGGACTCCTGGGCTAAATAATTATTATAAAATATATTAATCAAAAAATATTAATTCAATGATTAATTTTTGTAAATTCAAAATTTTTTGAATAAGATACTAATTACTAATTTCAAATAAATAACATATATTCACTATACAATTCTGACAAAAATTAAAATCATGTCCAATTTACAGCATTAATACTTACTAACATCAGATAAGAGGATTTCAAATAATTTAATTCAAATAAAAAATACCCAAATATAAATTTTAAGTAAAACATAAGTCTGAAGAAAATCACTTAATATTTTATTTCAAATAATTTACATTAACCAAAAACAAACAAAAATTTGAAATCTTAAAAAAGAAACGGGGCTGAGTAGGACATTTTAGAAAGCTAGAGACGTCGAGAACCAAATTGAATTTTAAAGAAGATACTGATGCGAACATTTTGATGTATTAATTTTAAAGTTCCATTAAATGTATTTTGTTCAATTTTCACAAAACTAAATTAGGTATATCCCAATCAGCATTTACATTCTCTTGTTAGAATGTAATATATATTTTAATAAATTAAAATTAGTTAATACAATTCAGCAGAATAGTGTCTATATATCAAAATGAGCTAAGTAAAAGATCAACAATAGAACAGATTTTCAATTTATGACAAGTTATGTAAAAGAATAGAGAATTTGAGATTAAAGCTCATTACTTGTTCATTGATTTTCGAACAGCTTATGACTCAGTGAACAGAAAGTTACTTTTACAGTCAATAAAAGAATTTAATATACCTCAAAAACTCATTAAATAGATTGCAATTACTTTAAGTGAAGCATAGCTAAGAGTCAAGAAAAGAAAGAATTTGTCAGAACCTGCTGTTTTTACAGAGGATCTCATACAAGAACATGCTGTGGCTTGCCTACTCTTTAATCTAGCACTCCAAAAGATTGACAGACTATGCAATCAACACTAAAGGAACGATTTTTTAAATACCTGTGAAAATGTTTGCATTTTCAGGTGGCATTGCCATACTTGTTCAGACACTAGGGAATCTTAGACAAGACTTCCTTTCCTTGGAAAGTGAAGCAAAGAAAATGCCTTTTACAATCAATCAAACTAAGAACAAGTACACTACTAGTTTTGATGACACATATCTTGAAATAGGAGAGTGTTTTTCTGCCACAAAATCCAAAACAGAACCAAACAAATGGTTAAAATATTTTTCAAATCAGAACAAACAGTGTAAATTATCCATTATAAAATTAGCAAAATACAGATTTGCTGCAGTAAAAAGGTACAATTCATTAAATTTGAAACTAATTTAAAAATAAAAATGGAACAAAGAGAATGCATTGAAGGCAATGTAAAACTCAAGTCTTGAGATAGGAGACTACAATGTTCAAGCAGTTAACAGTTTCACCAATATGGACTCTGAATTGAATCTATAAATGATGTAACACCAGAGATTTATAACAGAATTTCTACTCACAACAAATGTGTTTCTATGGAATATACAGATATTTAAAATCTAGTCTGATTGGCAGAAAAACAAAATTACTGCTTTATAGAACTTTGATAAGGCTCATAGCACACATACTGCTGAAACATTGGTGACAACTAGAAGTGATGAAGAAATCTTAGCAGTTCCTGAAAGAAAAATATTTTGAAGTATTTTTGGGAGGTGTAAACTGCAATGATGATCTGGGGGATCAACTGTCTCAAAACATATCAGTAAATTTTCAAAAAAAAAAAAAAAACTGGTAGTCTATAGAAGCAGATAGCAATCTGGAAATCAATTCTGCAGAAAGCCATGGCCCATCCTGGGCTGACACACCACATAGGAAGGAAATTATTAAAAACTAAAGCTTGATTTGTTTGTCGCTCAACGGTCACTTTTTGCACATGAAGGCTAATTACACAGGGATTTATAGTTTAAAGTGGATTCCAAACCACTACAAACATCCATGCCCAAGGTGGGATTCGAACCCCCGAACTGTTGGACCAGAGGCAAGAGCGCTAACCATTTGGCTGCCAGATCAGCTATTAAAAACTAAAACTAACATTTTATATACATTTCACAACAAGCAACTACAATAAGAAAAGAAACTCTAAATATGGCACACTAACCACTTGTGGAAAGAAAATTTATTTTTAATTGTTTGAAAAGAAAATTTGAATATTGTTACAAATATTTATTATACCTGTCTTAAAATATTTTAGACAGATCGGAAATACATTTTGGGCAAAAAAATGCAGTGTTTAGAAACGTTATTCGTTAAAAGCGGGTTTTCTAATGATTTGGTGACTTAGCGATGTTTTGGTGAGAAAACTTGGCAAGATTTTTGGCGACTTGGCAAGAAATAGATACTTTTGGAAACATCCATCACCTAAGCTCTAGGACCAATATTTAGCGAGATAGCCTAGAAGCTTCCAGAACCTTGGCAAAACTGATAGATTTCCCCAAGTCAAGTATAAATACCGCAGCCCGGCATAGAAGGAGTCAGTTTTGTGAAGACAGTCAGTAAGTGAAGACAATTAGTTGTGACTGCTGGTCTAGAGAAGCTGTTCTCAACCTGAGGTATACGAGACCAGTCATTGGAAGCTGTTACTTATTGTATCTGACGAATTATAGATGTATAATTGTGATTGTTACAGCTGGTATATCTAGTGAAATATTTAGGAATAAAAGTCTTGTGTTCATTCAGTGGATGCTTTATTCAACTCTCAATCCACACGAACCCTGAAACTCAGCACAATATGATACTTTTAAACCTTATTGGCTGTTTAATGACCTACGATTTCCACCCTCTTAAAATTCTTGAGATAAATTTGGAAAATTTCTTTTGGAAAAACAATTTTTTCATGAAACAGACAAGTACAATTATTTTAATAAAATTTATTAACTTCTCAGAGAAACTGTCTTTAAATGATCTCACTAGGTGAAGTAATATCATGCTTCTGTTTTTATTTGAAGAACACTGTTCCCTTAAGATGCTGAGTAGAACATTTAAAAAAAATTTGAGTTCAGATTTAAGATTTAAATGTAGAGAAAAAAAAACTTAATATGGTACTAACAAGCTAGAAATAATTTCTTGGTGACCCTTAATTAACAAAGCACACATACATATAAATAAAGACATATAATAGTAATAATTCTGTATATTTGTAGGATTAAAAAAATGGCTCAATTTTAAGCTTGCTATATTCTGGTACATAAAAATATTAAAGGTAAACTTTTTGTTTTTGCATTCAGCAAATAGAAACATTTTGTTAGAGGAGGACACACAATTTGTAGATGACCATTAACAAATAATATTATTAGCACTATTTGACAATTTTTATTTCAATCTAGGTAATAAAAATTGCCAAATAATAAAAAGATCACAGAAAATACCTTTTTATTTTGCTAAAAAAATCTAAGATATGTCAATCTTTAATATTACACAAATGCATAAAAAAATAACTAAAAAATTATCTAGCAACTAAAGCATAAAACAATACAATTACTTAAATATTTGTATACATTTCTTATTGCCTCGTGAATTAACAAATAAATATATTATAAAAATAATTGGATAAATTTTGAAAATGCTGTTTGCGGGAATTATTTATACTTACAGGATTCTTTAATAGACATAATAGATCTGGTTTGTGTTTCTTTAAAACTGTTTCTAAGTCTTGTATCACAGAACAATCTTTTATTGTAATAGCATTATAGACAACATTAAACAATTTTTTATAAGGAGCCCATAGAGTGTTATCATCTGAAAAAAAAGAATTAAATAATGTAATAAGTAAATTTTATAGTAAATAAATATTGGTATAAAAATATCAATAAAACTCAAAACAATGTTAGCCGAAAATCTTTAACAAATTCATTGGGATACTTAAAATGTATACTTATAAATTTTACAAACATTACAGTAAAAATTGGTGACACTTATAGTTGTGAATAAAATCAAATATTAAATAAGCTCAGCTTTCTAGCTTTGTTTGTCATTCAAGGTTTACTTTTTGGACACAAGAGCTTATTAATCCAGAACTTAAGATTTAAAGTGAACTACCACTAAAAATATTCAAGCTCAATGTAGGGTTTAAATTTATGAACTGTTGAACTGAAGGCAACAGTGCTAACCATCCAGCTGCCAGATCATAATTAAATGGACTCAGATAATCAAATAAATAAATCTATGCTTTTCATATATTAGATTCAACTGAAAAACACTTTATGTAAAATATTTTTACGAGCAAAAGTGTATTATTTTTAATAATATTACCATTATAAATAAAGCAAATCCTCACAATTCCATAATTAATTTACTTTCCAAGACAAAAAACAAGTAAATATTATAGGATGAAATTCATCATATTAGGAATATGCACATGAAATAAATAATAAACGGTTTCAAATAAATTTTTAAAAAGTAATTATAAAATATTTTAAAATTTACAGAAAATATTAATCCTTTACACAAGTCTTCATGGGTAAAGTATTATTAATTTAATAAAAAATGTTAACATGCAAATAAAAACTTCAAGAAATGGTTTGTTTAATCTTTTTTTATTAGTTTCCATCAGATCTACAATTACATAATTTGAAGAGGAAAATTACAAGTTTCATTTTATTGAAACAATATTTTTCTGAATCAAATCCATAAGAATTTCACAAAGTATATTATAACGAAATTTTTAAATATTAAGTAAAATATAGCAGCATAGAATATTAATGTATTGATGATCAAATATATAAATCTCTTATATATTTTCAATATGTTAAATGTAACTGAAAAACATCATATGCAAGATATTTTTATTGGTAAAAGTGAATTGTTTTTAATGACATTGTTCTAGTAAATAAAGATCATAATCTTTCAAAAATAATTAGAATTCATTTTCCAAGTAAAAGCAAGTAAATATATAAGATGAATGTAAAAACAAGTTTTTAAATATAAGCCCTTACTTTATTCTTAAAATTTAAAATTCGTTGCAGTATCTAATAATATAAAAATACTAATTTAATAAAATCAATATTTTTCTTCAAACAATTGCATTAGTTAATTTTATTTATCACAGAAAATATATAGTGTATTTTAACACTCAGTCTATGTGATATTCTAGGAAAAAAACTTTTTTATATTCATTTGATCATGTAATAAATTTTGATTTTATAGCAAACTATTTTTTAATATTATTTTAATTTAAAACAACAAATGTTGGACATTTGGTTACAACAGCGGCTAGAAGTATTTTCAGGATAATTTGAAACTACTTTGATATTTTTTAATTTGATTCTTTGATAATACAGATTTCAGAAATTTTAATAAATTTATCAATTGCTATTTAAAGTATAAAATTACATTTAGATGATTCAGAAAAAATTGAAACAGAAAAGGATTTAAGAAAAAACCTATTTGATACTAATTTTAGATCAGTAGAAGAAAAACCTATATGAAAAAGTGAACAAAAATATACATTTTGAATTCAAATTTAGAGAAAACTTTACAAATATTTGTTTCCATTTTAAATTATTTCTTACAGTTTTAAATTATTTTTGTTAAATAATCACTTAATGGCCAAAAAGACTGACTTGAATAGGATATACTGTTTAAAGTGAATTTCAAAACTTTGTTACAGTTATAAATTACCATATCTAACAGAACATAAAATTATTCAAAAATTATTTTAATAAAAATGACATATAATAGAAATGGCTCTTACTTTTTCCTTTCATTTATTAGTAAAAGGCTAACTTTTGATTAATGCAATAATTTCAAACCTTTTTCAATCACTGCACATTTTCAAAAAATTTTTAATTTGGCATAACAAAAAAAAAAGATTTGTTTACAAATTGTTTGCTTACCTAGAAGACACAGTGTAAAATAATTTATAATTTTAAATGCAAAAATAAAATATATGTATCAAAAAATAGCAGTATGTTTATTACTTTATTTGCAATTTAAAAAGCAAGTTTTCCAAATATATATGTATACAAGATTTGGCGACACACAAAAGTGCTGTAACACAGTGGTTGAGAATCATTTGTTTAATGCAATAATTTTTTATTAACATATGAAATATTTCTGCAATTGGCAGTTTTTAATTTAAGACAATTGCAAGTTTTTTTTTTTGTGACTTTAGTATTTGGTACAGCTTGTAGAATTCACCATGCCAAATTCTGAATTTTTTTTGGTGACAAAGAAAAATTGCCAAGAGATGGCATATTGTGATGTCTCATGATGAGGTAAATACTAGGTTGCCAGAATAGAATTTTCTGCATAATTATCTATCTCCATCTCCATAAGGTGTAATAAAAAACAGGTTACTAGATAAATAAAAAAAAATCAGCCAAAAAATCACCTAAATCAAAATTTGGCATGCTGGATTATACTGCATGTATTTTTATAATTTAAATTTTTTTTAATTATATAATAGTCATTACTTTGATTTAATGTGAGGTTTGCTTTATCAATAAAGTAAAAAATAAGTAACAGTAAATTCTTATTTATCATAAAAAGTCTCATGAGGCCATTGCTATAAATCAAATGTGTTGTACAATATTATAAAAACTTAATTAACTATTCTTAAACTAACTATTCCAAATGAAATATATTGATTACAAATTTCTATAACTATTATTCTTAGATCATAATAAGAATAATGCTGACTTTAAAACTACAGATACAGATAATATTGAAAGTTAGGAATATATACATGTGTTTGTGTATGTGTGTAATGTATTACGAAGTTACCTCCTTATCTTGGTGAAATTAAGAAGGATTATTAACAAGGCAGGTTTTCAAGAAAAAGTTTTATTATACAGGAACAATAATTTTGTGTGAAGACTAATCATAACATCTATACCACATCTGCTTGATAGGAGAGCTCAATCAAAAAAATCTTCAAGAAAACTTAACACACTCAGAAGGGTACAGCATACTGGCCACTCATTAGTTGAGAATAGTAGCAAAGAGCTATACATAATCACAATAATTAATATATAGTAATGTAAAGAAGGCTAGTTGCTTTAGACATTAAATAAGACTGAACTATATAAACGTGATACATAAAAAATGACTAATCTTATTACCTAACAAGCATAAATTGTAGTTATAAATAGATTCAACAAAAATATTCTTATTAAAATCAAACTTTACCATATCAAATTTTAAAGCACTTTGACAACAACTTACTCTCTTATACAGAGATTAGTTGATTTATCCTACTACTGTCATATTTTGCACTCAAAGAATAAAGGAGAAGATAATAGATAAAAACCAAGAGGCAAAACTAAGGAGGAACAAGCATTAATCTTTTTCTTGCAAAAATATACACAAACAAGTGTATACAAAGTCTCAAGTGTATACAAAGCATTTCACAATGGCCTAAGGATAGGATAATGTCCTTTGAAATAGTAGGTCAATCACAAGTATAGCTAAAAATAGGGGATTGATAAAGCATTCATATATTTTGCATGTGTATTTCTCTGAATTAAAAATTAAGTTTCTAAGTTTCCTTTCCTTGCAACATGTAAATAAGGCTTACAATCTATGAAAAGATAGTTTCTCTGGATGGTATTCCAAAACATTTACAATATATTCAACTGTCAACCTCTATTTGTTTCATGACATCAGAAATTGTATAAGCTTGTAGTAAAATAATTGTTTACCCAACTATTATTTTTTTATACCAACTACTATTTATTCAAAACCCATTTCTATTTTGTTTATAAACTTAATAAATCAACACATATCCTATATAGACATATTTTTGAATTTAAAGGGAAATAAAAAAAAATCTCGTTAAACAAACACAATTATTTAGTCAGTTCCTTTTAAATAAATTATATATGATTAATAATAAAAAAGACAATATTATAAAACTATAAGGTCTTTTTTTAAAAAAAAATTCATTCACAAAATACTTTGCTTTAACTATTTTTTTTAGATTGCAATTATAATAAAAAATAAAAGCATTTTGTTGTGGGATGGTATATTAACTTGGTTGCCAAAATAAATGTTATATATCCCAAGTATTGTCAATCTTTCACATAAAAAGAAATCAAAGTTACAAAAAAATAATTATCTGTTAAAAATTCACCAAATTAAAAATGTATTTAAAGGATTATATAGCATCTGCGCTAATAAATCATCAGCAATATATATCAACTTGAATTGTTTACTTCATAAAAACTGATCACTAGTTATAACTAAATTATTTTTAACTTAAATTTATTACGAAAATAGGATATGCTCCTAAACGATTTAAAATATTACTGCTGTCATTTCTACTCAATTACTACAATGAATCCCACTCCTATTTCACTAATGCCAAGAATTCAAAATTCAATTCATCAAATACAGTTCAATATTTACAAAATAAAGATGTCTTTTATTCTAAATCGTACGATTTTATTCATTACATAAAAAAGTTGCGAGCTTGTGGGTCATTTGATGAAATTCAATTCATTAAATGCTGTCAATGTTTACTAGATTAAGATCCCTTTGATTCTAAACAGCATGGTTTTATCATTTATTGGACAGTAAAGTATAGTGGTCTGGCGGTCAGAGCATTCTCATAATTAGAAGATTGAGAATTCAAATCCTGACTTAAGCAAAGATCCATTGTGTATACTACAGGCGGTTAAAGCACATTAAATATATAGATTTTAGTTGCAATGTCCTCCAAGTAAAATGATATTTTTGAAGGTGGAAAGTCAACTATCAAAGAATGTTCTGCTTGGGCCCTACTAAATTACAAAGAACCCCATGCAGCAATTACGGTTGAAGCAATATAGTTCTACAATGCACTAGATACAATGAAATATGCTGCTGCGACAATTCACAAGTCAATGCTGTTTATTTAAAATCATTTCCATCTATGTTTGATGAAAATGATTATAAATTTAATGTTAAGATTTTTTAATCTTTATTTTTATAAACTCTTCTCGGAGGGAACAAATATTTAAAGAGACATTTTCATAATCAAATATGTATATTTTTCCATTCTTTCTATAATTCGTTCAATTTTTTTTCTCTTAATTTGACAGCGGCTTTTTATTAAAATTCCCCATAGCAATAAATAAGTTTCAAAATTTAGGACATTAAGATTAGATAAATACGATCATTTTTTGGTTAAATCAATAGTTAAAATTTACAGATTTCAAAAATTCTCATTCGAAAACGTCAAGTAAAGTTTTACATCCCAAAGATTAATGTCGTACTTTCAATAAAAATCCTCGATGAAAAGTATACCAATTATTTGATTAAAATGCTTTATAAATGAATAATAACAAGTGTATTTTTCTTGCTTCCATTTTATACACAAAAATATAATTTGTTCGGAAAATGCATTTTAAATATGTTGACAAGTTTCAATTTAAAAGTTAAGAAACATCAAACCTACTCAAATTTAACACCACGGTTTCTGAATTCATTATTCTCTATATACTTTATATTAAAAAATAAATAATAAAAATATCATTCATCAACATAAATTACACCGGTTAATATCCATGCACACCATCACTCGCGGCGGAATTTTAAGTTATATACAAAGAAAATTACGGTTGCGATTGCAGCAACTTTCAAATTTTTCCTTTGAAGTTTTTAGTGATTTCACTTCACAATCAACATCAGACCTATGGTATCCTGTTTATTTTTTCATAAGAATTAAATGAAAGCTTTGTAATGTTTTCTGGATTTAATTGATTGACTTATACACTAAATTCCATTCTGAAATTTTAAACTAAACCAACCAATGGTGGAGAATTTACCGTCCTTAACTTCTAACCAGTAGGTCCCGAATTCGAATCCTGGCTCCAGCATTAATGTTCCTCTGTCTGTGTGTGTGTGTGTGTGTGTGTGTGTGTGTGTTTGTGTGTGTGTGTTTGTGTGTGTGTGTGTGTGTGTTTGTGTGTGTGTGTGTGTGTTTGTGTGTGTGTGTGTGTTTGTGTGTGTGTTTGTGTGTGTGTGTGTGTGTGTGTGTGTGTGTGTGTGTGTGTGTGTGTGTGTGTGTGTGTGTGTGTGTGTGTGTGTGTGTGTGTGTGTGTGTGTGTGTGTGTGTGAGAGAGTTCTTTCATTTTCGGAATAAAGCTGGCAAGCTCACTGGGTGCTCCACTGTATGAGATATGCCATCAACTTCTTTCCTTGTAGAGCTGAATAGGTTTATTCTAAGGGCAATCATGCATTAGGAGAAAGAGCTTTAAATCAAAATCAACAAATTAAAAAAGCCTTTAAATTTTTCATCTGTTTTGTTGGTTTAAATTTCTACATTGTTAAATCGTATTTGTAATTGCGTATTGGAACCCAGTGGCGTAATCGTAGCACTTTACGCTCCCAAGGCACAAGTTGGAGGTTTGATCTTCGGGCTGAACTTGGTAACTATAGTTCCCAAATTCACCCCAAAGTGATGATAATTGGTGAGCCTAACCCCCAGTGTTTATAAACACTGGGGGACATATGCACCCTAGGGTCCTTGGTTCGAAAACAGATGTCGCCTCTGTTTTTCTTGACACGCATAGAATGTATTGTGTCACGGATTTAGTTTTCTAATTGCACATTTCGTTTTTACTCAAAAATCAGTAATTGTGTGTGTGTTCATATTTTTCACGTTTTTAGAAATTATATTAGTAAACATGAGAGTGGTAGTAAATTTTTTAAAAGGATTGTTTATTTGAACTGATTGTAGATCATAAAAATATTATCTTGTAATATTGAAGTTTTTGATTGAATTAAAAAATTAAAGATTGGATGATACTTAAACAAAGGGAATACAATATTGAAAAAATTTCATTTGATATGATTGTTGATTAAAAGATAAATTATATTACGTTATTTGTGTAATAGATAATTATTGTCTCAATATTTGCAATTAAGTCATATTTTAAAGCTACTGTAATAATTTAAATATTCTAATCATGTGTAATTGAGTTTTATACATTATAATATAATTTTACAATTTTCCCTCTGCTTATAATGTCAACTTTTTTAATAAAGTATGTGTACCTATATAATCAACAACGTTTAAATAAAATATCTATGATGACCACTTAAAATTCATTTTTTAAAACTTACTTCTCGTTTTCTTTAAAATTCTTTAAAATCTTATTTTGACCATATTTTAAGGGAAAATTTTTATTTGATACATTAAATATTCGTAAAACTTTTGTAGTAGGATATCATATTTTACTTTGAAAAATATAATGAAACAAGAATATTTAATTAAATTATTTATTTAATTGAAAAATTGATTAAATTAATCATTAAGTTTTTTTTATTCCTATTTAATGCGACCCTTCATTATTCTACATACATGTGACATATGCAATAAAATTATGAGCCGTATATTTTACAAGGTAAACAAGAAAGTTCATACCGATTTAAATTACCCAAAAGAACATGACCTTCAGAAAGAATAGCTGATTGTTAATCCTCGAAGTAATCACTATTGGCATCCAGCCTCTTCTGCCAATGTGTCTCAGAAGTTTTGAGCCCAAAGAACCTGTGAGTGCTTGGCGCTAGTCTACTTCACTGATGAAGGATTTTCCACGAATATGATTCTCCATGGAATGGAGGAGATTGTTGTTGTTGCTGCACCAGCATGCTTCCCTATGTTGGGCTCTACCAGTTAGACAGAAGAAGCCGCCTGAAGTCTTAAGGATTAAGAAAAAGACCCCCAATATTTGGGCTACCACCCCCAGAAGTATCCTTTCCTTTGGAGAACATTAAGGCCATACCCAGTTAAAACGTGTCCCAGCTGTTTTTAGTGAACACGAAGGATCCTTAGTTAAGTTGGGATTCGAACTCACTACCTTTCACTAAAGAGAACAGCACCCTAACTAAGCAAGTCACCACGGCCATAGTAATCCAATGGTGTACTGTCAGGTGAGTAAGGTGGAAAGCAAAATGTCTCCCAAGAAGGTCGCTATATGGTATTCCTGGCCACGTGTTATCGTCCAAGAACAGAACAATCTTGCGACTTACAGTGCTCTTTCTTTTTCAACGCCTGTTGCACAAGTTCCAATTGCTGCGAGTGCAGATCCACAGTCGTCATTTGGCCCGTTGGTAGAAGCTCATAGTGAACAACATGGCGACTAGTCCACCAGACAACAGCTTCATCACAGAGAGACAAATCTTCCAACCTGAATTAGTAAAACCAATGCCTTGCCATACGTTCATTCTCAGAACAATCTCCAAACGTTTGACATATTCGATGACTTGATGTAGCGGCTGATAATCCCTCCTTGAAGTTCTAGATCAAACAACACCGAATGAGCTCCTTGTACATGCCATTTCTCTTTACTACTGCATGAGTTACGATTGATGAATGTGCGTTTTGGACTTACTTTTATAACGACTGATATTCCTACTGTCGTCTGACTAGTATCTCAACCATGTCATACATTAATTTTCATACTTATTCTCATTTCATTCAATGGTAAAGCGAATACGTAGAGAACCTTCTTGGTTATCTCATAAAATTAAAAAGAAAAATATTAAGGACATTTTGTTTAGTTATTCATTACATAATTTATAAATAGGATAAAATAAAATTTTATGTATAATAAATTCAAATAGTGAATATAATAAAAATTCAAAGGATATAAATAAAAATTAAATCACAAATAAATTTTTTTCAAATGGAAATAGTCTGTAATAATTTCTCACACCAACAAACTTCTAAAGACTTCCTTTTACTGTTGAGCTGTGTATTAAAAGGATATTTAATGAATCAATAAGCTTCTAAGCAGTGGTGGAAAGTTTTTCTTCTTTTTAATTTGTGTGTGTGTGTGTGTTGTGTGTGTGTGTGTGTGTGTGTGTGTGTGTGTGTGTGTGTGTGTGTGTGTGTGTGTGTGTGTGTGTGTGTGTGTGTGAGAACTTCCGTATAAAAGTTCTGTGTTTCACTCAGTTTCTAGACATTTCCTGTGCAACAGGTTTTGAGATATTTTCATATTGAAATGGCGACATCAGAACTAAGAAATATGATGAACAAAACATACCATTCTTATTGAAACAGAATGTCTATTAGAGATTAAAGTATTTTCATTTATCGAATTATGACAGAAAATTAATTTCATTTATAAAATTAATTTTCCTCCATCTTCTTTTGATTATTTGATATTACACTTCCAGTTGAGATATATTTCGCATGTGGTATAGCAATGAGTATTTCTCATCCGACCGGAGGTTTACAGCTCTAATCCTAATCAAAAGCTTAATCCTAATGTAAAGATACAGAGCTGATAAACATTACACTTTTACCAATTATTTCTAAGATTCTAAGATTAAATTGTAGGCTTTCTAATTCTTCTTTAGATCATTCTTATTTAGTTTCTATTAGTTAATTCTTCTTTAGATTTCTAATTCTGCTTTGGATTAAAACTTTAAAGAAACAGTAATAAGAAGGCAGTGTCAAAATACATAAATGAAATTAGAATTTTATCCAAGAAAATATGAAAATTATACTTTTTATCATTAAGAAAAACTAATTTATTATTAAAAAATAAAACTTGAATATTTTCTCTAAGTTGTCGTTATAGAATGTAATATTCTTACGAAATTAATTCATATTTTGGGCTTTCTGTAATGCACACCCAGCAATAATGACTTAATAACACTTAATTCTGTGGTCATAAGAATCTTCAGTTCTTGAAATATTGAACTAAAACTTTTATAAAAATTTTAACCTGAAAAAATTGTTCTTTTATGAGTAAGGTTAGAACTGACAAGCTTCCATTATTTTGTGGATTAATTATATACATTAAAGATAATTCATACAATAACTGACAAAAAAATAGGAAAAGATTTATGTTAAAATTTGTTTTATTTTTGCTATACATTTTAAGATTTTAGGTTACATTTAATTTTGAAAGAAAAAGAAAATATAAAGATAATATAAGATAATAAAAGAAAATATAAGTCATTTATATTTCTACTTAAACTAATCGTTATTACCGATGAGACTAACAAATATTTGTGTTTTTATTCTGCGTATTTTCTTATTGTTTATCCTGCATTTGTAAATACCATGTACAAGGAATATCGAAAATTAAAGCTTTTTTGATATTTCCTACATTATAATTAATTGTAACATAATTACATACGTTATCTCTATACAGTTTTTATCTTGTTTCTTGTCTTCTTATATTGAGTAAGCTGTAAATTCCATTGTCCTTCCTAATAATTGATAACTCATTGCTCAACAATCTTCAGAGCGGAAAGTCCTGAATTCGATACCAGTAACTGTTGTATAAACAAAAGATGGATCTTTAACTTGATTACTTATTATACTTATTTGTAGGATTGTAAGGCGGTCCATTACTCGGTGTCTAAATGTATATTGGAACATCATTAAAGACAGTTAATTTTACAGCTTTATCATACTTTTATACAGGGTTGTGCAAAAAGCATAATAAAAGGCAAACAATCATTACGGAAAAAAGATACCAAGAGAAATATGAAATATACTTTTTTTACTTTAAAAGATATGAATGACATTTAATGTACAATATACTCGAAATGTTTATCGCGTTTTCGACTAGTCTTATAAAATTAGTTCCGAAATTACGTCATAACGCTCTGTAGTTGGTCGAAATCTTTGATTTCAGTTTCACTTCCGATGCCCGATTTCAGGTCGTCCAGTGAATAAAAGTAATTTCTATAGATTCTTTCGTTGATGTAATCCCATAAGAAGTCGCATGAACTTAGGTCTGGACTGTTTTGGGACTACTCATCATGTTAATTTCTCCAATGTATTGTGTGTTTGATGGCCTCCATTGTTAATCTAACATGGTTTTAAGTTTCTAGTAATGCCCGATTTCAGGTCGTCCAGTGAATAAAAGTAATTTCTATAGATTCTTTCGTTGATGTAATCCCATAAGAAGTCGCATGAACTTAGGTCTGGACTGTTTTGGGACTACTCATCATGTTAATTTCTCCAATGTATTGTGTGTTTGATGGCCTCCATTGTTAATCTAACATGGTTTTAAGTTTCTAGTAATGCCCGATTTCAGGTCGTCCAGTGAATAAAAGTAATTTCTATAGATTCTTTCGTTGATGTAATCCCCATAAGAAGTCGCATGAACTTAGGTCTGGACTGTTTTGGGACTACTCATCATGTTAATTTCTCCAATGTATTGTGTGTTTGATGGCCTCCATTGTTAATCTAACATGGTTTTAAGTTTCTAGTAATGCCCGATTTCAGGTCGTCCAGTGAATAAAAGTAATTTCTATAGATTCTTTCGTTGATGTAATCCCATAAGAAGTCGCATGAACTTAGGTCTGGACTGTTTTGGGACTACTCATCATGTTAATTTCTCCAATGTATTGTGTGTTTGATGGCCTCCATTGTTAATCTAACATGGTTTTAAGTTTCTAGTAATGCCCGATTTCAGGTCGTCCAGTGAATAAAAGTAATTTCTATAGATTCTTTCGTTGATGTAATCCCATAAGAAGTCGCATGAACTTAGGTCTGGACTGTTTTGGGACTACTCATCATGTTAATTTCTCCAATGTATTGTGTGTTTGATGGCCTCCATTGTTAATCTAACATGGTTTTAAGTTTCTAGTAATGCCCGATTTCAGGTCGTCCAGTGAATAAAAGTAATTTCTATAGATTCTTTCGTTGATGTAATCCCATAAGAAGTCGCATGAACTTAGGTCTGGACTGTTTTGGGACTACTCATCATGTTAATTTCTCCAATGTATTGTGTGTTTGATGGCCTCCATTGTTAATCTAACATGGTTTTAAGTTTCTAGTAATGCCCGATTTCAGGTCGTCCAGTGAATAAAAGTAATTTCTATAGATTCTTTCGTTGATGTAATCCCATAAGAAGTCGCATGAACTTAGGTCTGGACTGTTTTGGGACTACTCATCATGTTAATTTCTCCAATGTATTGTGTGTTTGATGGCCTCCATTGTTAATCTAACATGTTTTTAAGTTCCTAGTAATGAGTGGCCTTCGCAACTGCGTTAAGGTTTCTGGTTTAGGAAAATCTAATGTGCATTTAACTTTATCTTGTAGAGGTTGAATTCCTTCTTCGGAAAGATTAAAACCTAGAAAATGTATTGACGAAACACCAAAAGTACATTTAGAAACATTAATACATAACCTATATTCTGCCAATTTTGAAAATAATGCCTTTAAATGTTGATAATGCTCTTGGGGATTTTTAGAAGCAATTAATGTCATCGACAAAAGCGTAAACACCTGATAAATCACATGTAACCTCAGCTATAAAGCGTTGCAAAGGCAAAATTGCATCATTGTACTTTCGAATAAGTGGGGTTACATATAGCGGTTTTGGGTACATAGTCAGGGTTTATTGGCAAGCTTTTATTAGGTCTATGCGACTAAATATTTTTGATCCATGTAATTCTGCAATACAAAGGATTGGGTATTTGTCTTTAATTGTTTGAGCATTTATAGCTCTATAGTCACCCACTGGTCTCCAATCTAAAGTTCCTTTTCTAGGGACCACGTTTAGAGGTGAAGCATAGTTACTTCTCGAAGGTCTTATAAGGCTTAACTGCACCATATTTTGAAATTCAATTTTTGCCATTCTAAGACGATCAAGAGCAAGCCTTCGAGGTTTTGCTACAACAGGAGGACCTTTCGTAACTGTAATGTATTATGTTTAACTGGTTGATTTGGATTAGGTAATTTAGTAATAATAATCGAAACTCTTTCAAAAGTTTATAAGAAATGTCATTAAAAATAGAAGCTTGAACTGAATGAAGATCTATAGTGGGTTTTGGTGTGGCCAGAGCCAACGTGCTTTCACACATAATAAAGCATAATGCGGGATCAGATCTGTTATACAGGAATTTGAGTAGCATTAACTTCAGCCATGATGCAAAGCTTAAGAATAAAATTACGTTATATTTAACTGTTAGTAATAATGAAGATATTTTAAATGACATAACATTTATACATATTTTAAGGATTTGTAACAATTAATAAACCCCTAAACAATTATAAAACGTAAACAAAAAAAATGAAAGCAATAATGAAATCGATTATATTAGAATCAGAAAAATTACGCATTTTAATTTCAAAGCAAAAGCACAGAATAATAATAATAATAAAAAGAAAACAGAAATAATAATAATTAAACACTAATCTGCGATTCCCTTGTTCTTTTCAGAACACGCGTCGTCACAAGACGCTCCACGGTAAATAATCACTACCACTCGAAAAACGTTACCGCCGCACTAAAAGAGCATCTTTTTCAACAAGCGAAAATTTGCAGATAATTTTAAAGCAGTTGTTGCATGTGATATTCGTACATTATAGTCTCCAATGAAGAGATTATGTTATGTTAAAATAAACATCACAAACACAATATTATCACTATCAAACAGTTTTATTAGCTTCATTTTCCTTTACTATTAGACATTCTATAATTTCCAAAGGGGATAGCACACTTTTCTCGACTGATCCCTCTTACAAGGGTTACAAAAATTTCATTGGCGCAAAATTCTGAGATTCACAACAACGGCTTTTATATATATATATATATATAGACATGTATTGTCTACATTTATTTTCATGAAACCAGAGGCCTGTTATTGTGTGATTGTTTTTGTTGGAATCAATCAGACTTCTCATGTGGTTTATTTTATAATCTTACAATGATCATAACGATTCGAATTTTGTTTAATTTAATCAATTTAAGCTAGTCTGGCATTATGTATTTTATATCTCAAAAGATGTTTTTATCATAAAATCATTGCGTTAAAATTAATGGTTTCTAAGATAATATTTCTTCACATCCCAAATACATGCCTTTTTTTTTATTATTTCACATGGTATCCTTACTAACACCATGGGTTAATAAATCAATGCACATGAAAACCCCTACCAAATAAACTACACAATGAGAATTCTATTTTTAATAATCCCCATCCCAGAGTGTGGCTGGTTTCATAAAATTACATTTGTAATTCTTCAATAATTATAGGATTATAATAGCAATCTAGTAGAAGTTATGCCTCACTAAATAGAAACAATAAATCCTACAAACTTATCTATAGTGCAAGAAAAAAAAATAATAATGTAAGCAAACTGAAATGATGCAATTGAATTGTTTTTGATTAATGTAGGATTTGTGCATGAAAATAGCTATTAGCAATTTTTCATTTCTCAATTTTTTAAAAACACGTAACTTTTTACAATAAAGAATTAAGATTTTATTTCAAATAAATCCTCTCCTTTATAGGAAGACAAAAAAGAAATTGATAAGAAATAAAGCTAAGCAAGACCAATTAGTTTTATTTTCCCTCACATTACATGATGTACATGAATGAGACAATTCATTTCATTAAATATTACTTTATTAATATATTTCTCTTTTAGAATATTAATGTAAAATTTCTTATTTGAAACTGTGAAAAAAATATCAGTTAATCTTATATACATACATTGCTGAATTATATATATTTAAAATAAATGGTTTTCAAGTTTTACTAAGTTTCATAAGAGAGATTGTCAGTCTTAACATTTTGTTAAAATAAAGAGTTAAATTTAAAAAGATAAAATTTTTTACATTTCTTTGAAAAGGAATGATTATTTTATAATTTTAATGGAATTACTTTTGAGCTATTTCCTTTTTTTGCAGACATGGTTTCTTTTCAACTATAAACTTGCATAGTTTATAACATAATATACTCAACTTGGTTACATTTACTTGCATAGTTTATAACATAATATACTCAACTTGGAATTAGAAAAAATACTAAACACATTATTCAAAGTTTTTTTATTTATGTACAGTATGACTTTTAGATGAAAATTTTTATGTACATTATGACATGTTTTGCAACAAATTTAGAAAAATATAAATTAGTAAATAATTTACAACAGCTTTAAATTTTAAAAATGTAACAGTCAAATAAATAAACATTAAATGGCATTACATTTTATCATAATGGAAATATTGAGAAAATCAGTTTTATTATTTTTTTTAAAATATATATACAAAGTCCAAATTTAGCCATTTTCACAAATAAAGACTAGCAGCAAACACTATATCTCTTTTTATCAGTTTGATGCCTGGAAATATAAAAATAAAAAATTTTGTTATAAAAACAATATGGCAATAATAACAAGTAAAGAAATATTCTAGGAATAAAAATCATATTAATTAAAAAAAAAAGTCCATTTCAGCAAATAACTATTAATCTCAGAAATCATCATTTCAATAGGAATTGTAAAATATTATATAGGTATAGGATTATAGAAATGCATTTGATGTTCTTTTCAGTAAACCATACAAAAATAGCATATAAACATTAACTCTTTTATAATTAATTGAACTAAAAATATTATACAACTGTACTACTACAATATACAGAATTTCTAAAAATAAATGAAAATTAAAATCCATGAATAATATATGAGATGTTAAAAATATATTTCCCTTCAAAATTTAAATTCTTTTATTGTATAATCAAATTGACAAATTAAAAAGAAAATTCACAATTTTTTAAAGTTTTCACTAAATATAGAAAATAAATAAAAATAATCCAATACATGCATTTAACCCCACAAATAAAGATTAAGTTAAATGAATTCCAATAATTAAACATGGAATTAATTCTTATATTATTAAATCAAATCAGATTCCTCCCATAACTAAATAATGATAAAACTAGGAAAATAAAACAGTTAATAATATGAGCTTAGGTTTTGATAAAACATTCAATTAATGATAGCATCGTCTATTTCAAACACAATGATAGTGATATTTAGAATAAACAAAAGCACAGAATTCAATAACATACACTTTAACCGAGTATAATTCAAGAACTTTTAATTAGCTTTTAAAATGAGCTGCTCTATATCAGAAAAATTATAATTTAGGAAGCTTGAAATAATTAATATTGTAAACATGTAAACATTTTTTAAAATTATAAATTTTTACTACAAGAAATAAAAAATGCCAAGTTCTTTAAAAAAAAAGTTAGGTGTGACTTGTTTTGAAATTTTTATTTCATATATTTCTTTATTTTTTTTATAATTTAAAAAAAAGCAGAATAATTTGCATTATTCTTATTTAAAAATTTAATCATGAATATTTAATTGAAATTCAAAAGATGTTCTGCATGAATCAAAAAGAGAATCTATTGTTTTAAATCAATCAACGTCAAAATACTAGTCAAAGTATTTTTTATTGCACAAAGATTAGTTTAATTTTTTTATTATTAGTCTATAAAAAACATTCACAAGTTAAAATGTTAATATTTAAAAATACACTATAGAAATAATTATATTTTCATCTTTTCAAAAAAATGAGAAAAGCTTTTGGGGAATGCCTTGAATCTAAATTTGATGCTAAATGAATAAAAGTAGAAAAATAAATACCTGAATTAAAAAATGGATAAAAATGTGAACAATAATATGTTAAATAATTAAATATGTAAAATAATTATGTTAAATATATTAAATAATTAAAAATTTTCATTTCACATAATGGAAGAAAGTAACAAATAAATTAGATTTCAGAAAAGCATTTTATGCATAAATTGCACATTTAAATATTATTTTATTTTGCACATTAAATATTATAATATATTGAAAATATTTTTAGCATCATGCTCTATTACTCTTTATTAATGACTTTAGTTAATACTTCACAGAGTTTGAAGATATATTCAGAGACATTAATAATAATGCAGATTTCTCTCACAAACTTTTAAGAATAATGAATGACATAAAATTGTTAATATAATTTTAATAATTAGTAATAAAAAAGTTTACCTTCAGAGAATTTGTTTTCTAATTCAGTGTTTCCTATTGCTTTGGCAGCTTGACACATTTGTCTCAGAAGTTCTTCAAGCCGTCTCATACAACGAATTATACTTCCTAAAAGAGAAAAAGGAGACAATGTTTTCGACATAAAAATTATATTTATGCAAATTTATCATATAGCACGAAAAATTATAGAGCAAGAAATGATACTTTAACATCAGAGAAACATTAAAAATTCTTTTGAAACTCTTTTTTTTTAATCTTTCACATTGAAGAAATATTTTTCGTTAAACTTTACAATACTAACTATAAGAGAAAGCCATTATTGCATATTTTATAATATAAATTTTAAGTAACAGTTAATAATGGATTACACGTATAATTAGTTTAAAACAATTATTTATCTAATTTAAGACAGGAAATGTAGCTAATTTAAAATGAAAGTGTAAGCAACTAAACTTCTAAGACTCTACAATATTATTAAAATGTACTGAAACACATAAAAAATTAGGCAAACTGAGACAAAATACCTTTTAGTAAATTGTTTTAAGACCAGAAGAAATACAGATTTAAACCAGAAAAAAATAAAAGAACAAATCTTAAGATTATCAAGCTTAGATAAGTGATTCCTTAAAAAGTTGAAGTAAATACACTACTTGACATAAAATTATTATATTGAAAACGTGACATGCTACATACATATAATTAACATGATTGATAGATCATGTGAACATCAAATGATTAGCTTCAAAACACATTCAATTAAAACAGATAGGCTACGAAAAACTACAATGCACATTTAAATTGTATTCCTATGAAAAGTTATTGCGAAAAATTATGAAACAAAGTGAAATCTTATAGGATAATTTTTAATCTTGATACAGATGGAATTACAATTTTCTGAAAGTATGGTTTATCTAATCACGGTATTATTTTCACGTAGGTTAAAATTTCAAGACTGATAGTAAAACAAGTAATCGATGTTATAAGGACATTTGTACCACAATGCAATGCCGGATACCAGCAGCTCACTATTGCAAACACAAGTGAGAAGATTTACATATTAACTACATATATAAGTCAAGTCAAGAAATGAGATCTTTTGCAAAGAAAGAAGTTGACAATGAACAGAATATTTGCAGCAGCACAGACTGTCAGCTTTGGAACTGTGGTAGCAACTACTCTTGATGCTACATAACCTTGCCTTGGTGTGATCAACCACAAGCAAGAATAAAAGAATGGATGGATACAAATATTTTCAGATGAATACAATCTGTTTACAAATTATGATAGTTGCACCTAGCAGCTTCATGGAGAATGCACACAGACAGCATGCATATCATCATAACAAGAGTGATGATATGGAATACTAAAGAATGCATATCACTATCACCTTATTTGCAGTGACATACTTTGAATTTTGTGAATCCATCTTTTAGTTGAGATCTACAAAACATTACATTTTAGATGGTTAATGCACAATCACAAGTTGCTAGTATTATATAAATTTTCCTTGTACAAAAACTCTGGAATTACTAAATTGATGAGAACATTCTACAGATTTCTCAAAAACAGAAAATGATCATTAATTGCTGAGTATTTGGCTCATCACAATGGCCCATTGATCATCATGGTTAATGGACTATAGAACCATGTTCAAAATACATGGGCAGCTATATAAGTACAAGTCAATCAGTCTGTTTGATTCAATAGCCAGGTATATTAAAGATGTTATTATTAAATGATGTGATTGTTGTGGATACTAATTTCTGAGGACCTATGATATAAACTTTTTGAAAATTTAATCTTTTGTTACTCCCAGAAAAATATATTTGTCCAACATTAGTTATTTTCATTTCTTCATGGTGCAGCAATTTTTATGATCAATATTGTGCATTCAATGAATATAATTTAAAAGGATTAATTTAATAGTAAGCAATTTTTGATTTATTAGAATAAAGGAACATAATGAAAAATAGCAATTACAAAGATAAAACATTTTTCTTAACAGAAAAAGTTTACTTAATATAGTAACGCAATTTGTGCTTTGTTTAGAAACAAGTAAATTTAACTGCTAGTAAACAATGGAATTTTTTAAAATATTTATATATATAGTGTATTTTGTGCTGCATAAATAATGGTAAATAAATATACAAGTTATGTCCTATTGCAAGGAAAAAAAAGTAAATTAAAAATTTTCAAAATTTTATTCAACAATATTTTTGCAATTTAATAGCAAGAAGCCACAATTAAAAAATGATTCAGTTATTTTATTTTAATAAATTTACAAGAAAAAAAACCCTATATTTTTAGGCATTAGGCATCCAGAAAGCACTAAAGTATATTCTCCAATTATTTGAAGGAAAGAAATCGGGGTAAATTACAAGTAGAAAATAAAGGATATTTGAAAGAGTTTCACAGCTGAGTTAGACAATATTAAAAAAAAGTTTGACAGATTTTTTTTATCATTCTTCAATATTGTTTATAAGTTATATCAATGCTTTTACTATTTTATAATAGTTGTGGGAACATACAAATTTAATTTTATTGCATTATCTTTGAGCCTGAATATGCTTAACTTATATTTGAATATGTAATATGATTTCATTATAAAGAAATACAATAGAATTAAACCTAATAACCTTTAGATGAAATCCAGGGCTTTCCACCTTATATACATGGTATGAATTTAACTGAACATTGTTATTACAAAACATATTTAATTATAAATTAATGATAAAGCATATTAAATCTATGGTACATATATTAATCATGTGTTTTATTGCAATTAGATATGTTAAATATAAAAAAAAAAGCAGGCCAAGAGCTTTTACCATGAAATAAGCGTTAAATATGTACATAACAACAGATGACAACATATTTAAACAATTTTTTAATATTTCAAAATAATTGGGGAGAAAAAGGCAAAGCTTTTTAAACTCAAACAGGAACAAAAATATAGTGCAATGATTTCATTATGCATCACTATGTTTTTCTTAATTAAATATTTGGAGTAAATTTACCTTCAAAAACATCTGTCATTTTACATATTTGAGAAAAGCTAGCTCCTTTACTCCATGAACAAACTACATCCATAAGATGGGGTCTAAATGAATCAACATAGGCATCAGCATCAATTTCCAATTTACATTCTTTGCTTATTTTTGCTATCCTTCGAGCAGTGTCCTATTAACAATTGAGACACGAATAAAAATTATAAAAAGGAAAATAAAATTTAACAATTAGTTAATTACACATAAAATGTTAGTTGATATATTGAGAGAACAATGGAATGTATCAGACAGTTAAACGAATAAGTGCAAAATTTCTCATAAAAATATTCTATTTAAACATTTTGCTTTGTAAAAATTTCTTTATTTTTAAATAAATCCAGTTGATGAAGTAAATACATATTTGTTAATAAAAATAAGCATCTTAATTGCAAAATTTAAAGATTTAGCATTTAAATATTTTTGACAACAAAGAATCAACTGTTTCATTAATTACATCTATCAATTATAAAATAACTCATACGTGAAAAAATAAGGTTGTAATTATCAGGACAGAAATTACAACCTTATTTTTTTGTAGGAAAGACAATTTTTTTTAAGTGAATTAAAAATTATCTCAAATTTTTTCAGCATCATAAATTATCAAAAATCAGTTGCTGTGCAAGATTGTAAATGTTAGGGCTTCACCAACAAAATTAAAAATAAGCTTTTACTAAATTCATATAAATAGGAAATTAATAACTTTAAAGACTGAAATGTAAAACAAATGTTATACTACAAATTGTACAAATATATTTAAAAATTCCTTTATAAATATATTTGGTTACAAAAAAACTCTTCAGAATAATTTCTGAAAGAATATAAAATAGAATGAATGCATATGGGAAAATTAAAATTTTAATACATTTTTGGTGAAGAATAACTGCATAGCACTGTGTATAACGAGATCACAAGAAAATCTTTACATTCCGAATTTACAAAGGGAAATCCAACTTTCAACCAAACATTAATATTTTGAGCCTTGATTCTATTAAATCTTATTTTATTTATAATAAGTTTAGTTTTTTCACAAAATGATAATTTGGTGAGTATTCTAATTAAGCCTAATCTTTTTGCTTTTTTTTTATAGAAGAAAAAGATAGAGAGCCTGTTGAACAAAAGTAAATTATTGAATTGATAGCTAAGTATACTTTATACAGAAAATACATTGGAGTGATATGAAAAATTCTAATTTCTTTTAAAGCACCAGCAGTTTTTATCTGCTTTTAAATATATATTATAAAAGTGAAATGACAAAATGATAATTCAAATAATGAATATTAGGGAAACATTACATTCTTTAAACAAAAAAGGATTAATTTATTTTAGAAGAATTCTGTTGAAATGTAAATAATTTACCCAAAATAAAGTTAGGCCTTTAATAATAATTGATATTTTATTTAAGGCGGTAACTTTTTCAGAATATATAAAAAACTATTGGAATATAAAAAAGTGTTCAAAAATTATGAATAACATTCATTTGTTTCAACAATAAAATATTCAATTTATAAAACAGTGTAAAGAAAACACTTAAATAAATTAAAATTAATAGCAATAATAAGTTCGTGAGGTACAAGAATTCCTTATCAATTGATAATTTATTTAGAGATTTGTAATAACAGATGTAAGATATTTGTCACAGTTTTTAAGTTCAATAAAAATTATCAACGGAATATGTACCATAGGAAACTATTTTAAGTATTTATAAAGGATATAATCATTTTATACTAAATTTACAATTGATAAATTAGTAAAAATAACATATCTTCATATTTTTGATTTGTTTTTAATACAATGTATTTTTGAATGAAAAATTATTTTTAGAATTTTTACAGATGCATTTTTAACTTCTATTAATAAATCATTCAGTTGAAATGATGCTTATCATGTACATTGCTTACCTTATCAATTAAAAATGAAAGTAAAAAAAAAATCTATTAAGTAAATTGTTTTTAGGTCAGTGTACTACTTCTTATATTAAAAATTTCCAAGTATTAAACATTTCAATATGAAAAAATTTCTACTTTATTTAATATTTTCTCTGCAAAGAAAATATTTATTATAAATGAAAAAAATCTAACATTAATTTTTTTTTTTTTACTTTACATACACTTGATCTAATTTATAACATATATTGTAGACATTAATAACATTAAAAAAAAAATCGAATTTTAATTCTTTTGGCATCATCCAATACACAAAAATTTTATATATTTTAATGGTTATTCTTAATGGCATATTGTTCACAGCAATTCTTAAATTAATTAATTTTTAAAATAGGTATTCCATTTCACATAAGTTTAATTGATTCAAGCTGCAGGAAATAAATAATAATGAATGAAATAAACAAAATAAAGCAATTTTCTTTATAGGAATGCAAATTTCAAAGAAAAGTGTCACAGATAACTTAATCATGGTAGCAAACTCAAGAGAATTGAAGTAGATTATTGACTATTGTTGTAGCTGTAATGAATACGTGATATAATATGGCAACTTCGATGTATATGTAAAGTTACTATGAAATATATCATTAACTTCAAGCAAATGCTTAATTAAGTTACTTTTAAATTACTGAATGTGTGTGTGTGGGTGTAAATAAAAATCTCAGACATTTAAATGTGTAATGATTTATAAGAACACATGCATACGCATAATTTTATTTTGAATGATATCTGTGAAAATGTTCATATAAATTTGCATTGAAACAAAATTTTCAATATATAGAATTCATCCCCCCCCGGGGAGATTGAGGGGGAAAAAACAACAAAATTTTTTTTTTAACTCACAATATAGATGAGAAAAACCATGTACTAAATTTAAAAAAGAACAAAAAAAATTGTATGATGACACTTATAAAAAATAATTTAAGCAATATTAAATTTTGTAAATAAAATAATACTTAAGAAAAAAAAATATTTCATGGCAAAGTTTAACAACTGCAAATATTTATGATGTTTTTATTTACCTGCATAAGTCTAAGTGGCCCAGACAACTCTTCTGTAAGTTTAGGCATTTCATTAGATTTTTCTTGGAAAACAAAACAACTGAGCAGTGCTGTAGTTTGATGAGCATCCAAATTGTTAAATGCACCATTAAAAATCATTTCAGTTAAAATCAATTCATCAGCACTAAAAAGAGATAAAAAAATATTTTTTAATTGAATGAAATCATTTCATGAAAAAGAAAAAAATCACATAATTGATAATTCTTTTATAATTTCATCACAGCAGTAAAGTTTTCTCAGCTTTTTTATATACTTTTTACTATTATATATTATCTACAGTGTTTAATTTGCAATTGCATAATTTGGATATATATGAAGCTAAACTGGTAATTTATTTCTAGGTAGATATAAAACCAATATGTGAATATAGTATTTTCTTGATATTTATTCACAAATTATTTGGTTTTGATTTTACTGATGCAAGATCCTTAGATAGGATAAGTAGTGTTAAAAACAATGTTTGATAAAGTTAAATGTTCAAGTAAATCAATGATTAAGAGCTAATTGAGAATGTTGAGATGAATGATTTAAAATTCAAGAACCACAACAGTTTCATGAAATTAATGTCATCAGAGCAGGTTCTATTTGCTTGTTTTATGTGCGTCTCTTCTACATTTTGAGATGTAAAGGAGGAGGTTATTTCCATATATGTTTCAAAAGAGATAAAAAATCAATTGTTCTTTTAATACTTTTTTTCTTGAACTCAACTGGAGCTGGTATGTACTGCAGGAGATTTTTTGAGGAATCTTTATTACTGGGATCTGGGGCCACAAACTTTGATGCTGAAATTGAGGCCATAAAGTGTGCCACTGTGAATCTTCTTGGACTGAGCACTCTTCTGAAGAAAGTTGTATTTTTTATTGACTCCAAGTCTGCTATTGTGGCCATCACTTCATACTGAATAAACGATTCATTTCGTGTGGAAGAAGTAAAATCACTCTTTAATCGTGTTACTTCCGTTGGGTGGGAGACTGTTCTTGAATGGATATCTAGCCATTGTAATACCTATGGCAACAAAAAAGCAGATGACCTTGCAAAGAATCGATGTAAACTGCAACAGCCTGATTTTATTCCAACATACCAACAAATCTGCAACTTAATCACCAACTCCTCAAAGACCTTCATAATTCATACAGGAGAAATTACTAAAGGCAAGGCTTGGGGTTCCCTATTGAACTCTCCACTCCCCATGTGCCTTCCATGCTCCATCTTCACAGCCAATTTCAGAATTTTGAATGGACATGACTTTCTCTAAGGACACTTAAGCTGTATTGGCATGGTCAACACGCCCTACTGTACCCTATGTCCTTCAGGAGCTTTTATGGACTTCATTCATTTGACAAGCTGCCCTGCACTTTCTCTTTTGAACTGTTTACCCGACAACTTCCACAATAAGGCTAATTTTTATTGAGCTACCAGTGGACTCATAGCCAACGTCCCAACGTAGGATAAAAAAAAAAATTAAAAAAAAACTTTTTTTCTTGAGATTTTTGTATCATTAGTCTTAGTTTTATTGGTAATTGAAGTGGATTTCCGTGTGCTATTAGAAATTCATGGTAAAATAAATTTAGATGACAAAGTTGAAAGTGGAACACATATTGTATATTACTCTTTCCTGGACAGTTGTTTATTTTTGCAACTGTTTGTAAAGTAGAATAGGAAACACCATATTTTGGTGTTCTGTTTTTTACTATTTGTCTTGCTTCTGGGAAAGTAATATTTTGTTTCCTCTTGGTTGCAATTACTTCTCCAAAATCCCCATAGGGCAAGAATTGGAAAATGCAGCATGGGAACGAGAACAGTTACATCACTTGAAACTTTCTGAAATACAAGAACTAGTTTCATGACCACACTGTGCAGATTTTCCACATATAGGGTCACTATTCTTACATGCCCGTTGAGAAAGACTATATGTCTGCCATATAACTCCTTGATCCCGAAGTTTTTCTAAAAATTCTGCTTCTGTAACATGTCTAAAATCTTATTTAGAAAGAACACAAGGCTCATTTAAAGTTTTATAAAATAATGTTTCAACTGAAAATTAATCCAATTTTTTAAAATTACAGATTATCAAAGCTTATTTTAAGTCAACTTGAACAAGAAGATCTTACAATTGAAATTTAACATTTTCCATGGTATTAACAGAAGAGCTGATAAAGTTTTTGGAGTTTACATGGGGATTTTGACTGTCCATGATAAGCAAGAAGCAAACAGAGCAGCTACAGCTACTCATAGAGAGCACTCTTGCATCCTTCAATGATAACCATTGAGAGATGCAAAGAAAAATATTAGAAAGAGGGGAAACAGAAAATATAGATCCCAGAGTACCTCAGGACTGGAATACCTGTAATCACCTAAAGAAGGTGATTTCCATGAGAGGTATTAGTAAATAAAAATAATTATCATAAAATATATACTTTAGTATAAAATTATCCTATTTCCAGAACTCAGAAATTTTTTTTCTCCTTTTGATTGAGGATAGAAGTGATAATGTGAGCAAATGTCAATGATGCACAAAGTGTTTTTGCATTTTAATAATTTTATCTTTTTAAATCTAAATTTTTGCTCAATGAATCTTTTCAAAACCTTTTAAATTACATAAAATTTATGTCAATATAATTTACTGTCAATGTAACTTTTACTTTTTATGCCACTAGAAACAAGTAAACTAAAAATATATACATTCAACAATAAAAATAATCTTTACCATACACTAAGTCTAAAAGGCGATTTTCTGGTATCAATTAAAATTACATTTTACACAAATTGACTTATATACAAATCCTAAAAATAAAAATTACCTGCTAACTTCACAAGCTACACGTCCTTTAATTTCTATAACATCAGAAGCTGTACAATATCCTAATCTTCTTAAAACTCTTTTTCGATATTTTAATTCATCCATTTGTAATAAGGAATGTGCTTTCTTAAGCTCTAATTTAGCTTCCTTTATTTCACTTTCAATCTAAATGGAATACTGTTTTATTTACCAAAGATATTTTTGAACAATAACAATCTAAACATAAAATTTTTTTATACCAAAATATGTTTATAAACTTCATGTAAAATCGCATATAAAAATATTAAAAATGACAATATTCAGTTTTAAAGTGTTTAATTTTAGATTTTTTATAAAATTTATTTTTAAGCTTTAACTAATTGTATTATTAAATGTTTAAAATTAACTTAATATATAAGAGTTAAGAATCCATTTGAAAAATCATAACTGTAAACATAGTCATATAAGCAACAAAATTAATTTAAAATTAATTACATAAAATTGAGCAATGGATAAATATCTGTGACTAAAATAAATAAAATCTACCATTTTGAGAGAGTGTCAGTAATTTTTTTTTTTTTTTTTTTTATGTAGAATTGAGAATGGTGGCACAGAATGGAATGAATCGTTTATTATTTCTTAGGTATTAATAAATAAAGCGATGCCATTATTGAAATTTTTATTATTATTCTAATATACAGATACTTTTAAAATCTTTTCTTTAAATAATAGCCTGTATTTAAATTCTATAAAGTGTAACATACAAAAATTTCTAATTTTTAACTTGAGCGACACTTTTTGGAAAAAAATATTAGACATTCATCAATTATCTACTGATAAACTTTTAAAGATAAGCATTAAAAATGATTTCCAGAAATTATTTCTTTAGAAGATAAAATACTAAAAATTTTCAAAAGTAAAATACCTAATTATTTCATATTACTTGGAAAAATGGATGTAGTATTTCCAAAGAAATTACTCTGATATCGTAACATTAAAAGAAAATGTTTAAGTGTAAAGTAATAATATAACACTGAATGTGGGTTTTTAAAACAAATTGTGTGTAAGTTAACAATTTAAAATAGATAATTTAATGCATTTAAATTTTTCTTAACTATATGCCTTCAATGGAGATTGCATTATTAAATAATTTGTGATTAATAAATAATGTTTAAAGCTAATTGCCTGTCTGCCTATCTATCATAACATACATATAACAAAAATTATTTGTGATTAACACACCAAAATATTCATTGTAATGGAAACACATTTTAAAAATATAATTAATAAATTAATTTTGAAAAAATTTCAGATATTATAAAAATGTATTAATTATGGATGCCTTGAATATTTTATTATTGAAGGAAGTTTTTCTACATGTAGCTTTATAAACTTATAGAAAATACACATTATGTTGTAATTTTGTAAATCTTTAATAACCTTACATACACTTTCAATAATCAAAAATATTGATAAAATATAATTTTTAAAACATATTTTCTTATTCAAATAATGAAGGAAAACTTTATCTCAAAATGACAAAAAATTAAATCTATATTTTTAATAAAGCTTTTCTTTTGAAGACATTTTCTTTCAAGCTATCCAAATTAGAAATGAAATTATTCATATTAAAATAAGGTGATTTAATTTCATGGCCAAAAAATATTGCAAATTGAAAAAAATGCTAAAAGCTTGTATTATGCTCATTACTTTATTTAATAGTTATTAAAATTAATGCCAATTCTGAGTAGTTTAGATGTATACAATATGAAAACAGCATAATCTATCTATATAATAATATATCAGATATATTATGCTGATAACCCATTAACGTTTTATGATTTAAAATTGATATCAATGAAATTAAATGTAAACACATACTTGTAATTTTTTCTTATACTGATTAAGATATTCTTCAATCATAGGATCATCATGAAGTGGATGTTGCTTTAATCTTGAATTAAATGCCTCTATTTTCTGTAAAATATAAGTACATTATATAACTTAATTTGAAACAAATATTGTTTTAATATAAGTGATTATGGACTTTTATAAGAAAATTACCTTTACAATATCTTTAAAACCCTGAGATTTAATTTTCATATCTTTGATTGGATCAAGAAGAGGTAATCCATCTGGAAATCTTTCTTGAATTGTCTAATAATATTGCACAGCAACAAACAATTAAAATATATTGAATAACAAATCGACTATAAAAAAAAATTTGGGAATATATCTAATATTGTAGCTGCAATTAGCAGTCAAGTAAAATCATAAAATTATATACGATGAATACTACTGGAAATACAATTTTAAAATAACAGGATAGCTAAAATGATGGGTCAACAGATAAAATTTCCATAATATATCTTTTTTTAATTTTCTGTTATATTAAATATTAAAGCAAAAGTTTCAATTCAATGAAAACAATTGAAGTACTTTTATGAACTTAATCATATGTATACATATTTAAAAAAAATTTATTAACAAAAATACTTTCTTTCATTTTTCTGTAAAACTTGCAAAATACATTATGTCATTAAAAATTTCATATCTTTACTAAGTTTAAATAAAATCAATTATCTCATACTTCTATTAGATATAAAACTTTTTAACAATTAAAAACAGTTTTTTCCACATCACTTTTAATTTAGTTTATGAATTAAATTTTTCTCATGAATTTTTTGGCAAATATACATTTGCAATCTAAAACTGTTATATAAAATTGTCTAAATCTGATAATCTGTTCTGAAAATACATAAATGATGTATCACCAGAGAAACCATGAACAATAATAAATCAATCAGATAAAACAATTTTTCAACACTCATCATTGATATTTAACTTGCTGACAGTAGGAAAACATTTCCTTAAAAATGCTTTCATATAAAGAAAAAATAAATATGCATTTTAAATTATATTTCTAATTTCAAAATTATTTTTTAAATTTAATTTTTGATAAAATATATTTTAATTAAAAAGGGATTTATATTATAATTTATAAATGGGGTGTTTAATTTACTTTTTAATGGAAACTAGCACAACAAATTCTTGTAAATTAATGTTTTTTATCCAGTAAATTTGAAAAGAAATAATGCTTGTTTAAGTTTGTTATTGTACAACAGAGAAGAAAAATATTTATAGACTCAATCAATAGGAAGTAAAATTGTGAATCAACTTTATATCTCTTTGTAATCAGCAAGTATTTAACAATAAATTAAGTGCCAGACACTTTTTCTACTTTATTTTTAATGTTCTAAACTAATTTTTGAACACTGAAAAAAATCATTTTATTAATTTTTAAATATTCCCATTATATTTTATGTTTTTTAATTTTTTCTTATATAAATCGCAAATTAGTATAACAATCCAATGAAAGATTTTTCTAACAATTTTTAGATTCTTTTCTCAATGATTACCCAGAAGTCCATTTTTTTTATTGAGTATATGTTTAAATAGCTGAACTGTTAGTAATATGCTATAGTAACAACATATTCAAAATGGGGAAAGATGAGAAAAAATAAATAAAACAGATTAAATAAAACAGAAATAATTACTTGGCTTAAAACATAAACATTAAAAATAATTTTGAATTTTGAAACTGGAAAGAAATTTACAAGAAAATAAATATTTTAACTAAAATTTTTAAACAAGGGATTGTATACATTTATTATTCATAATTTAATTTATTCTCAAAAGTACTTATATTACTGCCATTAATAACATATTTTTAAGATAATCAAAGCTCGATTACCTTCAATTTTTGAAATACAACAGATTGCTTTTCTTATGACTAAAATATGTGTAAATATAAAAACTAAGATAAATACATTAAGGAATGGAATTATTCGATGGAATGGAAAATGAAAAGGTATCCCTAAAGGAACTATGTTAAAAAACCAACAATATTGATAGATAAATTTAAATTTACAAAAACAATCTCAGTCTAAAATTTTCAGCAATATAATCTTCATTTTACCTGAATAGTTTTTAAGACTTGCATTCGATTATCCAAAGGCCTAAGGTCTTGAGGAGTATAAGCTCGAACAGAACTGAACTGTTGTAATAAGTCTAATTTTACAGGAACCACCTAATTTCAAGACAACATTTTACTACTGCAATATCACAGAGGAAAAATAAAATTTTCTAAAAGTAAATAAAACACTTTATACCTGCATTATGCCCCTTTCTCCTTTTGCAGGAGGTTTTATTGACGCAGTTACTTTTGATTCAGCACTGTCTTTAGATACATGAAGCAGAACATCCACAACATAAATCACAGGAGCATCAGGTTTTTTGTCCTGAATAAAAGTGATACGTGGTTCAAATGTTAACAGCTTATTGATTTCAATTTATAAGAGAAATAAATCCTAAGAAATAGATTTATAATAAGTAAATATAAACAGTAAAAAATTATAGATGAGAATGAAATGCAAATCCATATTGAAGTGGTATACAAGAAATAAAACAGATAATTTATAACTCAGTTATTATTAATGTGTTCTTTCATAGGAATTATATGTGAAAACTTTTCCTCAAAGAAAAAACTACATTTTTGAGTTTTCGAAATAATGATAAAGCAACATTTTTTCTGATGTTTAACATCAGAAAAAACATTATATACATGTTAAATATTAACAAAATCTATTTTTCTTTAAAATATAAGAACTTGCAGAAGAATATGACATTTTTATCAAGGAATCGTAGAAATGGTATTTACTATTGCTTTCTCAAACTTTTGTGAATATTTTAATATAAATGGTGATGTGAAAAATGGCATAAAATTAGAATGGGAACAGAAATTGCACAAAATTTTTGTAAAAGGTCATATATATATGTTAAAGACTTAGTTTAAAAATTTAGAAATCATACATAGTTGTGGCAGAGGGTTAAATATAATAAACAGGGATGTTAATGGTAACTGAACATCTATTTTCCAGGGACAAAGTGTAAATTCAGCAGTCTTTTTTGGTGCAAAAAAACTTTAATTACACACAACATTATATATTTTTCAGAAAATTTTTGATGCATTTAACTTTTTTATTAAAGTAATGAAATATTAAAGTGATATATTTAAGAAATATAACATATTTTATGTTAAATATTTAAAAATGTCAAATTTAAACCTAACAATTTGACTTTATCAACAAAATTGCAAAACAAAAAGGCTTAAATGAAATATCATATATATATGTACATAGAATATAACTTATTTTCCTTTAAAAATTAATAAAATTTTTTTGTTTCCCTAAATCTATTTCTGACTTTAATTAACAATCATTTGTTAATAACAAGGTGTATTTGCAATTTATTAGTAAAAATACTTTATTTCAAAGTGTTATATTAACATAACCAAAAATATTAGGTAAACCAGAAAGTTCTGCCCATAGATCAATGACAATATTGTTGAAACTATTTTAGGGCAAGATCTTTTTCTGACAACATCAGAGATCACAGAAGCTTAATTCAGCTCAGCAAACTATTTTGGACCATATTCAGAAGATAGGATTGATGCAGAAATATTCAAAATAAATTCCACATGAATTAAGTCAGAAAAGTTTTGATGATGAAGTCATCATATGCCTATCTCTGCTAGTTTGGCACAAAATCAAGCTCTTCTTGAACCAGATAACTGGAGATGAAAAAGGGATTACCTATGAAAACATAAGGAAAAAGGATATAATGTGCAGAAAACCTAGCCCTTGAAATTCTAAAACGAATTTGATTTTAAATACGAGAAAGTTGCTAACATTAGTGTTTCTCAACTGCTGTTCCATGAAATATCTATCCAAAATTCAAAGTGCCATTGGCTGACAATCAATATTAAAACAGCATTTACATTACAATAACAATATATTAGTTTAGAAAATAATAATGATCAATGATAAAACATATAAAACTGGAGCTATGTACCTAATTGCCTTTCATAAATCGCCATGCAGTACATTTAGTGTGTGTGTACACCAGCTAGTGTGTCCTTGTCTGCCTTGAATAATGCTGATTACTATCGTAGTGTTTAAGGGATCATGGGTTAGGTTTCACTTTTTATCTTGATGACATTCTGCACAGTTGGACTAATTAACACTATTTACCAGTGCAAATTTTTAATAACTTTGGAATTTAATAATATGCTAGAACTACTATTTTAAAAATCAGTAATTAAGATGAGAAACAAGTAAATCTTAGTCAGCAACGGAAATCACCAGCAATCGCAGTGATTTTAGTTTTTAATTCCTCTAATTTGGTAAATTATTTTGTATCTACCTTCACTGTTTACATTTCAACTATTTGTTGTTTTCGCTAATTTATTAATTAAAATAAATACATCAGGTACATTGGAAGTTTCTATGAGTTTTAGTTAAGTTTTGGTAGATTTATTCTTGATGCAATATTTTAAGTAAGTTGAATATACATATGTAAATTGTAACAAATAAAATGCTCTGAAAATTATTTTTTCTCATCATGATTTATTTATCATCTGGTTCAAGAAGAGTATTTATATGAAAAAATTATGAAAATAGGTCTAATTATTAAACTTATCAGTCTGCGATAACATGTCAAAATATTTTACAGGTATTTGGAGTAAATTCAGTTGAGAAAAACTGGGGTATACGGTGTGACATTTCAGGAACAATACATTATAAGCATTAAAAATTGAATGAAAAGCTCAATTCGGAAAAGTATTGTCACAAACTGGGTAAACTTAAAGGGAATTCCAAGAAAAAAATTTGTCAAAATATCATATAAGCTGGGATATTCTGTGTCTCATACACATATTACCCAGGCTAATCACCCTTCAACTATCACTTATTTTTGTCCTCATAGAATTTTTTGAAGGGCAAAAAAATTCAAAAATGAAGATATCAAGCCCTATTTCAATTTTTCACATGAAAAGGTAAACATTTTTAAAAAAAATGAGGTATACACAAATTGTCTTTAAGCTAGCAAAAAGTCCTTAACAATAATGACATATTATTTAATAAAGTTTATTGAAGTAACGAAAAATTTGCATTTTGCTTCATTCTAAAAATGGACAGAACTTTCCAGTAGACCTAATAATTTTTAAATGCTTAGTTTTGATTGCAAAAAATGTATGATAAAATTTTGTAAGTGAATATAGTATAAACCAATAATAAGATAAAATTACGATAAAATTTTAAAAAAATCAAATAATCATCAAAATGTTTTACAGATGAAAGGCATTTTTTCTGATAGTTGATGATCATTCCCCAGCCAAAATCTTGCTCTCCATTTTGTACCTGAAAATACAGTGATGTCATTTTAATAAAATACTTTTTATACAGTAACTTCAGCATATGATGCATCCTTATACAATAAAATTACAAGTGTAGAAGGTTTTCATCATAAGTTATTTTTGTAATATAAGTGATAAATAAGCGATTCTCTGCAGTTTTAAATTGGTTGATTCTTTTGAAATAAAAATTTTGATGGCTTCAGATTCCTGTGATCAATCAAGAATACTGCAAGGTTTGTACAGATTTTCAAAAATCAAAACAAAAATTTTCAAGAGGTATCAACAATCATGATAAAAATTGTTCTTAACCTGATATCGTATAATTATACATATACATTTCTCAATTATATTTGTAAATAGAAATAAATAATTGCAAAAATTAAAAACAATATTTTTCACTTAAGTGAGAAATATATTTAATGATTACTTCAAAAGCCTTCAAAAAATTGACAGCTATAACAGAAATTTTATTTAAATAATCAATATTTAATACATTTTTGGATTAAACATTCTACAAAATAATGGGTAATTTTACAGTTTTTTTTTACGCATCTTTAATAGATTCTATTAATTTATTCCAAGATATGTAAATCAATCTCTTTTCAAATATAAATATATTTACTGAAAACAAATACAACTATAAGATAAAGTTTCAGGATGACTTTTTCCATACTTAGTATTTACTAAAAGCAATTCTAAATTTTTCTTGTTGACTCTTTAAAACTATAACATTTCACATCCATATTCCAGACTTCTTTATTTCTTCAATAATTCAATAAAATTTTTATATCTCTTGGTTATTTATATAGAAAATATAGATATTTATAAGGCTTTTACAGAGTCCACTGGTCACTGGAAAAACACTTTCCACCAGGCATATTAAATAATTTATTTCAGCCTTTATTTCATTGACAATTGAATTCATCCTGATTCAATCGAATTATATGCAATTTTCTTCAAAATATAAGGAAAGTATATTTTAACTCAAAAATTTTCTCTAAATATTAATATTCAATGAATTTTATACAAGATAAAGAAAACAGAAACCAACAGAAAAGGATTCAATAAAAACTGCCTGCCTGATCAAAATGATGATCCTGTTAGTGATTACTTTACTTCACACAAATAAATTTAAATATATCCAATCCAGACAAAGCTAAATTATCATGAAGTTATTGTGGCTGAATTGGATATTTATATTAGTCAACAGTTATGAATACAACAATCAAATGTTGATTATGCTGACATTTGGTTATAGCATTAAGAATATACCAATTGGATTTTCAGACAATTTCATTGAAAAATTCAAAATATTAATAAAAAAAAAAACTGAAGAAGAAAATTGTAATATTTCCTAACAAAAAAATAAATGCCTCAAGGTAAGTTAAAATCCATGATAATTCAAGATTTTAAAGGCCTTTGAAACTTCTGAAATTTTGACTTTTAAATTCCCAGAGTTGTACAAACTTTTATATTGTGTCACTGATCTAACATCGCGTTTATAATCTATTTTACTCAAATGTAAATTTGTTGTATAAGAATATAAGTACTGTGGATACAAAAGCAAAATACCCTGACAAGACGTCCTGGTTGAAAGAAAGGCACACAATGCTCAGGCTGAATAATATGTTCATGATATTCTGAATTAAGGCGAGCAAGCTGTTTTTGTATTTTGTAATAGGTGTCAACTTCTTCTTCTCTGTCAATTATAATACTATCCTGTGCCTCTTGAAGTTCTTTTATTTCTGCAAAAATGTAAAATATAATACCAAACTTAAATTACTTTACATAAAAGTGCACTTTAAAAAAAAATGCATGCATAGTTTGTACTTACTATCATAAAGTTGTGGAATTGCAGAATAATTCTGAAATTGAAAGAAAGATCGTTCCAGCATATATTCAGGATTGATTTCATCAACTCGCAACAGATTTAAAACCATGTTATATGTTAAGTGAAAAGCAGAGTTGATTGGATCAGGTAACCCCTAAAAATATGCATAGTTTATCAAAAGATGATTTAAATTTTTATTTTTACAGAAGAAATTGGTAAATGGTAAGAAATAGGATATGCATAAATATTATTGCACTCCACATTTTATATTTCCCTCCACAAGACAAATTTCCCTCAAAAGAAATCAATTTTAGAAAGTTAACTGCATAAATACTTTTAAAATAAAAAAAACTCATTAATTACAATCTATTAGTATATATCTATATTATATACTTGCTAAAAATATTATAATACATGGAATAAATCAGTAATCTTAATATGAAATGCCTAGTTACTTATAAATAGAAATGCTTTTAGTAATAACTAACTCACATCAACATAAATTCAATGTTATAATAACTCTAATAAGTAAAAGTTCTCAATAAATTTGTTAATAAAATACTACATCATCACAGATAATAAAAGAATTATATATAGTCATATAAATATACTTATTTTCTTAATAATGAAACTAAGAAACTAAATTTGGAAAAAATAACTATTTATTTTTTTACATAATAAAGAACATTCTAAGGTTGGTAGGAATAATTTTAATTAACTAAAATTGGGTACACAAATGTATATATACTCCCTGACAGAAGCTATGCAATTAAAATAATAAATACTTCATTATGCACTCTTCAATACTTTATCATTAAATAACTTTGAAAATTTAGTCAAAAACATTTATAAAATAAGTAAAATACACAATTAATATAATTTTAAGGATACTGTAAAGGAATAGTTTAGTTAAAAATATGTACAGAAAAAAGTTTCTTGAACTTAGATTATTTATTCCAAAGGAGAGGGAAAAAAAAACTTTAATAATTAAGCATAGCAATCATAATCAATGCTAAAAAGTGGGAGTTTCATGCAACAAAATAAAATTTCTGAAATTAAATAATAATAATAATAATAATTAATATATATAAAATGAAGATTTAGAAGTAAGATTATCAGATGCTAGAGCTCCATAAAGGAAGAAATCATTGAAACTCAGCTTCCTGTAATAATGATCTCTCAGGAATAAAAATTTCCAGTTAGCATTTTAATTTTAAACCTGTTCTTTCATTTTCTGACCTCGTGAAATTGCATTAAAAAAAATGCAAGACCTAGGTAATGTTTAACATTTTGGAATTATAAATTTTATGCTGAAAAAATTAAATTGCAGGATTCAAAAATACAGAAATAGATAAATAAAAAAATGTTTTCTTCTTTCTTTTTAAATTTTATATTGGACTTTATTATTAATAAAAATCAAAGGAACTTAAAATACATAACTTTATAATACCTTTTAGAAAAAATCTAGCAGAGAAGCAATTAAAAAACACATAAATATTATAATTTATAATAAAAAATTAAAAAAGAATCATAAAAATTAAAATTTATAAATATCAATTATACAATATATTTTACTTCTAAAATATCAATATGATATATAAAAATAGCAAGAAAAAGCATAAAATATTTTTAGTTAAATAAAAAACTCAAATAAAGCATCCAAAACCATTTCCATCTATAATGCATCAAATGAAGAATTTTTTACTATGAAGCTAAATTATTGCTTAATTTTTATATTTTCCATTTTGCTTAAAATATTAGGTTGGAATAGGTTTTTCAAGAAAAGTTAAATTAATAGATGATATTTTAAAAAATCATTTAAAATCAAGGAAATCAGCAATGATTTTTAGCATTTATTACCTGAAATAACTCCTTACTTTGAAAATATGAATTATAATTAATTAAACATTGGAACAGAAAAAAATAACAGTTAAAATCCTTTTGAAAAAAAAAAAAAAGCATGATTTTGTTCTTACTTTTACAATTTCCTTTCCAGATGATGGACTCATCTTTTCATCAACCATTAAAATAACAATTCCTCTTTCATCAAGACCTCTTCTACCAGCTCGTCCACTCATTTGAATATATTCACCAGAAGTAAGCTACAACAGTAAATGAGTTAGTTATGAGAAAATTGAATGCATCATTTTAAAAAAACCCAAAGGTATTTCCAATTCATTAATAAATATGCTAGAAAAATACTAGACATTTATTTAAAATAATTATATATTTATTAAGAAAAATAATATGAATAATGATAAGAAACCGTAAAATAAGTTAAGAGAGTAAAATATAACAAGGCAGAAAATAAAAGCTATGTAATATTAATTAATGAATTAAAAAAAGCTATGTAAATGGGATATTAGATTATTTTTTTTTAAATCAAGTGCTGTAAAATTTCTAAATTTAATGAACAAACAATGAAAATTTTCTTAATGCGACATATAGAATAAAATTATTTTTTTTATAAGTTATTCATAATCTTTTTACTAATGAAAACTGCAATTCTTAAATAATGGAAAATATCTGAACAAATTAGCTTTTGCTTAAGAATTTTAGAATTTTCTTCTTTTTCTTTCAATAAACATTGCAAACATTTTATTGCACAATGCAAATATTTTATAAATCAATTTAGAATAATTTATTCATTTCATCCTTCATACATAAAAGAAAATTTAATCTTCTCAAATTTTTTACTAGAAAGACCTTTCTGAAATATAAAAACAAAATAGATACAATTATTTCTAACAAATCTAAACAGCATTTTGTTTAATAAATGCATGATTTGTATTTTTAATTAAGTTTTTCTGCTCATTTTTTATCAAGCAAAAAAAAACTATTGTAGAATAAAGCGTAAAAATAATTTTTAAGAATGTTTACAATAAAAGATATAGCAAGAACAATGCAAAATTTGAAAAAATAAGAAGAATCAAAAAAGAAGCTAGATATTCAAACAGCTAACAAAATCCAAAGATTGTTTTGTAAATTTAAATCATTTGAAAATATTTCATTTTTATCAACAATTGTAAATGTATACTATTCACAATTCATGAATTATAGAAAGGACATGGTCTTCACAACTTGTGCTTAAATTTTTATTAATAAAAATTTCCAGACAAATCTACTGAGTTTCCTAGAACAAAACTTATTTTCTTTATTAACTACAATATATTTGCATATTTTAATTAAAAAAACAATTTCAAAATCAAAAATTAAATGCTTTATGTACACAGGATTTCTTTGTTAGCATTTAATAGTTAACTTTTAATAATTTCTTTTAAAATATGATTTCTTTTTGTACACACCGAAAAAAATGAGACTATGCCAGAAATTGTTGCAAAAAATAATTTACAACCTTTTATAAACAATACAGATTGTAACAGAACTAAATTAAGTACATATGAGCAACAATGCATAAATATAGCTTATTGGGAAATAAATTTATTAATTTTTTTTTTGCATCCCATTCAACGCACAAGTTACGACTGCCACTCCATCAAACATTTAAGCAATCAGTTTGTTCTTACACCCCCAACTCAAAATCGTTTCGTCCACAATATTACACTAAACTTCCGTTGAATGATTACCACTAGCATCTTTAAATTTTAATATATTTTTTTTAATTATTAACAAACTTTATTCCCTCCTTATTTGATTTCAAGGTTGGAAGCACATTTTATTTTGTAAATTGTAAATCTAATGAATATGTAAGCAAATTATGCAGAGTTAAAAATCAATAATATACTATTAAGTAAACTAAGCTAAAATTAGAAAACATTAAAAAATGTAATATAAAAAATTTACATACTAAAATAAAAACTCACCCATCGAAAATCCCTGCCATCAAATTTTCGAGCATTTGTAAATAGAACTGTTCTAGCAGGCATATTAAGACCCATAGCAAAAGTTTCGGTAGCAAACAAAGCCTAAAAATATAAGTCAATATCACTGGAAGCTTTAAATTAAATTATAGCATAAGTAACACTTAGATAACAACTTGTTACCTTGATCAGTCCTTCAGAAAAAAGTATTTCAATGGTTTCTTTAAGAATAGGAAGAAGACCTGAATGATGTATACCAATGCCTCTCTTCAATAGAGGTAAAACATGCTCAACCTATGCAATAAAAATTATTAACATAAAGTATTGTAAGTAACTACATGAAAAATATAAATAGATATTGCACACATTATTGTTCTGCATATTCAACTAAACACACAGTTATATAAGCATATTTTAAAATTGAATTATACGACATTGAAACCATAACATTTATAACTCACTTTAATAAAAATTGTTCAAGAAATTAAAGTGTGGTAATTTTTTTTAATAGATGTGACATTCAATCACTTTTAAAACTGTAACTTTCTGGATTTCAAATTAAAAAAAAAAAAAAAAAAAAAAAAAACACCTATTCATACAATATATTGGATACAGGAATTGGTTTTTAACAGAATCTTTTCCAGCCATGTCCCTTAATTCCGTCCATTTGTTTAACCATGTGAAGTCATTTATTTAAAAGAAGTTATTGATATGAATAAAATTGTCCACATTTTTCTGAGAAATTCAAATGTTGAGAAGTTATTCAAAGCTTCTGTTTGATTGTAATCAGTAGCAATACACTACAGAACTTTAGCTAATTTAGACTGTTTTATTACTTAAAATCATAAAAATTTATCAAAATTGTAACCACTGATTTTCAACTATAATATTAACACTACATAATTATACTACAACAACACATACATAAAATAGTTGTGATAATATAATCTGTGAGATATAATAGATGATAAACAACAAAAACAATATATATATATATATATATATATATATACATACATACATACATATATATATATATATATATATATATATATATATATATATATATATATATATATATATATATATATATATATATATAATAGCAATTAAAAGGTAAAACATTTTATTTTAGAATTATGTATTACATTCTCATTGAAATGTAGGTGTACCACTACTTGATTTTATATTGGTAGATCTTATGAAATAAAAAAAAGTATTCATGGAAAACATTTAAAAAATCTTAATAGATTTGCATTTTCACAAAATTTATTTTCAAGTTTGAATCAATTTTTTTTTACTATGGGAGTTACATATAGAATAATTTCCAAAAAAATATAGTGCTGAAAAAAGAATATTCTTTATGGCCTTGTGTTATATATAGATGACAAATCCTAGAGAAGGACTTATTCCAACTAAGATTGAATTAACTTTTAAGAAACAACATTAATTAAATGCAAAAATAAATTATTAATTAAAAACTTTTAAATGAATCAAAAATAAAGATGCAAATAAGTTATAAATCTATTTAGAATATTTAAACATTTCATTTCATCCTTCATACAGAAAAGAAAATTCAAGAACCCAGTTTTTACAAATTTTCTACTAGAATAATCGTTCTGAATTATAAAATCAAAATAGATACAGTTATCTCTAATAATATGCTAAATATAATAATTAAAACAAATCTGAACTACATTTTGATTAATACATGCATGATTTGTATTTTTAATTAAATTAAGTTTTCTCTCTCTCTTTTCCTGAAAATATTTGATGGTATATTTTTTGATTAATTTAAGCAAAATGAAGTAAACAAGCCTAAAAGGTAAGTATACAATTTCTGAAATATCCATTACTTTAAGTCAAAAAAGGGTATGGAATGGAAAGTATTTTTTCATAATAAACACAAGAAATGTTTAAATAAAACCAATTTTTTTATGAAATATAAAAAAACAATTGTTGAAATTTTACTTTGCTGAAGATGTAAAAGACTAATTTAATTTGTATTATTAAATAAATAGAGACAAATTTGACAAATGGGAGCAAATGCTTATCTGTATGGGTGGGAAAAAAAAACATTATCACAGGAAAGTTCAGATTATTACTAGTTTCAAGCAGTAAGGAATATCATGACATTTAAGAAAGATCACTTAAAAAATTATGATTGTGTTTTCTAATAAATTAAATATCAATTGAATTACAATAAAATACTGTAAAAGGCATTTTCTTGAAAGACATAACATACATTTAATTAAATGTGTACAATGAAACTTTCTAACATTAAAACAATTATTTAAAAATATCAATAAATTAAAATAAAAATGTTCACATACTTGAGGAAGTTTCTTGTCTTCATCTGATAGTACATCCATAGCATTATTAAAAACTTCTTCTACTAAAGGCTTTTCTTCAGCTATGAAAACAAATCTTAACATAAATCAATACTTTTCTTAAGTAAGAAATATCATTTATTTAAGCAATTTAATGACCAAGTGACTTACAAGAATTAAAATCTAATTTTGCCATTTGCATTGCATAGGCTTCACATTCCTTTTTGCTGAAGCTAAAAACTATTACAGGAGCAAAATTTCTTTCCATGATCATTTTCACAATTTTATAGCAATTTGAACCGTCTAAAAAGAAAAGTATTAAAATTCACATTATATATAAAAACAATATACAAACAATGAATGAAATGGAAACCTTATTAAAAAATCTCCATTATATTCTCAAGACTTGAAAAAAATGATAAAACTGGAACACTCAAAATTATGTTAAAATTAATTTAAATCAGATTTCGATTCTTAATTTAAAATAAATGAAAAAATTAATTTTAATACATAAAGTATTTATATATTAGAAACATAAAAACACTGACCACACACTAATTGGTAAGATATAGGCAGGCCACACACTGAGGGAGCATGTCTCCAATATGCACCTGTTGCCCCCGATAGCGCTGCTACACATGAGCAACATGTAAAAAAGTATCGCATACCGAAGTGATAGAAAGCAAGATTTCACACATGCACCATATATCAGAGCAGATGTCATTTACATTTCTACTGTTCTGTTTTAGTACCTTTTGCTTCTGTGATTGCTGGCAAACTAAGGCAGTCTCTAAATCATTGAATTGTTATTAAGTGTTAGAAGTGTGAAAAAGAAAAGAAAAAAAAAGTGCCAAAGGACATACTTTATCACTAAATAATATTAATATGACTTTCATATTGTAAGCCCAAATATTAATTTCCTTTTGTCTAGCATTTGAAAAATAAGATTATATCAATAGGCAGGGTATGAAACTTAAGAAAATATGGGACTGTTATTTCATAGCACAACTGATTTCTGTTGAGTGTTATTCACAGCAATTTGATAACAAAGGAACATTCTTATATTTATAAATACATTAATATACTTAACATAACATCATTAAATTTACGCTATTTTCTTCAAAATTATGTCCATGACTAAAATAGGGTTAAAAACACAAACTGGAATACTTTTTTTTAAATAACTAAATTTGCTAATGTGATAAATTTATTGTTTTATATAAAAATAGAATTGAAACTAAGTTTTCTTTTTTAAGTAATATTAATTAAAAGAAAACAAGAATAAGATTCTTGTTTTCTTTTAATTAATATTACTTAAAAAAGAAAACTAAATAAACTAAATAAATAAATTTAAAGAATAAGACTTTCCTTTCCAGTATTTCTATTATAAATAAGATTATAATAATCTCTTGCAGAGTCATGTTTTAAATACTCTAAACTAAATTAAAGCAATAAATACTATTTGGTATAATAGAATAGGTATAATAATAGATTTTTAAAGGAATAAATAATGTTCTTTTTACACTGAACAACAAAAACAAATTTATCAATAAAATGATTTTCAAAAATACATTTGAAAAATTATTAAAATAAAAGAATCAAACTTATGCAAGTGCAAAAAAAAAAAGGTCGCTGTTATTGTACAAAGTTTGTTTATAAAATATTCCAGAAATAACCATCAAATACACAGTCAACACTGTTGATTGTAAACCCAGAGCTTAGTAACGTTCTAATATTTCTGCATAATGTGCAATGTTCTTTCAACATTTCTTTAATTCATGAACTATAAAATGACATAGGAAATATTCTGTTGATTATTTCATGTATAAAATTTGTTATATTACAAAAGTATAAATAAATACATATTAAGACAAAATAGTTCAATATAAATCAGTGCAGAACAAAAAAAATATACTAAGAGATATATATATATATATTAAAAATTTATTTTAAGAAAATTTAAATGTTAAATAACTGAATAAATCAATCTTATAATTGTTCATGTTAATTAAAAAATTAGTATGAACAATATTATAATAATGTACAAAAAGGTATATGAATGCTAAAATCCACAGCAACTCATAAGGAGAGAGGTTCTTAATTCTAGTATAGCATTTAGTTTCTCAATAAAATTATATAAGCTTAACTAAGTTTTTCTAAAATTCAGAAACTAATAGTTTAGAAATATCTAAGCATTTAAACAAAAATATTAAAAAAAAAAAAAAAAAACCTTCTATAAATTTTATTTCATACGATGATATATTACAACTGCAAATAATTATCAATTAAAAATGTTTTGTAAAAGGATTTTATTAATTTTATTAATTATATGAAATTTAGATAAATTACGCAAAAGAAAATTACAAATCATATTAAAAATTAGAATAAAAACAGGGAAATTTAATTTCATTTAGAATAATTTTTACTGAAAACATATAATGCCAGAAATTTTTTACAAAATAAAAGAAACTGGTTAAATTTAGCGTCTTCTCTCATTTGTGTGGCCTGTCACAGATTACACTTTTGACATATAAATAAGATTATACTTTGACAGTGGTTTTCAATAAAGTAGTACTGTACATGAGCAGTATATACTGCTTGCAAAGTATGTACCCATTTTAAACAAAACTATTTTTATCAATAAAATGTTTATGTAATTTATATTGCCTTTTGAAAAAAAAATTTTTTTATAAGGCAAATACGGAAAAATTTATAAGCACAATATATAACTTTACCTTTGTATCCCCCTTTCCTTCCTTTCATAGCAGAATCCCCTTTTGAAGCACCACCAACTACTTGGAGAACACTCATAGCAGTATTAAAATTTTCTTCCCTAAAATTTCCCTGAAAGAAAATAATTTGGTAAATACTTCAAATTTGTGAATACTACAAATATAGTAAAATTTGTAATGACAACTTCAATAAATCTTTGTCCATTCAATATTAGGTAAAAGAGAAACATAAAAAATGCAATTACTTTAAAATTTTAAGCATTCAAAAATATTTAAAAATTTTTAAAAATACCAAAAATAATTAAGAATTCATATTTTATAATACTGAAATAACATTTCAAATAACATTTATTCTTGCATTTTCTTCAAACAACAAATTAAATATTAAATAATATAATGTCTCAATCTCAATGCCAAGTCTAGCAATTCTAAAAAAAATTAATTTAACAACTTTTCTAAAATTCAGAAATACTTTAGAATTTTTTTTTTTAAATTACGTCTTTATGTTGGCTTTTTCGAGCATAATATGTCTTGCAGTCCAATAAAGAAATGAAGTATCTCTAGGAGTGGAGAGCGTCTTGAAATGAGAAGAAGTGCTAGCTTCCTGGAGGGCAGAACATTTCCAAAAGATGCTTGCCATCCATGTCAACATGTTCCCTACATAAAATGCAGTCGAGTGAATCCACAAGCCCAATGTGATATGTTTCAGGAGAAAATCATGCCCAGTAAGTAACCAGAAGCAGGAGACCTAGGTAGCTCATGTATTCCTATAGATCTAGGTAGATCTCTGGGAATACATGAGCTCAGCAGGGTTCTCCAAGAGGCATCAACTGCATTCTCTTTGTAATAAATTTTTCGCTGGTGATGGACACCCATTTTAGAAGTAATTTGACATTTCTCAGGCCAGTAAGAGTATCTGGAGGGTTTAAAAAAGAAGGCTCTTTCGTGAGATTGTCTGCTTTTCCATTACCAGGCAATGGCTAGGGATCCATTGTAAAGTAATTTCCTTTCCGCAGATAGTAAAGTGTTAATGATGGTCTTACAGTTAAATTCTATAGATGTAGGTAAGAGAGCATAATTTGCCACTGTATGAATAGCAGCCAGACAGTCAACAAGAAGGACAGTTCGTTGTGTTTTTAGCCTCAGAGTGCTTGGTCGATAGTTAGTCCAAAAACCCTCTGTATGTAATAACCTTTTACCAAGAACCAAAGTAGCAAAAACTCTCCCATCGTGCAAACAGTCAATGCCAGTCTAAAGTTCCAAAGCTGGTATTGGAGTTGAGAAAACTCCCTGAGTGATAAGCCTAAGAGCACTGTTTTGAGCAATATTGAGTTTCGATAAAACAGTATCTGAGGCAGTGATTAAAATTTCGTTTCCATAATCGAAGACCGGTCGGATGAAAGAGTTAAAAGTCATGACCAAAATATCTCATTTAACACCAGCTAGTCTTTTTAATAAATTAAGTCGGCCAGAGACATTTTCAGTGATTTTTGAGGCCTGTTTGTTCCAGGTGAGTCTTGGGTCTAAAAGAATACAGAGGTATTTTACACAATCAATTATCTGAAGTGGTTTGAATCTAAGTTTAAAATAATCTGATACTGTTTAATACTCAAAGTAAAAAGCTCAAAATTGGTCTTGTCAATGTTGACAGAAAACTCATAGTCATTCGTCCATTTCAATAAAAAGTCCAAGGCAGAATTCATAACCATCTCTAGTGTTTGAAAGTTGTTGCCAGTTGTCCAAAGGACCAGATCATCTGCATATTACAAAACCTGAACACATCAGGGCAGGTCTTCAAGATGTTGCATATGAGATCATTAATCATCAAGAAATTAATTAATTTTGTTACTTTAGAAATATCTATGCATTTAAACAAAAACATTTACAAAAAACTTAAATAAAGTTTATTTAATATGGTGATATATTTCAACTGCAAATAAATATGACAATTTTGTTAAATATAATTTTAATGATATAAATCTTTAAAAAAATTCTAATTTTGATGTTTTTATAAAATGTGGTTTGATTTCACAATTAGGCTCAAGAAAACTTATATATCTTGCATAAATTTTCTATAACCAGTCGTGAAATAAATTTTTAAACTGGTATTTTAATTGTTGAATAGTTATTAACTTATTAATCTCTAATCCAAATTTCATTACAAATTGTATTACAGCAATTCGATTTTTTTCCTTCTAATTTCAATCCCTTTAATTAAAATGAATAATTCTGAAAGTTCAAATAGCTTGCAACTTTGTTCAACATCTTTTATCTAATATAAAATTTCATTTCACATATATAAAGGGAAGGTTAAAATTGAGGAAAGTAACAAGTGATCAGTTAAATTGTGCAATTTATTAACGTAAATTTTTTTTTTTTATGATGGAACAAATTTACAACAGTGTAATCAAATAGGAGAAGGAAATAAAGTAAAACGCTATACAATTAATTAAACTTGATTAAAAATTATTAGTTTTCAATTTATTTTAATAGATTAGTTTGTTTTCAATCCACTCTTAAATACTGCAATTTGAAGTATTGCTTTTTTGTTTGTTCGTTTGTCGCTCAACGGTCATTTTTTGCACACGAGGACTAATTAGACCGGGACCTATGGCTTAAAGTGGATTCCGAATCACTACAAACATCCATGCCCAAGGTGGGATTCGAACCCACGAACTGTTGAACCGAAGGCAAGATTGCTAACCATTCGGCTGCCAGCTTGGCTTTGAAGTATTGCTCTAAAAAAAATTAATGAAAATGAAATATATAGTTAGTTGGTTGTTTGTTTGGGTTTCATGGTGCAAGATTCAAAATAGGACTGGCTGTACCAAAGAGACACACATAATTGTGAATATGATGTCTGCCATAATAGTAAATATCTGTCAAGTCAAACTACATTCTTTTTCTTTATTAATTTTAATTTTCAGAATATATGTAATTATTTATTACAATTTACTTCCTATCTTTCAATATCATAATCTTACATCACTAGGTAGGTTAATTTTATCTTAAATGAAAAATTTATTAAATAAAACACTTTTGCAGGGGAAAAAAAAAAAACTTGTCATAAATATTAATGCTTAAAAAGTTACCAACATAAAAAATTTTTAGTTAAAAAGTAAAATATATTTTCAAAAATAAAATTTTTCTTCATTGCTCAGTTGGATGTTTTTCTTCACATTGGTAACATATGCTACTATCCAATATCTAGCCCAAAAGAATGGGTTCAACAGATACCTCTCATGACTTTTCAAATTAAGTCTTTATTAAATTATCTTTAAAAACATTGTTTTGACAGGGCTAATTTGTCTAGATAAACTTATTTTGTTACAAAATTAATATACTCAAAAACACACACAAATTGCTAAAAATTTAAGGAAATTTTTCACAATAAACTGGGTTTTCACACTTATACAGAATTGTATTAAAAAAGTTTCAAACTTTTAATTGAAAATTTCCTGAAATTCTACAATTGTATACATATTTTTCTGTGAAAGCAAAAATTTTTTTCTTGATATATAATAAAAAATAACTAAAGTAACAAAAACAATTAACTGGAAAAAGAGACCCTGATTTTACAAATAATAACTTACATTTTCATCAACAACAAGGTGTAGACCATCTCCACCAGCTGGAAAAATATATTGTTGTAAAGGCACTGGTCTATAGTCTGTATAAACGACATGGCATGGCTATAAAAGAAAATATAATTCTTTTAGTATAAAATATATAGCATAGCTTTTAAAGTGATGTTACAAAATCTATAATTGTAACAGTAATACTTAAAAAGGAAAACAAACAGTATGAATTAATTATTCAAATAAAAAATTTTCTTTTTTAATTCTGATTAAAATACCTATTACAATGAGGTCTTAAAATAATTGTGCGTGTGGATAATCAATTTAATTAACATCGTGTAACGGGTTTTAAAGCTCTCATACTGAGCAGGACTAGCATTCATCCATTGGCACCTCACAGCTTATATTCATGGGACCCATTAAGAAGATTAGGTTATGATCACAAATGGCTCCAATTGTAATATTGTTAAGACAGTCAAATATTCTTTAAAATAGTTCATGAATCACTTACACAATAATAGCAAGTGATTTACACAATAACTGATAATGACCTCACCACAGGCTCAATTCAGACACAATTGCAGAGTGCTTTAATATGGGATGATGCAAAACGATGGTTGGAGCGTTGTCAATTGTGATTGCAGATAGTCACTTGTCTATATTGCTAGTAGCATAAAATTTCAATGATACATGCACAATATGCTTCGACCAATAATAATACTTTTTTTGGGGGGATGTTGAATGACATTTAGTAGATGACAATGACAAATGCAAAAATAAGCATGCCCTGGAAGATATCTTGACGCTTTCTTGGCCACTCACTTTTCCGAATTTCTTAATAATCAAAAATGTTTATGGTGTGATTGGGATTTGGTTTGTTTGTCACTCAATGGTTGTTTTTGTATATAAGAGTTAATTAGATTAGAGAACCTACAGTTTAAAAATGGATTCCAAACTACAACAAACACATACAAGCCCACTGTGGAATTCAAACCCACAAAATCTTGAACTGAATGCACGAGAAGTGTGATTGGGGATCACTGGTATAATTACTACAGGAATATTTAGATGATAAACTAATGCAAAAAGTTGAGAGAAAATGGACAGCAACTATTTAATCAAGAGACAATTTGCTCACTCTTTGACTCAATAACTAAATGTCTAACTGAATTATTGAAAAGGGTAACCCAACAATTAATGAGTGTATTTACTGAGCAATTAATTAATGAGTATAACATTATTGTGCTAATTATAAATGCATCATGTTGTAATAAATATTACTTATTATTTGTTATTGTGTGTCTCATTTTTATCAATTTTCTATATTTCCTGGTCATGAAATTTTCATGTTGAATTTTCACTACCATGCAGTGCTTGTGTTGTGTATATGATTACTGTTATTGAATAACAATTATGAATGATATTTTAAATTACAATAAGGTATTATTTTTTTAATTGCGTTGTGTATTTATTATTTTATTTATATTTTTCTACCCAGATCCAATCCTGAAAAATAGAAGCAGAAACTGGCTTTGTTTTAATAATTAGAAATTTCTTTTTATTCACTTATAAAGTAACAAAACTATTTAAACACATATAACTCAATTATTTATAAATCACTTATATTATATCAAGATTACAACTTTGCTACCAACAGGATTCAGCATTCACGTGGAGTTCATAATGATACTAAATTGTTTAAAGTTATACTCGTATTATTACTTAAAGTTATAAAATAGGTGGTACACACTTGGCTGGAAGATCATTTTTAAAAAACATTAACTTACGTACAAAACAGAGACTAGGCCGGCCTATTTAGAGGGCTTCCAAAAACATGCTTATAGCTAGTACAAGGAGGCTTCCTTCATCTGGATCGTAATTTCAGTTTCTTCGGAATAAAACTACATTGGCTTTTTTTTTTTCTTCTTCTTCAAACTTTAATTATATTTAAAATATGTAGGCTTTTATTAACCGGAAATTTCAATTTTCCTGCCACTCGAATCCACTAAAGCGTCAAGCTGGAATCACACACTCACAGGGTTCCTTTTTGAGTCGAAGTCTTGCAGCCTTTTTTTTTCTCCTTTTTTCTGGCGCCGACAAGTCCCTTCTCTCCTCCCTTTGCTTTCGCTTTTCGAAACCGGTTTCCTTCAAGGCCTACGTTAGGGCATCTCAATTCGTCAATATGGGGTGGGGAATTATAGAATATAATAAAAAAAAAGGACTTCCAGCCAGAAAGAAAAAAATGGGTTGTTTAATTTCTAAAAATTATCCAGCCAGTAAATACAACACTTGCTAAAATATGTAATCACTTTTGATTTACTTTAATTTGCTTACTTTTTTTAATCTTAAAATGGAAATACAATAAGAACTTTTATAGGTCCTTAAGTTTTAATTAATATGATAGTTAAAATACTTTTTATAGTTCACAAAATTATTTTTGGCACTTGTTTTCAAAAAGATTTACAAAACAATTAATTCAGAAATGGTAGAATGGCTTTAATTTTAAAAATACAAGGAAGCTCATAAAGAAGGAAGATATTTTACAGACATAGAGATATGATGCATATTTTTTACTTGATGATGAAGGTAACATATCCACTCAGCAAATTGTCTGGCATTAGGAATGGTAGCAGATAAGAAAACATAATGAACACTATCAGGTAACAATATAATTGTTTCTTCCCAAACAACTCCACGTTCTGTAAAATGTAATCATTAAATTTACTGAAATAAGAATACCATTATTATTAAACATAAAAAACTGGTTTGCAATTTAATATAGTAGATACAATTCTCACTTCATTATTATTGATAAATATCTTTTCAGGAAAATAATTAAAAATGTACAGTAAAATGCATGTTAAAATATTCATTGTTATATTTTAAAATTAAATGCAAATAATACATTCAATATTTACATTTAATATTAATATGTTCCACAAGATAAATTATCACATACTAATCACAAAAAATGATGGCACATACATTTATGAATAATACAATAAAATGCATTTATGAAAGATACAATAAAATACAACTAAATTGTCATCATTCAATTGAAAATTAAAAAAATTAATGTATAAGTGATAGATGACAATGTAAACATTAAAACACTATATGAAATTGCTTAATATAATTAAATTGAAAACTATCATATATAAAAAAAATCCACACATAATTTGTAAAAAAATAAATAAATAAATAAATAAATTTGCAATTTAAGAAAAATTCAAGAAATAAAATTTTTTTACTAAACAAAAGATATTAAAATTAATATATTAAGTATTAATACTTTTATAAAATACTGTAAAGCAATACTATTGGCACACAGAAACGACACGTCCGTTCTTTTGAAATTTTATTGCTTGACTGACAAAAAACGATTATTGAGTTAGCGCCATCTGGTGCGCAGAGAAATTAAATTTATACATTGAGTATACAGGGTCGGAACATGCCGCCCACCTTGAAATATTATTTCAAAGAAACAGAATATGTAACATACAAAAAAAATTAGATATACAAATATACTTTACAAATAAAGATTAGATATACAAATAAATGAACATAAATGAAAAAATATAAAACAAACACATAAATAAAAAAGTTTTATATGTTAAAATGCAATGGAAGTATAAAATTGTACATATATAAGAAATAAAATTTTATTTAAATTTAACCATGAATTTGGCATTACACAGGAAGTTGGCATAATTTTGTTATGTTTCTTTTGTATACACCATCTGATGTTTTAAGAGTAACTACCCTAACATTATTGTCAAGTCCAGGGTGCAATTGAATTATTCTACCCATTTTCCATTTTGTTGGGGGTAAATTGTCCTCTTTTAAAAGACATAGATCATTAATTTGATAATTTTTAGTCGGCAGTAGCCATTTTGGCCTTTGCTGCAACCATGTGAGATATTCCTTATGCCAACGTTTCCAAAACTGTTGCACCATTTTGAATATGCTGCCATTTTGAAAGAAAAGAAATGTTTGTATCAACGTAATTTGGTTCAGGAAGGCTTGTTAATGCCCTACCAATAATAAAATGGCCAGGTGTTAAGGCTGACAAGTCATTTGGATCGGTAGATAATGCAGTTAAAGGTCTAGAATTAAGACAAGCCTCTATTTGAGTTAACAATGTTTCAAATTCTTCATAAGTTAGTTTTGTCTCCCCTATAACGCTGTTTTAAATGAAATTTGGTAGACTTTATGCCAGCTTCCCATAGTCCACCCATGTGAGGTGCACCTGGAACATTTAAATGCCAATTAATACCATTTTCAGACATAAAATTGTTTACATTTTGATTATAATTTTTGGAGTTTCTAAGTTTCTCAATTTCCATGAGTTTGCGCTTTGCACCAATAAAGTTGGTACCACAATCACTGTATATATCACTACATTTACCTCTGCGTGAAATAAATCTCTTAAGAGATGCAATGAACGCATCTGCAGATAAGTCGGTAACTAATTCTAGGTGTATAGCTCTTGTAGTAAAGCAAACAAAAAGTGCTATATACCCTTTGTATGATTTGGAGCCTCTACCTTTACATGCTTTAATTTGAAAAGGACCAGCATAATCCACTCCACATCGCAAGAATGCAGGAGCAGGAGAAATGCGAGAAGATGGTAAATCGCTCATCATCTGATTGGTTACAGAAGCTCGTATTCTACAACATTTTACACATTTTCTGATTAAATCCATAATTACATTTCTAACACCTATAATCCAATACTGTTCTGCAATACATGATTGAACAAGTTGTGAACCAGCATGCAAAAGATTTTCATGAAAATGTTTAACAATGAGATCAGTTAATCTATGCCTTGTTGGCAACAAAATAGGATGTTTCTGATTGTATACTGTATTTGCATGTCTCAAACGACCACCTACTCTTAGAATGCCTGAATTATCAAGAAATGGATTTAGAGATAAAATTTTACTATTACACGATATTGTTTTATTTTTCTGTAATGCATTGATCTCATTATTAAACTCATTAGTTTGAACTATTTTTATTAACACATGCATCGCATTAGTTAATTCACAAGTTTGCAAAAATCCTGTTAATTTGTTCATAGGATTTCTGCAATTGTTCATAAACCTTAAACACAAAGCTGTTATACGTTTAAGTTTAGAAAAGGATGAATATTTAAAAAAAATATCAAAGTCAGTACAGTGGGGTTTGTTTTCAGTGGTTGATTGTAAAGTACAATACCTTTCTTCTGGAACAGGATCACTAACTGGTAGTTCAGGCTGCTTTATCTGAAAAGAAAGTGAATTATAAAGAAATTTTGGACCATTTAACCATAATGAAGAAAGTAGTTCAGAAGATGATGTGCCACGAGTAGCAAGATCAGCAGGATTAATGTTTCCACTAACATGATGCCACTGGGTAGGGGAAGAAAGAGTTTGTATTTTTGCCACTCTATTGGCCACAAAGCATTTCCATCGGCTGGCAGAAGAACCAATCCAAGATAGAACGATGGTAGAATCAGTATAAAATTGAGCTTGGGAAATGGATGTGTTCATAGCCTTGCAAGTGAAGTCCATCAATTTAGTTAACAGCAGAGCACCACATAGTTCCAATCTCGGAAGTGAAACAGTTTTAAGTGGAGCAACTTTTGTCTTAGCAATTACTAGATGAACTTTAATTTCACCAGTACTTGAGACTGAGCGACAGTAAATTGCTGCTGCATATGCCTTTTCCGAGGCATCACTGAAGCCATGTAACTGAAATTTGTTATTTGAATCCCAAAATAAGAATCTGGGAATTTGAACGTCTTTCACGAACAAGGGTTTTTCTGAAAGCTGCTTCCATTCATATGCTATGGTTGAAGGAATAGTATCGTCCCACTGCAATTGATTTTTCCAGAGTTATTGAATTATTAATTTGTAATTAATGGTAATTGGAGATAACCATCCAAGAGGATCAAATATTTTTGAAATTGTTGATAGTAATGTCCGCTTAGTTAAGTTATCTACAAGAAATGATTGATTAGTTTTGAAAAAGAATATATCCAACTCGGGTTGCCAAAGTAGTCCCAATGTTTTCACAGTTTCATCATTGTCTAAGCTTAAAGAAGTGTTTGATAACCGTAAATTTGGATCAATTGAGTTCAAAAATTCTTTAGAATTTGAAGCCCATTTTCTCAAAGGAAATTTGGCACTTGACAACATTTGCATTAATTGTTGGTGCAGTTCCATGGCTTGGGAAATTGAATTCGCTCCAGACATGAGATCATCAACATAAAAGTCTTCGAGAACTGCCTTAGAAGCCAATGGATATTTCTCTGCTTCTTCTTCTGCTAATTTTTGTAGACATTTTACAGCCAGGTATGGTGCTGAGGCAGTGCCATAAGCCAGTCTTATTAATCTGTAATCCTTCACTGCATCATATTTTGATTTGCGCCAGACGATTCTTTGGAAATCTGGATCTTGTAAAGTTATTTGTCTATACATTTTTCAATGTCTGCAGCAACCGCTATTTTATGCATCCTAAATTTAATAAGCAATGTAGTTAAATCAGTCTGTATTTGCGGTCCCACCATGAGTATATCATTAAGAGAAACACCATTAGATGATTTAGCAGATCCATCAAACACTACCCGGAACTTGTCACCACTTTTGTTGGGAACTGGATGGTGTGGAAGGTAAAAGCTAGATTTGGCTGGAATATTAACTTCACTTTCAGGAACTAATTCCATGTGCCCCAGTTTTATGTATTCGTCCATGAATTTATGATATTGTTCAAATAGAGATTGATTTTTAGAAAAGCGACGTTCAATTTGTTGAAGACGGCGCAATGCAATGTCTCTAGATGATCCAAGTTCATTGTGTGAGTCATTGAATGGAAATTTGACATTGAATCTGCCAGTAGAATCACGAAAGAATGTTTTTTCAGTGATTTTCACATGCAATTTCCTCCTTTGTATAAGGTTTAGTTTCAGAAACTTCTTCTAGTTGCCAAAATTTATCAAGTTGATACTGTATTGCGGTACAACTAGCGTGATTTGTAATTATTGTTTTTGAGATATTGTTTGTTTTGCCTAAAACAACCCATCCGAAAATTGTTTCTAGTGCAGTTAACGAATGTCCAGGACTAGTAATGTTTTTATGGAGCACTATTTCTCCAAACACATCTGCACCTAAGAGAATGTCTATAGGACCAGGCTGCAAGCAAGTAACATCGGCCAGTTGTATATTTTTGAATGAATTTAATGCTGAAGCATCAATTTTGAATTGAGGAAGGTCACAAGTGATTTTGGGTATAATTAATGCATCTACAGTGATATGTGTGTTTTTATAAAATAGAGATGATATTTGCAATGATACCGAACCTGAGAGCTTACCTACATTTCGAGAACTAAGCCCATCAACATTTATGTTAATTCTATTACGTTTAAGTTGCAATAAATTTACACAACTTTCTCTAATAAATGAGCCTTGGCTTGCTGAATCGATAAGAATTCTGCATTTATGTAATGTACCATTAATGTCCTTAACATTAACAATTGCTGTTGGCAATAAAACTGTTTTTGTTACAGGTACAACTACATTATTACTACTAATAGTAGAATGTTCATCTGTTGTTTGTGTTTCGATTTTTTGTATCATGTGTATTTTTCTAACACAATAATGTATTATGCAATTTTGAACATAATTTACACATGCCTGAGCGACATTTAGAAATAGGATGAGTTTTATTATCTTTTAAACAATTAGCGATAAATGATGTTTTTAATTACATTAATTTTTTCATTTACTTGAATATCTAAGAAAATATCACAACTATTTAATAGCTAATGAGAATCATTTCGACTATATATGCTTTAATTAGAAAAAATATGTGATGAAAAAGAATATTTGTTTTGTTTTTGATTTGCAACCGTTTTCCCATCAAATTGACCTACTTTCTTCTTTTGGCACTTCGCTAAAGACTAAAGCGCACACGATCTATTCAGCATGAATGTTTTGAATTCATGAAAGAAGAAGCTTTTTGTTCGATTGCTCTAACGCCCACACTCTCAGTGTTTCGTTATCAAGCTTACCCTTTGAAAGAAAAATAATAATGGTATCCCAATGCTCAACAGGCTGTTTCAAAATTTTTAATGTATCAAGACATTGCTGTGTTGTATCAATTAATTTCCTCAAACCCGCTGCTGATTCATGTTTAAGAATAGGCTGAGAAATTAATTTATTTAATGCTGCATTTATGATTTCTGTTTCGTTTTCAAAGCGCTCAGTAAGCATATCCCAAGCTAATTTGAAATTCTCATCTGTAATTTGAATAGACTGTAATAATGTATATGCTTCTCCCTTAACAGAAAGTTTAAGATATTGCAATTTTTGACTATTACTTAAACTATCATTATTACCAACACTCGATAAAAATAAATCACGAAAAGAAATCCAATCTATGTAATTAGAAGTGAAAACTGGTAATTCTATTCTAGGAAGTTTAACATTGTTGACATTAGTTACTTCTTTATGACAATCATTTTTTGAAAGTTTACTTGATTCGTCTTTAAGAATGATTTTTAAATTACTTATTTTAGAAAACAGTTCATGTATTTCACTTTCAAATGTATCGAATTCTGAATCAGAACATGCATAAAGAATGTCATTATTTAGTTTGTTTATTTCATTGTCTAAAGAATTTACGTTATTTTCATACACTTCAATAATAGAAAGAGAATTTGCTTGATTTTGTAAGCTATTGACTTGCGAAATTAAACGAGTTAGCTTACCCTTTATTATCCTTTCGGTTTTAAGAAGGGTATCCATTTTGGTTTTGTGACCTTCACTCAATCACTGGTTTTGTTGTTGTTTTTTGATTCAACAGTCGTTGGCCGCTTCTATGCATCACCAAATAATTTTTTTTGCTAGTTTCGTGCTCCGGCTCGACGGACCATAATATTGGCACACAGAAACGACACGTCCGTTCTTTTGAAATTTTATTGCTTGACTGACAAAAAACGATTATTGAGTTAGCGCCATCTGGTGCGCAGAGAAATTAAATTTATACATTGAGTATACAGGGTCGGAACAAATACAAAAATACTAATCACACAGCACATTGTTTGTTGGTGATGCAAAATTTTGGTCTTAATATTTGACACTATTTAAATATTTTAAGTTATATAATGTTAATTTCCATACTTTTAAAACAATTTCTAATAGAAATCTTCAATATAAAATTCAGGCTTGTGAACCAGTTGAAATATTTAAAAAATTGAGAACACACTTTTTCTTTTATTTAGGAGTAAAAATCTTTTACTCTTTTTAATAAACATTCATTTGATACATTATAAACATAAAGTTATCAAATAATATATGATAAACTAAAATTGCTAGATTTCTTTTATCTACAAATTTAAAATATCTCTTTATGTGAATCTTTGTAGTAAATATTTAATACTTTTAGGACTATTTTTCTAATAAATAGAAACATACCTCAATTGCCAGATTTTCTCAAGAAAAAGGAGTTTCATTATAATAAAATATTTTCCTTTTCATATTTATAGTCATTAAAATCAATGCATCAAACTGAGAAATCAAAGTCATTAATTTTAATCTAAAATCATAAACACAATTCTACTTACCCCAACTGTTAACAATGATACATGTCAGTATATTATTCATTGCAACTACATAAAATACAACCTTGATATTTATGTTTAAAAATTTTGATAGTTAATTTGTGACATGAAATAGCATATTTACTCAAGAAACTAAGCCACACATTTAAGTAACTGTTAGGAGCTAAATCACACATTTAAATATTTACATTTTAAATGTACAACAATACCTTTATCTCTCATGTAATGAATTTCATCAAAAATAACCCAACCAACTTCTCTCATTACTTCAGACCCTCGGTACAGCATACTTCTTAAAATCTAAAAGCATGATGCAATTAGATCAAAATTAAGTTTCTCATTATAAAACATAAATATTATATTTTATAACATTGACTTAAAAGAGTCAATGCCAAAGAATTATATATAAATAAACTAACTTCTGTTGTCATAATTAAACAACTGGCAGATGGATTAATAGTAACATCACCAGTTAAAAGTCCAACATCTTTAAATTGCTCATAAAATTCCCGATATTTCTGATTACTAAGAGCTTTGATAGGAGTTGTATATATAACTCTTTGTTTATCACGTAAAGACATAGCAATGGCATACCTAAAAATAAAATATTCAATTCAATAGAAACATAGCTTTCAGTAAATCTGAAATTTAAAATTTAAGACTAATACATACTCGGCAACTACTGTTTTACCAGCAGAAGTATGAGCTGACACAAGAACTGACTGATTATTTTCCAAACACAGAATAGCCTCTTTTTGAAATGGATCTAAGATAAATGGATATGATCGTGATGGTGGATTTTGACTTTGTCGTAAAGGAATATATTCTGAATCATGAGGAACAGCAACCTATAAGTAATAACATAAGTTACACATTAAAAATGTTTTAAATAATCTTTAAATCTGTAAAGAATTTCAAATTTTAATAGCAAAACATTAGTTGCATTTAGTTTATCGCACAATGATATTTCTTTGCTCACAAGGACTATTTTGATAAAAAAAATCTTTAATGAGTACTTTATCTTTATTAACCAATAACTTTTAAAACAAGTGTAAATATTTACTATGCAAGAAAAATCGCTTTTCTTATGAAATAAAATTTCCTACTTACAATGCACATTTTTATTTATTTTTGCCTTTCTTAATTAAAGTATTTTGTTCTTATTTCAGTTCATTTAAGGATTTGAATCAGTAAAACATTCTGATTTTATGTAATAAAAAGAAAATCTTGAAGACATTTTTAATTGTAAATACATAAATTTTATAAAGTTGCATTCCAAAGCTCAAGATAAAATGTGATCAAATAAATTAGATAATCTGATTTCATCATTTACTTCATCAAAATTTTGAATGAATTTGAAAGAGAAAAAAAAAAATTTCCCCTTGATTTAATTTTTATTATTTACAACTAATATAATTCTTATACAAATTATTTTCACGTGAAAATTTTTCAAATTATGACAGCTAGAATAAAAAAATATGAAGAATTTAGAATAAAATTCAATGAATTGCAAACTTAGACAAATAAAATCTAAGTTTGAAATTAAATTTTAAGTTAAATTAAAAGTTTTTAGATAAATTTTTATAGGAATTTTATTGAATTTTCTTATGTACAAACTGAGTTTCTATTATAATTAAAATCAATCTACACAATTAAAATCAATGAAAAAAATTTAATCAAATTCATTTTTGCTCTTTTACAATATTGATATTTAAAAATATGATTATATTTACATAATACAAACATAGACATTTTTTTTTTTTTTTTTTTTGCAGTAGTATAAAATAGTAAACCACTAAAAAAAAAACAATAATGGACACAAATATCAAAACATAAAATTATAATTTATGACTTTTAATATTACTAATACAGAAATATAATTATATAAAACTTTCTGACATTCTGTTTTTGAAAGATACATCCTACCACAATTAATTTTTAAATGGATATATGCAGAAAAGTAAAGAAAAGGAATAATAAAAAAATAAAAAATTTAACTATAAAATAAAGAGAACTTTTTTAAGGCAACTTTTACCACTAAATATTTAGTTCTATCTTTGATATATTAAAAATCTAATTTTTTTAATATACTTAACATACAATCAATATAACAGGTAATTTTATTCAGGGAATATCTGAAACAAGAGCAATATATTTATTGGAGTTTAAATTAACATTCCTTTATTTTATTAACTGAAATTAGAAAAGAAACAGTAAGTAGGTTTGGATTAACAATGGTATAAAGAATAAAATTGGATTCATTAAAAAAGTTAAGTATTACGGCAGCTAGTGTAGAAATAAGTCTTATATGAAAATCCTATATTTAATTAGATGTCATCATGTTGAGAGTTTATACTTTAAATATTTTAAAGGGTAGTGTTTTGACACTATTGTTGGTGAAATATAGGTTTGGTTTGTTTGTTGCTCAATGGTCATTTTCTTAACAAAAGGGCTAATTAGATTGGGATCTAAAGTTTAAATTGGATTCAAACCCATAAACTGTTGAACCAAAAGCAAAATTACTAATCATTCAGTTGCCAGCTCAGCTTAAACCAATAATTTAATGATATTAATAACTAAAAGTTTTAAAATAAGCACTAACATTTAATAGTCTCTAATGACATAAACTAAGAAATTTTCTTTTAACATTTTTATCATTCAACTATTACATAAATACTTTTTAAAGTATTGTAATCAAACCTGAGAAATATTTCAAAGGAAAAAAATACAGCCATGATATAAAATTAAATGGATGTTTAAATTATATATAAATACAATTTTTATTCTTACATTTTTGCAGATAAAAAAAAATGTTAACTGCCAAAAAAAAATTTTTTTTTCTCAAAGTTAATTGATCATGTACATGTGATTAGACTAAAGTTAACATGCACTATTAATTTACTAATTTTTTGTTCCTTGTTCTCTTTTTCTAATTGCTTTAAAAAAATAAAAAAATAGAAGCACACAAGCTAAATTCCCTTTATATTCCTAATTCGTCTTTTTTATAATTAATGAAATTTAACTAAAATTCCATTTGTATATATTCAGTTTTATATTTTAATAAAATTAAAACAGTTATTAGAAAATTTCTGTTTGTGGCTCAATAATCATTTTGGCAGCAAGTGCTAATTAAACTGGAATCTAGTTTAAAATGGATTTTGAACCACTATAACCAAGTTTATAGTAAAACTTCAACCCACAAATTGTTGAACTGAAGACTAGAAGGCTACCCATTTGGCTGTCACAAAAACAGAAAGAATTTAATATGATGAAAAGCACAATAGATAAACTTTTGTTTATTTTTTTTTTGGACCAATCTAATTTATTTAAACTGCATTTAGTAATCAAACCATTACATGATTTTGGAAATTGTAATTACACAGTATTAAAAATATGATAAAATTTTCAAAAAGTTTCAAAGGTGAAACTTTATAACTTTAGGTGACTTTTATAACAAAGGTGAAACTTTATAATTTCAATACCATTTGCCTAGTAATGTTAAATCATTTATCAAAAAGAAGCAAATAGATATTGAGTAGTTTAGAATTCCTAATTTTTTCTAAAAACAAAATATTAAAAATATTAATGGTATATTGACATTATAGAACAATAAGTTGCATAAGTGTTACTAATTACCTCATGTAAGCATGCTTCTACAGTTTCGACAACATGAATTTGTATTCTAGAAAATTCTTCAGGACTAGAAAAAAATACATTTATAGTTTCTTAAATTATATTAAAAAGTAATCAAAATACATGGCTTTAAAACTGATATTCAAAAATATATAATGTTAATACATTTGAAAATAAATAAATATATGCAATGAAATCTAAAATTATCCAAAATAAATGGAAAAAAAAAATTATAAATAAGAGATAACATAAGGACTGCAAATGTTGAAAACTTCAGAGAAAATCCATTGAATTTAAATGATGAATAGAGATCCATACTCTATTAACTTATTAGTTCAACTTATTAACAGTTAAAAAACTATTAAGTAAGTATCTCAAATAACAAAAATATTATGTTTAATTCAACTAAGTATATTTTGCAATTTTACTTCAAACATGAGTTACTGAATTGAATAATTTTGAAGAAATTAAACCTCAGATGGAATTGTAGCTTCGATCAGGATTATCAAACTTTAATTTGTAAAACATCATCAAAAGTAAAAGAATAAATATATAAAGGAATAAAATTTTCCCTCCAAAAACTTTTGTAAACCATAAAAGAAATATATTCTTTTAAACTACATAATTTTGTAAGTACAAGTTTTAGTTTCACAATCCTGACTCACATGTAGAGAAAATTGCTACATAAAAGAATTCATTCTGGTATATTAATGACCATATCATTTGAAAGGATTAGCAAACAAGAAGTTTTTAATATTTGATGACAGGATATGTTCAATGTAAAAGTACCATAGTCTTTGATACTGTAATTATACAGAAAATTTTTATTTTTTTTATTATTAAAACAGCACATTTAGTCATAATTCCATACATATAAACTAAAAAGATTTTTTTAAAGGGAAGTTTTACGATTGAACAAAGTAACTACCTAATACTTAGAATTATAAAAAAAACAATTTTACTGATTTTTTTTAAAATAATTAATTTTTACTGCAATTTCCAAGCTATTTAGAAAAGCCTGCAAATATAAATAAGCCCATGTCAGTACTTGGAATAACTAGTGGTCACAATGGATTTACAGCAAAAAAGAATAAAGCTAATTTTTTTTAGGATTAAACCATGCATTATTAATTGAGAACTATGTTCAACTTTTAAATAATATAAATAAACATAAAAATATTTGTAAAATTTTTTTTTGAATAATCACTTGTAAAATTTTTAAATTTTTAATCAAATGAAATCTTTATATGAATCTGTCAGAAAGCATGGTTATCGGAATATTAAACATTTTCTTTAATTTATCCACCACTGCTAATTTTCATGGCAAAATGCTAGAAAATAATTTTTTAAGAATATAAATTTGAAACTATAATAAAACAAAATATGAAACACTTCAAAAAGTCATTTATTTATGCTTGATCAATTTACAAATAAGAGAGATTTTTTTTTTTTTTTTTAAATAAAAGGAGACTTTTTTTTTATATATTTTTATAAATATTTAATTTCTCCAACATTGGCACAGAACTAAAAAGAAACATGTAATGCTAGTAGGCAAAAATCAAATCAACTAATACAGCTAAATCAATGGGAATAACATGAATGTTTATTTAATGGTGCAATGTACACACACTTTTATAAAACATCCATTGTTATATCAAAGGACAAAGGGCAATGAAGTAAAAAAAGCTAAGATAGTTACATCAGTTTTTACTATACTTCGATTTTACTAAACAAAGGAGTAATACATGTCTCCAGAAGAAAACATATGTACAGCTTCCAGGGAAGGTTTGATAACCAAACAACTGTGCTGAATCAATAACATGAATAACATTGTTTCTTATAATTTGCTCATCATTAATCAGCAGAAAGAAATATTTAAATATATAAAATATTTATAACACGTCTTATACAGAAAAAAATGATCTCATCTTGTATTTTGTATAACTTTTATCAGAAATTTGGTCAATCAAGCACCAAATTTGAAAAATAAATACACAATTTCTCATTTTCTATACCACTAACTTGTAACATACATGTATAGAAATTTAAGCATTCCAATTTTAAGTAAATAATTTGATTTCAAATTAATAATATGAATAAGCAAATAAATATTTAATTTAAATGTTTTTGAATTCAAATTAAATTTATGGAAAATTAAAATATTTAACAGTTTTTAACAAATTGCTATTTTAAGTTTCTAAATCAATTCTTGAAAAATTTACAATTAAAGCTACTAACTTTAAGTCTGATAAGATACAAGGATTGTCAAACTATAATTAACCTCTGCTTACATCAGAAACTCATAGAATTGTAATAAATTAAAACACAGTTCAAAATGCATCATATTCATAAATATATTTTGGTATCTTAATATAGCAGTTGACAAGTTATACTTTTGTTAACGGTGTGAATCCAAATAGGCAACAATTTACAATGAGAGTAAATAAACATATATATAATTATTTAGAACAAGCAAAAAATATTTTAATAGTATAATAAAATAATTTTTGTACAGTAATAAGTATAGATGATATTAAAAACACTTTTACTTTATGGTATCAAGAATATTTGACACTTTGAATTTCTTTGATTCAGTATTATTTTCATCCTCTTCTTCATAACTTCTTTTACCTTCAGTAATGTCTTTCAAGAAATTATTTACTCTAGTAAAAATAATCAGGAAATTAGACTTTAATAAAAATATAAATAAAAAGCATGCTAATTTTCCATTAAACATTAAAAAGTAATGCAAAAATAAAATACTACAATTTAATATGGGCTTGGAATAATTTCCAATTTTCATGCCAAGTGCTGCACACTTATCTCATCAACTTAAATTAAATTATACTTCATGCAACACCCAGTTTTCAAAATTACAACCAGGCTCAAACAGGAATTTTAACATTGCAATCTTGTACTATTTTAGATTTCAAATACCATAATTTTGAATATTTCATTATGATTACTCACTACAGAAATATTACAAAATTAGTAAATAGTAATTTATTTCCCAAAGATTACACATTATAAAACAAATATAAAATAACTCTAAATATCAATACTACTATTCCTACTAGAACAATAAAATATGCATAGTAAATATTTTAGAGATAGCTTGAAAGATAATTAAAATTTATGCTTTCTTAAAAATACACTTTATTTAAGTTACAAAAGTTTAGCTTTTTTCTTGGTCATCCATTGTAAACTGCATGATACTTAGTTTATATTTGGTTATTATTATATAATCTTAGTGAAATTAGTTTCTAGAAAAAAGTATTTTCATACTTCTGTAATAAAAAATTATAGTGAAATATTCAAAATTTTTACATTTGGAATTTTAAATAATACGGGATTACAAAAATGAAGTTCAAGCTCAATCAGTATTTGGTAACCAGATATTGCACTTAGTGACATAATTTACATTGGCAAGATAACTGTACAGTGCTTGGCATGCAAATTGGAAATATCGTCAAACTTGCAGACTCCAATTAATTTTAATTATGATTTTATAAAAAAATAATGAAAAAAATCTTAAATATAAAGAAAATTATAGCTCATTTGAGTTTTTTTTTATTATAAATTTTCTATAACAAAAATGCAAATAAAAAAACTGTTCATAATTCAATAAATGAATAATTTCATATCTTAACTGAGTAATTAATAAAAAAATTTTTAACTAACATTTTCTAACAGCGAAATATAATTTACCAAGGCACAGCTTAAGAATTTAGTTGAGATTAATCACAAATTATGTATTCTCTTTTTATTAAATATTATTTAATTATACGTAAGAAAAGTTTCTTTTATTAAAACCCTTCCAATCACTTTCAATGAATTAAATTGTTAAGGGTTGTCATATATGAGTATTCTGTAATATACCTAACCAATCAATGTTTTCACAGAATGCCAAAGAGTACACTCCTTGTCATGTATGACCTACTAATTGGATGAATAGTGGATATTTAAGAAATTGTTCATATTTTGATTTTGTTAAATAAAGACAGAAAATTTTAAATATTTGCTACTCCATTGTTATCTAAATTTTACATATCAAAATGTTTAAATAGACATACTGAATAAATAAAATTGCTAAATAGTAGAGAAGCTTACAGAGGGTAAAATGCGCTAAGCGTATTCGCCAAGAATGCAATAAAGTGCGCCAGACTGGTTTACCGGTTCAGATTACGTAGGTATGACGTGCTTTTTGTTTTATATGCGCATTTTGTATGTAACCCTTGAAACTATTACAGAATAATCTTGAAGCATTGAGTTTTGATATTCAATTTTTGGAGTTTTTGTGTTGCTTGTGAAAATTAACAAGTATGGATAGGGATATATTGACTTTATGTTTTTGTGGAGTACGTATGGAGAAAGAATAATCAGGAAAATATAATAGAAGATTTTTTAGAAGCAATAAAAACTGTATATTCGCCAAAAAGTAACGATTCGGAGATCAATGATGATTAGGTGAGTTATTTTGTTTCTCGTAACAATTTTATTCATATTTTGAAATTAAAGTTTTTATAAAAATGAATGTTTCCATAAGTAAATGAATGTTTAAAAGTTGTGTGTATTTTGTTTTTCATGTTAGTGTTAGAATGTGCCGGGTATTTAAATTTTTTAATGTAGGCGTGATTGCTCATTATATTAAAATTCGAGTTTAAACAAAAAATGAAATTCCTAAACGTTTGAAACTTAGCTTTATTGCTCGGTTGACACTGTAGTAGGTAGCGCTACACTGAAGTTTTTTTAAGTAGGGAGCCATTGCTTGGTATATTAAAAATAAAGTTTAAATAAAAAAAAGAAATTTGTTAACGTTCGAAATTTAGCTTTATTGCCCTGTTGGCACTGTAGTAGGTAGTGACACACTGATGTTTTTTTTAAGGTGCGTGCCATTGCTCGATATATTAAAAATTTTGTTTCTATCTATTAGAATTTTAAAACTTATTTTAACAGTATTTAGTTAATATTTAAAATTTTAATATTTGGAATTCGGAAAAAAGCACGATTTCTAAGCTGAAGTTCGAACGCGATGGCTATTGGTTGACAGCTATCGCGCGTAGAAACGTAATTCAGATTTGCAACAAAGCTGTAGAGTGCTTGGCATAAAAATTTGAAATTGTGCCAATCCCGTATGGATCTGCCATCATTTACCCAGTCATTTTTTGCACACAAGGGCTAATTAGATCAAGACCTATGCTTTAAATTGAATCCCCTATCACTACAAACACTTGCAAAAAGAGGACATATTATACACTAACTGTTTTTGGAAGTTACCAATTACGTTTATAACATTACAAAAAGCTGTATGAGCAGTTTAAAAATTAAATTACATATAATAATGATTTATTTCATACAGTGAAAAACTAAGTTTTAAATGCTAAAAATCATTTTAAATTTATAGATATACTATTAAATATTTATAACGAATATATTCTTTAAGCAATTAATTTTAGTTTAACTAAGCAGAAATGGACAGCAAAAATTTCAAAAAACTTTACAATAATTTCTAACTTTTAAATTTATTTAAATAAAATGAAAATATAATATTAACTTGACTTTCATAAGTAAACAAATGTTAATAGAATATTCTATAAAATATAGCCGAATTCAATGAAATTTAGAGCACATTGGCATTTGATTTTTTTCTCTCATATTTGGTACGATGCGAAAATATGGATTAAATATTTCTATGCATGCTTCATAAGCTTATTACTCATAGTTTATGCATTTCATTGTTTCTACAGTTGTTTGTCTTCATCAGAAGGTAGAAACGGACACAATAAAGTGCAGTTTTACAAGATAAACATATATATGAAATAGAAATTTTTTTAAACAAATCACATTTACTTACAATTCAGGATCTTTCTCCGTTTTCACAAGTGGTACATCGGATTTTTTGGACTTTTTTGCGGGTGCATCATCAAATACACTGAAAAGATCATCAATATCAGCCATTGTCGAATATAGTTTTTAATGCCGAGTCACAAAAACGTGTTTAGTAAATTTTTTCGGAAGAAAACACAATTCTCTGTGAAAACATACTTGCAGTTACGGTTCTGGTGAATTTTAGATTGTTACATTCTTACTCAACAAAATTATGTATGAATATAAAAGTAAATCTTTAATACAAAAACAAATACAGTAGATATATTTAGCGACACACAATTTTTAGTTTTAGGAACCCTTATAGTAAAATCAAAAAATAATTCTTATATTTAATAGTAAAACTCCTTCGCACAGCATTTTAAAGCGGTTTTAAATTTTAACTTTACCACAGTGCAATTTGTGATCTAAGCAAAGCAACCTAGAAGACCTTGATTTAAAGTGCGGAAAGAACTCAATCTTGCGATCTATAAGCCTATGAGCATAAAGCTCCAAAACAGTCTTTTTGTCGTAACCTAACCCAATCTAACCTTTAAAATGCATTGTTTCCAAAAAATATTAATTTATATTTACTATTACGAGTTTTCTGCAAAAACACAATCTTACTCAATGCGAGCTCTAAGCCTGCGATAATAATGATCGAAAACAGCTTTTGTCATAATCTAGCCTAATTTACTTTGTTACATTTATTAATTATTTATAGAATTATTTCAAAAAGTATTTACTAAGCATCAAAAAATTATGAAACGCTTTAGAAGGAATAGATTTGTCCATACATTCTTTTTGATTCCGTATTCATCATTTGAAATATCATAATATTAACAACCTAACTAATGTTATTTTGGAATGTAAATGTTTAAAAGACGTGTGCAACTATAAAATGAATCAAAACTTTTATAATTTATTATGTCGACAAGTATTAAATAAGCTTTTGAATAAAAACCAATATTTGTAATATATTGCGAACACTGTATTCAGCGGTTTTAAATTAAATCAGATTTCACTTTAAATTTATTTTAAAAAAGAAGTAAAAAACTTAATATAATTGTTTGATATCAGACTTTCTGATAAGCAATGTTTTTAAATTTCTTAAATGTGATAGGTTTTTTCTTTTGGTCTAAACTTAAAAATGTAACAACAGATTGTGGGTCGACTTACTTTCTTAACGGTGATAAAAAAAATAAGGTATTTATTTTATTCGTAAAAATAAAGTGATGAATCAAAAATGACAATATTTTGGCATTTACAGTAATTTAGATTTTGGAAATTACTAGTAAGGAGTTGTAATACAATTTTTACATATAGCTTGTCAATCGGTATAAGCAAAACATTTATATGAAGTCCTTTTACAAACATGTATGAACAAAATTCTTATGAAGTCTCCTGGCAAAAATATCTAATAAAATGCAAAAATAAAACAACATGTTCTAAATCTTGTCGCGATGACGTAAGCATTACGATTGTTAAAATTGAATTTTCAACATAATTCTTATTGGTCTTTATCTGTAGGACGAAATAAAAACCAGGTTGTCATTTAATAAAGAGAGCCCGGGAAAAAATTTTGTGCACTTAAATGACTTACAAATGCAAATGAACGCCATTGTTTTTTCCCCCATTTTACTCAATTTTTTATTTAAAATATTATATATAATTCTAAACTAAGTAAATTTCTAGCCTTTTGTTTTCAAGCATAGTTGGAACATGTTAATAGAAGAAATATATTGGAAATCGTGGAACCCAAATCCTGTGAAATCGCATAATTTCGCATAGCGAGAAATGCTTACCACTGTTTTTATTGCTTTCTTCCAGCAATGACTGTAATAAGATTTTACCTGGATCTTTTATTCATTTGCTGTCATTTTCCCGCGATCGCTATTATGGATAAAATTAAATGAATATATACATTAATGCATACTTTAAAATATTAGACTTAGCAATAAATCACATGAAAATAAAGGGTGAAACGTTAATATCGCTTCCTTAAGTAGGAATAGTATCATCATTTTGAGTTTAAACAGAATATAAATTGATTATCAGTAATTTGGTACTACAGAACACTATAAATTCTCCATGGTTATATTTAGATTTGTAATCTTCATGATATATGCTTTAACCTTGCTTTTCATGAAATGGGATGACAACATGAGTTTAGAGCCACATCAAACATTTCTTCTGAATGAAAACAACGTCCATGTAAGATCTTTTTTAGTTTAAAGAATAACCAAAAGTCGCACATAGCTAAATCAAGTGAATACGGCGGTTGTTCGATCACTTTAATTTGTTTTTGTTTAAGAAACCCAACTGTTAATCCGGTTGTATGTGAAGATGCATTGTTATTGTGAAGCATTAGTTTCCTAACATTCAGTTCTTGTAGCATTTCTGGAAGATATTTAGTGGTATACCACTTTTCTGTTACTGTCTTCTGTCCTTCCAACTTGATGGCTTTGACCAATCCCATACTTCTGAAGAAAACGGCATACATCACTTTTTTCAGAGCGCATTGTTTTTCCACCATTCTCGGCGTGAGATCATCTTCAAAGACCCATACTTTGCTTTCTTGACGAGTTGGAACGTTAAAAAACGGTATGTACGTTTCATCACCTGTTACAATTTTAGAAATGATGCGGTGGCCACCATCATTCAGCAATGTAGGAGTTTCTTTACTGATTCTGACACGCTCCTCTTTTTAGTGCTCAGTTAGATTATGGGGAACCCAACGGCAAACTACTTTTTTCATATATAATTCTTGATGAATGATTTTGTGTATGGCTGCGGATCCAATGTTAAGTTCCTTCTGTATTATTTGATAGGTAAAGCGATTGTCATCCATTAACATTTTTCGTATATCATACACATTATCCGGGATTACTGCCGATGGCGGCCTTTCTGTGTGTTCTTCAGGATGAAGAACACACAGGAAAATTGCGACCTCTTTTTAGTTCTCTAAACCATCTGAATACAGTAGCACGAGCTAGTGATTCATCACCAAATCATATGCATTTTCGTTAGAAGAGATATTTCATATATGATTCTGAGTAATACATTTACTAATGAGATAAAAAATTATATCACTAAAAATTTTTTAATTTCTAACACATATTACCACAAATACAAGTTTTAACTTAATTCATTTATCATTATGTTTAATAGCAATTAGTTTTATCTTATGTGTTGTTATCCTGATGTTATTCCAGTTTTTCATTTTTATTTATTGTATACCTTAAGAACTGAATTCAATTTTTCGAACAATCGAATATCGCCATGCCTTGTATCAGTTTACGTTAATCTAATATTATTTATTTTGTAGCATTGCTATCACATTCTCAAAAAATTTCTAATTTTATATAAATGTCTATTCTTTAGGTTATTTGAATAATAAATATTGCACTCTGTTTTATTTCGTGATAAATTGTACAGAGTTTTGTCTTAGTTTTCAATTCAAATACTTTGATGTGGCAAATATTCATGGTAGAAGGTTTATTTCAAAACCACTGAATATTTTATGCAGCTCCTTAAAACGACGAATATGGTGTCGAGAGCATAAAAATTGATCAGAAGGACAAAGGGACAGGGTAATGTGATGCTAAGAATCATCGTTCACATTAATTCCGACAAGTGAACGCGTTTACGTTTGGAAATTTAAGTCAGAAGCTTATCAAGTTGACTGTCCTCAGCTTACGACTAAACATGGAGATGATTCAGAGTTGATTTTGGGTAAGATATCACACTGTGGTCTAGGATCACTTGTTGTTTTGAATGGCTGTGTTACAGCGGAATTAAGTCAGTGTTCTGGTCGAATATGTCCACCCATGATGAAAACTACTTCCAAGATAATACGCCCATTCACGCCTGAGAATTTACGCAAGACTAGTTTTAGGAACATGACGATAAATTATAGCACCTCATATGGTCCTTTCAGTCGCCTGATTTCAATATAATTTAACTTTTGTGGTGCATTTTGGAAGACTAGCGCGCTGTCGATTCCCATTTCCAAGTATACTTGTTTGATTAAGGACTTTTTGCAATTTGAATTAATCTTTCTGAATTACTTGTATTTGACAATTCCACGTTGGATATAAGTTGTAATTTATGCAAAAGGCCGACAAACGTGCTATTGATAAATTTCTTTTTTCAAAGGCGTTCACATTGTACGTGTACATATGTATTGTACTGTATGTATATGCAACCCCTATATATATATATATATATATATATATATATATATATATACATATATATATACAACTCCAGTTTGAAGCTTTTCTACAGGCAAGTTGTTAACAATACAACTGAATGTCTTTAAACAGTTTTAAGTCTTACAGGCTCATTTTTAGCTTTAAAAAACTCTATTTTCACAGAATAGATTAACGTCATTCAGATTAAAATTTCACAAATTAAATGATAATAACACAACAGAACGAGATTTATTGACAATTAGTAAAATTAGACTACAGAAATATAAGACATTTGTACAAATATTTACACCACTTCCAATTTTCATAAATATAATACTTTTATTTTTATGAAACAGCCTTTCATTCCTTCATAATTGTATCGATAAATTGAGTACCAAGCATACTTGGAAACTAAATACTGGGGTTTCAAGTTTGGCTGACCACCTAACTATGACTTATGCTTAGCACTCCAGAGCCCTCTTTCATGAAAACTGATATGGGCACTACAGAATTTGACCCACATGCACTGTTGTCCAACGGAGCTTAGTTTAGTTTATTTTTATGAAAATTACATTCCCTTTCTTCTCTTTATGCACTTAATCTTAAAATAAAAATAATAATTGTGCAAAATTTTTGGCAAATATTTTTTAATTACTTATTTTTTTCATCATTATTTATGGAAAAAAAAAAACATATTTGTGAACAGAATTTGGGATAAATTTTAACCTGGAATTAAACAATTTTTTTATGCTTTCATTTTTTTTTGAAATTCTCTGATACTCTAACTATTTTTGAGTTTAATATTAATCTGATGTAATATGCGAAAGTTCATCATAAATGGTATTTACTATTTTAAAAGTTATTGGCAGAATAAAACTTTTAAAATAAAAATTGAATTTAAAATCCCGAAATTCATGCATTGATTTTTTAGTGAAATTCTGGCCATGAGAAAAAAATGAATAACATTTTTTCAGAATAAATTGATGTATTTAGAAGTAAATATTTAATTTATTTCAAAGCGTTACATTTTTAACAAATTCACGCACGTAATAAATTATTTAAATAGTAATCAATTATTTCTAGTTGTAAAATATTCATGTTTTAAAAAAGTTGCATGAATTTCGGGATTTTAAATAATTTCTTATACTACATTTTGAATTTTTGTATATTTTTTAGAATGTATTATTTCTAAGCATGAGATTTGTTTTTTATTAACTATAAGTCTTAAACAAAACTTGGCTACTTTTCATTGTTGTAGCGTACAATTGTGTATGCGTGAGTGTTAAGATTTGATCTTATTGGAGGTATAAACAAATTAACTTAAGAGAATGGGGAAATCGAAAAATTAGTATGTAAAATCTTTTTGTTACAGCAATTATATAATTATATAAAAAAAAATTTCTCTTTTTTTTTTTTTTTTATCAAAATATTGTTTTAATTATTTCAATCCGATATAGCAACTGTTTTCATGGTCAAATTGTATCTCGAAATATATACAATAGAAATACATTGAAAATATATTTGTATTGAAATTATTTATCCCATGGAATATAATTTTCAAAATAAATTTAAAAAGTATTGTTTTTCTTTACAAAAATTACATTTGAGAAGTAACAAACATAAATAAAAGATTTTAAATGATAATATTCACTTATTTTATAAATTAGAAAGGAAACTTAAATATTAATTTAAATCAATTTTAAATGAGTACAATATTTAAAATATTTTAATTCGATTCTAAACATGCAAAACCATAGAAAATTCTTTTATAAATTATATGTATGCGTTAGTAAAAAATTCCATAATTGTAGCGAAAAATTACGACTAAATAGGAATAATTCCAGGAATTTTCTTATTCCATATATGAATATGATACTGCTATCTTTTTAAGTAAGAAAACTTAGCTACAATTTCATAAGAAAAATAAAAGTAGAGTTTTCGAAACAGCAATAAATATTCTTCAGCACTCAGTTTATAAGAATGAGATATTTTTTATAAAATTTGAAATCTTCTGGAATAATTAATTATACTCTCATAAATGAGACAATTATTTAATTTCTTGGCAGAGAATATATTTATTTTGCAGATAAAAGTTTTTTTTTTTTTTTTTTTAATGAAAACTATCAAAAGCTTAAACTGCAATCTGGAATGAATGCAAAAAGAAAACAAATTTAATAAGAGATATTTCATTTACTATTTTTATGCATAAATGCAGTTAACAGCCGATTTACTATAACTGATAGCAAGAAAAATTTTCCATAAGAATATATATATATATATATATATATATATATATATATATATATATATATATATATATATATATATATATATATATATATATATATATATATATATATATAAATCCCTTTTGTCTATGAAAAAGAAGTATTTCAATGCAAAAATTCTTTGAATGAATTTCTAAAAAAGCCAAATTTTTTCAGGAGTAATAAGTGAATAATTTCATTATTCCTGTAATGATTAGTATGCTTATGTTACCTATTATGTGTATAAATTTTTCAAATTCTAATTAATGATTTTTTTTATTATTTTTTGGATTATTCGCGATAATCGTCAGTTTACTGTAACTATGAAATCAGCATATACGCATTATAGAAAAATATTTGAGGTCTATTATAATTTAATAATTTTGGAATACATAAAAATAAAAATTTTTTACTGATAGTTTTTATGTGATTTTTTTGAAAACAAGTAATTATTTGAAATTTCAATCATAATAAGACAAGGAATATATATTACATCAAAATATATAATTTATAAGTGAATCGTAAATAAGTTAATAGGCATAAACTAGAAGTATAATAAAGCTAATTACGTCAAAATAGCTGTAAACTTCAGTCTTATTTTGCGACACTCAAATGACATAGGATCATATTTATAATTTATAATAAATTTAAATAATTTTGCTTGGTAATTAATACATGTATTAATATAACGCTAATAAAATTATCAACATGCTGGTTTTTTATTTTTTGTAAATACAGTTAAAAGTGTGGAATGAAGTGAGACCCAACTAAATCTATGTTCAGAAAAGGTTGAAAAGAAGTGATGCGTTTTCGTTTGCAAGCTTACTACTAGAGGTCAGCACTAAGCTATTAAGAGTTATTTTACACTAACATTGAAATGATGCCACATAAGGCACATATTTAGCGATAAAATAAAGACAAAAAATTATAAACTCTCTTATTTCGAAATAGAAATATTTCGATTCTCCTACAGAGCGCTTTGTACAAAATGTTGTCATTAGTAAAAATTTTGGCAATTATTTTTTATAAATTCAAATGGAAAAGTTTTCGTTTCTAATAGACAAAACAATATGAATAAAAATGGTTTTTATTTTCGAACGATGCACTTTAACAGTTCTCAGTCTTTGTAATTGCTTGAAGGTAATTTAATTTTTATTTATGAAATACATTAATAAGCACATGAAATAAATTTCTAGATTTAAAGAGATAGATTATTGTTTTTATACATAAGCAATAGAAATATTGTTGATATTCAGTTAGTTTATGCCAGTCATAGTTTATATATATATATATATATATATATATATATATATATATATATATATATATATATATATATATATATATATATATATATATATATATATATATATATATATATATATATATATATATATATATGATAATAAAAAATATATTTCTCCCTAAATATAGGACAAATAAATTATTTTTCATAATAATTTTAGTAAAACATGGATGAGAAATTTTTTTTCAATGACATATTGTTTCTTTTTTTTATCTTCATTCAAATTCAATGAAAAAAAAAATAAAATGATAAATACAAACTAGCTATTAAAAATAAATCGCTGTCACTTTCTTTCCAAAAATTAACAAATTTATGTTTTTAATTTTAAAACTAAATACATGTAAAAGTAACTAATATACTGTAATTATTAACATTTGTGCGATAAAACGTAACTGATCTGTCAAAAAATGGGATCAATAACAATATTTCAAGCATTTTCACTTGCTGAGATTCAATGTAATTTATATTTAAATAAAAAAGTTTATAATAGTATTTCAATAGTATCATTTTGAAAATTATTTTACCTGTATCTTAAAATGGTTTAATTTAATAAAGTATTGAGCACCAGAAATATTTAATACAGTTCTACTGGCAATAAGAACAACAAAGAGGGTAAATTCAGTTGCTATAATGTGTCAGATACCGAGATGCTGTGTGTCTCCAAATTAAATGTTAATTCTTCCGGTTTATATATATATTCTAATGAATAATTTTGTAGCTGTTTTTATGTTATGTTCTGTTATTCAGGATGCAGAAATAATTATGCTGGTGATATTTTTATCCAATAAAAATTGCAATTATAGTAATATCTGTACTATTAATATAAATTACAGAATAAATAATAAATGTATAATTAGTTGAAATATATTGTAATTAATACTTCAATTACAATAATCGTAATAATATAACACTGGAATCATTTTAAAATTTATTTTATAATAATTCAAAATAATTTATTTTAAAAAGTCAGCATATTATTATCGCAAGTAAATATGAAGCAATGGATATGCTAGTTCAACTATCGCACAAATATATTTATATAAAATATATTTCGCACAAAATTTCTGTGAAAGAATTGAAATATGTTGCTCATAAAATATTATTAGCCTTATAATTTCATCATTTAAAAATAAATAAAAATTGCTAATTTTATTTAAAAATAAAGGGTAAAAGACTGAATAAAATCAATAAAATTTTAATAAAGTTCATTATAATAATGGTAATGGTGCCAAAGCAATACAAATCTGTTGATATATGACATTAAAAATTAAGGAAAAAACCGTTAATAAAATGGATGCATTTTGCACATTCGTTTCATTTTATTATGACTTAGAGATGAATGTCTAAATATGTGCGATTTCAAAACCAAAAAAAAAAAAAAAAAAAAAAAATTTCAGAAATCTGCAAATTCAAAGTTTTGAGGCATGAAGAGTGATAAATAATAAAGTTATTTATTTTAGTATTTTTTAAAAAAAATTTTACGTCATTGTTATTTAGTTCATAATGAGTGTGTCTTACAATATTATCTAAAAATATGGTTTTTATTCATATTCTAGAAGACTTTTTGCAAAATATGAGACATTTCATACATGAAATACTTTTTGGTACGTTGATTTTAATAAAGAACTTTTAAATTTATTTATAGAGAGAAATAATGAGAGTTTTAACAATTTTTTAATTAATGTGATTCAACTAAAGTTTATGTGCAGTGATATAGAGAAGTAATTGATAAACAAAACTGAGACAATGGTTCACATTTTAGAGCAATTGATCGTTATGCACTGCTCGACGTTGAAAGTACAACACTAAGAAGGAGTGGCCAGAAAATCATGCAAATCTCAAGGTAGATGCACCTTAGCCAGTTATTCAAATGATGTGAAAAGTGCAGTTCTCCAGCGCACATAGGATAAGATATAAGGTGAGGAACCCGCAGAGTGTCAATATTCGCGCTGTTACTGCTGCTTGGAAAATAATTATTGAAGGTTTGTTCTTGACGCAAAGGACGCCAGTAATTGCAGTGAAAGCCAGGCCATTGTCAAAGGGGGCAGTTCCAGCCGACAGACGAGTTTACGATGAGCATGATGATCAGACTGAGAAAGGCAGGTTGCTCCTTACGGCAAATTGAAGCTGATAAACATCTGGACGTGTCCACAGTGATCAGGCTGTGGAGAAGATGGTTGGAACAAGAAACTGTGGAACGTTTGGGAGATGTTGGTGCTGCCAGAGGACGCGTGGATCGACGCGCCCGCAAGCACGTCCACCGAAATTCTGCAGCATGTGCAAGATACCCTGGATGTTCTCATATGGAGCAGAACCATTTGCCGACGATTAGTTACTAGTAGTCTGTGCTCATGACGTCTGTTAAGAAGACTGACATTAACCCCACAGCATAGATGCCAACAAGTGGAATGATGCTAGATTGGAGCGATGTGGATGACGTAGTGGCACAGAAACGTCTTCTCTGATGAGTTACGATTCTGTTTCTTCAGTAGTGGTCGCCAAGTACGAGTGTGCCGTCGACGTGGAGACAGGTCCAATCCTGTAGTAATTGTGGAACGCCCCACCACGCGACATCATGGTTTGGAGTGTAATTGCATACGATTTCAGTTCGCATCTAGTTCCTGTTCATGACACGATCGCAGATCAGCGTTACGTGGATGATGTGCTGCGGCCGGTGACACGTTTTCAACTATGTTTTGGCCCAATACTCTTTATTAGTAGGATAACGTTCAACTGCACATTGCTCGCATCAGCCAACATGACCTGAAAGGGGTACATGAGATTCTCTAGCCACCATGATCGCCAGATCTCTCGCCAATGGAACACATTTGGGATATGATTGGACGTCATTTACAGATCCTGCCACTGCTTCCTTCAAAAGACGCATTTTGGCAAATAGTTGAGAGGGAATGGCGAGCCTTTCTTCAGGACGCTGTCTGTACTCTCATTGATTCTGTGCCTAGACGTGTTGCTTCAATTATTGCCAATGAATTTAAAATTTTTATTTTTACTCTATTTTAAATATTAAAATTTTACTAATTTCCACTCTAAAATCGTATGAAATGGAGAAACAATATATTAATAATCTACATCTCAATTTTTGAAATCACATTTTAAAAGTTCAATTTTAGAATTCAGTATATAATGCAAACTATTTATAAATGAACTATGATTGGATGAAATTAAATATAAAATGGTTTAAATTTGAATATAAGCATAAGTAATTTTTAACTTTATCATACAAAAACAGATAAATTATTAACCTTCTTATAAGAAAATGCTAGCATTTTTACCTGCTGGTGTTTTGGGAGAAATCTATCAACACGTCTTCCAGAGGGAAGCGTGTACCTAACTTTGGAGGGAAAATTAAGATTTGGAAAATAGAAATATTTGCTGTTCTTGTAACTCTATATTTATATTATTCTCTTAACTTTGTTCAAAATGCAGTTTTGCCCTACGAAATGAGGTCGTATTAATAAATCAGCTAAAAACAGATAGAATTAAGTGTGTATCTTTTAAAAATTTCCTTTGCGCGCGCTCTTACGAAGTTATTAAATATTGAAATACGAACTCTTTTCAACCATGTTTTCACACATTTCCGATTTTCGGCGTATTGGGGGGGGGGGGAAGGAAAACAAGTTCGCGCTGCCATGAACGAAAGCAGTACTTTTTCAACAGTCAAACCACAGTTAGACAGAGACTAGCATTCTGATACAAACTTCGTACCATCCCGAGCAGCCATTCTTAATTCAACCAGGGACAAAATTTGGCAGAAAAACAAATTAAGGATTTTATTTATATGGATTTTTGTTTAAAAATACTTGTTATACGCGTAAAAAGGAAATTCTACTTTAAAAACATAGTTTTATTTATTTATTTATTTTAAGTTTTAAATGTACTATTGAGAATCTTAAAATGCCTAACTATTAAGACTAACAAAATAGAAGGAAAATTAAAATTGAAACATTGCAGCTGGGTAATAGTATAATTAGATCGCTGGTTTCCAGTTCAACAATTCATTGGTTCAACTTTCATCGCTACCACGAATATTTGAATTGATTGAAAATCTATTTTATGTCGTTGGGCTTTATTGAATTATCTATGAGGTATGAAAGTAGCTATTTGCAATAACAAATAAATGAACCTACCAACTGATTAAATAATAATTTTCTTCAGAACCTTATTATAACAACGGAGATACAAATGCTATGTTTCTAAGAAGAAAAGAACTTTGAATCCTTAACAGTTTTTTTTTTTTATTTCAATTCTTAAAAATAAGGAAGAAATACGAAGTTAGAAATGAATTGACTGAGAAAAATTATCGGAAGCGCAGAAATGAAAGTAAATAGATTTTCAGCGTGTACTGTATCTTTTCATTCATTAAAAGATAAAAAGTTGTGGTGAATAAATTATTTTGAATAATAATTTAATGAAAAACTATTATGTTCTACACAAAAATGAAATTTATTCAAGCAGTCTTGAATATTGTTTATTTTATTATTATTTTTTAAGAATTTTGTAATTTGAAATTTTTTTTTATTAAAAACATTTTAAATTATCATTTTAGACGAGTGGAACTTCAAATGACAATATTAAAGATATAATTTTCCATGTCCTAAAGAAACAAAACTAATAGACTTTAATAAATTTTCACTGTCAAAAAAACAAAACAAAACAGCAGGTGTTTTCGGAAACGTGAATATATTTCTTAAGTCTGCGTGGTAGTTCACGAGTCACTCATAGCAAATCGACGAAATTCTAAGTGACCGTTATTACTAATAGGATAACAAAGAAATTCATCATTCAACAAAGAAATTCATCAATAAAAATGAATGAAAATGTGTTTTTTTGGAAAAAATTGCTGCTTTTATAAGATAATCTGCCTTTTATAAAATTTGCATATATATATATATATATATATATATATATATATATATATATATATATATATATATATATATATATATATATATATATATATATATATATATATATATATATATATATATATATATATATATATATATATATATATATATATATATATATATATATATATATATATATATATATATATATATATATATATATATATAAGTAATAAAAAATATATTGATGTCTTCGACAAAACAAATCAATTTACTTTTCATGTTAATAAGTTAATTTCCTGGAACTCAAACATTTCTTTAAAAATATACATAAACGTAATAATTAATGAACTTAAACGTATTTATAATATCTGTGTGTAACAACTATGAATCTACTAAAAATCAAAATAATTCCAATTAATTTTATTTTAAAATATGTAGGAAGTAGGGAATCGCATGTAAGATTGAAGTAATGCGTAGTTTTTACAACTACAGAAAGGCCACCCATGCATTGAAGTTCTTACAAGAATCCTGAAAACACCTACATTTATACATTCTATTTTATATATAACTTAAATCCCTTTTAACACATTTTTCCTAAACCACTTTAACTTTTTAAATTTAATTACTCGTGGCTGCACTTCTTTACTCTAATTTCAGGTCTAATTAGCCCTCATGTGCAAAAAATGACCGTTGAGCGACAAACAAATCAAACCTTACTCTAATTTCAAATTTACTTTTGGCAACTCTCCTGCTATTTTCATACATAAATTCAATCTGATTCGTTGACTTTGGTATTATGTATTTCTTTTTATCTTTTCTACTGTATGTATGCTTCATTTACTATGAGTATTTCTACTTTTCTGTATATATATTTATTCAAAATTGTTAACTATTTTTTTTTTAATGCGAACACTCTTCTAGGGAATTGCTCGAAGATATTTAGACATTTGTCCTTCGAGCATGTCAGAAAAGAGTGTTCATTTTGCATAGCTGGCCATCTCCCTCCTGATGAGGACGTATGCCTTCTTCTTGTCACTTGTATCGTATATTTTAGTATTTTTTCATATTTCTGGTTTCAATATTTTTCATGTTTTATCTTATATATGCACAGTTAGCAGAATTTATGGTACACTGGGTAGAATCAGAATTTATAGAGCACAAGAAACAGTTGAAATCTGATATATATTGGATATCACTAGAATCGCGCGGTGGCTCAAAAGAGTTGGTAGAATCAATGACACTTAGGATACAGGCTTAATTCATGACTAATCAGTTACAGGTGGAATCTACGATACACAGAATATACAGAATCTTTGTGATACAGTGAGAGATAGGCAATAATTTATGATAATGGGTTCCATCCTATTCACTAAACCTCATTTTCAACGATGCTTCATTTCCATTGGATGGTATATTTCTAAATTATGGTGCTAGTTTGGGAAAGTTAAAGTAAAACATTTAATTTACTCGTTATGATGCAGACATTAATTAAATACAAAACATTGTAATTTTAAAGAAAATTTGGATTGAATTCTAGGGAAATTACTTTTATTATTATAGTTTTTAGCTTAAAGCATTGAATATTTTTTTAAAATGAGAATAAACTGGATTCAAAGTAAGATAAAAGTTATTAAGACACAATATTTAAATATAAATTTAATACCTTATTTTTTTTAATCAATAATGAGCATATAAATTTCGAACTTTATTTATTTAATAAATTTAGAAGAATATGGTTAAATTATTTTGGGTTATTAATGTTTATCACTTAATTCGGAAGACTGCATATTATTTTGGGTAGAAAATATTTTTAATAAATACTTAGCTATAAAAAAAATGAAAAAAATTTTAAAATATATTTTTTTTTTCATTTAAATTTTTTCAAAAATACTTTTTGGGTCATATTTGGATCATTATGGAATAAGTCAAAGTCTCTTCATTCACACACCAAGAATTTGTGCTTGATTCATACAAATGCTTGATTGAAAATATGCTTGATTCCCACAAATGACTTTTCTTGGGAAAAGTAACATTTTCATTGATACTAAATATATAATTAAATCTCTGCTAAGTATATAATTAAAATATATTATGTGCAACTTACATTTTGAATTATATTACAATAAAACATAATTTTATTTTGACGTAATCCAAGATTATGTTCAGAGTCAAAAAAGAAAAATATCTATCCGCACATCTATCTATACAGAAACTAAATCCAATTATTAATCGATACGGTATTAATGTATTTCTTTGAATATTTACAAATAATACACATGAGAATAAATTACTATATTTTTAAGCAAAATTCTGCGTTAATAAATTTAGATTTCAATAGTAATATGCATTCTTAAATGTTTCAATAGCTTCCTTAAATTGTCAAGTGTAAAAATGTTTTTCCTAAATGCAACAATTCTTTGCGAGTGATAATGAATCTGTCAGAAAATAAGTTCATATTTCTTTTAGATATTTTTTTTCCAACAGGGGGCACTAGAGTGATGAACCCTATGCCACAACAAGACCAGAAACTGCTACTTATTTGCCGTTACCCAGTGGTCACCTGTGAACCAAGTCACGAAGAGGAGTAGCGTTGCCCACGCCATACCGCCACAAACCCGTTTATAGGGTGGGCCACTTTCATTAATCATTACAGAAGAAAGGACAGAGAAACACAGAGAGAACAGAGAAAGAAAGTAACTTCCATGCCCGAACCGTGGTTCGAACTCGGAACTCACAGTTCATAAGTCAGGAGTGGTAACCACTCAACCATCGGTCGGCTTATTTTAGATATAAATGGTTAAATTTGTTACACAATATTCATTTAATGCATTTGCTCATACTGAGTTTATAATTTTTGTGCATGGTTCTATAAATAGCTATCAGAAATCAAAGTACACATTTTTTTTTCTAAATTACTTGAAGAGAGCACTTTAACTTTTCCAATTGGTTCATTACCAGTATAAATGGTGAGTGTGAATGCGATATCTTGTTAAGATAAAACAACTCACATAGGAATCCGATTTTATATTTTTACCCATCACATAATGTTTTGAAATTAATAACTAATGTTTCGCTGAATTTATTTTACTATATATTTATTAATTTTTGTTAAATCTATTTTATTGTACTCGGCAGCATTATTTATCTCAATGTGAGAAATAACATAATTTTGTGTTTTTTTTTTTTTACAAATAACTGTAAGAATAAAAGCTTATAGAAAAAAAGTACCATCTCTGTAGTCAACTACCTCACTCGACCCTGGTTTAAAAAATAATTGAGTATTTCCCAATATATTGTAGAAAAGTGATGGTGAATTGGTGGTGGGAGGGCTGAATATAGTTTGTCAAAGGATTTATAGACGCTCTCCAAGTAGTATAAATCATGCATTATAATAATACTAATGTTAACTTTGACACGTTGGCATAAATTTAATCTACTATAAAATGGTAATACATTTAACTTTTTGTTATATGACTGTATATTTTAAAAGATCTTATATTTCTATATGTTACTTTTATGTACACTCGTGTCCTTAAATTAAGGATAATGCTAGTTCAGGCAAAGAAAGAGACTGAAGCAAAACAAATGCGACTTATTTGTAAAGTCTATTTATTAAACAAAAGGTAAAGAGCGAAAAAGATGTTATATGTTCGACATTATTAATAAAAATTGCGATTTTTACTTCCTGGAGCAAATTTTAAAAAAGAACTTATTTACAAAAACCATTATAACATGGTTGGTGTGATGGTTAATACATAGTATTTCTCCCAGACGATGCAATATAGGCCATACAACGCCTAGCCATGCTGAGTATCAAATTATCGATCTGATCTTGGGAAATATTTCAACATTTATCAATCAGTGCTCTCCGAAGTTCAGGTAGACATGTGGAAGGGGGTTGACGGGTTGCAATTCGTCGGGAAAGTATGTCCCACATATGCTCTATTGGATTCAGATCCGATGAGTATGCTGGCCAGTCCATACGGGTGATATCCTCTGATTGAAGGCATACCTACAGCGGGGTACGTCCACATTCCAGACAGCCGTTATAATTCTACAACATAAAACATCATCCCAAATGCTTCCTTTGCGCCATAACTATGCGGTTATAGCACTAAAAAGCTTTTAAAGCGTTTGTGAACAATTTTACTTCTTTGCAACCATTCCTTATATACCCCTCTCTTACACTCTCGTCATTGTGACGTACTATTGGCGCAATTTAGTAGTTTCTTGTAATTTGCATATTACTCTTCCAGATGTGTGTGATAATTCTACATGTGAAGTTTTTATTTTAGAGTTCAATCCTTGTGTGATTCAGAATTATATTTAATTTATGGACATGAGTGTAATATTTTATGATTTTACCTTTATGGTTAATTTTTTTTCTTAAATTTTTCACTTTAATCTAATATATCTTTGGGCCCAAATGATGTTTAATCAGAAGTTTTGCAATAAAAAGTTTGTATTATGTAAACAATTTTAATTTAAAAATAGTTATGATTTATGATTTTTCATTTCTAAATATTTAACTTATAAATACTATTTTCACATTCTATATAAGCAATTTTTAGTTACGAATATATATATATACGAGGGTTACTCTGAAACTTTTGAGATACGCGCAGACGAGAATTTACAAAATAAAAATAACGGTTTAATTTTAAAATACAAAGTATTTTAACACAGAAGTTGATTTTTTACTGGCTTACTTCAACTTCTTTAGCATAGAATAAATTTTAAACAGAAGAGAAAATGGAGTTGACGCGAGAATATTTTTGCGCTATGATTTTCTACGATTTTAAAGCAGGATTAAATCAAGAAGAATGCGTTCAACGGTTGCAATTAGCATTTGGTGATGAATCTCCAGCTCGAGCTACTGCATTCAGATGGTTTAGAGTATTTAGAAGATGTCGCAATTTTCTTCAGGATGAAGAACACACAGAAAGGCCGCCGTCGGCAGTAATCCCGGATAATGTGTCTGCCATACGAAAAATATTAATGGATGATAATCTCTGTACCTATCAAATGATACAGAAGGTACTTAATATTGGATACGCAGCCATACACAAAACCATTCATGAAGAGTTACATATAAAAAAAAAAGTATAGTTTGCCGTTGGGTTCCCCATAATCTAACTGAGCACCAAAAAGAGGAGAGTTTCGGAATCAGTAATACCATTTTCCAAGAAAGCAAAGTATGGATGTTTGAAGATGATCCCATGCCGACAATGGTGAAAAAACAACGTGCACTGAAAAAAGTGATGTATGCCATTTTCTTCAGAAGTACGGGATTGGTCAAAGCCATCAAGTTGGAAGGACAGAAGACAGTACCAGCAAACTGGTATACCACTGAATGTCTTCTAGAAAGTCTACAAGAACTGAATGTTAGGGGACTAATGCTTCACAATGACAATGCATCTTTACATACAGCCGGATTAACAGTTTAGTTTCTTAAACAAAAACAAATTAAAATGATCGAACATCCGCCGTATTCACCTGATCTAGCTATGTGCGACTTTTGGTTATTCTTTATTCTAAAAAAGAACTTACATGGACGTCGTTTTCATGCAGAAGAAATGATTGATGTGGCTATAAATGCATTTTTTCATCTATTTCAAGAAATGAATGCTTGAGGCATTTAATCTGTGGAAAATTCGTCTACAAAAGTGCATTGATGCTGGAGGAGACTATTTTGAACACATTTAAAATTTTCTAAGTATAACTTTAAAAACACAGTTGTATCTCAAAAATTTGAGAGTGACCCTCGTATATTTAATAACGTACTCCTGTGTATGTTTAATACGATATTTATTTTCGTTCCCAAATACAATATAATTCTTAGCAACTTAATTCATACAATCGCAGATGGCTTACTGACATATTGAAACTCAATATACAAAATAATAGGTTTTACACATTTGCAATCGTACCAGATACTAGGATACATCGCATTTCGGCGTTTATTAATAAAAATGAAACCAAAATGTAAAAGAATCATATTACTGTAATTGTGTAAAATTAATAAAAATTGATTTTTTGAAATCAAAGATGGAAATGTAAATTGTAAAAAAATGTAAATTGTAAATTTTATAAAATATTAATTGTAAATTGTTTGTATGAAAGACAGAAAAATACGACAAGTTAATTTTTTAATTGCATTTTATTAGAGGAATGCAAACTGTGTCAAATGCAATATGATGAACAGCGATAGAAATTGTACATATTTCTTTGGAAGAAAATAGTGAGAAAAATTGCTATTTTTTTTAAAAAACAAAAATATCAATATTTTAAACAATTTAACAGTTTCATATTTTTATACAATGCAATTGTAATTTCAGCTAAAGAACATTATAAATGAAAAATATTAAAATATCAATTTTAAAAATGAAATAGAAATTATACTTGATTAATAATAACTAGTTAAAAATTTGAAGAATGAAAATTTTCCGGAATGTTGTAAGACATTTGTCTAAATTTTTTTTTTATATTTAATTTTTAATGTCTCGAAATGTTGTTACGTCATTAATTTAAAACTGATAAATAATATTAAGTTTTTATTTTTTAATGTGTAAATATTAAAAATTTATTTTGTATACTATTAGTAAGTGTTGAGTTATTACATAAATAAAAAGTATCGTTAAGAAATAATGAAAATGAATTTTTAGAAGACTGAATTAAAATTTAACTTACAGAAAATTAGCACTCTATATATATATATATATATATATATATATATATATATATATATATATATATATATATATATATATATATATATATATATATATATATATATATATATAATCATGTGGTTTCTCGATCGATTGGCAATACTTTTTTAAATAGCAAGAAAAAATAGACATTTTGATTTTGTAAAATAGACACGTATATATTTGTAGGATACATAAAGGTAACTAAAAATATCTTCTTTAGATCTCTTAAAATAACAAATAGTTCAACAATTAAATAAGTTTGATTTGAAAAAAAGTTCGTTTTCTACTTCCAACGAAAACTCATAAATATAATACATCTCTTACATGTGTGTACAATACCCGTAAAGTTCTGAAAATATATTATTGTTACGATCAATTAATTTAGTAAATAAATTTTTTTATTTTATATTAATTTCATTTTAAATGAAATTTGTAATTTATTTATATTGCTAGTAATTTTTATCAAAGAAAGAGGCTTTTGATTAAAAAAGTTAGAAAAATGAAAGATGTATTACAAAATTATATTTTACGTTTTAAGAGAAATTTTTTTTTTATGTTAAGAAATCATTGAAATTCCTATTTACGCAATTCAATGAAACAAGGATTTTTAGTGAACAGAGACAGTAGTGTGAATCAAAATATATAGATGTAATTATAAATACCTACAAATAATAAATCTTTGATTTTGGACAGCACAAAATAAATTAAATAATATAACATATTTACACTGTCATAGAGTTAAAATTTCTATGCACACCAATTACACAGTACTTTCTCAGAACAATGGAACCACAAAGCGTTACATTGTATCATAGGTTTCAGACAAACCTAGGTAATATTTACAGTTTGTAACTTGAAATTTACATAATAATTTAGGTACAACAGAAAATAATGACTATCACACTCCCTTTCTGAGATCTAGTTCATTTGTATATACAGTGGTGCACAGAGAAGAATACACAAGGGATTTACATAGCCAATTTGTTGCATATCATCTACGAAAGGCAGTAACAAACAGCACTAATTAAATAAATTTAACAATTAGATAAGTTAAACTTTAGTTTCTTGCTACTAAAGATGATTTTTCAAAGACAATCAATATTTTTGACATTGCTAAATAACTTCTCTAATTACAGAACTTAATGAAAAGTACTTGAGCTAGAGATGGAACACAAAATAATTCAGTTGGCAACAGTTTGATTGGAACATAATGTATGTAAGGAAAAGTTACTTCGCCCTCAAGTGATGTGCCAGCTCTCTGACTGGTGGACACTTCGAAACGCCATCTTCCGGAGAACTAGGTTCACTTACAGAATATGTGGATTCATGGGTTGATCTTTGGGAAATGTATGAGTCGTGAGATGACGCGTTAGACAGAGGTGGAGAGCCAATCATGTCTGTGTACGACGACATCTTTATGCTATTATACAAATTTCTGGTATTGTCTGAGTTGGGATGAAATGCTGGTACATTGATTGGCAATCCAGCTGGAGGTGACCTTGAATCGTTATCACTTACGTCAGTCATGGGGAAATCGTATTGATGACCGTTTGTACCTCGCAAAAAGATACTATTTGGTTGACAAGAGGTTGTCTTCCAGTGAGTGCGAAGACCAGACGCACTGATGTATTTTTTATTGCATGTTTGACAAGTGTACGGTCTTTCGTTTGTATGCAGTCTCTTGTGAAGCTTCAGATGAACAAACTGAGTAAACTTTGCAGGGCAAAGATCACAGGCGTAGGGTTTTTGTCCATTGTGAAGACGAAGATGTGTTTTGAGGTTGCTTGTGCTACTGAATTTTTTATGGCAGACTTCACATTTGTGAGGCTTTTCCCCAGTATGAACTAGGTGATGTTTCTGTAAATGTGCCAGTTGAGTGAAACTTTTCTCACACACCGAGCATTTAAAAGGCCTTTCACCAGAATGTGTCCGTAAATGTACTTTGAGATTTGACAACTGTCCGAAGGATTTTCTACAGACATTACATTCGTAATGCATTTTGCCATCTTTCTTTTTCAGTGGATAAGGTAAAGACCGATAACCTCGGCCATGTAAAGAAGGAGAATTCGATCGCATAGAATGCAGTCTGTCTGTATTAGATGAATGCAAGTTTGAATTGAGGAAGTTGCCGTTCTGAGCGTCTGGATGTCCAGCTGGATGATTCATTAACGTCAAGTGATGTCGAGCCGTAGGGTGGTGAGGGAGACCTAACTGAGTGGCATATTCTGACAATGGTGTAGGTGGGAAAGATGTAGATAAAGATGGGTGCATTCTGTCGGAGAAATGGTATGTGAGCATGTTGAATTGAGCCGCTGAGAATATTGACGTATTGTTACCATAAAGAAAGCTTTCAGGTGGGGTAGGAATGTTATATGGCATTTGATTAGGACTGTGAGATACGTGACTTTTATCGGTGGAATCAGGACTGTTCCTTTCGTGGTTGTATCTCCCTGCGTTCACGAAAGGAAACCCATTTTTGAATCTTGGCAAACTCTTGGTGTATTGCGGTGACGTATCAGGACTTGGTTCTGCATTGCGAGGAATTGAAACTCTGAGAGGATCTTTTGCTGAGTCTGCGACGTGGAATTCGCGTAAAATCTGCATTGAGGATGTGACATCAGGATTATACTTCAAAGAAGAATTTTCGCGGTTGATAAGTAGATTTTCGAGTATAGTCGGAGGTTCAGATCCTGCGTATTCACTGCCAATTTTCTGAATTGTGCTGTCGTATGATACGAAGGCAGAGTTTTTCGTCTCGTAAGAAAATCCTTGTTTTTTATATGCATCGTCAGAAAACGTAACAGCATTTGCACATTTAGGACTGCTAGGTTGAGGAGCGGAATACTGCTTTTCGATTTCATTTTCATTTTGAGAGGAACTATCGGCTTCTTGTTCTTTTTCCTGACTATTTGATATATCATTTGTTTCTTCTTCTGTAACTTCGTCAACAATCATCAGTTTGCTGTCTTCATCCTTTTCTTCATCTTTCTGCGAGTTAGCATTTTTGTAACTGCTTGTAAGAGCGTACTTAAATTTTAACTTGTAATATTCATTCCTGGAATAAGTCTTTTCGTCCATAATTTCATCAGATTTTTCATTTTCCTCTTCGGAAAACCTTTTTGTCCTGGCAACCTCGGTGGATATGGTAACTTTTTTCACACTGTAATCAAGAACTGCATTGTCGGTATCACTGTCACTACTGTCTTCTGGTGGGGTAAGGATATCTATTTGCTGGTGTGATTCGTAATAATAGCGCTTAGAATCTTGTGTCATTGTTCCGAATGGTTCCGAAGGTGGGCTTAGTTGAATACCTGGAAAATAAAACAATCTGTGTTACTTTCCGTTTAAGACTATTTATAGAAGCATGGTTGTAAAACAATTTCGAATTCTGAAATCCAATAATTTATATATAATCATGTTCAAATTGAGATTTATTTTCCCGCAACAAATTTTCTAAATTATGCATATTTCTAATAAATTCATTTTGAAGAGTAACCTTCCTATACAAAGAGAATAATAAAACTTATTTGAAACAAGTTGAAGTCTTTAAAAAAAAAAAAAAAAAAAAAAAAAAGCGAATCTCAAATGTTTGTTTAAAAATATAAAGATAAAACACTTTTTTTAAGGTTAATAATTTTTAACAACATTAAAAGATAAAAATTCAAATAAAATTTTAATTTTAATATATTAAGAAAAAGATTTTAAATCAAGCGTGTATTTTACACAGGAATATAGTTGGATAATTTTTTTTTATAGATTTTCATTTTATTTAACCATCCAATTATTTACATTTACCAATATCGAAACAATCAAGATATTAAAATATATTGATTTTCAAAACTCTTGCTATTTGCAAACACACACACACACACACAACACCACACACACAAAAGTTGACAAATTTTCTATTGAATAACGTATTGAAACGAATGTAATATTCATCCATTACAAAATGAATCGCATGAAAATTAACATTCCATACCTATGAACCTTAAATCGAAGTTTTAAATTTTATTACTTGTGCGTTAATAATTTTTTCCTTTAATATATATTTTTAATTTTCTGTGTTAAACTTATAAATATCATTAATATTTACATATATATCAACTAATTAAAATCTAGAACGATAGTTCCTGTTGAATTCTGAAGGTATTTCAAAAATATGTTTCGTATGCCTCCAACGTAAAATGCCTACTTTCAAATGGTATTTCTGAGAAATATTATATATGACTTTTTTTTATAAATGCCAGATAAATGAAAAGTTAAAAATCTATTGATATCTGCAGAACTATATATATATTATAAATTTTAATACTTTTAGTAAGATTGAAATATGAAATTACTTACGGATTCCGTTTCTAGTGTCTACAGCAGCTTGAAGACGTTTGGCATATTCATTGCTGTACCACACCAGAAGTTCTTGGTTAGGTAAAATTCTTTTAAAAGTATAAAAGTAGATTTCTCCTTGCACTTGGCAAGCGACTAAGTTTTGTTCAGCTGTATGGACAGCTGGGCGAACATAACGCATCCAATTGGACTTCCCAACGTCAAATCCATCGATGTAATAGTAATCGTGTTCAGTTTGGTATATCTGTAAATAACCGAAAAAGAAACGTTAGAACTAGAATGAATATTCTTATTCATAATTATATTTCATATATAACTTATATTCACTAAATAACTACAAATTCTTACTTTAATATTGTACAGAGGTTTAAGTGCGATACTTACTCTCCAAAAGAACTTTTTGCTTGTGACGTGGTTGACTTCTGAAGCATAATATCGCTCACCAACGAATGGACCGAATCTCGTACCTTTCGGAATATAGTCTGTTGCCCATACTCCAGTGACCTAAAAAAGTAAATGAAAATTTTCCTTTTAATTATCATTTATATTATTTAAATTAACTAAGCATGTTAGAAACAATGTTCAAGATATTTCAATAATACTCTATGTTCGATTTGAATTTTAATGTTAACTGCCAACTTTCAATTTTGTTTTTATTTAACTCGTAGATTTGTGAATTAAATACATAAATGATTAAATAATTTCTCGCTTTAATTCGATGATAATTCTTCGTATTTCTATACTTGAGGCTTATATTTCGTGTACATTTTTCTTATAAATATATTAGCTTAATGGCTTCAGTATTTCATTAGTTGAAAAAGTTTCATAAATCGAAACATATCCAAGAACAATATTATTTGATATTATCATAATAGAAAAATCCTTATTAATTCGAATGTGTTACAGCACTTTTATTTAATTTCTTTATTTAATATTGCATATACAGGCATTTGTATCTATTATGCACTACTTATAGTAAATTTGAAACGGTAAAATACATTCGGAAATATACTTCTTTTTTAATTTACTTAAGTAATATATAAGTATTGTCTTTGTGATATCTATGTAATAAATGAAGAAGTTAATTGAGCAGTTTTTATAAAATTATGTATTTAGACATTTTTTTTGAAAATTTTTATGCATTTAAGAAATGTATTTCAGCATACAATGATATGCATTTTTATTATTACCAATATGTGTTTGTGCGTGTAAATTTATGGATTTGTAAACATACATCAAGCTTTAATACTTTGATAATACCTATTAATTCTGTACAGTTATAATTTCCGCGATGTGACATAACTTAGTAACCTATATCAACATTGTGTTTAGATATTTTCTTATCAATCTGTTTCTTTTGTAAAAAAAAATGGTCCTTGTTCTGATAAACAAATCAAGTTATTTTAAAGGGCAAAGACAGAAAAACATTTATTGTAATCCACAGTTTATACAGATACCCATTTATTTTCAAAAGTCAACGACCTGTTGCATCTTATCAAATTTAGGGAGAAAAATCAAGGCTATTGATAAGATGTCTAGTTTTTAATCGTCGCGAATTTTCATTAATTGTGAAACACAATTTTTATCGATAACTATTTTGGTAAAAAGAATTACGACGAAAATTATTTTTATGTGAGTAATTTTGAGACGTTGAGCAAAGGTTGAAATAATTGAAAGATAAATATGGAACTTATCTTGAAAAAAAAGAGTAATCATTCACTTAAATAAATAAAAAAAAATCAATTTAAATTCATTAAATAATAAAGACATTAAAAGGAAGACATGGAATGAAGTGCTGGTTAAAGATGAAACAACACAAATAAGATTATTCTAACTAGTCTTTAAGAGAATTTATCTATGCTCATACGCTAGAGCGTTTTTCAAATATAATTTAAACACTTTCTAATTAAAAATCATTTGAAAAATATTTACTACAAAACAATTAGGGCAATTACATATATTTTTTCTTTTTTTAAAAAAGGATAATGTTAAGAAAAGATTTTCTTAACATTAATGAAGAAAAGATTTTCTTAACACATTTTGAAAATAACAGAAGAACTATCATGTGATAACTAGTTCCATTTGATTCGTAATAGAAATTCGAAACAAAATAAAACTTTATGTTATGGTTATATAAAGTAATCAAACACATTTACGATGCTCAATATCAAGAAGCATGTAACACATCATACAGTAAAAATGATAATAAGATAAGCGAACATTAATGTTTTTAGGAGTTATTTTTGTTATAAATGAAATATTTAGGAGAGCAGAATTTACTATTTTTCAATAGTGAAACTAAAGACATCAGCCACATAAATACATTCTGGAAACTCTTAAAATTGCTTATATACATACCATTTTACATTAAAAAAATGAACAAAAATCTATTTAAAAAATAATTATGCAAGTTATCTGTAATTATTAGAACAAATATTGCATTTTCAACAATGAGCCACCTGATATAAATATATAATCTAATAATATATGATAAGATTAATTAATTCGTCATTGTTTGAAGTTAACTATTGCTGTACTACCTTACGTTACGAAAATGAAATAAAAAGAACGCTTTGTTTTAATGTTAACTAACATTTTACGTATATTAATAATAAATCATACATTCAATAAAAAGAATTTGGATTAGATAAATCAAGTAACAAACTCCCTGAATGTATCTAAAATATATTAATTTCTAAGCAGTCTGAGCAAAATATTTCCCAGATTATCCAGTGTGCGTTCGCTTTAATTCTTTTGCGAATTTCGGATTTTAATTATTCTGACAGACTTCTGTGATTAATCGTAATCTACAACATAAAACTAATTACGAAACTGTATACCTTCTAATCATTTTCGTGCTTTATTTTTGAGAATATTGAAATAACTTTCTGATGTAAGCGACTTTGGTTTTATTCCAAAAGAGGCTACACCTGCGTATTTTCAGATGGAATATTATATAATGCAATCTTTCTACCTCACTCATAGTGAATGTTGAAAATGCATCATTAGCTTTTAATGTCACTTCCTGTACAAATATTTTGTATTTATATTTATAAATCTAGGCAATTTCTTAAATCAAATAATTTTATGATAAATAGTAAATCGAATTTCTCTCGAACTGCTGAGAAAGGTTTGAAAACGTCTCAACTTATTGTGACAGATAAGAGAATGGATGTAAGCTACTTATGGCTTTTTGATATCTATTCTTTTTTACACATTATAAATTTTAAATGCGTCAATTTCGAATTTCCCACACACGTGCTTGTAGATCACGCTAACATAAGCAGTTCTATTTAAAAATCGTCAAGAGAGATGAAAGGGTAAGGAGAGAGAATTAATTTTACGGTTAATAGTAAATCGAATTTCTCTCGAACTGCTGAGAAAGGTTTGAAAACGACTCAACTCATTGTGACAGTTAAGAGAATGGAAGAAAGCTACATATGGCTTTTTGATATCTATTCTTTTTTACACAAATTAATTTTAAAATTTTAAATGCGTCAATTTCGAATTTCCCACACACGTGTTTGTAGATCACGCTAACATAAGCAATTCTATTTAAAATCATCAAGAGAGATGAAAGGGTAAGAGAAAAAGAGAGAGAATTCCTTCAAAAAAATCAAAAACTGATAAAATAAAACCTTTCGATACAAGCGCTAGATAGAGGACAATTACGTCTATTATAGAGTGCAACATAGGCTTATCAGAATTAGAGTTGAGATTCGTTACCACGCATAAGAGAGAGAGAATCGACCTTGACCTTGACTCTGTATTCTGGGACCATTTCTTTCCCCCTAACCAGCTTTATCAATTTGTTGATGGAATTATAGCTGTTGCATTTCAAGATGGAGAAGACAAGAATAAGATGCACTGAATATTTTCAATTAAGAAATTTTCAGGTTGGTTTTTATTATCATAAACATAATGATGACTCTGTAAGCGTAAATATGTATCTTCTGTACTAAAAAAAAGGGATTTTTTTTTTAACATTTTTTCCAAAAAAGTTATAGTAAGCTGTAATTCTCTTCTAAAAATCGAATGTGAACTCATTCTTATTAGTTTCTGCAACTTCAATTTTTACCCTTTTGTTTAATGGCATCGAAATAATCTCAATACTTAGAAAATTAGAATTATTCGAAAAATATTAATATGTATTTCAATAAAAGGCATAAAAAGATTGCCCTTTAAAGAATTTTTAAAAATTGTTCAATAAAACTGTATAATCTTACGAAAATACCATAGATCCATAAATACAGATGATAATTTGATTTCTTTTCTTTACTATTTTAAATTATTTTAAAGACATATTTACTCAAACATTTAGAGCTAGATAATGTATGACTTTAGATAATGTCAGTGGGAAAATGTCATATAATTTAAATACTGCAAATTTTAAGACAATAATTTAAACTATCATAAAATTTAATTTTAAAAAATGCTATAAATTACAAACAAAATAGCAATCAATAAAAGGATTGTTTTTAAAAATTGTTTGTAAAGATTCAGTACAACGAAAAAAAGTAAATTATTTAGAAAGCATTAATAAGTTATTTGAATTCAATAAAGTTCGTAGTTACAAACAATAGAATAAATATATGTATTTTGTTTTTATAAGAATTATTAAGAATCGTATTTTCCTTAAATTACACTCAAAAGAGTAAATATTTTTATATAATTTTGATGTTGATATAGATTATTTTAAATTGAATGTCTTTAAATAATCAAATCAGAGAGGAAAATTAAATTTCATATCTCGTAGTCGCGCGTGCACGTTGAACCTTGAATAAATCATTTCATTAACTTTTTGAATTATTGATAATTATGTACTATGACTTATAGTTTCTATTCAAAATATTCACTCTTTAAAGATCTAAAATGTTTATAATTTATTTGTTTCTTACGTTTTGATGTTCCTGTGCATAAAAAAAGCTATTAGTTAATCGCAATCTTAAAAGAAATTTCAAAATAGAAAATAATAATAATAAATAAATAAAGGGGAAAATAATTATTTCCATTGTTTAAAACAATTTTTATCCTTATTGAAAATAGAAAAGAGTTTTTTAAGTTAAATTTATCAAGCATTGAAATGTTATGTTAATAATGAGTTAATCGTGAGTATAGGATGAAAAACTAAATATAGTTATCGAATGTCTTGTGCTAATTTAGATTTTTACAGATGAGGATTAACCAACTACACGTTACTTAGGCGAATTTTAGGCATTTGTGGTACGTAAAGCTACATCTAAAATCTTACACCATATGATTATTAGTTATTATACGGTAATATAGACTTAAAAAACGAATACCGATTAGAGAACTATAAACTATATATTTAAGCGATTTTTAAACATTTGTGATTCTTAAAGCAACATCTGAAGTTTATGAAGATATTTTCAAATCAAAAAATGAAAACACAGTTAAATTAGTATCTTACATTTGTCCCGGGTTGAGTCCTGAGTTCTAGATTCCTGGGTAAAGAGGCTTCAGCTCTTTTACGGGTGTCGTTGGGTTCCACTGCCAAGTCCTGGACCCTATAGACAGCTAGCTGGTCAATTTCCTCCTCGCGGATGTCATTGAGGTTCCACCCAACATCTTCCATAGTCTAAAAAAGATTAAATATTCGTAAGAGACAATTTTTCATGTTAGTGATATATGATACTTTATATATTATTAATAATATAAAAATCATCATATATCAGATTTGTAAAATTTAGATCTCTCTCTGCGATTACATATTATTAAGGAAACATTTAAAAGATGTAGTATTTTTAATTTTTTTTTTATACTATACAAGATATATTTCCAAAATCAAAAACTATGGGCCGAAATAATTTTTTCCTCGCAAGGAAATGTATACTACTAAATAATATTATAAATAATATGCATACTACTAAATATATCGATATCACATTTTTTGCATTCAAGATATCGAAATAAATAACTCAAATTGAAAATTTAAACTGATTGAAGTTCAGTTTAAAAATGAAAAGGTAAAATTCTATAGTTTAACATATATTGCATAACACGTTATTTCATAACATATATTTTATCATAAATTAAAAAGACAATTATTAAATTAATTCAATGAAAAGCCATACTAATATCAAATACCTTTTATGCATAACATATTAAAACAAGCAAAAAGCCCAAAGAGTTAAAAAAAATTTAATTTTGAACTGAAGTTACAATTTAAACCTGCAAACATGAAATTTCAGAGTAACTCATGAAGTGTCCAAAGTACGAGATATTTAACTAACGGATTAATCACATTTACATTAACATAGTGAAAAACTTAAATATTAATGGTTCTTGTAAATAAGTATATAATCATTTATATTATATTTTTAACATAATATTTTAATTCGATTTCTATTTCAAAATGAAGTAAATTAAGTTTTCTTGAGAATTTAAAATAATAAGTTTGCTTTAACTGAATAACTTGCATTTTTTGGAGTAAGATATTTTGCATTTGAATTGAGCAGTGCTATTTCTCCAATGGCATACTTTGAAATATCAGAGATGCATATTATGGTAAAAGTGATTAATCGGTGATTATTCATAAATCCTCACAAAACTCGGTAAATGTTATAAAATATTGAATATTCATACTTTTACCGGTAAATACATGTAATCTTCAACTCGTAATAGAGAATTCTGATTATAATAACTTATATATTATTATATTTTGGGTAACACAGAAACTTATTTTATTGATTCTTTTATATCTATTTATTTATGTACATATATGAAGGAATTTTTCGACTATTTGAAGGACAACAGAAATTAATTTACATATATTTACTTACGAATTGTTAATTTAGAAAGATTCCGTATGCAATAAATAGAAAATTATGTTAGCTAAATTACTTGGTTAAGATAATGCGATTATTGATATTGTGTAAAGACAGAACATTTTAAAGTATTACTCGTATAGATTACTCAGGATTCTGAAATGAAATATAAGAACACTTCTGTAATTTTTTCATCATGTTTATTAAGTAAAATGGGTTTAAATCAATCGATCGAATGTTTACCTTCTGTATCGATGCGAGCACCGGCATGTCCCGTTAACTTTCCTGTAACTTAGCTGTTGAAAGGAAAGGAAAAAATTTTATCGTTTGGAAGCGAGAGCTTCGGCCGCCCGTGGCGCTACCGTCTCCAAATAATGAAGAAAAGTGAGGAGTGGGTGACGAATTACAATCACTTATGTACGCTTCCGCTCCATCTTGGATTCACCTGAAGATTGATAAAGATATTGAGGGGTTACCAGGAGATGTAGGCGGAGCTTGCGTTGACGTCATGGGGAGGAGTCGGGATGAGAAGAAAGAGATTCGAGAGATGTTTCTCCACGAATTCCGGAGAGAGCCACTTCAAAAACCTTGTTTGTGAGGAATGGGGTGTGGTCTTAATATGTAAAATAACACTTTATTTCCACATATTAGATTGTTTACGAATGCTACATAATGCATAACAGAAGAGTTAAGCATATCGGCGAAAGTAGCATCACATAAAATAGAAGCAAATTTTGAAAAGATTATTTTTTAGAAAATAAATGTATAAAATTTGAAGTAAAAAAAAATGATTGACAATAAACAATTAGATAATCACCATTCACACGAGAAGGAAATTCCTGTAAATTTCTTTACACTCACTCTGACAGATGAGTATTCAGGAAACAGAATCGTGATGACTATTTCGGTTATTCAGCAGTTGCCATCTCAGATGTCGACTTTTACTAATGACCGTGATACAAAATTAGGAAATGTTGGCTGTTGAGGAGGCTTAACTAGTTTACCATCTAGTGAAATTATGTATCTTTTCACAACGTAATCAAATGTAATTTTAAAGAGATATTTTATGATATTTTTGTAATTTAAAAAGAGAGTAAGCAATAATTTTATAAAATTATATCGTATTTAACTATACATAATATTAGTCTTATATGAGTTGTATCACTTAAAAAAGCCATCTGTCAATAGAAATTAATCGCAAAAATTTGATGAAATATTATTTCGGGAAAAATATATTTGAGGGTGCCCTTTGACAAACATTGGTGATTTTTTTGTGGTTAAATGTGTATGGTATAACAAAATTATGCCAAAAACACTAGGTAATGATATATATATATATATATATATATATATATATATATATATATATATATATATATATATATATATATATATATATATATATATATATATATACACACACATATAATTAAAAAAAATTGTATCCTCATATTCAATATTATCCAATCGGCGCCAAATTGAATCGAAAGCAAGAGGCATCCTAAAGTAAAGGCCACCTGTTATTTCTTGATTAAGATTTCATGAATTTACATCGATTTGATGCATAAAATTGTATATCAATTTGCAGAAGTAAGGAAATTAAGAATTCTTCAGATTACGATTGAAGATGACACACGTTTAAAACATGCATTTGGAAGTACCTATTTATCTTAAAGAAAGATCAGCAGTTAAAATTAATTACCTAATATTAAGATTCAACATAAATAAGTGTTACTAATATATATATCTTAGTATCTTTTATGCTATGAACCATATCTTAAGAGTTGAATATTACTTTAACCTGATTTAAATCACATTGATTTCAAGAATATAAGCCCACATTTAAATCCCAAAAAGAGTTTGAAAAATACCAATTTTTTTCGCAATAAATATACAAGTTAGAAATAGATTTGTTGCGTCATAACTTATTTAATATACATACATAACTAATAAAAAACGAGCCATAGACTGTACGTTAAAGTTAAGTTTTAAGTTTTAAGGAGTTTGGAATACTCGCCTATCACAAGCACCCATAATTTTAAACCACGGTCAGGTGACAAAGTCACACCTGAGTTGGCGCCTTCCTCTCCACATCTAGGCCATACAAGCGGACAGACTATGGACGTCATAGATTACCGTCTAGCCCCTGGAGTTCCAACAACTCAGTAAGGGAGATTGTTGTTACCCTCCCAATCACAAGCCCATGGCTAATAATGCTCAATTTTGCTGATCTTATGGGAAACGGTATGAAGCTAGAGGAGCTCACCTTGTTGTTTGACAGTGTTTAAACGTGGAACTCTCCAGTCCAAAGAAATGGCCTATGTAACTGGGGAAGAAGGACATACTTTGATTAATGAAGCAATTAAACAACGCATTTTAATGATAGAAAATTGTGATCACGCGAAAAAACATCATACAGTTTTTTTAGTATCGAAACAGGGCGTCATTTTTCTATTTTTATTTTAATAAAGGAACTTGTGTATTTAACTACCTATTGCACAAACAAGTGTTTTCCCTTTAATTTGTAAAAATAAAAAACAATACGAAAAGCGCAAAATTTTACAACCAGATATTTCTAGATTGTTTTCTATGAAAGATATTTTTCTCTTAATAGTAGCTATACATGGTTAGGAAAACTTGTAAATACATTTAGTCATCTTAAAAGCTATAATAAATGATAATTTACTTCCAAAATTTAAAATTAAGGTATTTGGATTACTCACCATCGCCCATAATAACATACATCATGTTCCATACATTTTTTTTTCAAACTGGGGGAACTTGGGGGACGAACCCTATGCCACGACAAGGCCAGAAACTGATACCCATTTGTCGATACCCAGCAGGAATCTATGAGCCAAGTCACGGAAGCGAGTAGCACTGCCTGTGCCATAGCACCACAAACCCACTTATATGGTGGGACATTTATACATAATCACAGAAAAAAGGAAAGCGAAACACAGAGGGAACAGAGCAAGAAAGTAACATCCATGCCCGAATTGGGATTCGAACCTGGGATCACAGCTCCGGAGTCAGGAACGCTAACCACTCAGCCATCGGTCAGCTCATATTCAATATCATTTGATTAATATTTTTTAATGTTTTGATAAATTTGTTATTTTTAGTAATTTGTATTCATACATTTTGCTGAATACTTCGATATTTAACGACGAATATTATTATTTAATGTAACTTTTTAAACCAAATAATTAAATTTTATGTATTATATATTCAAATAAACATGAAAGAAATTGTAATAATTTTTATTGAAAGCTTGCGATCGATTTATTTTGAATAATTTACATAATTTCCCATTTCAGAAATTCCTTATAAATGCAATTTTAAAGTTCAAATCGAAATTATATATATATATATATATATATATATATATATATATATATATATATATATATATATATATATATATATATATATATATATATATATATATATATATATATATATATATATATAATTGAATGCATCTAAATTTACATAACAATATATAAATTATCACTGAAAGCTCATTTCCTAAGAATTTTCATTTTCCTGAATAGCACGCCTTTTAAATAACGAAAAGAAGAAACACAAATATTAAGAGTCAGACACTAGTACTCTTGAAATCATTTTCATACAATTCATCATATTTCTATGGAGAAGTTAACATTAATTCAAATTTAGAAAAGCATTGCTATTGCTCGTTATATCTCTCCATATATTTTTTTTATGTCTTAATAATACGGTTCAAAATGGAGAGGAAATAAATGAAGGGGAGAAGAAAAATTTGAAATGGAAAAAAAAAAAAAAAAAGAAGAAGAAGAAGAAAGACAGCGAGGAATTCAATGAAATCGAGCTCTAAAAAGAGAAAATCAGCTGCTTGAATAGGAGTCGGGTCACGTGGTCTGCTGGAAGCCAAGTGCTGCCATTCAAACGAAGGTGAACTTTGGGTTTATTTCCGAGCCTGTAAACACTGAACGCGAACAGGTCCTTCACAAAAGACGCGGCTCTTTAATATAATGGGTAAGCGTACTGCAGCAGCGACAGAAGTGGGCTTTGATCAATTTGGGCTAATATTTGCTCTCCGATGTTCATGCTCTCCTGAACCTGCTGAAAAGCCGACTAAACACACGACGATTGAACTTCTCGCGCCCGACATCTCAACTCATCTCGGTAGTCTCGTTTGAAAGGAACACGTCGAATAATGGTGAATTCCCCAAGAGAATTTATCCATCGGCGACGAAATGTTTGATATGTTATTGCTCGCCCTGGCATGGATGGCGCCGAAATCGAAGATTTTATCTTTAACGCATCGCTGCTGTAGACTTTCTCTACAAAGGAGCGCGTTTGCCAACTTTTCTATTCACTTCGCGATAATATACACGGAGATCTCTTTATTCTCTCTTAAATTACATTCCCCCCTCCCCTCTGCTCCAAAATCTCTCTCTTTTGGAAGTTCGCTTTGCGATATTTGCATAGCGTCGACTCTTTCGCTAGAAAGGGCTTTATGTCCACCGAGTGTTTCAGGGGTAAAAAAAAAACTTTGCACACTTTCTAAATTTTGTAAAAAGAAAAATTAATGCGTTCATTAAAGCAAATGTTGCATGAATATATTAAAAGATAAAGAAAGGGAAAAAAAGTACCGAGTCAAGTTTAGAAATTTCAATGCTGTTTGATTGAGTGAAGAGGATTTAGATGTGTTATGTTACGAAAACAAATGTGCCTGCGGTTAAATATGAAACTCACATCTTTTGTGGAAATGGAATTTCCTGGAAAATTTAATTTGCGCGTTAATTTTATGCTCCTATCGTTTAATTTGCTTTAGGGTAGGTAGGTCTATGGATGCCGAAAATTAAATAAATCAATGTTGCTTATTTCAGTTTCATTGAAATATTTATATTTTAGAAAGATTAATTTCACAAGAACATCCCTAATTTAAATTGATGGATTCTGAGCATAGTAAGTTTTCAATTATTTATTTCATTAAGTTTCAATTTATAACAAATATCCCTTTGTAGATCCCATTGGAATAATTCGCTTAGAATAAACTTCAAACATCTCCGAAAAATACTAGTTTGTAACCACTCTGGCTCGTGCTTACAGAATAATATTTGATAGATGGCAGATATAAACTTATTCTTTTTCTTGAATGTCATGACAGACTATATATAAGATAGGCTTTAGCTTTTTCCAGAATTTTATACCATACAATTCTATCTTTTGACTTGGACTTCCAGTTTATGATTTTCAGTGTTTTTAAGTCACAAGAGCATCTTTGTGAGAATAAAATTTCCTAGAACTAACATCGATAGACATATATTCACAGAGAATAACATCGTCCTTCAAAATATACAGAACCGAGTCGGTGGATATTCTAATCTGAAAAACGAGCTTTTACCACAAAATTGAAATGAGCTTATGAGCGCCATTTGTAAATTTCAGAACAATTATTTACTTGTCTATGAGACATCTTGTAATAGAGAGTGTGCAACATATTTTTCCTACTTATTATTCTCAGTAATTGTGAAAAGTATTCAAAATGTATATGTTTTTACTTATGACACTTGCACATGCAAAGCTCGCTATGCATTGGCTATGCGAATTCAAATCAGTAAGGAATCATCACAGCCATAGTAACTGCTCAATGACCGATTACAGGACTTTCGATTCCACAGATTTAACGAGCACGTATATTGCATGTATTCGGTGGGTCCTTCGCGGTATTGGGAATCGAACCCCACCCTAAGGCCGATGCCCTAACCACTAGGCTACCACGATTCCAAAATGTATATAGTTTATTATTATATAATACTTTGAGAAATAGAGGACCAGGAACAAAAAAGAGCTAATATCACAACGTTCAGTAAGACGTCCCTTAGTGTATTACATCAAATGATGTTAAGTACAAGTGCTGTATAAATAAGTGTGCATAGAAAACTTGAGAGTAATTTTTGAAGCTCGCCAAGGTCAATATTTAAGTAAAAAGAGACGTTGAAAGAAAGAAAGCAAAGAGCACTTTGAATTGTCGATAAAGATTCTAGAGCTCGTGATAGTGACCAGGAACATAAAAATGCATCTTTTTCAAGACAGATTGACACCGTTACTGAGTTTAGGAGCTTTAATAGACCATCTCCACGTGCTGGAGATAAAAGTCAAGTGTACCCATGTTCACTTCTAATCAGCCCACCAGGTCATTCACCATGTTGTGGTGTCCTTGAAACTTTCGATGTATTGATTACGGGAGAGAAAGCGAAAAAATTGGTACACATGCTTCGTCAGATTAAGGCGAAAGAAAAATAAAATTTCGCTGATAAGATTCGAAGGGTGGAAAAAAATGACATTGAAATAACAGTTGGTAATAATTATCTGAGTTGCTGATGATTACACTTTTTCCTTCCCGTTTCTCTGCAGCTTTTCTGACTCTCCAAAAAGCAATATATAGATTTATTATAACTCTGTTATTTACAGACGTCGGTCTAATTAGCTTAAAAAGATTAAGATAAAACTGATTGTTAAAGGAGGAGTTATAGTTTATATGATGAGGTTCGAAAGTGAAAAAAAAATATGAAATTTATTAAAGAAATTCGGAATTAATTTGTGAAAAAAATATTTGTATCATTTTGACAAATTGAAATAAGAACATACGCAATAATTTTTACTTCAAAGGATAGGGCATTCAGTGGGAAAATTATTTCTTTATTAAATCAGCTTTTCAGAATATTAACTTCAACCCAGCCATATAATAATATAAGGTCATGAAGAAACTTAATTGGTTGTGGAAAACAAATAAAATGTAATCGATATTTTTTACCCAATCAAAGATCTCTGCTCTGAGAATTCATGTTAATTATTTGTAGGATCTAATCTTCCTACTGTGGTGTCACAGAACACAATTATTCGGTAAAATTATTTTATTACTATTTATTTCAAGATATTTATCATCCATCTGATGCAGTCCAAACCAACATCCTTCACTGTATAAAATTAGACTCATTATAAAAAAAATTCAGCTACACTAAAAAAAAAAAAAAAAATGTGAAAGTGTAATATATAAAGCAAAACATAAATTAAATATGAGTAAAAAATAATGCAATCATGGCTTAAAATCATGAAGATTGCATAACGATGTATGCAAATGCATATTCAGGAAGCGATCCACGATCGCACCTTCAAAAATAAATGGTATGTCACATTCCCTGTATAATTTTCAATCACTGAATTGCGAATTTATTACAAGTTTAACTTTACATATCTTCCCCCCCCCCTTCATTCTTTTCTTTAAAGCGCCCATTTGGAAGGTGACCTTGTCCCACTTTTTAGTGAAAAGTTAGCAATTCTAACTTTCACATCTTAGTGCGTGAGGAAGAAGCAAATGAGTGTGTGTCGGTGGGATTTTTTATGGCAGGTGCCATGTTATACTTTGTCATTTCAAGGATTATTGTTTCTGGGGACGATAAATGTACATCACCACTTCATGAATAAAATTACCGAAGTAATGTTCCTCATCCTTATCCTTAACACTATAAATTATCTTGTGACTTATGTAAAAATTTCATTTTGTTTACGTAGAATGGCTTGTGAATGGTTGCCTACCCTAAAAAACGGGTACCTATGGCATGTGTGTACTGAAGAAGTCGGACTCCACACCTAATATGGTTCAATTAGAAAAGTGGAGCAGCGCACCCCATAATGCCAGCACTGCTTTCACACGACAACAACAAAAATTCCTAACTAAGAATATTATGTCATTGCGTGAAATGTGTTGTTTTATAATAAATCGTATTGACGATATAATATAAGGTAGATTAATGACGGTTTATTTATATAAAATACACTTAAGACACTATACATATGCATATTGATATTACAAAATCAAACACGAGTCGTGAATAAGTTTTTCCCAAAGTTGCAAATTTATTTTATGTTTTTTAAAATTTAATACACAGAGAAGACATACATTTTAACTTCATTTTACCAAATGAAATAGGCGTGTTTCTTCTCTGACAACATAGAAGTTAAAAATACAAAGGATTTATTTCACAATGAGTATTATTTTCGTTCCATGCTCAATATCGTCTAAAAAGAAAATTTAGCATAATAGTAAGAGCTGGAAAACACATACAAATTGTACTTACCACTAAATTTGATCTTGTAAGTTGATATTTAAGAAGTTTCAAATTGTTTCTTTGATTAGAAGTAAACGATAGTTTACAAATTTCGAAGATATGTGAATTCAAATCGAATATATTTTATCTTACTTTAATGCATTCTATTTCTGCAGTTTAAGATCTGAATTAAATAAAAACTAATTTAAATGCTACAGATCTTGTTGATAAATAATTTTAATTTAATGACACGCATGGATTGAAAATAAATACATTCTTTTAACTTTTCATCGGAAGAAGTTATATCTTATATGGTTTATTATGGTTATATCAAGTTTATACACAGAAAAAGCAATGGGGAAACGAGGAAAATAATCTCCAACTAAATTTAAACATTTGCTTAATTTGTTTTAATAAATATGAAAATGAAATGTGTATAATGCTGATATCAGAATATAAATAATTTTTTACGGAATTTTATTAAATATAAAAAGGATATAAAGCATTTTTCGTTTTTAAATTTAAATTGACGTTCGTTAATTTTTTTAGTGCGAAAATCCGATTCAAAAGCTAAAAGTTAACTTATTTAAAATTCATTTTCCATATGTACAGTATTAGCGAAAATGCTCTTATAAATGATTAATAACTTAAATTAGGACACAATCAAAGTGAAAAAGATTTTTGTTGAGAATATAGCTTTTAAAAAGTTATACTTCAATAAAAATAAATAGAAATAGATTGTTATTTATATTAGGTATTCGATTTTGGCAATAGGAATTTTTTCTTATGGGAATAGTTTTTGTACAATCTCACACTAGTTTATTTTTTATTATCACACGCATAAAGAAGTATTTAGTTTAGATCAATATTATTTCCAAATTAATGTTAAGCAAAACGTTCGAATGACTATTCTTGGCTCTTTAAAGAAAATGAAAATTCTTTGTCCATTATTTGGACTACATGAGTAATGCATGTTTTTTTTTTTTTTTTTTTTTTTTTTTTTAAATAATAATTTAGAGCTTTTACAATAAGTTCGTTTAAAAATAAATTTATTTCCAAGCAAAAATTAACATTACTAAAAAAATGTTACTTTCACAAACCCACGTGATGAAGAGATACACGTCAGCTTCAAATGCTATTATCAGAGACCAAAGAGTTGAATCCATACGGAAAATACAAACGTGTATTCCGCAACAAGAAAAAATGATACGAGCAAAACACGTGATACTTATAATACAGTATAGCCGAACCTCTTTCTGGACGACTTTTAAGTAACTCATCAAGGTCAGCAAAATATTCGTGCTCGGAATAGAAGAGGGCATAAAAGGAATACTAAAATCTGATGAAAGTTATACATTTTTTTTTTCCTGCAAAAGAAAAGGTGTCTGGTAATCAATTTCATTAAGAGCCACTGTGATTAGTTTTGGTCTTGGTTTAAAAAATTATCTTAAATTTAAGTAGATTTAGATTTAAATTTAAACGAGAAAAAGTTGAGTATCACTTCAAGTGTTTCTTCTTCTTAATTTCGGTAAGAAACGCTGTTTAAAATTCTCAAGAACAGTACCGGTAATTTGTGGTAATTTTAGATCTATTCAAGGCCAATTCAAAAATCAGTGTTCAAAAAAGAACAAATTATAAATGCCTCTCTTGGGAATAATTTCGTTTAAATGGACTGTAAATTTTGCTTTTCATCGTTCTGATCAAGATGTTGGATATGGTGAGGGACAAAATTTAAATTTTCAAACTAAGAAGGAAGGAGAGGGAGAAGGGGAGAAAAAAGAGGGAGTCGTGACTCATTTCAATGGAATTTTTATTTCTGTAAAATAAAATATGTCCATTTATTTTTAAGGTTGTCATCTACAAGTTCATCTAAAAATCAAATTTTAATTGCTGTAGTGCTTTTATATTACTTTATATGGTTGTAAATTTTAAGAGTTAATGAAATAATTATATTCGAATATAATAATAATAACTATATTATCGTCCAATGGGTAAATAAAAATAAAATCGTCTCTAAATATACAAAACATTAAAAAAAAAAAAAAAAAAAAAAAATTAAAGCTAGAGAATATTTTTTCACTTTTTTGTACGAAAAAATAATTATTTTATTTTGTTCAGTGGGTGTGTTTCATAAGTTGATTATTATTGCTAACGTTTGCAATGGAAAACAATTCCTTTCGATTTCTGTACGAAATCTCAATCTAAATGTTTCCGATTTTTTTCTTGCCCAATTTTCTACAAATAATAATAAGGAGTGCGCCTTACTGACCTACATTATTTAAGACAATATCAGACAATCCACCGAAGGAACTCGATTGATATTAAGAGGGGTGCACATCCTCCCCTTACAACACCAAATGATCCCTCCGTTATGGAGGTCAGCAGTGCGGGGGCAGGTGGCTTCACTCAGGGCGAGGGACAGCTGGAAACGAGCGGGTGGAGCGTTGATGATCTGCCGTTGTATCATCGGTGGCACGCGCCGCCATTTGCCTTCGTTCCATTATTCTCACCTCCACCTCCTCCACTAAATTTCGTGCCTTTATTATAAAAGTTGTCTGACCCTTTACCGGAAATCTTTGCAGGTGGTCATGAAAAGGTTGAGATATTTGTCTACGTTTTATAATTTCTAAAAAGAAGTACTTTTCTAAAATTTATTTCTAGGTTTAATTACTTAGTTGAATTGATTACAAATCAATGACGAGAAGGCAATGTATTTTATGTCGTAGTATATTACTGAAATAAAATCTGCTTAGTTATATTTTATTTCAAGGAATGCTGCGAATTTTTTTTTAACTATACGATTATCATCTAGCTGAAAAAATTTAATTATACTAAACTTTAACAAATTTCTTATTTAACTTTTTGATGGAAAAAATAAAAAACTAACTGTACAACCTTGAAATGAATTTTGTTGTTGTAGATTTTAATAAAAAGAATTCGGTTCCTATTTCTAGAATTAGAATTTTTACATATTTTTTTAAAACATTTTTTATACTGTTAAATTTTAGGAAATGAAAGGACAGTCACAAATTTGAACTTTATGTTACATAAATACGCTTACAAAAAATTAAAATAAAAACAACTACACTAAAATAAATTACTACTCATTATTACATTAAAGATAGCAATTGTAAACATATTTAAGATAGTAAATAATATAAAATAATATAATATAAAATAATCCTTTAGATTTTTTTTTTTTTTTTTTTTTAAAAAAAAATATATTGCATTTTTCAGAGTGGAAAATAAAATCGAGCCGAATAAAATTATTCTGATCTATTAATATTCTTACTTCAGAAAATTTGTTTTACCGCGGAAATAAAACATTGCTTTTTTATTTTTGCTGTTTCTTTTAAAGTAAAAGTATTGAAATCACGTTTAAAATTAGATACAAAGTTCAGAAAACAACACCTGTTGTATGTGAGCATTTGAAAAATATTTTTCAATCTTCATGAAGAAGACAATGCAAGCAGTAACAGAAAGTAAAATAATTCACGGCACTGTTCAAAAATAAGGTTAAACTCTGTGGAAGTTGTGAAGAACCTAGCAGTGAAGTCAACAGATCATGAGAGATGTGTCAGACAAAATGGCGATTATTTGGCGTTATTTTCTTAAGAATAATGCTTATCATTAATTTCCACTCTTATGACATAAATAAAGGGAATTTGTTTTAAATAAAGAAGAAAACTCATTCCACATATAGATTCTAAAAATTAATAGTTTTTTCAGATGAAATTAAGTCTGTTTTCGCTTCATTTTTTCCCCTCAAATAATTTAGAAATTGATACTTTTACCATTGTGTTTCTTGGCACACATTTTTAAGTGTTTAGTATCACCTGCTCATAAAATTGCATTTTTTTTAATCGCAAAACGTTTGTCTATTATGATAGAAGTGATTCCTGAATCTATAAAAAATAGACGAAAGCAAATTGAAATGACAGATGTTTATGTTTCACTTTCATGCTTAAATTTTTTTGTTGAACTTTGAATACATGAGAACCAATAAAATGAGAACAAAATATGCACATCAATGAAAATCTGAATTATAGTAACTTGAGAATTTAAGCAAAATAATGAGTGCACATAGAGTGAACACGTCTTTTCTTATATTTTAAAAGCATTAATAGGACGTGAACGTACTTAAAATGGAAACCATGTTATGCTTTTCAAGATATGAACATATCATGAACAAGTGTGAATTTATGCATCATAATCTTAATGGATATTACAACGCTTAGTAATTTTCGAAGTCTTAAATATCCCATTTCAAATTTTTTTATCATCTATTATTTGAATTTTTTGTTAGTATCTTTGACTTCAAAACAAGAATTACGAAATATTTTACACACTAAATTGTTTATTATAATTTGTTTTTTGCCGTTCCTCAAAAACAGAGAAATATAAATTAAATAAAAGTTTATAATTATATATTACATATTTTAAGGCGAAGATGTTTTGCAAAAAATAAAAGCTTCATCAACAAAATCATATTTATTATAAATCTACATATTTTCATAAAAAAAAAAACCCAGAAGATCATAATTTTTAAATTTCCTAGCAAACAAATATAACATTTACTATAATGTGTGGATGAAAGAGGAATTATTTTATGTTGTAGGTTCACATATTAAATATTTAATTTAACAATGAGTTGTGTTCTTATATAATTTTTTTATTCAAACATTGTGAATGACAACATTATTTGCAAAGAAAAAAAATCGCCAAGAAAGCAGCTACACTGCCAAATATGGTTGCTTTTATCTATTGAACATCTTCACAACCTCTTACAATCTCTGACAGTGGAAGAGCAGATCCAATATGCGGTCGGACGTCTGCTCAAAGTTGTTCAGCAGTGAAAACCACATGCTGGACTGTGCCTGAGGCGAATGTTTCATTTCGATTTCGCCCGGGGACGCAAAATAATGGCGACCCGTTCTTATGGATCACGTTGCTTCCGCTAAAGAGTAAAAGCTAGGCAAACGTGTCTAGGTATGACAAAAATACAATTTTGAACAGAATTATCGAAGCAGAAATATTCAAAGGCACCTGCCATATCACGTTTCTCCTCCACCGTTTTCACTTATTTTTGCCCGGATGTTTTTTACGGTTAAAGTTAATGATCAATGCATTTTCTGCAACTGAACCACAAGGATTATTATCAAGCACTGTAAAAATGATAACCAACGAAACTTCGCTATCAATGTATCGCTTCATACTTAAAAAACAAAAATCAGCAGCATTTTTTTTTTTGTTTTGTTAAAATAGAATTGTTTTGCTATATTTATTTATTAGATACTTTATTGTTTCATACACTATATTGCATACTGTATAATATAATAGGTTCATAATTAATAAATTAATTTTTAAATACATCTTTTCAATTAATTCTTCATAAATTCAAAATTTGTATCTCTATTAGAAGCTAAACAGAAAAAAGAAATAAAGAATTTTGTGTCTATATTCTTAAGTTACATCAATAAAATCTTTATATTTAACTAATTTTTTTTCAGTTGTCAATAATTATTTTGATATTGTTGATGATCTTCTGCATTAGATAACTGGAATATTTTTTTGATGAAAAATATTTTTATTTGCCCAAAGCTCTTTTACCAATTTACATCTGATGAATTTTATTGGTTGATCAAAATATAATTGTGTATTTCTGATTGCCTTTTTAAAGCGTCAATCAAACTTAGAGGCGAAATTCCCGATGAGTATAACCAAATCAATATGCATTTAGCAAAATTTGTTGAAAAGGGCACTGAAGCATTGAAAAATCTCTAAAACCAATAAAACATTTTAAATAATATTAAACAAATAAAACAGCAGAGAAGATCGGTAAAAAAGAATATTGCTTACAGCATACGATTACTTACTGAAACACTGCTTCGCTGTCAAAGAAAAAGACTTCCGATAAATTTCTTTTTAAATATGACTTTTCGTATAAATTAAGCTACCTCAATCACGGATGATAGATTCTGCAGACATCAATCGGTTCTTAGGTTTCATTGTTTTCCCAATCCAGAAATCCAATCTTTTTTGCCTAGAGTACCTACTTAAAAAAATTCCCAAATTCTCTTCTTTTTTTCATTTTTTTACCATTAAGAAACATTCTTTGGAATACAACACTGAAAAACTCTATTTCAAAACTTGTGTCACTCGAAGTCATCCAGGAACCCTCTTTGATTCAGATCAAAGTAAAAGAAGCTATGGGGTAGGGAAACAGCATTTTTTCTCTTCCTCCCCATTCCATAAATTTCATTGTTATTAATTTCTCGCTCGAGAGGATTATTTTTTGATCGAGACGATTTCTTTTTTCTTCATAAGAGTTTGATGCTTTTTAAAATCATTTGATGAGTTTTTACTACGACTCTCAGGGGTGGGGGAGTGATTGGATAAATTTGTGCATGGGTAGGGCCTTTCTTTTCCATTTTTTTATTCATCTCATCTCCAAAGAAAAATTTGGATTTCAGCATTGTCATCTTTCTTTGTAATCTTAGTTATGCGAACAGGATTTTATAATATGAAGTGTTCGTTACTTCAAAACTAAAGAATTTTTTTTTTTGTTCTATGCGTTTGTAAATTTGCAACAAAGATTTTTAACTTCTTTAGAGTTACACAAAAGCTTCATGGAATCTCCTTAAGACATTTCAAATGGATTTCAAAGGTGCAGGCCCAAAAATCTCTTTCTCCTTTTGTTCTCTTTCTCTTTAATGTGAATATTTTTGTTATTAATATTTTCAATGATATTTTCATGCACTTAGTAAAGTTCACTTTATTTTGATTAAATTGCTTGCTTATTAAATCAGCAGCTTATTAGAAAATTTTATTAACAAAAAATATTAGATAATTTTTAAAAACAACACTTAAGAACTTGTTTTTATTCATATTACTTTATATATACTATTTAACATGATATATAAGACCTAGATTGATAAATAATTTATCTTTTTGAATTTTGCTTATATACCTTGTTTTATATTTAAAATTGACTTTTGAAAATTAAAATGATGTAAAAATTATAATGAATTAAATTTTTTATCTATAATTTGTTTCTTATTTCGATAATAAAACTTTGATTTTACCAAATAGAGATCAAGTGATGGAAGTGCTTAAAATTTTGTAACTCTTATAAATTTTATTTTGCCTGCCCAGTTTTGTAACAAACTGATATAAATTTCTAAAAAAAAAAAAAAAAAAAAAAAAAAAAAAAAAAATTAAAAAAGAAAATGAATTGGCATATATTGAATCTTAAATTTATATGTATTAATGGAATTGAAAATTGCTTTGTTGTGCCAATGCAGGTTATTACTGTAAAATTGCGTCCAGGATAAAACAAATACTTATTCCTTTTTGATTCACGTTAAGAAATCTTAAAAATAATAAAACAATTGAAATATAAGTGATTGACATTAAAAAAGGAAAATAATCCTGCTTAGTTTGTTAAAACCTTTTACTACAATTTTATTATTCTTCAACAGAATACAGATTATCTCTTGAAAAATATAGACAGAACAAATTTCTCATGAAACAACATAATGCAATTTTTGCATTTTGAGTCATTTAACCAAGATGAAAGCGATTTCTGTTGTTCGTTAGAACCGGAAGATGATCTTCATCGTTAGAAACCTGAATCCACTTTCTACTGATTATGTAGTTCTACTAATTACTGTATGTAAATAAAAAATGCATTTGTTTAAATGAGATCCGTAGATATCATTATATTATTTACGATACCCCTCAATTTTATATTCTTTCTTAATTAGTTCTAGAAAATTTATATCTTGTTGTTGAAAGTTTTATTTCCGGAATTAAAAATATACGATTTTACTGACAGTTAAAAAAAAAAAGAATGATCCACAACTTTTTCTTTGGGTAAAATTCATTTGGAGAAGTAGAATTGTGGATGTTTTTAGCATATGGCTTATGATTTCATTTGGGGTAACTTTGGCGAATTGGAAGCAACCCTACTGACTCCCACTCCAGATAGCTGGAGGCGCATCCACAAGAGCAGATTTCTCCGGATGCATCTCTTTCGGCACCAATGAGCGCACAGGTGATCACGTCAATGGCATTGCGGGACGCACGACCGCCCCAACAAGTGCCACCTTCCACGAGGCCTCACCCCTTCCGTTGCCCCCCTTCACTTGCACTTGTGAGTACTAGGTTCCGTGCCCTGATTTTGAAAATTGAGTTTCATATTTTTATGCATTTACTTCTTTGGAAATATATATATATATATTTATATATATATATATACATAAATCATATTAACTGATGAGGGTCATTCTTAGTGCTCACACTTGAGATAATTTACAAAAAAATGTTTGTTAAAAATAAATATCTGTATAAGATTTATTGGGAAAATGGAGAGTTAACAATATTTTTCCCTTAGTTGTTTTCATCTTACTTTTATGATGAAATTTTAAATTAAAGTACTTTAGGAAGAGAAAATAGTGACGGTAAAGAAAGGAAAGTTATATATATATATATATATATATATATTTATAGAAAAAAGTTCTTTATACAAAAATAATGAGATCTCTAAAATAATGAGAGGCTCTTATTATCAGTGAAGTACTTTCAATCGTAGATTTTATTCTACTTAGTAAATAAGTTTGCAGAGTAAGATTGTAGCAAAAAATGGTGTCTTTAATACTATTTTAAGCACATTTACATTGTTTACCCTGCTGTTTATTTTGATGGTATTGGTAACAACTTTACGCTTTCTTGAAATAATTCATTTTCAAAATAGATTGAAGAAAAAACATCATTGAAATTAGCATCATAATCATAAAAAATAGAACATTTCATGGAAGTTAATCTGTTTTTGTAATGAGAAGGAATTGATGATGAAATATACAAATATAATAAAAAAACGTCTTATATTTGTAGAGGAAGAATTTTATTAATAGGTGGTGATTAATGTCCTCATGGTATTTCCAAATGTTATGAAAATTGTATTATTCAGCATTTAAACCTCAATGTCTGAATATATTAAATCATTTAAACCTTAAGAAAAGAATAAAAATTAATATTGTGTGCCATCTTTTAAGGTAATTAACTTAAATATTTGATCAAAATAGCACTTTACCACTGAAAAAATCACCAATGATATGGTAAATCTCGATCACTTTTATGCCATTTCAAATACAGAATGCAATAGTGTTTTGGTTGTGTATATTATGCTCATTAAAATCCTAATGGTATTTTTTTTTATCCCTAATGGTGTTAAAGTAACTTTTAAATCAGCTAAGCTACAGGTAGTCCATTTAGAAAAGTCTTTTAAATCTTTGATAGTGGCTGTCTGAAATCAATGAATCTCATCGAATTTATTGTTGATCATTTTTTTTAAAGTAGCTGAGGGCACCCTTATTGTAAAATGTCTTCTAAGATTTTGAAACTTACATTATGACATTTATTGGATATTGCAACTTTAATGTTTAAGTATGTTATAAAGTGAAAATCTCTGTTTACATATTTCTAGGCATTCAAAATTTTCATACATTTGTATGCATCCGAAACGTATTCATTAAAATATCATTGAACTACACGTAAAGAATATTAATCTTGCAATATTAATTAAACTCTTTAATTCACAAGACTTGAATAATTATGAATCTTTAACATTTGAATCCGTAAAACTAGCATGCCTAATTTTGATTTCACGAAATATAACTCTTATAATTGATAAAATATGTATATGACTACATATCTATAAAATTTATTATTTTATCTTTTTTCTTGTTGGGCCTAATATCTTGTTTTTTTTAAAAAAAAAATGGTCACTTTATTTAAAAACAAACTAAATTTAGATTATATGAAAACAATTCCTAAAAACAAACAAGTTAGAAATCATATTTATTTCAATTTAATTTATTAAAGATATACATTTGCTTCAGCAGCTATTTAAATGAAAGGTAAATTTTATCAACAACACACATTATAAATTCATTTAAAAACAGAACTCTATTTTCTGAAATCACATAACAATAAAATGGCAAAAGAGAAAACATTTAAACAGAAACGAAACAAACAAAGAAATGTTATTTACCGGGGATGAGAGAGACAGAGAGAGAGAGAGAGAGAGAGAGTGCGCACGATTATATTCCGAATAAACAAACAACTTGAGAAAAAGGAAAAGACAGGTACACGACAAAGGCATTTTAAAAGGGAAAAGATGATTAGGAAAAATATTTTTCTCTCCCTTTCTAAGTTCACAGCTTCCGCAATGTTGGCTAATCCTCAAGGGCAAGGCCATATCACCGTGCGTCGCGGCGAGAGGCCTTGCAAGGGGGACAAAAGGCCAACGACCGCCACTGCGCTACTTCTGAGGCACAGTGTGGGCCGCTGTCGGAACAGGTTTCCCCTCCCCCCCTCCCGGCACGACAGAAAGCTGCATTAAACTCAGAAGGGGAGGGGGAGATCGGAAGAATCATGCTATATATTTTTTTGCATCCAAACAAGAGGTTTTGTTATGTGAAGCATGCGTTCGGATCGGTCAGGAATTTTCACTTTTCTTTGAGCTCGATGAGGAAGCCGGCAAAGACACAAACATATCAAGATGACATTTTTTTTTATTTCTTTATCTCTCGCGCCATTGCAAATGCCGAAGATGTTTTTTTTTCTTGGTGCAGAAAAGAAAATCCAGTTTACAGGATGTTTAAAAATTAGGAAAGTTTTCGTATTGAGTATTATGAATGAAATTGAGTTGTTATTGCTGAGTTTCAATGGCTGTAAGTAAAAATAAGCAATAATTGTCTTTTTTCTCTGAATAATATTAAATAAAATAATATAATGAGTGAATAATTTTCATTTAAAACATCTGCATATATACGTGCAAATCAATGCGTTGATTTACAATTGATTTACCCTATTGAATTACAATAAATTAATAATATTTTATGCTTTAAAAGAGGAAGAATTTCTTGGGGATTACCAAAACGATGAAAGTGGCTGATATTTTAATTGTCGAGACAAGTCCTTGAAGCTAAAGTGATTTTTTGATTGAGTTATTTTGGAAAACTTGTCTTTTTTCTCTGAATAATATTAAATAAAATAATATAATGAATGAATAATTGATTGCACTTATAAAGCTCCGGCTGCCTCTGTGTAAGGGGTAAAGCCCAACTGAGGGTCTAGGTACAGGAAAGCATGTTGGTGCAATAACACCTACAGAGCTTGGACTGTCTGTGATGCTACATATTCAATTATTATGTAACTAATAAAACCACGTAATCTAGGCGTTGTACAGAAATTGGTCTAATGAAATACTATTATGTTGATATGGACTATGTCAACCTCAGACCGAATGCTTGTGACATGGTTGTATGGAGAAAATGAGGCATCAGTTGTTTTACTTGATATTTCTCCAAAGAGGTGAAGTATTATAAGTATGATTTAACTATACAATTCTAATAATTTCATTATAAAAATTACATAATAATAAAGGTCAAATGAAACAGACAAATAATAGTATAATTTTTATAACAGAGAGAAAACAATATAAACACATAAGCCGATGGAAAAGCCTTATAATACTGATTTGTTTCACCGTAACATGAAATTATTTTCATATTCGTTTTGGGCATGTATTATTAAAATTAGAAAAAAACTTCATTATTTGAAATAATTTATAAATTTTTATTTTTTTTATTAGTGACATACTTTCATGTTATAGAATTTTGCTATAGTAATTCTAATTACTTTTAAAATTAAGAAAAAAGTTGTTTTTTTTTTCTCTCTCTTTAAAAAAGCTTGATCCTTCACAAATCATTGTCTTTTTGTGTAATATTGAAAATCTTAGTCTTAAGATAAAAATTAAATCATTGTTTTTATCCTATTATTAAAAATCTTTAAAGATGTAATGGAAAGATCTCTTACAAAAAATTACTTTCATGTGCAATAATGAACATTTTTTAAAAACGAATACTTTTGAGGACGTAACATAAAATCTTCCAAAATTATTGTTTCATGTACAATATTGAAATTTCTAAAGACATCTTAAAAAACCTCCACAAGTCATTGTTTAGAAAATTTTAGGACGTATATTACGTGTAATATGAAATATATTTGGATGTGAAGTCTATATAATTTAATAAAATATTTTTTAGATGTAACCTCCACCGCCCACGCGTTTAATTTATTCCCCATTCACCTTGCACGTCCCACAGGTCAATGAATTCTCACGCGAGGGGGAAAATACTCTGTTATCAGCATTTTTTTTTTTTTTTTTTTCAATACCTGTTGGGTAGGAGGAATCCGATCGGGTAGAAGTTGAGAAAAGGGGTGCACACATACAAACTTTCCCCTTTACAATTTTTTTTTTCATCTCGTTTTCCCCGTTTTATTACCACCCTCTAAGCTGCAGGGTCGTCGAACTTGGCAGTTTTCAAAGGGGAGTATCACAAATAGAGGGAGAGGATTATATTAAAGTTTCGTCAACAGGTGCGTGGCTTAAGACCTGCTGGAAGATATGATTTCAAACCAATGGGTAAAAATCTACAATTTTATTTTAAAAAAAAAAAAAATTCCTTATACAAGGTTGTTTTTGAAAAAAAGGAAAAAGAATTCTTTATCAAATAAAAAAAAATTGCAAAAATTTGTAGTTTTTTTTAAATAATGATTTTATTAATTAAGAAAAAATGTTATTGGATAATCTAATTCCAATAAATTTATTAATTAAATAATTAATTTATTAATTTATTTAATAATAATAAAACTTATTTATGTATTCATTCTTTACAAAAAAATCTTCTGTAGGAAGAATTATAAATTTATTTATAATACTTAGTTGAGAAACTACGTACGCATTTTCTAATCATTTGTATAGTCTAGTTTGTAACATTTATATGAAAAACAAACACTTATCACTTGAATCTAGCAAGTTATAATAATGAAATATATATTTGCAGAATGTTCAAACAACTACCCAAACAAAAGCAGTTGCATATTAATTAACAATGATTCTGAGGTAAGTTAAAAGTTTTTACTCTCTACTAGCCATAATTTAGATATAAATTGGCTTTAAAATGTTTGTCATTTCAATATTTCAAAAATATCTTAAGTAATGTTCTGATTACTGCCCTTAAAATCATTTGCTACACAATTATCAAATTTTTGCATAAGTTAAATTTGCGGATAAGTTCAGTTGTAATAAAAAAATCAATTGTTTGACAAAAAAAAAAAAACGCACTTGGAAATTTTATGACTCCACTATTGTAAAAACTAATCTTTTTATTGTCGTGATGGAAATAATACTTTCTAGTCAGTTTTACAACTTGTTCTTCAAATTATGTGTACACAGCGTTGCTGGTATGATACACCTACAGCAAATAGGAAGCTGTGGTCGCCGAACAGGTATAAAATGTCTTAAAAATATGACCAAACAAGGTGACTTACTAACAGCAACAACAAAGGCACAGAATTTCTCATCCTTTCACCAAAAGAAAATAAATAAATAAAGGGGTGCTTGGGGAATCGTCATTCAGTCGACCGCGTCGGAGATGAAAGGGGAGTCAGAAAAAAGGGGGACATGAAGTCATGGATTTATTTTTTCCCACGTTGTGCTGACCACAACTTTCTCAAACGTAGAGTTGTTTTTCGTTCTTCGTGGACGCGCCTAGGAGTCACTGAACCGTAGGTTTCCCATCCAAAACACCCGATTTTAGAAAAAAATGGGGAATGCCCTACCCTTACAGAGTTGTTTTTGTCAGGTTTCAAATGCAAAAGTTACATGAAGTATTTTGCTTTTATCGTTTGCCATAATGTAGAAGAATTATCTATTCATCATGCTTAATACACGTTCATTCGAATAATTATTTGTTAGACGTTTCTTATGAAATAAAATATCATAATATCATAGTGATTTTATATTACTTGAAATAGTCATTTACAAATGTAGAGGTTAGCTTGCTCAATAAAAATTTATAAGCCCTGCTAATATAAAAATAAAATATATTTAGTTCAAAAAATAATCAAATAAAATTACTCTTATTAAAATTATGTTATGGCATTCGGTAAAAAATATTGATGAATTGACGTTATTTTTTGTTTTTTTCAAACTCAATTATTTTGTAGATATTTTAACTTTGAAGATTCTTAATTGATAGTATATTATCGGTTGATTGTACACATGTCAAGTATTAGCTTGTTATTTAAGTTTTGCAATTTCTGGTTACAGATCTACTTTTGGCTTCAATAACTGAAAAAAATTACTACTATTCTTAACTAAGTAACGACCATTGAGTCGATAAGGTCCCTCCTAACAACATGCCTTATTAATACACGAGATCTTAACAAATCATGTCTCATGTTACTCTATTGCTGTTATGATGTAGAAGTTTAAAAAAGAAGCAAGAACGCTGCTTTTATTATCCTATCTACTATTACCGAATGTAAGAAATTCCTTAACCAAACGTTTATCTTTTCTTTTTTAAAAAAAATGTGAAATTCGTTTTATTGAATATTTTTCACTATTACCAAACGCATCCTCTTTAAATATGAATTCAAACATTTGTCAAATATCATTTACCGTTTATAAAATTTGGGATGTTACTAAAATTTTGATTTAAACGATTTACATTTCTCTCAAAGATGGTTGACCACAACAAATATGAGTGAAAAAACTAAAAAAATTGACTCCATTTTTCCTCGAAATTCTTGTAGTGGGTATTAAAGCTTCAAAGAGATTCAGTAATATAAAATCTCATATCGGCGGCTCCCGAAGATATTAGTTTTGTAGTTGTGTCTTTTGGCGTTGAGCATATGTCGCCACCCACGCCGATTTCTCACGCACCAAGTGAGAGCGAGAACAAAAAAGAATCTCTCCGTTGTAGATAATAATAATAAAAAAATACATATATTCGCTACGAGTGATCTGGGGAAAAGTTAGTGATAAAATCGACAGAAAAATGAGTGTATACAAAGTGTAAGAGGGGTGTTGTGCAGTGAAGGGAGTAAGCAATATTCGCCACATTTTTTTTTATCAAAGATGTAGGAGACAAAATGCTTCTCTCAGAGAAGAATACTGTGTACAATTATTTGTGGTCGGAAGAAGATAATTCGCATTACAAATTTCTTATTTTATACTGTGTTTTGGTGTTTTGTCCGACTATTTTTTACTAATTTTTTTTGTTGGAAAATGCTAGAATAATATTAATATAAAACACCAACAATATATTAGGTTATCATATTTATCAATTTTAAACTGTTTATTTTCAATGTTTAGATTGTTTCATCTTACAGCTGTATGATACAATGTTAAAATATTTTGTATCAAAAGGTCCCTGAAAAATTTATCAATTTGGAGAAGTATGAAATGCATATATTTTTAAATAAAATTTTGAATTTAGTGCACACTTTTTAAAATGTTGTGATTTTTAAGTATTGCAGTGAAAACAGATAAAAGGAATAACCAGTTTCTAATTTGATAGTTTTGTTGAAAGACTTGAAATTTTATTGATTAACAAGCGAATAAAATTTTAAGAATATTTGATATTCTCCTTTAGACAGTCTGTATTTAAACACACTATAATGTAACAAATATATATAGAAATACAAGGACTTGCTTTCATATTCAACGACCTATTATATACGAATTGTAAAAAATATCAGCTTAAGCAGTTACAACAAAATGTCATATGAAATTAATGTTGCATGCTAAATTCTATTATGAAAATAGAAATATTGATGAGCAGTAAATATTTTTTGAAATCTATCAACAGTTTCCATAATAGTTCATATTTAAGGGGTAATATTTAACAAAAATAAATAATTAAGATATATAATGTTTATATGAAAAATTAAACGTTATGAAATCTAAGATGATTGTTGAAAAGTAAAAGGAAGAAGAACTGAATTTCAATTTTTTTTCAGAATGGACTAACAATGTTCATATTAGCGTTTAAAAGAAAATTTTGCAATACAAATAATAAATTTGAATTTTATAAAAAAAAACTAAGAATAAATTCTTGTGGGTGAATTTAATTTAAAGAATATATATATATATATATATATATATATATATATATATATATATATGTATATATATATATATATATATATATATAAATATAAGATAAAATATGAAAAATATGAAATTGGAAAAACAGTGAAATATAAATAAAATAAAACATGAAAAATATGGAAAAGCATTGAAATACATGAAACAGATGAAAAGAAAGAATACATAGGGGCCACGTCTTCATCAGGAGGAGATGGCCAGCTATGCTAAAAGAAAGAACACTCTTTTCTGACATGCTCGAAGGACAAATGTCTAAAGATCTTCGAGCAATTCCACCAAAGAGTGTTCGTATTCAAAGAACCTAGGTTAAAACATTTGAATAAATATAAATGCAGAAAATTAGAAATACCTATAAATTAAACACAAATGCAATTAGAGATACTCATATAAATGAAACATACATACAGTAAAAATTTTAAATACATAAAGCCAAAGTCAGCAAATCAGATGGGATTTATACATGAAAATAGTATGAAAGTTGCCAAAAGTAATTTTAAAATTATAGTAAAAAGTGTTGCCAGTTGTAATTAGATTAAATTTAAATATAAAATATAAATGTAGGTGTTTTAAGGATTCTTGTAATAACTTCAATGCTTGGGTGGCCCTTATGTAGTTATAATAAATACGCATTACTTTAATCTTACAAGCTGTTCCCTACTTCCTACATATTTTAAAATAAAATTAATTGGAATATTATTATTTTTAAGTGATTTATCAGTCGTTTAATTTGATTTTTAGTAGATTCATGGTTATTTGCAAATATTATAAATATATATATATATATATATATATATATATATATATATATATATATATATATATATATATATATATATATATATATATATGTGTGTGTGTGTGTGTGTGTGTGTGTGTGTGTGTGTAAAACGAGAAACAGTACTTTTCAGAAGTTGAAGTTTACGATTCTTAAACATAGATTTGAATTCTTTTTTGAATTTAGCAGTTTTTAAAATTTTAACGTTTAATTATATATATAATTAAATCAATTAGATTTTAAATATTTAATTGGTGTGGAATGAAAATTAAAGGGAAAAAAGCAAATTCTTAATCATCAGGATGTAATGGGGGAGGAAATAGTTTTTCCAAATCTTACAGTATGTATGCATGTGTGTATATAAATAAATTGTATAAAAGAATTTCAAATATGACTTATTCAATGAAAAGTAAATAAATCATATTTTGTCAATGCTACTTGAAATTTAATTCCATTATTGAAAACGCATGAAGTGTCACTATCAATACATCGTTAAAAAAATGCGACCAACATCGAAATTCACTTCCGCTATGAGGGAAAGGTCGGATCTAAATAGATGCAGCAGTGAGTGGACTTACAGGTGAAAAACGAAACAAAAGATGAGAAGACTGTTGTAGGGAAAGCATTTAGAACATTAAGTGGCCGCTTTCTGTTGGAACAGAAGCCGCTTTGGAACATACAACAAATAAAACAATAAAAAAAAGGTACGCGTGTCTATGCGTTAAGCAACAAAAGGTGACCCAAGTTGGCCGCTGCCACGGTCGAACGCCGACGTCGACGCTCGTTTCGACGGCGCGAACAGTCGGCGGTGGTCTAGCGATATTTCTGTATCACTGCCAAGTCCATTGCCGACGGTGTTTTCTCTGCCCGATGATCCCACGAATCGTCTGCTGAGCGATCGGGTTACGGTCACGGCCACAGCCGCTCGGCAGTGAAGCTCGTTGCCAGGGTTGCGTGCTTCACTAAATGTTACCGTTGAACGTTTTTAATATTATTTTCACAAAAATCAAATAAAGAATAAATTAAATCTCACTCAGCGATTTTATTTACTTATTGAATAATTCAACGAAAGTACTTATATCTATATTATAAAATATTTTTATTGAAATTATTTAATAGCTGATTGTTTATAATGAAACATGATAGTTAAGAATCAATATTATAATGTAATATTAATTATATATTTATATTGCATGAAAATATTATTATTCAATGCTTTTACAAATTAGTATTGTAATAATAAATTGGTTATCTTAAATTTATTTTAACTGTTGAATGATGATATATATATATACTTTTTTTTACCAAAAAATAAATTTTTAAATCGCCTATAAAAGCTGATTTTATTAAAAATATATATTCAAGACTCTGCAGAATTTTTAATCGTAAATCTTAGAAAATTAAGATTAAACAGTCATTTTTTTTTTGTTACCGTATAATCGAGAATACAAATTCAGTAGTTATTTTTAATTCATATTTAGTTTTTAAAGTGGACTGTTATAGAAAAATAAATCTTTTTGAAAATGACCGACAATTTCATTCCTTGTCAGTACGATAACGAATGATATAAGCAAAATAGAGAATGAAATAATGTTAATCTATAATAATTAATCTATAAAGAAATGCAAATAATTTTAATATACTTTTATTTTCATTCAATGAATAACAAAATACACTATTTTATAAAAATAAAAATGTATATATGATCGAAAAATATTTATAGTTAGTTATTTCTTTTAGAAAAACAAAAATTTAATTACAGCTCATTTTATTAAATCTATAACAGATTTTATTTAATATAATATTAATTAATAAAAGTTATTTTAGTACAAGTGATTCAATAAATTTTTATAATATAGCAATTAAAAATTAGGAAATGATGGATTTGTGGTAAACAATTTTTGAAATAACTCTTACATGCAAATTTCGTAAGCAATTTTATAAGATTCTTATAACATATCATAGAGAAGTTTAATTTTTTCAGTTAGCAGTTACAGCATTTTAATTTGAATATCAAAAAGACACATTTATTACATTGTCATAATTTTTAAATAACTCTTGAGTTACTTCTTCCAGCAAATACATCTTGCAAATATTTAGTTTAACAATCAAAATAGTAAAACAAATTGAAAAATAATAATGAAATAAATATAAATATTTGATAAAATTGTGATATGATAGGTATTTGAATGAAAAAGAAAATATACTTATTATATATTTAACATCAATTACATCATTTTCAATATACACAGCATATATTAATCTATTTTTTCAAGTCAATATTGTTAATATGCTTACTTTCTGTAGATAAGAGAAAAAACAGGAAGGATTTTTATCACCGCATATAAAACGACGTTTTTCTTATAGATTTTTCACCCGAGAATAAGTACCGTGGAGTTGCTTCTTGAGGGGAAATATCATGACCCCTTAAAGCGAGGAATTTTCAAAAACTTAATTAGATAAGGTTTTGTCTTCCGATACGACGGCAAACATCGAGTTCAAAGACCTCGGCCAACCGAACTCCGTTTCGCAATCGGCCGACAGAATGGAATTCTTACGCGAAAGCGAACGGAATTAGTGAATGCGTCAGGCTATCGTAACCTCCTTTAGTTCGTGCATTCTGGTGTTTTCAGAAAGGGTTGTTCCCCGCGAAACCCACACCAGGATTTCCTTAAGGAGAAGTTGCAAATGAACCCGAAAGGGTTCTATTTCGTTGCGGGGGAGAAATGCCATGCAGATTTCCTGATCATTGGATGCTAAGTGATTTTAGCGCGGATGAAAAATGATAAATGGTCAATGAACGTTAAAATTTTATGATCACACTCATTAAATGCTTTCCCTGGAATATTAAATATATGCCGATATATGGGACTTAATATCCACAACATACTACGATAAATTATTCTAATTTACCATTTTATCAATAGTTATTGAAAATTTTCTATATTAATGTTTTATGATAAGTATTTTGGAATAAAACTTGTCAAAACATTAAACAAGATAATTATATATTTGTAAAAATTTAAAAATTTATATTCATATATATGCAAAATTAAGTATATTATTCCAGTTAAAGTTCTAATTTACCACTAGTAAAAGTTATACAGACATATCTCAATTTGAATTTCCGTTTTTATATGAAATAGAATGTTAAGTCATAATAGAATTAACTCATGTGAAGATGAAAATAGGTGAACTTATTATACAAAATATTTCCGAAATGGGAATTTCAGATACACGCATACCTGTATGTATATTGTTCACAATTTCACAATGAAGTTTAAATATTTCACAATTAATATTTTCTATATTTTTATTACTTTTAAGATAAAGTATAATGAGTTTCAAATATTTCTTCTCTTATTTTAACTTTCATGTTAACTTATAAATAATTTTAATCCACTACTATCATTATATCTTTCTGATATTAAGTTTCTTTTTATAGTATTTCTTTTGGTTTTCAACAAGTGTTTAAGAATGATGAATAATTGTCGTCCATATCCCAAATTAAAGATCCAAATTTAATACTTCTTTTATAGTTTTTGTGTAAAATACAAAACAGAAATTAAGATACATACGTTTGTCTTATTTTGCAATATTTCTATTACATTTAATCAAATATATTTGGTATTTGTTTAATCAAATAATATCAAAATTTGGGAATGAATAAGGTAAAAAAGGATGAATTTTTATTTCAGCACTCATATTTTTATATCGATGCCAGTCAAAGTTACTATATATAAACGAATGATTTTAATTTAATATTCTAAGTAAGATAATTTACATTTTTGATATTTGGCAACATATTTAATATTCATAAAAAGACAAATTTACTTTTAAGAAAACGGATCAATCATAATTAGACAGTGAGGAGAAAAATAACTTTTATAAACATAAGGTATAAAATACTTAATTTTAAAGTTGCTACGAAAATTATTGTCTTAAGACATTTACATTTTTATCATCAATTTTAGAAAAATTATTTAACAATTTATTTTAAAACTGTACTGAAAAAAATTTAAGTGCTAGATTAAATTTAATTCACTTATTCAAGTGAATTATTAAATTTTTTTTATTCAATAATAAACAATTATCAAAGATTTGATTAAAGAGAATTCCATTAACATCTTTCAGAAATTCTTGTATAACAAATCTTTTTTTCTTTTATTTAATGCTATTAATTTTTACATTTTGTAAATAAAGTCTTTTTAAGTTTTAGAATATAAATGTAATAAATATCATAACTTACCTCAACGAATCACTTGGTGAGATGTTACTAAAAGACTCTTAGAGGGTGCTCATGGCAAAAAAACGATCAAATATCCAGTTATTTGCAAAAAACAAATTGTTGGACAGTTATCTCAGCTAAAGTTTATCAATAGTTTTTTTTTGGCACATGAAAATATTTGTTCCTTATATTTGCATACAGTTCCGTTATAAATGCTGCGACGTTTCAAACTTCGCGTTTCATAGATGATCAACAACCAAAAATGATCTCTTTTAAGTTCCGACGAAGGTAAAGCACACCTGTTCACGTGGAGTTATTTTCCTGAACTGAGGATCGAGATGAACCGAGGAGAGATTTGCCGACCATTCTCCCGGGTCGTGACGAGAAACTCTCTCCACCAATCAGAACGAAGGAGCAGAAGACCGGCATAACTTTTTGAGAATCGACTGCGCATCAAAACACGCGCAGGTAAATTCGCCTAGGTAAGAAGGAACAGAGACTTTTTTTTTCTTCCTATCAAAAGCGGAACTGTTGCTGCGGCGTAGTAACGGTATGCAATGAAGGCGAATTAGTCATAGCGTGTGGGGTCATCCCTTTTCCTCCCTTTTGGTCAGTGGTTTTTAAATACGAGGAATAACGGAGTTTAGGAAGTGTCAAATTAGGGAAATAATATTGCCGCTCGTAAATTGTTCCTCACGTGTAACCTTTATTGAATTCGGAAAGCATTGTTACTAAAAATTTAACTTGCCAAATATCTCTTATCAAAACCGAGGAATCTCAAACTGGGGATTTATTTTTGTTACATTTTTATTTAGTGTTTCAAAACTGATATTTGTTTTTTGAAAGCAAAGCATTTTACAATTAAGTTGTTTTAATACTCTTTTATTGGTGGGGAAATGGCATATGATATGAATATTCAAGTTAGAATTAACTTTTTTTCCTCTGGTAAAAAAAAGTTATATTTTATATTAGATTTGTTAAGTCTTTAATAATTACAAATATTAGGTTCGGGAATAAGTTCTTAGCGTTTTTACCAAAGATACTTTTATTTAAACAAAAAACAATAATTATATCAATAAGTTAATCAATTATATATTCGCCGTTTCTATTTACAACCTCTTCCCACCTCTCGACCAATTTGTTGATGCTGTTCCACCTGTTCTATTTTCAAAGCAGTTGTTGAGCCAGTTTTTAAGGACCTCTTTGTTATTGAAAGTAATTCCCTTCATTTGGTTTGACAATGATCGGAAAAGATGGTAATCGGTCGGTGCAAGGTCCGGAGAAGAGTGCGGATGCTTAAGACCTCCCATTCCAGCTCTTGGTAAGTGAGGCTTTTACGAGTCTTTCAACATGGGGCCTGGCGTTGTCGTGAAGGAGTATGGTTTGAGCATGTCGGTCAGGTCTTTTTAGTCAAATATCCTCATTCACGCAATGTAGCTGGGCAATGTAGAGCTTCTTGTTGACTGTGGCATTCTTTTCGAGCATTTCCCAGTGCACCAAGAGGTCCTTAAAAACTGGCTGAACAATTTTTTTGACACCAGACCAGGCGATTTTTGGAGGGAATGGCATCAACAAATTGGTCGAGATGTGGAAAGAGCTTGTAAACTATATCTGCGAATATATAATCGATTAACTTATTAATATAATTATTATTTTTTATTTAAATGAAAGTCTTTGGTAAAAACGCTACGAACTTATTCCCCACACACACAACTTAATAATTTCTAAAATAGTTATATCATTTTCCAAAATACTTTTGTTCTTGGTATTGCATTAAAATTATATTGAGATCCTCAAAGAAGTAAAGCTTTTACAGCTAGTAATAGTTTAGGATGTTTATTTTACAACGAAATCTGTCTTTGCTTGTTTTTTATTTCAGCTATAGTAGGATAGTATCCAGAGAACCAGGAGTTTGGATTGAACGGAATCAACTTTAAAAATAAAAAAAGATTTAAAATATTAGTAAGAAAATTTGTACCTTATTTCTTATTGTGATCCAAAGTCTTTTTGATATCCATCTATCTAGGTGTACAGATTTGAGTCGACTGGATTAGTCTAGATCGATGTACGAGAGATTCAAATTTAGTGATATTAAAGCGAATATTTAGCTTAATATATGTCATGAAATAATTAAAAAACACCGAAATATGGTAAAGAAAGAGAGAAATCATTGCTTTATATTGATTGATGGCCAGTTTATCTTATTTCGTGTTCAGTATTTCCCTTTCTAGACTTACTTTGTCTTCTAAAGAGGGCGATTTTTATAGTTAGCTTCCTATCCTTTCTTCCAATTAGTTCATATGTTCGATTATTCCAACTGGCTTGGATATTTGTAGCGGCTTGGAATCCACTGGATATGGTCTATATAGTTTTTTTTTTACTGTTTATTGGAACTTTTACACTGTTAGATCCAATTCCTATTCTACCATCTCTTCTGTAAATTCTGACATTAAAAAAAAATCAATTATCAGCAAATAATTAAAAATATTTATAGGAAATTCATACGCAAAATTTAGGAGAAAATTAATCAGAAGAGATTTAATCCTCAGTAAATGTTTTTTCATGCATTTAAGAAGCAAAACTGCTCAACTTAACTAATTTAATTATAGCTTTTTTGAATATTATCGCATTCTCATCTATTCATTTTATGATACTGACAATACCAATCGGTGAGAGTGGATTAAGATAAATTTACACAGTGTACTATATATAAATTAAAGATAACACAATTTTTTATTTTATAAATTCCAAATAACTTATCGAAAAAAAAACGTGCTCACGTGTATGGAGTCACGTGCTAACTTGAACTCGAAGATTTCCTATTAATAGGATTCGTACAGGTTGGTGAATTTTTCTTTAACACGTTCCTAATGACGTGTTATAGAAACTTGAAACAAGGAGCGCCGATATCATTATTGAGTTGTATTTTGAAATATTTCTTTATAAATCATGGAACATTAAAATCCAGTTGTTATTTCATGGAATATTAAAATGCAGAAGCATTTTAAGTTGTTAATAGTTTAAATAGTTTTATAGTTGTTAATACTTTAAATAGTTTATAACTATAAATTTGATAAATGAAAATTTCAGATATCTCATCTTTTTTTTATATCTTAACATGTATGTGTGTGTCTCTTTAAACTACCAAATTACAATATACATGTAAGTGTGTGGTGTAATGATTCATTAAATGAAATGTTGAGTTCTGATGTTGTATTACATTTTTTTAAACATATTGTATAGTAATTATAAAAATAATCTATAAATAAATTTAATATCTTTACAGTGTTTTTCTAAAGATTTAATGATAATCATTAGGTATTTATTTTTTTATAAAATTGTTATCTTATTCTAATAAAAGAATTAATTAATTTTTAAAAAAATTTTTTAATAACTGTCGAATTAGTGTTTTCTGAACTAAGTACTTTGTTTTAAGCTATATTTTTGATAGAATTTTACGTTTTTGTAAGAAACCTCTGATTTAGAAAATAGAAAATTGTTTCAAAACAAATTTGGTGATCAAATGAAGAATACAGAATATAAACATTTATGTCAAGACTGGTTGCGGTTATTATTAAATTAAATTACTTATATTTAGTTTGAATTTCATTTGATAAAAAACAATTATCAGTTTAATTGATTGATGAAATTTTTTCTATGTATTTAAAATGAACTGAAATATGCATATACATATTTCAAAATTAATAAAAATCTATCAAAGATGTTTTTGTTGTTGGTTGCTTCTCATCCCCGTGACCACCAATGCTAAATTAGGTCCATGATTCACGATTCATCTTGAAGAAATCCAGAACTGAAAGAGGATCTACTTATCAAAGGTAATTTAATTTAACTTCATAAATATGCTTAATGAGCAGACTTTTTTTTTACTTTTTAAATTGAAAATTTTAACAACAGAAAAGTTCAATTCAAAAGAGAAAAGCATTGTTTTAAACATTGGATAATATTTAAGTGATTCGATAATTTAATTTTCCAAAACATAATTATTTTCCTCATTTTATTATTCAATAGCTCTACAACCCCAGAGTAAAACTGTCCTGGCCTTTCCAAGAAGTCTCTCTTAGGCTTATTTATTAATCTTCAATTCTTGATCTTCAAAGTACATGATCCTCTTTAATTCACTCCATCCTTTTAGTTTCGATTTACTTTTAGGGCGAATATCTAAAGGTTTATTTAGAAAAGTTTGCTTAGTTATACTGTCCCGAGCTTCCCGAGAAATTTCTCTCAATCCATTTAATTTAATTGTTGGCAACAGTCTTTCCCTTCAATTCTTGATCCTCGCAGTATCCAAATCCACTTGGACGCAATCCGTCTATTCTAAGTTTCGGTCTCTTATCGGTAGATTTATGCAGAAAATCCTAATTTGTAAGATTTTCTTCCTACATTCAGATTAGATGGCTAGTCCATTTGATTCTTTGAATTTTAATAAATTTTACAATATTGAATTCTTTAAATAAACGATAAAGCTCTAGATTTGATTTTCTATGACAAACTTCATATCAACTGTTTTCCTGCAAATTTTTTTTCAATTTATTGCGCTTAAAATATTTATATAATACAATTCTCTTTAAAATAAAATAATGGTTTTCAATGTGGAGTCTTTCATCGTAATTGATGTGATACTATAAAATGTAGAATGCTTCATATCTAAAAAATAAATCAATTTTTCAAATCTCGCTTCAGTTTTGTATTTTAAGTTTGACTTTATGAAAAGTCCTGTCTAAAGAAATTAGCAAACTTATTTAATTCAGCATTTCAGCTACAATGTTTCCATTGGAATTAAATAAATTTATTTAAAAATGGCTATTTCAATTTATATGGCATCATTATAAATCATTTAAAATGGTTATTTCAGTTAAATGGTGTCACAATAAAATGGGCATCGGTTTCACAATTTTATTCGAATAGCAGAAGTCAAATTAAATTTTTCAAAGAACATTCAAACTAATTTAATTAATTTTTAATGTAATCTTCCCTCACAGAGACATCATATGGAAGAATTATTCATTATGAAAGTGCTAAAATTTGCCAATAATATTTATCTATAGACTTTCACAGAAATTCTAGAAAAATCACATCTTGAATTCCTCTTATTGCGCGAATGTTCAGTACTCGATGTTAAATTGAACATACAAGAAAAAATCTTCATCCCTAAGTAAGTACACCTTACAAAAAGGAAATGTGGAAATAGCTAGATAGCTAAGAAATATTTGGAATATACAGTAGAATTTTATCAAAATAAAAAAGGCTGCAAAAAAATCTAATTTTCAAATGTGCATTTGGAAAAGAAAAATATTTTTAGTTGATTCACTTTAATGAAAATCAAACATATTGGATTCTTTTGATATTTCTTATTACCAACAACAAATCGAGGTTTACACAAACTAGTGTGCAAAAACCATAATTACTTTTTCTTCGGAAAAGAATTTTCGAATATTCTTCATTGATTTTTAATATCGCGTTTTGTACATTCATTTCAATACTTTTAAATACATGCGCTACATCAGAAACCAGCTTGTCTACAACATATTCTACAAGATCAGTGATAGAATAGTTTTGTGAATAATGATTCTCTATACAATAGATGTGAATTTATCGAAGTAGACATTTGATTTGTTAATCTTTTAAACACTTTTTTTAAAGGAAGTCATAACAATAAGAATTAGTGAATTATAGACTTAATCTCTCTCGTTAGTTAATATATAATTATGGTTCTTCTGCATTTCATACATTAGTTCATGATATATTCCTAAACAAATACTTTAAAGCAGATGGAATTGGAAATTATTTGAAAACAACAAAGCTGAATGAAATAATAATTTACCGATTGTGTGGTGAAATGAATACTTTTTAATAAACTGACTCCATAAAGTAAGGGGTGGGCCAAGGAAAAGTTGGCTTGATGATGTCTTGAACGATCTTAGAATATTAAAGGTCTCCAACTGGAAAATTAAAATCAGGGACACAGCTATCTGGAGGGATATTGTGCAGCAGGCTAAGGCTCACTTTGGGATACAGAGACATTCAAGAAGAAGACTCTATAAAGTGTTTAATAAACATCAATGGAATTCGAGAAATCTAAACTATTTAACTATATTCGAATTATAGACAGATATTATTTGTTTCTATAGTTAGAATGTTATTGTGACAGGTAAAATATTACTTGTCTCTAAAATTATTAATCAGCATTCAAATGACAAATAGATCTAATTTGCGTTTGCAAATAGAATGTTTCTTCAACAGGAAGAATTTCTAAATTTATTAATAATTTGGAAATTTAGAAAACAATTTTCCAAATTACTGATCAACGTTTGAATGGCAGATGGATTTGATTTGTTTTTACAGACGATATTTTTCCGACAAAACTAATTTGTTTTCTAAATCATTATAGGAAACTGGAATGAATGGTAGATCTTATTTGATTCAAAGGACATGTTTCTAGAATAAAAAAAACTGATTTGTCTTGTAAATCATTAATCAGTATGAGAAATTTTATAACCTTATAGAATTTTGAAAAATTATTATTTTTGTCACCAAAGAAACTTAAAAAAAATCAATTTTAACAAATATAATTGTTATTATTAGTTGTCTTCTTAGAACAAAATATTAAAAGTGGGCAAGTGCAAATTAGCTAAACCTATAATAGCCAATCATCAAAATCCCCAGTTCAAATAAATACTAACGTAAATAATTGAAGAGCAACCAGTAAGATTTTTAACTTCTCCAAAGTGTTTCCCCATTATAAAAATATACATAAAATTCTCACTACTTTAACACATTTCGTTTTGTGACGATTAATTTTGAATATATGGCTGAATTTAAGAAGACCACTCATGATCTAAAAAATTTCTTTTAAATTTGAAGGAAAAATTTCGTTTGAAGGACAAATTAGAATTTTATAAACATATTTGGAACTCCAATTTCGGAACATAATTTAAGTTTGGTTTGTTACTCAGCGCTCTTATTTTTGGCACACAAGGTCTGATTATACTGGGACATACAGTTTAAAAGCGAGTTTTTACACGGAAAAAATATCAAGACATTTAGATATAAGTACCAAAATTATTATCCTAAATATTTTTTCATGAAAATGGAAAAAAATACTTATATAGCAGCATTACGTATGAGACTCATCCCAATATTTTATGAACCACAATGTCTTCGTCTCTTCCTATATTTCTTAACCCGAAAGAGAATTCCAAAATTTAATTCACAATTTTCTGTGCATTTTTATTATAGCAAACTCGGTGTAAATAAGCACATAAACATTGCAAATGCAAGTTATTGTGAATAAACGATGATTTACTGACGTAACATTTTTTATTTACTTCCCATTTATGTATCATTGCTTATAGTAAGATTTACAAGCTCAACCATCCATTTTACATGCATCTTGAAATTAATACAGCTGGACAAGTTTTGCTTGATCAAGTTCAATAAAAGATGTATGCTTAAATTAAAGTTTCTTTGCATGCTTTTTATAACACGTTTTTTTTTTACACAGAAAATTTATTTCTAAATGTAAATATCCTATATATTGAAAGCTTCATCGTTTACAGGAATAAGAACTTCAATTTCTCTGCGTATAGACTGATGGCGCCTATAAATAAAGGGAAGAGATAAGAGTAATATATGGAGTACCAGTACAAGATGTTTATTAAATTGATATTTTTATTACAAAAGCAGAATATATATACATGACCCGCACTTTTCAAAATGGCCAAAACACTATCTTCCTAAAATATCGAATAATTTTGAATTACGATAAAGTCAACAAAGTTTGAGATGGAGTCCACCATTTTATTCCAAGTTAAACTGTCGTAAAAACATTGCTTTGGTTTGTTTGTCCCTCAAATGGCGTTTTTTGCACATGAGAGCTAATTGGATGGAGACCTACAGATTAAAATGGATTCTGAACCACTATAAACATTCATATCTAATATGGGATTCGAGCCCACAAACTGTTGAACCAAGGTCAAAGCGCTAACTTTTCAGCTATCAGTGGAAAAGACATTAGTTTCTTATCAATATATAAAATGCACAAAACTTTCCAGCTTTTTGAACAGGAATATTAAATAACACGAACAGCATTACTACAGTTGCATATTTAGATCATTGCTTGTTCACCATAAATGTTATTGTCTCCCAATGGTATTTCTATATGATCAGTATGAAGTGAAAATCCTCGGGCTCGATCTCCACTAGATGTGTATAAAGAGAGCAAAAACGCAGCACTCATCTGCGGTTGTTCAACAGTGATTAGAATCTAAAATGGGATTTCCACTCAAAATCCACGATGGAAATGACCTTACCATTAGACCATGGTGACACCCTACGGGGTGGGCGCTTGAATATTTCTTTCAAATTTTCTCTCATGTGACATGTGATTACGGTTCATTATCATGGAAAACATAAAATTTTCTTTTATTTAAAGTATAACACGAATCATGTTGTCAAATACCTTAAGCAACTTTTAGGTATTAAGCAATATGTTGTTAGTAAAATTATGAAATTTTTTTTTAATTGATGCAAAAAAGACATAAAATAAAACAAATAAAAAGTCGAACTGAAAAAAACAAACTTTTATGAAATTTTTTTTAATTTAATCTTTTTAATATTAATGCAAGTGCTTAAAAAGAAATTAATTTATTGGCTTTTGAGCATAAAAATTATAGATAAAACAAGAGGAAAAATTTTACATTCATTTAAATATATATAGATATATATGGTGGTAATTTTGGAAGATGGAATATCCTTATCATAAAATGATAATAGATTTTTGTCCTTAAAATTGAAATACGTATGGTTGTTTATTCGTAAATAATAATTCTGATGTTAGGTCAAGGTATCAGAAGATTTGAAATATGTCCCGATCTTTCAAGAAGATGAACTCTTCAAGGCAGTGGTTCATTAATCAACATAAACTAGTGCCATGAATGGTCTCTACCATCTGAGAATGGAAAAAAACATTAAAAAGAACATACGGTTATATTTTCTTTAAGATGCGATTCTTCAGCAGATCGACTTCTTCCGTTATGGTGGTCTGATTCTTTTTTTAAAATTTCTACGAGCAATCCAATTGAAAAGCCTTTACATCCTAAATATGGCCATTTATTCTGTCAGTACGAACGTTAACGGGTCATAAGGTGGCCCGTTATCAATAGATGTGCACTTCTGTTGCTTTTTCGTGCCGGAAATTACTCAATATTACATACTTTTAGGGGTTGAAAAAGTCCCCCTACGAAATTCTAAGCAGTCTTCCGGGTCGGAAGGAAGACGGAACTACCATTATTTAAATCATTCCTTCCTTTTTTTTACAGAGGGTGGTGTCTCTCCCCCTTGTTCCTGCTCCAGATTTATCCCCGAGAAGTGTGCCTGATTCCACCTTCTTTTTCTTGAAGATAGTTTATTTTGCGATTCTTTCCAAGGAGACCCAAAGACCCACTGTCAGATTTCTAGATCCGCAATGTGCACGAGGGCCAACAAAAGACTGGTGCTCTAGTTTTCGAAGAGCGGCCACGTTTTGAGCGGGAGTGATGGCACGAGCTTTGAAAGAACCTAGCACGTGCACCTCAATAGGTGTAGGCGACTTACAAGATATTGATAAAAAATTTTGAATGGCGCGAAAGATCGGAAATTACATATAGTTTTTTTTTAGCCTTTAAATTTCGTACACCTTCAGTTGAGGAAGTCCAGGTGCAGAAGCCCAAAGAATAACTCTAGCACGCGTGGCTTGCGATTAACCTGAAATTTTTTGAACCTTTATCATTGTAATCAGGAGGTAAGTGGGGTGTATTATGCGATAAGAAATCTGCCTCCGCCACCCCCTATAGTGTGGGGGTGCATTGCCTCCTACCTATTTTCAGGCAGTCCATTTATGGGTTATGCAATATCGGTAATATAATAAAAAATTACTTTTATACGTGATTTCGATTACGCCAACATACTCTGAACTAGGTCTATATAAGAACATTTTTACAAGGTGACTTTCAACAGTTTTTTTTTTTTTTTTTTTTTTTTTTTTGCAGTATTAAATAGCAGTTTAACATTTTTAAGAAGGAAGCATAAAAAATTTCATACAGACTTTACTTGTTAAAACTATAGATATGTTTGTCTGTGTTGAATATCAGAAATAAATAAGGAATTTTAATGCATGGAAAAATAGAAATGAAATATTAAAAAGAAATTATATAAATTGTTTCTTCATATTTAAGGAGTTATTCCAAATTGTTTTTTTTTTAAAAATTTTAACTTGCTTTTTTAAATTAAACTTTTTAATTATAAACAAAAAACTTAATATAATATAAAAATTTTCTGCTTCATTTCTTAAATACAATTTATCAGAAATTATGCTCTGGCTTTCGATTCAATAGCTCGAGTTCGAATCCCACTTCGAATGATTATATTTTTAATGGTTCGAAATCCCTTTAAAACAGTACTTCCTGTCTAATTAAGATCCCCGTGCAAACTTTTTGACCAAAAAACCTATCAACCGCCTGAAGTTAACACATTTTAATATCCAAATTAAATTATTAATAGATCCGATTTGTTAAATATCAACTTAGATTTCGATTTCAGAAATTGATCCTCTGAAACTTTTATCAATATATAGGGTAATTTTTAAACACGACATACATGCTTTTTATTTATATCCATCTGCGATAAGACAATTAAATTAAGTCGATGATTTAAAAAAGCTATTCACTTCTTTTCAATATCAATCAATTATTTCGAATGATTCTCCAGTAGTAGACGTAAGGACTTCAATATAGAGATAGGGAAAAACCATTCATTTTGGGGATCATATTAAAAACCACTCATTCACTGAAAGGAGCCAATTCATTTTCATGATTCACTAGTTCACTCCTCAATGAAATATTTGTACATTCTTTAAAACCAAACTTTACTTTAGATTATCTTAACTCAAGTTATAAATTGATATATGCAAATAAAATACATGAGATAAATGCCTATTAAATATACAAGAAAAGTAAATATAGAATAATTTTATATTGTTAAAACTGAACCTTTGCGTATGTGGCACGGCAGCCCATATGTGGGCCAAGACTTACTTTGCCTATATATGTTTTAATGACCGAGGACCCTGTGATGCTTAGCATATGTCCCGAATAATATTAGATGGTCAACCTAACTTGCATAATATTAATGATCAGCTTAACGTGAATAATATTAGATGATCAGCCTAACGTGAATAAAATTAGATGATCAGCCTAACGTGAATAATATTAGATGATCAGCCTAACGTGAATAATATTAGATGATCAGCCTAACGTGAATAATATTAGATGATCAGCCTAACGTGAATAATATTAGATGATCAGCCTAACGTGAATAAAATTAGATGATCAGCCTAACGTGAATAATATTAGATGATCAGCCTAACGTGAATAATATTAGATGATCAGCCTAACGTGAATAATATTAGATGATCAGCCTAACGTGAATAATATTAGATGATCAGCCTAACGTGAATAATATTAGATGATCAGTCTAACGCGAAGCCCCCAAAATGTTTAGATTCCAAGCATGCTTAGTACTTAGTTTATCGACCCTCTGATTGGCCGAATTGACTTTCACCAGCTTGAGGATCGAACCTAGGACCTGAGCCTTTGAAGCGTGAAGCGCTACCTCTAAGCCACCGGATTTCAGTTTTATGCTATTATTACACATAATTATGATATTACTGCAGTTATGATTAAAAATTATTAATGAATTGTGTATAGTTAATTGTTGATGATCAGAGAATAAAAAAGCGAGTCAAAAAGAGTAGAGTACAGAAAGAAAGAGGAAAGCTAAAATGACTGAGATAGAACTGGTGAAAAATTGGAGAAACTTTAGTCGAACTGAATACCTTAGAACCTAGTTAAACCGCGATTCTTTATAGACCAATGAGCGGTCACGAAGCGATATCGCTGACTGTCAGAATGCGATCGGTTTCAGCTTCAGAGCTGGAGAAGGGTGAAATTCAAAAGAACTACTGCATTTTTTTTTTCTGAGTCGCAGTTCACTCGCTATACGAACTGGGTCTTATGATCATAAAACAATCAGCCATTTCTACTCTAATGTAATCATTACAGTATCCAATGCTGTATTTTTTCGATAACACATCAATAAAAATATAAGTTTCATAAAATATAATTTAAAAATTAATTTCTTATTTTACATATTTTTATTTTTGCTATTCAATTGCAATGTGAACAAGTTCCTGTTAAAATAAAAGAAAAGTATTTGTCAATATAATAAATCATATATAGATTAATAACCTAACATTGAATTTAACAATATCATAGAATTTAGAGAGGTTCTTGAGTTAAAAGTGGAAAAATTTTGTACAAATCATTATAACATGCTATAAGTGAATTCACATTTCTGAGATTATTTAAAAGGAGATATTTTCTGTCACGTATAAAAAAATATAATTGTAAAATAATACAAATAAATACAAATTATGTGTAAAATGGAAAACATTTTAGAAAAATATCTTTTGGAGATATTTAAAGTGAAGAACTGGTTTATTTATAAAATGAGGGTCTTTAATTAAATTTAAAAATGTATTGAAACACATTAAGAAATAAAAAAATGAGTTTAAATAAAATACTATTGAATACTGAAATTAATGATTAGAGAAATTTTTTAAACGGTGTACTCTCGAATATTTAGGTATGTTATGATGCAGATTCTCAATCTCACCTTGAAATTTACACTGTTCATATAATTCATTAGTTTTTGCTGCATAGCTATGACATCCAATTGATTGTTGAACTCTATCATGTCTCATACATGCTCGATTGATCTGACCAAGGAATATATATATATATATACATTTTTGGTAAGTCCGACTACTAATTTTCCCCATAAATTTAAACTTTATTTCATGTTATTATCATTAAGACGATTAATTGTAAATATTCTAAAAGAGTATATATTTGTAAATATGTTAGTTAAATATTAGTCTAGATAAGGATTGTTAATTAATTAAATTACGCCTTGGCCACTCTCCATCCCCTACACACATGTATATATATATAATATATATATATATACATGAATATATAGATATATATATATATATATATATATATATATATATATAATATATATATATATACATGAATATATAGATATATATATATGGGTTCTGCCTTCATTATCAGGAAACATGACCAATAAATGACAAATTATTTAATTGTGGTTTTGAAAGAACAAGATATTATTTACATATTTACAAATGAATATCAAATAAAAATCTAACATCATTGTAGTGAATAATATAAAGTTGATTGTCCTATCCGTTTGAACGTCTTTACGTCTTCCTTTAAGCTTTCCTCTTCGTTCCTCTCTTCGTCGTTCTCTCTCTCTCTCCTGTATGTATGTCCAGCGGCGGACTTCATATGAATGGCCTTCTGGTGGCGCTTTCAATCATCTCTCTCTCTGTATATATATACATATATATATATATATATATATATATAAAATTTTATCATAACATCTTTGACTGTAAAAATTAATTGCAGGAGATGGTGAGGGGATTTACTATTGTAAATGATGATGACATTTCATACCATTATTCCGAGAATAATGGTGGTATGCCTCCGGAAAGAAAAATCTGACCGGGTCATGGTAGTTCGGAGTTTTACAATGAGCAATACCCTAACAATTACTATATTCAAAGCTAAGAATACATACTGGAGGCATTGAGAAATACTGAGAAGTCTAGGAAAAGCAGAAATGGATCATTCGCAACAATTGATATAACTTCCGAATTACTTGAATTTCATTTCTCGGGCATTTCGCTGATAAGTGTCAGGTCATCTGCAATGACAGCATAAATCAGACTGGAGAACTTTCAAGAACAATATTTTTGATGGTTTGAAGCTCGTCGACAGCAATCCGAATACAATCCAAACAGTGGGCAAACGAAAGCAATTCTTTGTTGTTCTTCAAAGATGGAGTGACACACGAAATGGTCTGTTGTCATCAGATTTGATAAGAGGATCTAAATTCTATCGTAAAACACACGCATGGCTTGTTGTCATCAGATTTGATAAGAGGATCTAAATTCTATCGTAAAACACACGCATGGCTTGTTGGTGAAATGGGGCTACTTTATATGTCGCATTAACATGATTAAAAACAGTTGATCGCTGTATTTATTACAATATTTTAAAGATTTATCTCGTCCCATGTTTATCTTTGGCTGTAACTTACAAGTATAACTGAAGAAGACTCGAGATTTTGTTCTTAGATGATGGAAAAATAATGACAGTTGAAATCTTGTTAGAGGGATGATTTCAACCACATTTCAACCACCAGATCTAAATCCGATAGAAGAAATATGCAAATAACTGGAAAATCGCTTGCAACATGGGAAGATAAAATATGTAGAGAAACAAATTTACACAAAATATTAGAATAAATTTTCATAATGAAATAAAACGCAAAGAGAAAATCTCAATTGACGCCAACAGATTTAGCACAAGGCATTAACATTGCCTTATATTCTTTGTTGATGTATCTAACTAGAAAAAAACATTTTCATTGTGTGTGTGCGGTACATTTTTTCTATGTTCAGTGAATTTTTTTCCTCCCAAATCCACCTTTTTATTATTTACTGGATTTTCTGTTGACTGTTATTTATAATTTACCTTAATTAACATCTCAACTTAAAAATCTCATTTATTATGATTAACATTAAAAAAGAAGCACCAGAATATTTTTCAACTGTATGTAATTAATTCTCTGTAAGCAATGATACAACGTGATTTCTTAAATTAATTGTATACTTAATGTTATCAATAGAATTATTCAGCTAATATTTAATAAATAAACACTGTTTTGAAATTTTTTAATGAAATTAATAATTGCCAGCACTCTGATATAATCTTTCGTATATACCTTAAAATGATTTGTTTCAAACAATATTTATAGATTTTAAGCTAAAGTCAAGGACTAAATTTGACTGTTGATTCACGATGACTCAAATATTTATGAGTTGCTGTGTGATTAATTTCAGGAAATTATATTTATACTTACAGGTACTCTTAAATTTATATTTATAGGTACTCTTTTATTTATATTTATACTTAGGTACTCTTATTGCTCGACAATTATTAAAAAAAAATCATTAGGAAAACCACATCCAATTCAAATTTACGCTCTTTTTGTTCCAACATTAGCTAAACATTTAACTGGGAAACTTATGAATTATTGACAATTTGAAAAATAATTTTAGATATACTCAGCCGAAGTCGAGATATTTCCATCTGAACCGCTTCCCGCGTATTTTTTTTTTTTTTTTTTTTTTTATCGTGCAATTACAACTTTCACTTTTTTATCTGTACGATTTAAAGGAAGTAAATTATATATCAGTGTTTTTTTTCATTCTGGCACGAAAATAATTGCAGCCATTCAACAATGCCTAATTAGCTATCCGATAGCATTTCGACGACGGGACCCGACTGCTTCTGCACCGCTGGAGCAAGACATTTAACCTTGGCTCTGCGGAGAAGATATTTCCGGTTGTTAAAACGTGAGAAAAAATTACCTGTACTCTTCATTCATTATTTTTCGTCTCATCTTCACTTGGCACAGAGGTTGAAAATTATAACTAATCATATCAGATTAAGGGTGTGTTACATATATTATTCAAAAGCGATGAGGAGAATAACGACTTTAAATTTTTGGGCTTCGTAAACAATCGTCACATTCAAAAGTTAAAAACATTTTTAATTCAACATAAATTTTAATTGGTTTCACTTTAATTATCTTAATACAAAAAAGTAAAAATGGATGTAACTACGACAACAAAAGAATTAGTTATGTTTATTATCAAAAAATGATCAAGAAACAAGTCAAGATAAGTCAAGTTTGTAAACTCGATGCTTCTAGCTGTCTAGTTCTACTGGTCGAAACCATGTCATTTTGAGAAGATCACAATTTGAACACATTTAAGTTATAAGATATTGATTACTGAACCACCCTCCCTATCCTTTATGTGTGGAAGAATTTTAAACTCTATAGACATTATTACATGCATAGACTTTTTCTCATGAAAGTCTTCAGTTAGATCACGTATCGAACTCCTGACCTTCTAAAAATGAGAACTAGGTCTTTCTTTATTAAACCACCAGAACATTAAGAGCAAGAAATTTATGTAAAACTTTTTGTTCAATAAATCCTTAAAAAGAAGTCCTATATTCGCAAATTAATCATCATAATATATTATGATCAAAATATTATGCTATTGAACTCTTTAATAAACGAAATTTTATTCAACATTATTATATTTGAATTATCAAATCATATTTACCAGAGTGAATCTTAAAAAATACCACATACGTAACATGCAATTCATACAATTTAAAAATAGAAATTCAAGCACATTTTATGGGGGAATGTAAATTTAATGTTATATAAATTAAGGATATGATCACAAAAGCTCAGTAGTTTAAGAAGTATAGTTTTCTCAAATATATGCCTCTTTTGCCTCATTGTTGAAAAAATATTGATTATGATTTGATGAAAATTAATTTATCTGTCAATGTAAATTTAATTTCACAAAAAAATTATCTGAAAGAATTTAGTTAATTTTGTAGGGAATGTATGAACTATCCTTATAAGTCAGAGTTGTCAAAAAAAGAAAATAAGCAATTAATGAAGACCCTTTCCTTCCAATGACTCTTGAGAAGCAAAAGAAGACAAAACGAGGACAAGGAAAAAAGTAAGATTTATTCATTTGACAAAATTTTTGAGAGAAAAAGAATCCCGAGAAACATCGTTCTTTACCCGAGCTGAAAGTTATCGAAAACCACTTTGTCTTTCACTTATGAGGGTTAAAAAAATATATATCAACCTAAACTGCTTCCACTCACAACACAACCAAAATTCCCACTTCTCCATTTCTGTTTTTTTTTAAACATTTTTTTTATGTTCTATAGTTTTTCACAAGTTTCCAACACATAAAGAAGCCATTCAATCTATATTTTTTGTCTTCCTTTTTCATCCACTTAGTGGGCAACGTTTCTAAATACTACTTCACTTTTTCAAAGTGAGAGGAGAGAAGATTTAAGATCACTTAAAAATCCTCTTCCTACCCCCCCTCTTTTGTGCTTCCCTCCCTGAGATATATGAGAGAACATATGGGCGCACATCGCATTAACTTCCTCGGACGACATTCGGTCATTTCTTAAAAACCTTGCAGAAAAATATCGGCAAAGCAATATGTAACTGTCATTGTAGAAAAAGCAGTGCTATATGAGATTCTTCTTTTATTGTTTTATTACTTTTTTTTATTCTTCTCGCCAATTCTAGAGGGTGTTTCATTATTATTTTCCCTCCTCTTTTCATTTTATTCCTAAGTCTCCTTTTTAGTCTTTTTCTCCCCTCAAGTGTTATTGACGCTTCAACAGTCACTGCTGGGACATCTGTTATCATCTATCTAGTATGTTCCTCTTGTCCCTGCGATTCCGTAGAGTCGTTTTTGTCTTTTTGGCAACTCAACCCCAAAATGTATTATTTATGAAGTTCAAAAATGGAAACTATAAGTTACGTTTAATAGCAATCCTATTGAAGAGGAATTAACAAAATATTGCTAAATTAGTATGGAATATATTTGATTGCTATTCATTTCATTTAAGCATTCATTTTCTAAAGTCTTAGAATTTACTAAAAGATTTGTCTTTTCTGTGAATTCAGTATTCCTCTTCCTTCTTTTTTTCCTCCATATTCAAAAGAGAGAGAAAGTTTCAAATATTTTTAATTTAAAAAGCTAGCATATGAGCGTGTTAGCTGATTTGTTGTTTTCTACAATCACTTTTTCCCTTTAAAATGTTAATTTATCCAAACCTACGATTTAAAGTTTTGACCTTTACTACCACTAAAATTATTGGATTTAAAAATTGAATTATATTTTTGTGAGCTTTAAAAAGTTAAGCTACACAGGGTGTCCCAAAACAACTGCACAGCTACATTCCTTGTTGTGAGTGCAGAAAAACTGCCTAAAGAAGTGTTCCTGTACGATCAATAGCTTACGAGAAAAATAAGAGAAACAAAGTATGACATTACTTCCGGTGCAAGAAAAAATACTTTAATGAACATATCAACAGAAGTATATGCACAATTAAAGCCGATGTTCAAAGCGTCCACCTTGAATGTCGAGTCAGGCTTGAGCACGCCGTGTAATGGCTGTCATCACACGTTGCAGCATCGCGGAATCCGTCGAAGTATAAGCATGTGTAGACGAGCAACTAAGTTCATTGGTGTTAGTACTACGTCTCGATTCACTAGTTCCTGGAGATGGCCTTAAAGGAAAAAAATCCAACGGTGTAAGATCTGGCGGACATAGAACCGGACCCTCACGTCTGATCCAGCGGCCAGGATATTCAGTTAACCACGTAGAGGAAAACACAAATGCACCCATCATGCTGGAACCAAATGATTTACCATTTCATCGGCCTTACATCAAGTGTATGTCTTAGTAGTCACGAACGGAATACCTGGCCACCATACGAAGACTACCGGCAGATGCAAGACGCAGCCTTTTAAATACCAGTTTAACGACGGCTTAACGTCATTCCATGACGCGATATGCGCGGTGAACGTTTTAAACATTATCGTCTGTATAAATATGCAAATACTGTTGTTGATATGTAGAATAAAGTGTTTTTTCTTACACCCCGGTAGTGACGTCATACTTTATTTTTCGTAAACTATTGATTGTACAGGAACACTTATTTGGGCAGTTTTTATGTACTCCTAACAAAGAATCTAGCTGTGCAGAGTTTATGCGGTCGTTTTGGGACATCCTGTATATGTGATCTCTTTATTATTACTTCAATTAAAAAAATAAGCAGAATATTCGTAAATTGGCATGAAATATATTTAATTCCTATTCACCTCATTTAGTGCTTAGAAAGGTGATATAGCTCAGAAATCTAAGAATATGAAGACGTTTCCCTTTTTCCTCCCATTCGAAAATTGAGATTAATATTTTAACGGAAATATTTGACATATTGGTTGGTTTGCAGCTCTATAATCACATTTTGCGTTCTAGTGCTTGTTTTTCCAAAATTACAATTTAAAGTTATTACAGTTGTAGAATACAGTTTTACGCGTTAAAATGTGTAAGTTTTTAAAATAAAAGTTATATTACGTTTTAATTGGGATGCACAATTTAAGAGAAAGTAACAAACTATTTTTAAATTAACATTAAATATATATGAATGCGATTCATGCTATCTATGGTGCAAAAATGATACTTCATAAAATCAACAATTTCTAGAATTCATTGAAAGATTTGACTTTTTGAATGTTGTTATGCTTTTACTTCATCTACCTCACTCGAAAAATTTGTATTAGTATTTTAATATAAATTGTTAGCAAATTGGCATTTCCCCTCTTGCTTCCTATCACTTTTTGCACCCTAAATTTATCTGTCCAAAGTTAGGAAAAGAAAGTTATTATTGCGATGAAAATTTTGCGAGATAAAAATGCATTATTTGTGAGCTTTGAAACTGAAAATTATCTCTATCTATCACTATCTATCTACACACACACACACACACACACACACACGTATATATATATATATATATATATATATATATATATATATATATATATATATATATATATATAGTGTTTAATAGCTATCCATTTTAAAACAAACCAACTAAACTTACTTAAAATGACATTAAATATATTTGAGTGTGTCATTCATCTAATTTATTATGAAGAAAATATAACTACACTTTTTCAAAAATCAGAGAGAGAGAGAGAAAATAACCACAACAATTAATGCTTAGACTTAAAATTTTAGCGATTTCACTATTTTGTTACACTGGAGTTTTTCCTTTCGGTTTCAAGAGCTAATTTCTCAAATTTACGATTTAAAGGTATTATTTTGATTCAGTTTCACGAGCTAACTGTTGTTTCAGCAAACAGATAATAAATTATTTATAAACTTTAAGAGAGAGAGAGAGGAAACTAGATATTACGTTCAATAGCATTGTAATTCAAAAAAGTGAATATTCTTAAATTGGTGTAAAATATATTTCATTGCTATTATTTTCATCTTGTGCCAGAAAAATGAGGATTCCTAAAATTGGAACCTATCTAAAAATTTGACTTAGATTTTACTAATGACTTCACACTTTTTTCATCCGTAAGTTGTTGTTGTTGGCTTATCCTCTTTAAAGATTTGACATTTGTCATTGATTGCAATGACAAGATTTGACATTGCATCACCAATAAATTGTTGACAGTTAGAAAGTCAATGACTAGCAGAGGATCGGAGAATAAATCCTCCCGAGAAATTCTGACGCAATCCAGAATATGTTTCGGTTAGGCTGTATGGGCACAGCATTTTTTACAAGTGGTATAATTTTTTGTACCATGTTCAAACCATAAACAATTTAGATGTCCACTTGAGAATTTGGCCAATTTGAGATTTTCGGTCACATTTTATTTCTAGAAGAGTTCCAGGAGATGTTCCAGAGTACCATTGGTGTGTGGGTTGAATTTGCCATATTGAATGTAGTCTAGATTTATCATTAGAGTAAAGTTCCTGATATGTAAGCAATGAATCAATCGGCGTATCTTCCTCACTACCCTCTTTGGCTAATCGATCTGCGATTTCATTGCCTCTAATATTTACAAGAGATAGAATCCATTTGAGATGTGCATCATGGTCTTTATTATCCGCATGATTCTAATGATTGATTTAATAGTAAGTTGGCTGATTTATTTTTACACAGACACTGTTTACATCAAAGTACTTTGATATGATCAAATTTAGGATATTTACTGTTACTACGATTAAAGTTTTATGAGTTAAAAATCTCTTATTCACATGAATTTTAAAAATGATAGCTATATATAATGTTTAATAATAATAAAATTAAAAAAAAATCTTCAGAGTATTACGAGGCTGATAGATAGCATTACTCCCAAAAAGCAAAGCAAAAAAGTGAAATTAACTAAAATAAAGCAAGTATTTTAAAGGAAAGATAACTATAGGGATTAGAATTATGAATCAGTACTAAACTAGAAACTTAAAAGCACTGGATATACAAATTTAGTTTGTTCGGGTAACTATACATATGTATTGTAATCTGCTATGGAGCAATACTTTTGTAATGAGATAAAAAACATAACAAAAATCGAAAAAAAATAATAATGCTGATCAAACAATTGATAATTTCATGAATTATCAATTGTTTGAAATTGATTGAAATTTGAAAATCGAAATTTTCATATACCTTCACAAAAAAATCTCACAGGAAAATTCGCACGGAAAAAAAAAAAAAAAAAAAAAATCACAGAAAAATAGGTTTGAGTGTGCATATATTATTGAATTTAAATTTTAGAAAAAATGTTCAGTTAGGACTCACTTGTATATATATTCTTTTAATTAAGGAAATTTTTTATTAAATACTAAGCACTGATTTTTCAATTATCCAAGTTATTTTTCTATAATTTGAATAAAACGAATTATTAGTTTATCTGTATGCGTATAACAGTGTTTATTGTTTGATACACTCATTTTTAAATTCAAGAATACATTCGAGAACAAGAAACAAAAAAAGATAGTCCTCTTTTTTTAGCTTGATCAATTGTATGTTCTTTTAGCTTGTAAAAGAGATTGGTTGAATTCGGCCAAAAAGAAATTTAGGAAATATTGCTTCAATATATTGAAAATTGCGCCCATTTATCTTGGCGAATCTTGTAACTTGTGCCAAATTATTTGCAAGTTTGTATTTGCTCATTAAACGTTCCTTGATTTGTAAATGGTTTCAAACAAATCAATTTAGCTTAAATGTTATAATTTGATTTTTCAGCTATACGCATTTTGGTGTATGTGAGCCAAGTACTACTAATTGTATTATAATTCCAAGTACTACTATTGTACTACTAATTTACTTACCCCCATGACTTTTTTTTATCTTAACATTCTTTGATTTACCAAGCATATGATCAGCACATTTTTTTTTAAAATCTTTTCATGAGTTTGCTCTTTTAACACTTTGCATATTTTTTATTTGTCCCATATAATAAGAGTTTAAATGCCTGCTTGTCCCTTTGAGCGCATTCTACAATTTACAAGAACATTATACAGATCAAAGTAATTTGATTCACTTTATTCAACTAACCAAAATCATTTTGGCACAACGTAATGGGTAGAGAAAGCTGAAGATTACTGAGTACATTGCCATAATACTCTCGCTTATGATCCTTAAGAAATAATATGTTTATTATGCAGAAGCAAAAATAATATAACGTAGATAAAATTATTGTAATGGCTTAAAATTTCATTTTTAACAAATATATTTCATTTTAATTTTCTTTTTTGCTTAAAAATTGACTGAAGAGTGATAAACAAACTAAATGGTAAATAAAGCTAAAGCAAATTGGGGCAAAAAATGGCTTAGTGATAATTTTGTCCATTAAATGGTGCATTACGACCACAAGTCACTAAGAGTAGTAAAAAATAAAAAAAATTAATTTTTTTTCATTTAAAAACGGTACTATTAGATTATATGAACGCAATTGAACACCGATGCGATTATTAAGCAGTTTTCATCAGAAATAAACATTGGCATTTAAATCAATTTTGTGAATGGGAGATAATTATTTAATTTATTAAGTTTAAATAAAATGTTTGTATTATTTTTAATAGTTTCTAAAAATGTAAGCCATTTTAAATAATACTTGATGCAAATGGAATATTTACAACAGATACTTAAAATTATTTTCTTTCTTGTTACGGCGGTTATCGTACGGTAATATAATGGAAAAGTGCCGATTATAATAAGGCATTTCACTCTTTACCTCGTAAATTACCTTCTGGGAAGGTTATTCATAAATAATGGGACATATTCACGTGTCACAAGGGAAGAAACCGGGAAAACTCCCAAGAAGCTACCTCGACAGACGTGTATGCAGAAGGCAAAACAAAGAACCATTCATTTTCGTTTTTCAGAAGAGGCAGAGATTGAACCTGGAACCTCTTTTTTATTTCGGTCATTTTAAGTACCAAATAAATTGCAAATTTTTAACAGTTTGCTTTTTAAAATCCTAGTAAACGTAACGCGTTTGGAGCGATTTTAAAATGTGTCGCCAACTGTGAAATATGCCATTAATGAGGAAAAATATGTGCCGCAATTTTCAAATATCTCAACTGCAATTCCTATTCATATAATTCAAATATTAATGTCACCAAATCTATCGCGTTATGGATACTAGGATTAAGTTGCTTACTTGAACATTTTTTTTCCTTTAAAAGTAATATTTGACCAAATTTTATTACCTATGCCACTTTATAAAATTCCTTTCCTCCCCTCTTCGATACAACTGATTACTCTCAAACTAGAGAGATACATATCACAATACAAAATCAAGTATTTGATTAGAATTATGTTAATTTATTTTGATATTTTTATTTCCCATTTTCAAGAATTCTTTCTTTTATGTTTAGGGTTAACTGTATCTCATTAAAAGCATATTCAACAATTTTTTTATTTAATCAAATTTTTCCTTATAATTTTACTTAGTGGAAATTTTTAATTAGACAATACTGTGTGTTTTCCAATTTAACAAAATTTATTAACATTTAATCCTGCGGATTCTTAAAAATAGAATTGCAAATGAATCATTCTATCGTCTCTATAATGCTTACTCCGAATGTAAGATGAAATGATCAGTATGTATACAATTGAAATAAATGTAAATGCCTGATCTTGTTGTTGTCGTGTACCATCTAGGCAGGCTTTATGGGCTGGCATCTGGGCTCCACTTTTCCAACTGAGCCAAATTATGGCTCAGTTGGAAAAACTCCATACCAAAATTATTGGTATGGAGTCCATCTTCCTCAGTACACACATGCCATAGATACCCATTTATAGGGCAGGCAACCATCCACACAAGGAAAGGACAAAGACTGGATAGATAGAGAGAGAAAGTACATCCATGTTTTCGAACCCAGGACCTCACTATCCACAGTCAGGCACGTTGACCATTAGAAAAGTTGGGCAGCAAATGATTGATATAAATAGAAATAAATAACAAGTAAAAAATATTTCGAGTAAAAGATTGTAGTGCCTTTAACAATATTTTATGCTCATAACTAAAGTAATGAAGAAAATAATTGTTCACTGTCTTTGAGCATATTTTTAATTTTCAATCGAATCTTTTTAACAAGAGTGTGATTCAAGAATTGCATATTCTTATATGTTTATTAAATTTATTTTCAAATTTTATATTAGTTAAATAGTTTTCCTTTGCTGTTTTATGTTTATTGTTGACTTCTTCTTCTACATAAGATTGGAATGAAACAAATTTCAGAATGTTTTTAAAACTATGGCTTGTTTGAAAAAATTTTAATATGAGTTAACATTTTAAAACGTGAAGAGAGTTCATAATTAATAGGTGAAACTTAGTGTGATATCTAAAAACAAAATAAAATAAACCAGTTCAATCTAAATAGCATTTGTTAGTTTAATGGTGAATATTGTTTTTAAAAAATGCAATTTCATTGAAATTAAAACAGGAAAATCGTATAAATGTTGAACTGATTATACTCTAGAAAATATAATTTGAATTATAAATTTACAAGTGCTTTTAATTTATGTGGTGTTTATCGGTTACTTTATCATCACTTCTACATTATTAAAACTTGTACCTTATTATGGTATAAACAAAGAAAAAGAATAAGACATTCTTTTCATTTTGCTATCATTTCTATACTATTCAAAATCATATTCAAACTTTTTAAATAATAATATAAAAAAAGCAAGTTTACCAAATATTAAATTTTTTTGATTGAAATAAAGTTAGGAAACGGAGCTTAATTTGATAAAACAATCAAACAAACATATTATTTATCCAGATGAGCGGAGTTTTCTACAGCATGAAATCGTTGAATACACACTTCTGCATGCTTTGCTGCCACCTGTAAAACATGCTTTTTAAAACATCGTCTGCTGGATCTTTGTTACTGCACGCAAAGATTGGTCATTATAAAAGTGTAATCTATCTCCAAACAGCGGAGGGAAATGACACGGAGAGACAAACACCGTCCACTTTGCATTACTGGAGTCACGTGATGCCGGAAGAGCTTTTATTTTTTTCCCTTTGGAGAGATCCAGAAGGGCAGTGGGACAAACGTTCATGGTCGCTGTGCTGTAAAATCAAGTTTATGGCCGGCCTTTTCATTGTTTTTAGAATCAAATTTCTCTCGCCTTCCATCTCTGCGTTACATTGTGTAGGAATGCTTGCTCGATTAAAAAAAAATTGCCATTATTTTTTACTTGTTCCTAACTCGTTTTTCATGATAGCTAATTCCATTTGCATGTTTTTGTTTTTTTTCCTTTCAAAGATTAATTCCGAAAAGAGTTCGTCTCTCGTGATGTAATTTAGAAGAAGGCGGTGGAGCGTGGAATTGAATTTGTTTGTTCAAAATCGAATACTTAATATTTTGATTAATAAAAAAAATGGAAGATAAAGAGGAAAACATCACCTGAAAAAGGAAATGGGAGTTTGATGGCTAATTCTTATTCACTAACAATGTGTTTAGCTATATTTTAAGAAAAATCGTTATATTAATCAATACAATTGTAATAATGATGGTAAACTCACAAAAATTTATTATTCAAAATAATGGAGTGAAAGATACAAATAAGAATAAAATATTCCATTTCAAAAGAAAATTTAAATTAGAAAATTGAAAATTTAAATCGATTAAGTCTAAAAATATTTTTTTTTAAAAACCAATATACGATAAACTCTTACAGTGAATATATATATATATATATATATATATATATATATATATATATATATATATATATATATATATATACATATATGTGTGTGAATACTTATTAATAAATACGTGAAATTTCAATGTATATTAAAAAAAATGCTTCAAATAAAATTTTTTCCTATTTTTTCAAACATTTTTATAAATAATCATTAATTAATATAAATTTAAAGATCGCAATTTTAAAATGAATTTTCTTAATATCTATTGACTTCATTTTTTTAGTTCAAAATTTTGATGTTTGAATTTTATTAAAATAACAAATGAAGGTGAAGTCGACAAAGTGGTAAGTGGTATGATCAGCCCTTAACATTAATGCAATCAACTATTAATTAGTATATCTTAATGCGATTTTCTCTTCAATTTGGATTTATTCTTCGTTCACGTATCAAAAATATGCAACTTACTATTAAACCCATTATTTAATATATATATATATATATATATATATATATATATATATATATATATATATATACACACACTTAGTCACAAAAGTAAGTATGCAGATGCAGAGTGTATGTGATGATGTCCTATGAAAAAAAACACACCTATGATATTAGAGTTTTCAAATTAACAATTTATTTCGATTACAGCAAAACAGAACTCAATTACAAAATGAAAAATATTTAAAAAATACAAATATTTAATTAGCAAGATGAGCTTAACTTAATAAAGGATGTAATTTACATCATAAAACTAAGTATGCAAATAAAAACAGATACATATATATTGCAAATTTTACAATTTTTGAAAAGAAGTTAGTAATTTTTTGGACAGCCTTTGATTTATATAACAGCTCTCAATCTATGGTTTCAAGAACTGATTTTAATAAATTGTGAGTGACAGAAGATGGTATTTTCTGCCACTCATCCAAAAGGACTTTTTAGATCATTCTTAGTTTTGATGTCCTCTTTCTAATTTGGCGATCGAGATAATCCCACAAGTGTTCAATGGGATTAATATCAGATGACTGTGATGGGGTTTTTAGCTGTTTCCGCACGTTATATAGCAGCAGGTCCCGAACAATCCAAGCAGAATGTTTGTGATCATTATCTTGTTGGAAAGTGAAGGATCGATCGAGTCCCAATTTAGAAGCACTTTGGCATAGACTATTCTTTAAAACATTCAAATAGCTATATTGATTCGTTATTACTTCGATTATAACTAAATTTCTTACTGCAGTTGCTGCCATACAACCCCAAACCATAATCGAACCACCACAGTTCCTCTCATGTTCTTTGGTTATAAAGCTGCATTTGCTTTCCTCCAAACTTCTTGGTGTCCATCTGATCCATGGATGTTAAATTTACTTTCATCTGAAAAAATCACGAAATTCAAAAAATTTCTGTCCTGCTTCACATTTTCTTATGTAAAATCAATTCTCTTTTTGCGATTCACTTTGCTAAAAAATGGTTTTATTCGCATATTTTGACCATGGTATCCTGCCTTCCGCAACACACGGCGAATTGTTTCCGGATTGCATGACTTCGCAAAATTGTTTTTCACATCAGTTATCAATTTTGGTGCACTAATCTTCGAATTTTTTTTTTCACATTTCCAACAATAATTCACTTTTCTCGATCCATGAAAATGTGCGATAGTCCTGATCTTGGCTTGTTTGGAGCATTTCCCTCAGCCTGGAACTTTTCAATGATTTCTTGCACTGTTGCTAGACTTTTGCCTATGATTTTACTTATTTGTCTTTGGGACTTGCTTTCTTTATAGAGCTTTATTATTGCACCTCTTAGATCTTTTGATAATTCTTTTTCACGTGGAGGCATTGATGAATTGTTGATGTACTTAAAGCTCAAACTTACAAGCTTTGTAGCAGAACTTCTAAACTTATTACTGAAATACGAAAAATCACACAAAAAATTTCATTCGGCCTATTTAACAGTCGAAAATTCAGAGTGCATACATACTTTTGTATTTTAATTTTCTACTGGTTGTTAACAAAATTACTCTTAAAGTTTTTTAAAATATAATGATTTGGTTTATTTTTCATTACTTTATGAATTGAATCAGAAGCTATAAACAACACTTTCCAAAATGATACTCTTCTTATATTTATTTGAGAACTAGATCTTTTTCACTTAAGCTATGAGTTGCATACTTATTTTTGTGAGCAAGAGAGAGAGAGAGAGTATATATATATATATATATATATATATATATATATATATACACACACACACATTGGATTGAAAAAATTAAGTAAAAAGAAAAATATAATTCCATAAAAATATTTCTGAATACTGAATCTATTCTAATGTGAAGAAATTTTATCAAGATGATATCATAATGAAGTACTTGATAGTTTGCAATCAGTATTTAAAGAAAAACTGATTTTTAACAATGCATTCAATATATGCAATTTTTCCTTTTGATACATATTATTTGCATATTAATTAAATATTTATCTGCAATAATTTCATTGTGACTTCTATTTACTTACATATCATATTATAAAATGAAGAAGCTATTATATGATATGTTTTCTAAATGTCTTGTAATGTTTTATAAATTTCTTTCTAAGTTCTTAAAAGAAGTTAAAATCATCATTTCATTATTATCTTTTTTGATACATTTTAATCCAATTTTAAGTTGCATATTTTGAAAATTTTAAGAAAATTTCTCCAAAAACATTTTTTTATTTTTACAGATATATGTTTAATACGTATCACACTTAAAAATTTTATTTAAGAAATAAAGGTTATTTTAGTCCAATAAAAGATGATTGAATGGCCTATTTGATTGGTTATTTATACCTGAAAATATATGCTCTGAAACAATAGCTTAATAACTATTTTTCTGCCTAAATATCTTTCAAAAGCATCATACTAACAAAATATCTTTGTTTTGGTCATTCAGCGTCGAAGCTGTTTACGAAAGAAAGTTTTGGTTTCCGTAATTGAGTATTCTATTTGAATCTATACTTTAATGTATAAGACATCACTTTATGAAGAACCTCGATTTTGAAAAACGAGTTTTCTGAGGTAATAAAGTTATTCTTACAGAAAAAAAAATGATATTGCCTTCATATCAACTTATTTTTTCTAGAGTGGTTTCAAAGGAATCACGTGCATGAAGAATTGTAAATCGATAATCATCGAAATTGTAGTTGATTAATTTTTAGACATTCACAAAATAGTAAATTTGTAACTTTTAATATGTCTCAATTATACATTGAGAAGAATATAATTTGAATTTTGGGTGAGAAGCGATTGTATGAAAATAGCATTGCCCGCAAACTAATTTTTAAAGAAGAAAACGAAGATGTATTTATTTAAAAACAATTCAAATGAATGTACTAAGTACCATAGTTTAGTTTTTTGCGAATGCAGTGAAATTTTATGATTAAGTATTATTTTAAATGAACACTTTTTCAGCTTTAGAATGACACCACTTTAAATAATAAGATACCTTTACCACAACTGGAGTATCTTGAAAATTTTAGAATGAAATAATTTTAATTAGATCAATTATATATATATACTTTTAGAAAGTAAAGATTTTAAACTGATTTATAGACTGATGAGAAGTTCTTTGAAGCTGTGTGTGTGTGAAGTATTTCTCCTTTATGTGTTTTTAATTTTGTCTTCTAACTTCAAATTTTAGTGATTCCTTTATCATTAAAACTGCTTAAAACATGTGCGAGAGATATAAATAGAATAAATATTTATATTTGTCATATTTTTTACATTTGTCACAGAAAGAGTGTTATACTTGGAGTTTAAAAAATAAATTAAATAAAAAAATTAAATGGAACAAAAACACCTACATATTGTTTTATTTCTAACCAATTTTCTTAAAACGCATATTTTAAGAATTAACGAAGTTTTAAGTTAAGTGTTACTAACAGGTTTAATTCTATGTTCAATAATGGTAACCAAAATTTTTTCTCGTAATAATATTATTTTTTATTCTTTATTATGTTTAGTTTAGTAAAAGAGATCACTCCTATATATTTAGTTCAATATTATGAAATAAAAAATAAATACAGAATGATACATATATTGATTTGATTTTAAGTTGCACAGTTACACAAAAGGAAATATAAATTTTACGTATCGATTTAATAGTATATAACTGTGTGAGATATTAAGACAAATTATTTTGAGCCAGACTTCTATGATCTAATTTTAGTTGTTGTTGTCGTGTGCCAGCTAGGCTGGCATTATAGGGTGTGCTGCTCCACTTTTCGAATTGAACCATATTTTGATGTGGAATCCAACTTCCTCAGTACACACTTGCCATAGGAACCCTTTTATAGGGTAGACAACCATTCATACAAGGAAAGGACAAAGACAGGAGAGATAGAGAGAGAAAGTACATCTATGCTAGAATCGGGATTCCAACCCAAGACCTCCCTATCCGCAGTCAGGCACGCTGCTGACTAAGCAAGTTGGGCGGCATCTCATCTTAGTATTCCCATTTGAATGGAAACTCAATCGCTAACAATTAGGTAAGATGGTCCGTTTCAAAGTCGGAGCATTTTTGAATCAAACAATTCTTATATACATGAGCAGCAGATTTTGTATATAAGAATTGTTTGATTTCATTCAATATTGTTTGTGTTGTCAATTGAGAGAATGAGACCAACAATTTTTTTAACATCAAATATTCTAAATTTATTCCAAAACGAGTATTTGTATCAACTGTTTTCTTCTCATACTCTATTGCCGAGCTGAAAGATGGTTTAAACCAAATAGCTCATATGCGTTTTTAAATATTGAAATATTATTGTTTAAATATTTCTAAGCATTGTTTAAATATTTATGAAATAAAAAGGTATCTTATACCTTTTGAATATTGCAAAATATTATGTTGAAATATTTATCAATTTTCAAAAACCAATGTTTATAAATGTTGAATTCAGATATTAAGGGATACAATTTTCAAATGTTATTAAACCTTCCTTCCTCTTGAAACAATTTTAATTAATTTATTTTTATAAGGAACTATAAAATTATATAAATGAAAATAACCATTAAGAAAAAGAATTTTCCTGTATAAACATATTCTGCAGAATAAAAGAATACACCTCTACATAAGAAAGTTCTGCACGTCTTAAAAAATATCTAGTAATTTGCAGTTACGTATTATTTTTCTTCTAAATCAATAAAAACCAAGTGACTGAAGAACCACAGGGAATAATGAGAAATGAAGTCCGATATTTAAATTTGTCAATATTTACCCTTAAAAAATACACATTTGCAATATATATATAAATAATCAAGAATCAATAAGCAATGAAAATAATAAGAAAATTTAAATAAGAATAACAAGAAAGTTCAAAAATATATCACAAAAATTAACTAAAATATAACCAACTAACTGAGAAATTTATTCCATGTTGATTTCCAATAATAATAATACCAGGAGTAAATGAGCTTGTTTCAAGTACTATTGTTCGAAAGCAGCGTGTTTCGATCTATTTATTTCTTTTTGCTCCTATGATAATTTTTAATAGCGTACTTTTCTTACCTTAGCTTCTTTAATTCTTTCTAAAGAAAATCAAGAAGAGAATGCAAAAGACTTCAGGTTTCAAAATGTCGAACAAAAATCCACTTAAGAAAAGAACTGTATTTGTTAACGCGAAAACACACAAATTCCTTTTCATTTTTATTATTTTCCAACATCGTTGCCAATAAACATCTATAAAAATTAATGGACATCAGAATTTCGAATGGAAAATATCAGACGATTTTGAAAATTTCTGACCGCAGAATTTTATTTTTAAAAATGGATTTAGGACTATAAGAAATCTCTCTCTCTCTCATGTTTTTCTTAAGAATTTTAAGATTATCTTTCAATTGTTGAATATCAAGAACTTTAGAGAAAGATGATGTTTTTTTTTTAATTTTAAACTTTAGAAGAAAGGTTTTTCTTTAAATCACTGACAGTAATAATATTATAATATGATTATTTTAATTATATTTATTATTATAAAAACAATATTTAAAAAAGAATAATTAAAAGAATAGAAGATATTTCATAATAACGAGAAACATAAACTTATCTAAAATGAAAAGTATTTATTTCTTGAAAAATCAGATTCGGTTTTCTTCAAATATTGGAGTCCAGTTTTCTTTTAACACGAAAAACACATTAATAGAATTCAAGTGTCCCCTAGTATCAAAAATTTCTCACTACGGTAATTTTAATAATTCTACATTCGCAAAGAATTGTGTTTAACGTTTCTCTTAATAACTTTGTTTTATTATCACAATAAAAGAAACCCGCATTGTGAAATAAGAAAAAAGTTATAATTATTTTATAATTTTTTATAATTATTTTCAGTTTGTATTTCAATTAATTTTTCCATTTAAAATAAAGAATCACATTGAAGCAAATAATTTTAATTTTAGAAATAGTCTTTCAAAATTAAAATATGAGTATTTCTGCAATTTTTTTATGGAATATTTTTTTTAAAATTATATGTTAATGTTAATATTTGCAATTTTAGTTCCGAATAAAATTGTCATTTGTATTTTATAATGTTTAAATTTTTCAAAATATAAAGTAATATAACTAATTGTAAAAACACGTGCATTTATGTATATAAATATAGTGTATTGTATTACTTAAAATATTATATTTCTATTCAAAATTAATATGGAGAAAAATTATATGATCCTTTTATTTTTATGAAAAATCGTATGTTCAATTCTAAATATTCTTATAACTATAAAACGGAAAGAATTTTGATTTTTAAAAGAAACATTGATATTTTAAATTTATCAAAGTATGTGATATTTATTTGTAAAAAAAATAATAAATCGTGATATTTATAGGTCAAATTTAGAACTGTACAAAATTAGCTCATATTCTCTCTATCTATCTCTCTTTTTTTACAATTATATAAGGTCAAATACCTATGCTCGGTATATAAAAATATTCTCTGTCTATTATCCTGGAGTCAGTGTTGATGTTTAAATCAGCAACATTGATTCCATAATAATCTATAGATGGCATTAAGCGCTTCCCTCAAAGATGAGAATGAGGTTTAAAACCTACATAAATAATATATAATGTATTGATTTTCTCTGAAATTGCCGAAAAATGATTTAGATAAATTTAACTATAAATTCTAAAGAAGCGATATTAGCAGATAATTGATACTTTTCGTTTATTATTCTAAAATTAAATTTTAATTTGAGGATGAATATTTAAATATAAAAAATATTTTGTGAAACACTTATAAATAATAATAATTAGTAGTAATAAATATAATTTTCCTTATTATTTTTGGATAAAACTGAAACTGTATTTTAATAATAATTATGACAAATATCGTTCATTTGTAAAATATCATTTAGAAATCTTTCTTAATTTAAATAGCAAAATAACGCCAGTCTTTTAATTGTTTGCAATTTTAAATACGATTTTATATTTAGCCTGTTTTGAAGACAGAAATTTGTACAATTCAAAAAATAAATAACAGATGCTAAATGCAGCTGCCACATCAAGTACCATAATTTTTTTTTACCTTGAGAGAGTTCACAGCTAGCATGTCAGTTTAAAATTAGATATAGATGTAACTCTTATTTTTCTCACTCTTCAAAATATCCATTCCAAAACAAATTTGACATTCGTCAAAAGCATGGTTGAAGGGTTCGTCAAAAAGCAATCCTTTAGGTGCTTCTTCAAGACTGGCGTTTGAGGTAAGCACCGGAACTAAAGACCGACTCATGCTTAGTTAACTTTGTTATTGAAGACTATCTTGGCGGAAGCTGTGGGTGGGACGATTTCTCTCCTTCTATAGGTGAAGGAGTGAGTTTTTTTTTTCTTCCACCGAATAAAATCACCATAAGAATTGCACCTTTCATTTATTCAGCTCTGTATTTTTCATTTATTCAGAATTCAGCTAAGCATTCATTTATTCAGCAAAGCTGATACAATTTAGTATTGGAAGTCGACAGCCACGCTTTCTCTGAATTTCAAATACTGCTCTGTTTTCATGTAGTGCTATATTTAAAGAAAGTCCTATATTCATGGTTAAGTATTGTAATGTAATATAAATTACTAAACAAAAATAATAATGCGTGAGTTTGATTACCATGCTAAGAGGAACTAAGCCTGTAACGGACTTACAAACAAGATTTAGTAATGTAACAGAATTTAATGTGATTAAACCATTATAAGATGACCATTACCACAAACTGATATCACATTTGATGAGAATATATATATATATATATATATATATATATATATATATATGTATATATATATATATATATATATATATATATATATATATATATATATATATATATATATATATATATATATATATAGGTATTTATATTTGGTACAAAGCCTTTGGTAAAGATAAGTTTTTCCATTTATATAATTATTCATTTTTTTTGATTAAATGTTCATTTGTTAAGACATGATTAAGTTTCATTTGGTACTTAAGTTTTCATATCAAATTATTGTAAAATAGACAACGAATTTTTTTTATGAAGAAAATGTTGTTTTTTTTTTATTTAAATGCTTGCAAATGAATTAAACTTACAATGTAAATCTTTCTTATACCAAATATTTCATCAAGAATTATAAATAAATAAATATATTTATGTTTAAAGTTGTGCTCCGATATTTCTCATATTATATTAAAATAATTTGTATTATTGATTGAGGAGACGGCTTCTTTTTATTATTATTTTGGATTATGCATTATAAAATATTATAATAAATATTTCATAAATTCTTACAGTCAGAAGAATTTTTATACTTTATTTTTTTATCGTTATTGTGTTCGTTTATTATTATAAAGTAAAAAAAAAAAATGTTATGCGCTTAACATAATAAAATGTGTTTGTCTCCATTTCTTATTTTCTCTTTTATTCTACTAATTATTGTTATCTTATTTAGTCAACCAATTATTATTTTCTCATTTATTTTACCAATTATACTTTTGTAACATCGAGTCTCATTTTGTTGATTCAGATGCTCAGGTTTGAAGATTATAACAATAATAAAACAACGAAAAATTTTAAATTTTCTTTTGAGTCATTTCAACATATTGATTTAAATACATAATTTATTTATGAATACCAAACGTTTACTTTAAATTTGCAGAAACAGTCGATTTCCCAGCAAAATATATTTTTGAAGGAATCATATGATTTTCTATACTCAATGAGTGTCGGATTTGTTTAACTCCTTTAAATCTTAAATCTTATTTGGCATTTAATTGAGATAAAATGATTTGATTCCTATTAGATTAGATTCACAGTGATAAAACTACACCCAATTTTTTTTAAGAGTGTAAATATATGCAGCATTTCTTTGAAAAAAGAAGACCAAACTCAGAATCTTTAACTACCGAATTCAGGTTTATGAAATCCAGAATCCTATGATGATCATCACCTATTTTTTTAAGTTGAAGTTTTTTCTCAATAGATATACAGTGTTTAAAATCTGTATCCCTTGAATAAATATCCACTGTAAAAAAATAAATTTTGATGATTAATTAATTCGTTTTTTTCCGCTTTTCTTGAAATTTTCATGATATTTAGTCTATATTTTTATACAAATTTGAAATTCTGTGATATTTTTAAATTCAATTAACCTCAATTTTCTTAAACTATAATCAGAGGATCCCTACAAGATCCTACTATCAATATTATAGGCCACTTATTTTAATGTGACATCCTCTTATTTAGCAAATTGAATTCAAGTAATCACGCTTTTTAAATGTTGCTAAATTCTTTAGATAAATAGACGTCACGGTTACATGAAATAGGTCAATAATAAAACTATAAATATATTTATATAAATAGTTAAATAAAACGAAAATAAGCAGATGTAAACCTAAACCAGCAAAAGACTTAACTAAAGTTACCTTGGAAATATTACTTCAAAACCATTTGTGTATTTTCTAGTCATAAAATATTTATGGTTAGTTTTGACGAAAGAGAGGAATGCTTTTTGCCCATAGTGAACTCGCTATGATAAATTTTAAATTACATTTATCTCTATTTATTTTTATTTATATATTAATTATTTCCCAGATAATTCCTAGTTACCACGGGTTTGCATATATTCCAATTAATTACAGTTTTGGGATATTTCGGTCTTTGAAAAATTTGTTTCAGCAATTTGTTTTATCACTTTTTTCTCAAGTAAAAGCTTAAAATGAACAAACATTTTCTGTGTGTATAAATTTGAAATTTTAAAATTTACAATGTTTGTTATTCTTAACGAGTGTGTGTGTGTGACGTTACAATATCATACCAAATCAAAATATGGCGGACTCTGCTGAGGTAAAACGAAAAGATACCACTCTTGAAAACAAAATTGAAAATTGAATTTGAAACCTGTACGCTTTACTTTATTTCAGTTCCTTATATTTAACAAAATAAAAATATGAAATTTTGCACTATTCTTTCTAAAAATATCATGAAAAATTGGTTATTGAATCCGTTAATATCACTCTATAATGTGTTAAAATATTACACTAATTATTAACTTTTTTTATTTCGATAGTGTGTAATTCACTAACATGAGATTGAACAAAATTAATAAAAGATTATCAACTGATATCTTTGCGCAAACATAATTTGAAAACCATTTCTTATGTAATAAACTACTTTGAATTAATTTATTTTAAATTATCATAAACTTTACCCAGCTTGAATTTCAATAATAATCTCCCATTTGTGTTTGTGTAGATATCCTCATTAAATCTTGAAAAACTTAATGTGCACAGTACTTATTAATCTGGTAATTAACTGATTTGCTGCTGTTAATAACAGGAAAAATGTTATACACACTTTTATTATACTCAATTTTCATGGATAAGTTTCAATGGTTTCCATATCGTTAAATTTAAGAAGTTGATTGTTGAAAAGTTCATTCTATTAATTAATTTTTTGACTGTGTTTGTTGGTTATATTTTGATTTTTAGATATCTAGAAATAAATAAATGTTAATTTCCTTAACTGTAATAACATTCTTAGTTGTTTGATTCTTTCTTTGCTTTATCACTAATTTATATTTTATTTTATCGCATCAACCTGCTTATTTAGGTATTGGGAATTAAATAATATTATGTTGATTAAAGTTCCCAAAAATGATTATTATTTTTTCAGCAAGGATATTATTTTAATGAGTGTTTAGTTGGTAATTTGATGATTATTTACGTTATTAGGAAAATGAAACAATTTTCGTCACTTTTAACGGATTGGACTATCTAATCTGCACACTATTCAAGTAATCCGCAGAGTATCTTCCTCACTTTATCAGTATATATTGGTAATTTATACTGGTAAAGTGAGGAAGATATTTTACATATATTGATAATTTATTAACTTCTTCCGAGAGTATTCCGAGTAATCTCGGTTTTTTTTAAATTGTACTCGAGATAATTCGGGTTTAATATTTGATATTATTAAGCTGTTGATGTAACAGCTTGTGGCGTTCCATTCTAGTTTTAAATGAAGAAAATATAACGTGTGTGAACTCTCATTCAGAATTGCTGTCTAATTTGCATTTCCATTGAATGTTTGTTAGAGGTCACGGAATCAATATGGTGACCTCGCCAATATGCACCCTTTCTTTAGGAAGTCTCTTCAGACTTATCCACCCTCTCACCCGTTCTTTTTTTTTTCCAGTTAATACAGTTAAGATATGCATTTCCCCCCATTTTTCTGTAAGTCTCAGTCCTTTTACCCACCCGCTATTTTAAAAAAAAAAAAAAAAAAAAAAAAAAAAAAGTTATCGACAATAAAAAAAATATTCACAGGATGAATGAAAACAACGACCACTTTCTTACTAAGATGCTACATTCTTAAAAAAAAGGAATATGATTCTCGTATTTCGACTAAAAGAAGCTGTCACTCTCACAAAGCGACTTCGAGAAATCTCCAAGAAGAGGGGGCGGTTGGGACACCGGAAGAAACTAACTCAGCAGGCGCTTTTGAAATATCTTTTCAAATGCCTCCTGAGTTTGTTTATGATTACCCTTCTGCATCCGCGCTGATCCGGAAGAAAATAAAGTTCAAAAGGGGCAGAAAAAATACAAATCACATTCAGTTGGATGTTGAAAAAAATCAACCTGTAAGAAGGGGTACCATTGAAATTCGATATTCAATTCTAAGGTCATCGGGCTGAAAAAAAACTTTTTTTTTTCCTTTCGAGAAGTCACTGTTACAAAGAATACTGATTAATGAAGTTTACTCTCAACATTGATTGACTTAAATATCAAGATATAATTCAAAATCTTAACTTTTATATAGTTTAAAATAAAATAATGTTAATATTATCAGTTGATCAGCCGGGGATTGGAAAAAAATTATCAGTTTAGAATTTAAATTATCTCTCCAAAAATTTCATTAGTATTACAGTTGATATTATAAGCCAGATGCTAATCTGAGTTACACAATTACAGGAAATTATTTTAGTAAATTATAGAAAAAAAATATGTAGCTAAATATATTTACAAAAAATCTAATTCTCTAAAAGTTTTTATTTTATTAAATAATTATATTTTTATTCATTCTTAATATCAAAATTAGGCAGTGTTCTTTACCAGACATAATCGTAAAGATGTCTGAGTTTACTGCGGCTCGATTGTTTGTTTTATTAATGTTGTACCTCTTTATTTTCAATTAATGTGTAACTTAATGAATATTCGATATGGTGTAAGAGCTGTTTTTGGCACACAATGTTTAATTTGACCTTTAACTACAATTTTTAAAGCGGATTCTGAAAATCATCCTGTTTGAGCATTTCTTTTGGATTCCAGAACGATATATTTTTTAAGGTACTTAATAGCATCATTTTTCATAGTATAGTTTGGACCTAAATATGCATCAATTTGTGGTATAAAAGTAGGGAAATGACAATAAGAATATAACTCTTGTTTACAGAAATTCGAATGGTTTAGGAAAATAACTTCTTATTTGGTGTATAGTTTTCATTCTTGAAGGAAAACTGCTTTATTTGAAGTCTTTGTCTGTTTCACGAGATTTTATGCAAGTATTATTTGTAAGAAATGATGAAGCTACACATATATTTTGTATTTGATATTCATCACATTTATCGATAAATCAATAAAGTTTTTAAACTCCTTATCTACCGTTTATATTTAAAAATATCAATTGAACACTTGGTGTTTAATTGTAGCATTTGTTATATTTTATTGTTCTTTCATGATATGCACTATTTATGCAGTGAATATCATTGTTATGCTATATTTTTAATAATCAAGAATTATTATCCCTCCTATTTAGTTTCGCTATGCTGTTATTTCATGTAAAATAACAGATGTGGCTAATATATCCTGAAGCCAACTCGATGATGTTTTTCGCAATAAGAGAAGGCGCTTGAAATGGCCAGGTGTATTTAATATTCTCTTTCAATCAACCGTGGGCTGCAACTTTTTTTTAAGGGAAAAAAGTCTTCAGGAGGACTTCTTGATCTTTGACTTGAGAAGGCCGAAGAATAATTTGAGGGAAAGAGTTCTTGTGAAGTGTTTTGGACAACTCCTTCTTTTATAGTAGTAAAAGGGGGGAAAAAAAGAAGAAGGCGAGAGGTGGACTAAAGGCGATTTCCTTCTTGCAACCACAGGGAGGAAACTCCCACTCTTCGACGACTAAAATAGAAAATTTCAGGTCCATCCCTCTGGTAGTCTGAAGTGCGCGTGTTCCATCTGTGCTTGTTCCGCTGGAGTTTGTTTACCTTGCTTGTAACTTCATTTCTTAAAAAAAAAAAAAAAAAAAAAAGGTACATAAATTAAAAGTAAAACATGATTAATCATAAGACTTCAAAAAGATTAAGATATTTTTTCAACTTTGAAATGAAAAATTATAATAAATTAAATATTATTATCAAAATCAATCATTGCTGATAAACATGAGTTATGCAATATAAAAGAAACTTATTAGATATTTATCTGTGTGATCAGGACTAACTTAATACATCTTGACTACCAAATGCTATTAAGGAAATAATGTATGGAATCAGATTCAATATGTTAATAAAAAAGTTAATATAACAGAATTGTCTCTTATCCCTCTTTTGCCAAAATGTCAGGTGAAGGATTAGTGCTTTGGAAAAAAGATTCCCATAGATTCGAATCTCTCCTCGGAGTTGGGTGTTTGCTGTGATTTGAATCCTACATCAAACTATTGGTCCAATCTAATTATCCCTCGTATATTGAGCAATAAACAAATAGAATTTCTCACTCTTTCATAAACTTGGATAAAACTATCATATAGTTTATACATTAAAATTACTCACTACATTAATATTAAAAATAGCTTGACAATGTGTAGTGGACAACTAACAACTTAAGGCTGGATAAGGCACTTTAGGGTCTACTATGTAATTTGATTTTCAATAGGATTTTTTAAAAATAGTGACCCGTATTTATGAGTCACAAAGTTTAAAAACTCAACAAACTTCCAAGCATCTACTCCGACAGACTTTGATATCATGACAGACTTTGACCTGAGAGCCGACAGCCATTGTATGGTATTTTAATGTCCACAGAGTAAATTATTTTCTGGTGGGATTTTCTATGGATAGTGGGCCGATTTTAGGCATCCTAAAGGAGGATACCCGGAAAACTCCTAAAACTTCCAAGAAGAAAACCACACAAATGTGCATGCTGTGAACAGAAGTTCAACACCTTTCTCCAGTTGTTCAACAGTAGTTGGAGTCGAACCCAAGACATTATGTTCCAAGCAGGGATGTCCTACCACTAAATCTTAGTGAGGCTGTGGTAGCTTGGTTGATTAGAGTGTTGCTTTCATTATCGAAAGGTCGTGAGTTTGAATCCTAGCTGAACCGAAGATCCGTCAAGTTCACTAAAGGCGTCTGGGGCATGTTAAATATGTCGCTGTCTCAATGACCTCCAAATGAAATGATACCTCTGGACTGGTAAGTAAAGTATTTGGGGTTCCTGCAAGGCCTTTGCTTCAAAATTACGAAAGCTCCACCCAGCTGTTTCTAAGTAATGGTAAAACCCAACTCTAGGCTAAGTGCAGTATGCTAGTGCAGCAGCAGCAACTAAACCCTGATGAACTTACACGCTAAACGTACTTCCATGCAAATGGTAGAAAGCAACATGTGTCTGACATTTTTCAACAGTGAACTGGGATAGAATTCGGGTCCCTTCGCTCTAAAGTTATAGGGAGAACTAATTTAAAAAGATAACCGTACTTTTTTTTATTAATGATACGTTTGAACCTATTTTAACATGAAACTTTAAAAAAAAATAAAATAAAAAAAATTTTTTTTATTATACACGTTGATAAAATATGCTATTCTACAAAAAATCTGGTGAAACGAAATGTTTATATTTAGATTTAATTTTTCATTAAAAATATCGTTATTAGACGCACATGACTTCCAATTACTTTTTCATGCCATGTTTTTACATTCAAAACATATCAAACATATATAATAAATCACTTTAATTTAAGTAATTTTATTTTACGGTATATATCTATATCTATCTATCTATCTATCTATCTATCTATATATATATATATACATACTTTTTTGTGTGTGTTTAATTTTCTACATCAATTTACTTAGTATGTTGCATTTATGTTCATTTTTTTATTTAATTTGCATGTTAAATTTAAAATAAATTAATAGGCAAATAATAATAAATTCAAAGTCCTGAGTAAATTCTTGAAGTATAAAAAAGGATTAAATACAGTAAAGTAAAATATAAAAGTATTTAAATTGAAGGACTATTATGAATGTTCGAATTCTCTAAACATTAAGACTATAAGCGTTTTGAGTTACCGTAAAGAGATATGATAAATTATATGGTTAGATATATTCAGGATACATTATTAGATCATTACTGAGTTAAGAATTATTAAAACATTTTGAGATTCTATGAATTTTCACACGGTTTTTTCTTTTCAGCTAAATACATTTAAAAAATATAGAAAAATCACAAAATTAAGAACAAAATTATATCTTCTTTAGCAAATGAAAAAAGATCAATAAGCTGATATGTCGCATATGAATTCATAAATATATATTTACGATATTCTTAAATTTCTTCTCACTTTCTACAGAGGTCATTTTTGATTTATTTATTGCAAAATTAAGTTCTATTTTTTCCTTATTACGTTTATTAATACATTTCTACCTCCTTTTAGAATAAATATTAAAGAGTTCTTTTTTTTCATGAAAATATAAATCTTCATCTCTGAATTTTTCAATCAAATTGAATCAATCACACACCTTTTGAAAAACATTAGTATTTAAATGTGCTTAAGAAACATGCTTTGTAATTAATGTCAAGATATATTCGAATCTTTCCTTGTTTCAAATTACTTTCATTGTTACAAAAGTCATGTTAAGTTAAGTAAACGCTTTGAAAAATGATACTATCATTAAATGAAAACTTCAAATATCTTAGAGAAAGGAGACATTTATATATTTTAGTTATATTTTAATGAATGCGTGTGTTATGGGTTAAAAGAAAATGAAATGAAAAGAAAAGATATTTTAAACTAACTATTTTAGCTCTTATAATTTCCTAAAATTGCATTATAATAATAATTTCTAATTAAGGAATGGGTAAATACTAAAAAATTGTAAAACTAAATAATTATAAATATATAGCATTAAATAAACTCAACATTAAAGTAAAACATTTTAATAACCAAATAAAATATAATAAAAACAAATAGTTAAACGGAACAAACAGGAAAAGAAACAAAACTAGAACTGTCATAGTGATGGAAACCATAAAAAAGCGAAAATTTTTAATAACTCAATAAAATGAAATGTTAACAAATAATAAAAAACAAACAGATAAAATAGTAACGGTAAGCAATTAAGAGCCATTGTAGTAAATGAAATCATTATAAAAAAATAAAAATGTTTAAGGAATTATAAAAAAATGAAAATAAATTCACATTTTTTTACTTTAATAGAAGCATTTTTACTTATTCCTTCATATTATGCTATTCAAAGTTTTAATGTCACTGGAATCTTTGGATGTACGTAAAAAAAGAGTTCTAAATCTAGCTGCGTGGCCAAATTTTTTGGTTTATTTAACAACACAAAAATTAATTTGGTACGTATATGAAATTCCGTGGACCAGGAAAAGTAACGCGAATTCCTCCAAATTGACAATAAAATTTCGTATTTTATGAGAATTAGAATAGAAAATTAACTTCAAAAATGAAGTTAATGTTTTACAGCACGTTTGCAGTTATTTATGACGCAGTTTATTTGCAAAATTAATCATAAATGTGCTTTATATTCATTAAGTTAACAACAATAAAAAAAAAATAAAACACTTAAAAAAATAACATTTTACTGGTGATCGATTGTGTGTATTTGACAAAAAATTTTCTACTATTGGCGAAAAATTGTGCTGCTTGGCGCATTTTTTTGCTCATGTCGATGAGATTTTAAACAAATACCATTAATTTATATGAATATCTACCGTAGCTTAAAATAGTAAACATTTTTTCAATTATTAAGTGAAAAGAATTCGATTAAAATCTCCTAATTTATAACATATGTAGTTCTTAAAGTAAATCTCAACATAAAGCGAAAATTATAGTACTGTGAAAAAAGCGCGAAGAATTAAAAGCAATGAACTCCATAAAGAGTTTCGAAAAGGCTTTCATCTAACTGGGAAAACATTTCTTTTTACTATTTCAATATTTAATTTTATATTTGTGTTCATTTAAGTTAAAAACAAGAAGTACTTTGCAGTAATTTACTGATTTCTTCACATAAATTATTCTCTTTTTAGGTGTAATAGATTTTTTTCATATACATATTTTCAAGCGTGGGCTGGATTGTAACAAATATCCGGAGAATACATGCCAAAACCATTAACATTCGGGATCTAGGATGAAAAAAAAAATTTTTTTAATCCAAACACCGAGTCGTTTTCCTATTAGACATAGAAATAAAATCAAGATTACTATTCAAGTTGTGATTAGTTTACATATCTACACTATTGTATTCAATAATGAACAACATAAAGATTAAAAAGTTATGTATCTCAAATATATTTTAATTTTATTCCATAGCAATTTAAAAAATATCGACAAATGTGTCTATAAAAAATTATGTTATAAAAATAACAACACAAGTTTATTTTTTAAATAACTATATTTTAAGCAGTTAAATCAAACTGGGTTTCTGGAATTGGTGCATCTTGTGTGTTCAAGGTTCAAATAGCTAAAAAACTTAATAGCATTCTGTTGTTTACATTTTATTAGTTATCAAGTTTGTTTATTATATATATATGTGACCTGATTAAACAAACGCTTATTTCACTCTTTGTCGTGTCTCCTGGTGCAGAAAAGTTAATCCTGTTTTGAAATTCTGTACGTCAACTTTTCTCTTGGTTTTTTAAAAGTATGGATCAAATTTTATAAAATATTCCCAATCTCTGGTAAATAACTAGATTTTATGTAATAATATCCAACATAAAATTTGTTTTTATTTTCAAAACCGAAATGAAATTTTGGTATTTAGGTATTATCAACCGGACCTTTTTTTCAATAAAAATTATGTCTCTAAATATTCGAAAATAACTTCATTGAAACAAGCTGAAGAAAAATTTATTTTCATCTCGTGTTTCAATTTTTTAATCATAAATTAAAAATTTGCGTACAGTAAAAATATTTTAAACGTGAACTTTTTTTTTTTAAACATGACTGGAATCTGAAACCAGTTCCCAAAATCATGGTTTATAATAAAACTATATAAATTATAATTGAGGATAAAAAGCTACAAAATGTGAAGGGGCATTTACTTTTCACGGGAAAAAATCGATGGAATAATATGTACGTACCAAAACATTTTTGATAATATCTTACAACACCTTGAAATACAAACCCTTTTTCATTAATTAGTATCAAAAGATTTATCTGTCTCATAATTTGTCTTCCAAATTACCACAGGAATTGCGTATATTAAATTACAATCCTAAAATGTGTGTGTGTGTAGTTAATGAGATGGGCTGGATATGTAGCAAGAGTGAACAGCATTAAGAGTTTTTATTGCAACCACCTTCAATAAAAAAAACCAAAAAGAAGGATCAAAAAGAGATGGAAATATTTTATGGATGATAAAGTTACCACTCTAAAAGTGAAGAACTAGATATGAATTGTTGGCAGAAAGGAAAAATGGGAAAATCTATATAAAATCTAGATTTACAAAAGGCTATCGTACGAATGCTGCTTCTGCTGATGAAATGAGTAATTATATATGGAATGATACGCTATCTTGAACAATATCTTGACTATTTTGCAAGCAAACATCGGAAACACATTTTTGACAAACTGGATTCAAACAATCAATATATCTTAACTGTAACAAAAGCAAATGAATTGTTCTTCGAAGATTTTTTGGTAAATTAGATGACAGTTAAATGATAAAGTGAATTTATGGGATTATACCAGGTAATAACATTACTAACAATTGACAAAAAATGTAATTAACCCGAAAAAATGTACCAATATTGAAAGCTTATTTCAAAAATTAGGTAAAAATAAAAGATTTGTAAGGCAAGAAGGCGAATTAAGACTGAGTTGACTACTTCAAGAGCGATAATCCACTGGTAAAACGGAAGAGTTCGTAATTCTATATATGCCTATGATGTAATACATAAGGTATATACAATGTTTGAAGTTTCATTTTTCTTAAATTCATTTTATTTCACTTATCCAAGAGTTGTAATAATTGACTAATTCATCAGTTTTGTATCAGAAGAGGTTCAATTGCATTTATATCTATCTATCTATATCTATCTATCTATCTATCTATATATATATATATATATACTTCAAATTTTCCAAATCGATAGGAAATTTAAAATGTCTTGATATTTTCCAATGATTTATAGTGGCTACTCGTCATCTGTGTTAAATGTACGCTATTAGTATTATTATCCGTGATAAATATACGCAGTATTATAAAATATAGTCCAAAAGTAATACAATACAATGTCAATTTTTTAATCACATTTTTTGGCGAGTAGTCATTTTAAAATATTCAGTAATTATTATTATAATTGTTCTACATATTATAGAAAAATGAATTTGTTTACATTATAGAAAATGTGTATATGTGTATATAAAAATGCTTATATCATAGAAAAAAGAGAATCATTTAAAAAAAAAAAAAAAAGTTTTTTTTAATGGTGTTTGCAGGAAAACAAAATTTAGAAAAGCCTGTTCATATGAATTATTAAAATGATTTGGCATCAGGCATGGCACTTGGGCATCAGAATATGACAGAAATAAATTTAGACCATGTAGGTTTTTAACTATACTTGGCGTACTTCACTATATTTTTCCTTTCCTTTTAATAATTTTTCTCGAAGCAAAAGATTATAAGTTCGATTCTACTTAATGAATTTATTATATTTCTGGTCTTTGTAACAATAGAAAAAAAATATTGCATTTAGAACAGTTATCAAAATAAGCAGATTTGATAAATGTTCTAAAAAATTTCTATGGATATTTATTCCTTTCATATGATAGAAGTTTGGTTTGTTTGTTTGTCGCTCAACGGTCATTTTTTGCACACAAGGGCTAATTAGACCGGGACCTACGGCTTAAAGTGTATTCCGAACCACTACAAACATCCATGCCAAAGGTGGGATTCGAATCCACGAACTGTTGAGCCGAAGGGAAGAGCGCTAACCATTAGGCTACCAGCTCGGCGATATGATAGAAGATTATTACTACAGACAATTAAAACTTAACAAAATCGAAATGATTTGAGTATCTATAAATAATTTTTATACATACATATATATATATATATATATATATATATATATATATATATATATATATATATATATATATATATATATATATATATATATATATATATATATATATATATATATATATATATATATATATATATATATATATATAGTATATATATGCAGATTAATATAAAGTCTTTATATAAGTATATATATATATATATATATATATATATATTTCAACCAGAATTTCCATGAGCAAAATTATAAAATCATAAAAGAGAAATTTATTAAAGTATAATGGAGTAACAAATTACAAATATTTAAGGAAGCTTATTTATTCTGAATAAAATGGAACCAAAAGATGTGTTACTAAGCGCTAAATTTAAGCATAAATTGCTATCATTATTTACTGACTGTCATTAATTAATTCAGATTAAAATTTGATAATTGGCGATTGTATAATTTTTGTCAATATAGGTTTATCAAAATACTCACAGTTGCTTAAAGTAAAGAACTAAAATTGGTTTCCTTATTTTTTTTTCTGTTGTTTAGGAAATTCCCTGCGATGTACGAGCGCACCTTTCTGTAAAATTCAACCGTTATTTTCTTGTTTACAACAAATAATCCTCGGAAAGGAAAACAGTGCCTACAGCTGAATTTGATTTGTTGGTACAGAAAGGGTCTTCCATTGTACAATGTATTTACATTTTCTGTGTTTGCTGAAGGTTAGGTCTGATCTAAACATGAAGACAAGAGATTATAATCCTACAGAAATTCAAATCGTTGGTTCTGAATCTGAATTTCACGTAGTTACCACCTGTTGATTTTAGAGTGCTTCATAGCATTTTTTTTTTCATACAGAATTACTTATTTTTATGTGTTATGTATAATATAATAAAAATAACAAGCATTTTTAATAATATAGGTAATACTTGTTACCATAAATCCTTGGATTTTGGAAGATAACAGAGATTTGAAACTAAAATTTGTTTTGTTTTCTTTTTTTTTTTTTTTCTTTTTTTTCTAAAATAGCGTTATGAAATCATATTTCAGAAAGCTGTTAAAAAAACTTATTGCTTAAAGAAAAGGAAAAATATTATAATATTTAAAATGTTAAAAGTTTAATAAACATTGACATTTTATAAAGTTAGCTTAATTTTACTACATGATTATTAAAGTAATTTCAAAAGAGATGCGGCATATCTAATTGGCAGTCGTCTCGTTCTGATAGTTTAGCAAAATCAATCCTGAGCCCGTCGAAAATTATTTTATCTCGATATGATCTATTCACATTAACTTAATACAGATTAATATTTTCCCTATTAGCTCAGTATGAAAGATTGGTTAAAAGTTCTATAGAAAAAAAAATTAAAAATCTCTGGTTAAAATTTTTTTATTGGAAAATTATTCAAAATTACATAGCTATCAGCTCTGTGTTTTTTTTATTTCCTTCATATTGTTAAAAATAGACAGCTGGAAATTGGTCATTATGAAAGAAAACATACCAAAATGTGGTTATGTATAAATAAGATGTTTAATTTCTTTCATATTCGATTTATCACTAGTTGCATTAATTTTTTTTTTAATATTCGAATACTATTCCTTTAATCACTCATTCATTATGAAATATATTTAAATTTAAAAAATAATGATTAAAATTATAAAATGTACTATATATTGATATTTTTTTTATATATTTATAATGTAAATTAAAATAAACATTTTGGCATGTAGCTCAAAGAATGTAACTTAATAAAAAAAAAGAAGCTATTTCGTTCATAAAAATGTTATGGGAAATCATAATAAAACCAGTCAAAACATATTGCCAATCATTTCTTACACGCTCTCCGGAATTTCTCGAATTTTAATCTTTTTCGGTTTCTTCTTTTCTTATATTTAATAATATATTTTAAACAATAAGTAAGGGGTTCCCAAAACTAAATTAATTCAGCCTTTTTTATTTTCTTTAAATTAAGGGTGTCTGTTTTTATAAGAAATACTGTGTGTGTGTGTTGCGAAATGTCTATTTTTATAAAGAAAATTTTTAAAAAGAATTGCAAATCTATATTTTCCATTCTTTGGTTTGCTTCTGGACAAAAGAAAATTCCGTATACCTGCAGGATTCTTACCTAGTATTGAATCATTGCAATGCTGCAGTGTCAAAATCTTTTCCATTATTTTAATCCATTTGATTTCAAAAAATATTTTTAATTCTTATGGTACAAAATCAATACTTTTTTTTAAATGATACAATATTGATTTTGTACCATAAGAGTTAAAAATTCAAGTGCATACAGCTTTGAATATAACTGTCCGGTATAACGTTAAAACTATTTCACATCTTTGAATGGAGGTTTGAGATTAAGAAACATCTGAAAAACTCTTTCAAAAAATCCTCCTTTTCCCGGTTTCCTTTGAATTTCCAAAAGGATTGCGCTTTCGGGTTAAGAGAACGGAGATCTGGTGTTTGCTCGCGTTTCCTTGTTCCGACTAACCCACTTGAGGATCTGTCGGCAAAGTTCAAGGTAGAGACGATGGGGGGGGGGAGATCAAGCACCCTTCGCATGAATCGGGCATAACATTTTTTTGAGCGAGGAACGACCGGATAAAGATTAGGATTAGACATCTGCTTTTACCTGAAAAATGAGCAAACGTGTTGTCTTGCGGTGACAATTGCGGGGAGGACACACCCCGAACGATAGAAGGTGGTGGTGCAATCTGCACTGGTACGTGTGTGTCACTGGGTAAGATGTGTTAACCGGTTAGCAAAACGGAGAAACGAAATAAATAAAGTGTTTAACGATGTTTACCCACTCCAGAAAGCGACAGCACATCCGAATGGGTTCCTTCGGCAAACAAAGATCTGCTGGGGTCGGGTTATTGATATTTGTTCAAGTGTGGGTCAGTAGGGAGTCCCATGAAAGGGGAATTACACACCTAACATGAACTTCAAAAACCCATTTCATTCACGGGGAAGTTCATTCGCAGCTCTGAAAAAAAGTTTGGATGTCTCTATTTTACCAATGAATAAGCGACCCGCCACGATTGCGAAAATATGTTCTTTTCCGTTGTTGCCACTTAACGTGAAGAAAAGTGAACGAGTTTTTAAACAGGAAAAGATGTCATGTTGAAGAAGTGGGAAGGGCATGGTTCACTTCAAAGTTCAATCTTATTTATTTTTGTTCGATACTTTTGCAAATGAATAATGCATTCGTTGAAAATGGCAATAAAAAATAATAAAACCATCTCTTTTTAAAAATATGTGTGTTTGACAGTCTTACAAGAAAATGATGGATAAATTTCGAAAATTACAGAGGAAAGTTCTTGTTTTTTATATAGATTTTATGAAACGCATAAATTAATATCTGAATTACAAAAATATAAAAATTCTCACACAACGGGACAACCTTTTTCTTCCACCGAAAAACATACCAATGACTACATCTAAGATTAGAAACGGAATGAATTAATTATCATATTAATAAACAAATCCTAATAAATGTTTCAATATATTTAAGAAAATCAGTGAAAAGTTGCCTGCGCTATCTAACCAGTCATAATCAAACTGACAGCTACTGATCTATCTAGTTACTGATCTATCTATCTCTGCTCAACTATTCTTAAGTTTGACATCTACATAAGGTGATTGGAATTTGAAATGGTTTGGAATCTACTTGAAGCTGTTTATTTCTCTTGAATTGGTTCGATTAGAACCATAGAATAAAAAACGTACCAAACATACAAGCATAAAAAAGGATAATTTAAATTAATACTTTTTCTAACAGTTAATACAATATTTAAATAAAAGTTGTAATATTGTAAGCTATATATATACGGTTTCATAATTTATAATCCAATTTTACAGTAATTTTGTTTTTAAACTGACATTATTAATTCTGAATATCCAACGTGAATTGTATGATTGCAAATATTTTATACTGTAAGTCTGCACATTTCTCTTTTCTGAAAAATAATTTTGAATTGCTTTACTTAGTCTTCACTCAAATGTTTGATTAATATCCAAAAATAAATCCTATATTTTCATCTTTATATGATATAGCAATAATTGGTTCAAATAAAACACTGCAAATTGGTCAAACACTCCTTTATAAGTTAATTTTTCAACAATATTAATGTAGTTAATGTGCATAAAAGAATCCTAAGTGCATTTATTATGAGCATGACACTAAAGTTTAAAATAAAATTAAATTACTTATGTGTCTATAATCAGTTTTTAAAAACATTTCTCCAATTGGTTTGTTGGTTTAGATTTCGTGTTGCAAGGTCCAAATTAGGACAAACTGCGCCAATACTATGATTTCATGTAGTAATTTTTTTTTATGAAAAACACAAGTAACTTTTAAACCTTAAAAAACAAAAGTATTTGTAAATAAATTAATTAAAAACTATACACAGAGAGAGAGAGAGAAAGAGAGAAAGAGAGAGAGAAAGAGAAAGAGAGAAAGAGAGAGAGAGAGAGAGAAAGAGAGAGAGACAGAGAGAGAGAGAGAGACAGAGAGAGAGAAAGAGAGAGAGACAGAGAGAGAGAGACAGAGAGAGAGAGAGAGAAAGAGAGAGAGACAGAGAGAGAGAGAAAGAGAGAGAGACAGAGAGAGAGAGAGAGAGAGAGAGAGACAGAGAGAGAGACAGAGAGAGAGAGACAGAGAGAGAGAGAGAAAGAGAGAGAGACAGAGAGAGAGAGAGAAAGAGAGAGAGACAGAGAGAGAGAGAGAGAAAGAGAGAGAAAGATGCATATGTACTCGCAGACTTGAACAGGCAAATTGATGGTGTTTTCCATCCTTATACTAAGTGCCAAAACTCAGTTTTTTTGGTTTAAATTTATCATTCTGAATTCATTTTCGTAAGATTTCATCAATTAATGCTTCTATATGCCCTTTGATTTATGGCCATCTTCGAAAATAAACATCGAGGAGTTTTCTATTTTTGCCACGAATTCACGCATTGGCTAAAATTATTACTTTTGTCCTTGCGATACTGCAGATATTAAATAGATCTATGAAGGTTTTATTTTCTTTGTTTGAGTGGGAGGGTCTTTCCTTGCTATCTTATGTCTGAATGTAAAAATTTGTTATCAAGGATAAAAGTTGAATAGCATAAAATTTTAAGTCTTATGATTGTCCACAAAGATTTATAATATCATTTCAGCAGGAAATAATATTAAAAAATTATTGGCTTTTGTAAATTTCAGTAAGTATCATCTGCCCTAACAATTTTTCGGTTTTGAATTTCTGCACCATTTAATAGCTTTCGACGTGTGTGTGCATCACTTAGATTTTTGACTGTAATTTTGTAATTTTAAGATTTGAAATTATATTGAACAATGAATTTATGAGGTTATCATTTTGTTCAATTCATCTTTTAAATATAATTTAACAGAAAATTTAAAAGGCACCATCATAATATTCATTGATAATCCCACAATAGTTTTTAATATTTGATAGTTTGCTATATTTTTTTTAAGGAATTTTTCTATTTCCGATAATTTTGGAAATTTTACTCTGTTTGAATTTTATTATTTAAAACTTTTCCTGGTTATAAAAATATACCTAATCTCCAATTTTACCGTAAAAGAAATTGTATTAAATTTAGGAAATTTAATAATTGATGTTTATATATATATATTGTTACTACTATGAGAATTAATGTCTGTATGATTAGTACTTTGGCTCCTAGTTTGACAGTTCGAAGATTCAAATCCCACTTCGTGTGTGGATATTTGTTGTAGTCCAGAAACCAATGTGAATAAATTCTGGTTAAGCTCTTATTAGATTATCATTCTTAAGCAAATTAACCGTAGAGCAACAAACAGAACATACAATTTTTGTTTTTTCTCAGGATTAAATTAATAGATTTTTTCAACATTATATACATTTTCAATTAATTTTTAATACATTTTTCAAAATATTTTACTTTTATCATCGTTTTTAATAATTCCTGTAAGAATCATATAATTTAATTCTTTCGCACTATTCATTTTTCTTCTTCTTCTTTTTTAGCTTTTCTTTTTTTCTTTTTTTACCGTAACGCAAGTAATTGTAACCCATTACTATTTTCATTGATTTACATTCCATTTAAGTTTAAATTACTTAAATACATTTCTGTGTATCTGTATTTAACAATCAAAACAACGAAATCAGCCAGATATGACGCAGTTGTAAACCACAATCCAGTGCCGAGGTTGACATGTGAGCTGTCATTCCTCCTCTCCACTCCATGCATTATTTTCGAAAAACATCGGACCTTACGGAACTTCTATTGAGCATAGATTCTCTCAGTACGACGTTGGTCGAATATGAGTCGGGTATCGAATTCAGTAACTTCCAGATATGAAAAAGGAAACTACCACTTTAGGCTACGCGGAACTTTATGGAACAATTTAATATTAATAGAAAGTCTTTCGCTTTTTATAAAACAAAATACATTAATAAATCTATAGTGTTTTATCATCAAATGTTTTAATTTTTTTAAATAGTAACTAATTATGTATATTATAGGATAAAAATCGCATTAAGAATATTCGAATTAATCCAGTTTTGTAAGCAAAATAAATATTTCAGTTTATCAATCTCAAATTTTTATTCTCAGACACTAATGAATTGAGTTATTTTAGTTTTATTAAAAAAAATATGCTAAATTACGATGCATGTTTTGTTTTTAATAATAATGACAGCTCTTTAACAAGTAAATTGTGGTATAGTATTTAAATAACAATTCAAAATAGTTAGAAAATTTCTGATACACATGGTAGATTTATTATTGAAATATTTCTATTTGTAAATTTATATTATTACTAAGCTTTTTTCAGACTAACAAAATTTAATATTTACTTAATAATTTTTTTTAAAAGCAAGAACTCGGTTTCAAAATTTCTTTCTTAATAAAATAAAACATAAAATGCTTATGACTTAGATATTTTTTCAGCAATTTTTTACAAAAAATTAATTAAAAATGTTCTGCCGATTTGGTTTCTATAGAAAATATAAACTAAATGATATCAATTTTTATGTTGTGAATTTATATATACATATTTATGATTTTTAAAAATATGTGAAGGATTTTCCTTAAAATGTGCCATAAACTGTTAAATGACAATCAAGTGTTCTAAGTGCTGTAATGTTAATTCAATCTAATTCCGATCAAATTCTTAAAAAATTTTATGGAATTTATGCTCATTCACTGCATTTAGTCGTTTGTTTAACCAACATGCTGTGTCAATGTAAATATTTGTAGAAAAGTGAATGAAAGTAAAATATTTAAAAAAAAAGTTTGCATTTTGACACTGAAAACATTACACTGTTAAATTTGGAAATATTGAAAATTTGTTGTTATAAAATAATGACTATTTAGACTATAGGCTATTAAATTTCTCACGCTATAAATGTAAAAAATGCAGAATTGTTAAATGCAAGTTAGACAAAACGTACCCTAATGCGTAATTGGTTATTATTCAATGTTCTTTGGACGAACAGGAGACACAAGACTCTTCGAATGTTGGTAAAAGTAAAGATTTTACTATAGATCTCATACAGAAGTTGCATATGAACATCATTTCCGATTAAGAAAACTATTTAGTTATGGTTAGTTTTGTAAGGATCTGCAAGCACACGTGTCTTTGATCGAATTGTCCATACAGTATCGTTGCTCAGGTTTGATAACATCCCACGACTGTTCTGGAAAACATGGCATCAATGTTTTTATAAGTCATAAAGTTTACTGTGAGTGATTTCTGCTGATCCACTGTTGTAGAAGAAATAGACATTTTATTTGCAGGACCGTAAGGAATATCGCAATCACGAGCCAAGAAATATGCCCATTTGTGTGACATCTAACGTAATCATGAACATTTCAATGATACTTACAACAACATGAAGTGTTACCACGGCAACTAAGGTCTTCATGTTGTATCCGGAAAATTATTATTAGATGATTATAATCTTAGGAATCTAGATGAAAGGGAAGTTAGTAATCTAGATGCAAGGGATAGTGAAAAATCATTGCTTCAGATTAATTCTGGTTTTTGTACTGTCTATCTACCATAATACCTCCCGTTAATTAATCTGGTTACTGAGGGTTGCTATAGTAACATGAGCTATCCATTTTAAAGGCGGGGTTACAGTATTATGAATTGGCAGTATTCAAGACACTTTCTACTGATTGGTCACCACATGAATATTTCATTTTTGGTTAACGAACAAGTGGTAGATCACACTTGTCGGTGATGAATTTTGCTATAGTGTTGAAGATACATGGAACGCTCCACTTGAACTTGTATTCCTATCTTGTTTTAATTCCATTTTCAATGAAATAAGAGCTGTTATTGGAACTATTATTAGCTGCTATGACTGCAGATTTCTCATGATCTATAACTCAAACTTTATTGAAATTTTAATGACCATTATATTGCAAATATACATCAAAATAGATCATACTAAGAAGATGCGCATTATTTAAAAAAAAAATTAAAACAGAGCATATTTATATCATATGTTCGTCAAAGTAACACTGTGAATTAGGAAAAAAATTAATGTTATATTTACATTTTATAAACTAAATGCTATATAGTTTAGTGGAAGATGAGATCTTGTTTTTAATTTCAGAGTAATTATAATTTATCTCCTTATTATAGCTAAATATCAAGTATTAACTTTCTCAATTGTGAGGAAAATTCATATACAGTATTTTTAAGTCTTATTGTATGTATCTTACATGTAATATCATTTAATACTAACCTTGAATGAGCTTAAATTTTGAAAGTTGCCATCAAAATGATAAAAAGTAAATACATAAAACAAATGACATCAAACAGGTGGCATCAGGAGTATTCTTTACCTATTATTCTCCAAGTACTTATATTGTACGAAATAAAAATCAATTTTTAATATGTTTGTACAGAGCACCACATTGCGCAGTAACTTTTACAATTGATCAGTTTCTTTTGTGTTTTTTTTATTTATTTTCTTCTCTAAGAATGCCGCAAAGTACAATCCAAAAGTTTCTCATTCTAGAGGCAATGCAAGCAAATAATGACTTGAATATATATATATTCATGATAATTAATTTGAATATTAATGAAAGCAAAATAAATTTCCTTTTATGAAATTAAATGTAAAAATAAAGAACTAAAAATAATATTTTCTTAAGACGTTACTTTTTTCGTTGTTAAAATGTAAGAAAATATGCTATAGAAAACAGAAAGTGCAATAAGCAACACTTAACTGTCACACACATTAAACATTATATGCGTTAAAACATTGTTTGAATATTATATATATATATATATATATATATATATATATATATATATATATATATATATATATATATATATATATATATATTGTGTGTGTGTTGAATATTAAATATCAAAGAACTATAGGTAGAATATATTTAACGATAAGGCCTTATGTTTAGGGAACTATGATTGTATTGAGTAAAAACTGGAAAAAAGAGCAAAACTTTGAAATTTAAAATTTAAATTCTTTTTTGTAATAATAAAACAGTTGTTAATTTTTATGAATAATTAAACATTTTAGCTATCGTCAAAATTTTAATCACAATTGTTATTAACTTCATAGAGGTAATCACTGTATTTAAATTTAAAAAATTGTTTTTTCAAAAATAAATGAAAAACTATTTAAGGAAAATTCTATGAACTTTCAGATTCTTAGGATTTTTCTTTCTAAATATTAGGATTCTTAAATTTTTTTTGACATTTAAATATTTTTAATGTAAGAAAATGGCTAGAGCTAAAAATTAAAAATATATATATATAAGACCACAAATGTACTTCAGATAGTTAAAATACAATATATTTAATTATATCTATACAATACAATATTATATTATTTACATATACAACACAAAATATTATTCAATTTATAAATAACAATTATTTTTTATCATTTTTCAAAACAAATAAATTTGTAATTATTTAGTTATAAGTTTATTTATTTTGAAAACAGATACAAAAATAATTATATTCTGTATCAAAAACTAATGTTTTAAAAGAGAGGTCACAACTAATGTACGTATTCTGAGAATTTTCATTATCTAACACTTTTTTTTTCTTGTCAGAGATTAAATGTACATTCTTCTGATTGTCATTACGGTTTTAAGAGCATTTTCTCTTCTTTCTTTTGCACTTAGGAATATTTGTCACATAGTTGGTATTTTTTCCCTCTAATTTAGTTGCATGTTTTGCGACTTTGACATTGAAATTTTTTAGCTTTCTTAATTATTTTTTTATTTTTAACTTGCCTTGGCCATGCGGTCAAAGTAACCGGATTTTTTGAACTTTCATTTTTTTTTTCCACGTGAGACGTTTAAAGGAGGGAGACTTGGGTAGTGGAACACGTAATACATATAAAAAAATGCCTAATTGAAAAAAAAAATATGATTCGAGACAGGTGAAGGCGAAACTGTTACTGAAAGAACAAATAGAAAGGGAGTAAAGAAAGAAAGAAAAAAAAAAAAAAGAAAAAGGTTAAGATCAATGGGGGGGGGGAGAGAAGACGCGGAAGAGTGCGGGAGCACTCCCAGTTCAAGAGAATGGGTGGTTGGCGATTTTATTGTCGATACAGCCTGTGATTCTCCCCCTCTTCATTCAAAAGCAGGTAGACTTTGAGTTCATTGCACAGCGCCATCTAGTAAGAAAAGCTGAATTTGCCAGTAAAATCTTCGATAAATGAATTCTAATCTTTCGAACATATATTTGCATCAGACCAGAGATTTTTAGAAGGTGTGGTGAAAATTTATTTTGGAAATACCTTTAATAACACCAGTATTTATTGATTATTTTTTTTAAAAATATTTTATAAATTTTTTCTGTTTGTGGTGTTTTTTTAAGAAGAATTTTGTGGCTTTTTTTGTTCTAGAATATTATATTTCAAAAATATTACAAAAAACATACTAAAAAAAAATACTTTTCTATTGAAATAATTAACAGTAAAATCTCTATTTTAAGTAAATTTTAATGAATTTGTTAGTTGTTAACTGTTGGTCAGGAGTTTAAGGTTTTTATGTCTCCTCGGGATCTGCAATCCAAACTGGCAGTTAAATAGCTTGGTCTCTGGACTTCAATTCAACAGTTTGTGAGTTTCATTACTATTTCGGATGTCAATGTTTGTATAGTGGCTTAGCCCTATTTTAAACTGTGGATCCAGAACAGATTAATCATGAGAGACAAAAAGTGATCAGGAAGGGACAAACCAAACCAAGAATTATTACACACATTAATATTTGAAACAAGAATCAAACTCAAAAACAATTTAATTGATGTCAAGAATTTCGAGCTCAGCAATGTTTTTAATCGCAATTAAATCGGTGAAAAAATTAGTTTTTCGTTTATTTTATTATTTTTTAATTGATTTTATTTAAGTCCCAATAATAATGGATTCCACCATTATTTGATTTCTAACTGCGTTTTCTAAAAATACCAAATAATAAGTTACTTAAGAGGTTTCTAAATCCCAATTTAAAAACTTAATTTTTTGTTTAAATATAATTTTGGATTAATTTTATAGTTTGCTTTTAATTTAATCAATAACTTAACTTTCTATTTTTCAAAAACTCAAGTAATAACATTTAAATTATCTATTAAAAAATTAAAATTTATTAAATCAATATTTTTCATTTATTTATATTCATTGCAGATAATTTCTTTACATCTTCAGGGAGTCATATATCTGAAGAGTTCATTTTGATGTAAATCATGTAGAACACTCTAAATGAGTAATCAAAATTAGCTATAACTGCTGATGTACTCAAATAAAAAAATAATAAAATCTGCTTCTTTATGATAACAATCCAAAACTCCCATATCAAGTATTAAAATTAAACTAATTTGATTTCCTACAATATTAATCGAAGAAAAATTACACGCTTATTTTTCATTATGAGATTCAGTGTTTCTCAATTTCCGTAGAACAAAATGTTTTGGAAATAAATTAGAAGAGAAATTTTGCGCAGCTATATAAGAACAACGCAAATACATTTTTAAGGCCTGAATTGAAGTAAATTTAATTTAATTTTTACTTTAAATGCCATTTTTGACTTATTTCTCAAACTAATATTTAATAAGTGGGTCGATGTTTTCTAATTTTATAGCTATTTCTGCTTTTGCAGAGTTTATAAATCAGAAAGCTTTAATTATTCAGTTATTTCGCATGAAGGATGCTGAAAATGCATGTTTTAAATTATAAACACTACCAAGAAAAGAAACTATCATACTTATTTAAATATTTTCATTTAAAAATCAAATTAACATCACAGAAATCTAAAAGTCTAGTTAAAAATTCTAACTTAACATTGTTTTTTTTTTATCTTATAAAAATGTGCTTAATTTTAATGGTAATTTAATAGTACATGTTGCCGACTGCCCTGTCTAGTGGTCAGAGTGCCTTCCTGCGGATAGGGAGGTCCTGGGTTCGAATCAAGATTCGGGCATGGATGAAATTTCTCTGTCTTTGTCCTTTCTGTGTATAAATGAGGTGTGCCTACCCTATAAACGGGTCCCAATGGCATGTGTATACTGAAGCAGTCGGACTCCACGCCAAATATGGTTTAGTATGAAAATTGGAGCAGCGCACCCAATATTGGTCAGCCTAGCTGGCACAAGACAAAAAAAAAAAAAAAAAAAAAAAAAAAAGTACATGTTACCTAATGTTGGAAAAATTTGATATGTCTTTTATAATTTATTAAGTGTGGTTTTCTGTCACACAGAGTTTTAGTAATGAATTATTGGTTTTTCATTTCTTACGGTGATTACATTCGAGCAACAATTTTCAACTTCGGGTAAGTGTTGCTAGTCTTACTATAAATGCACTTTTATTGGTGTACTTTATATTTTGCCTTTAAAATATGAATATCTAAATAATATAATAAAAATCTAAAGATTAACAAGTTTGTGCAATATTCAATGAATTCAAAAAGCTTCCAGAGTTCAAGATTTGCAAGAGAGTTTCAAGAATGTGCATATATTAGCTCCACAGATTGGAAAATAATCAAAATGCTCTTAAAATCGTAAAAAAAAAAATGAATGAAACATTTTAAAAATATATACTGATCTTTTGAAATTTATATACGAGAATATATTATTATACATAATATAGAAATTCTTTTAATTAAAAAAGTAAAGTGTTGCTGGAGGGTGTAAAAAATGGGAGAAGAAAATTACATCTACAAATTATATCTATAGAGAACAAAGGAGTTGCAGAGTAATTGCAAAGATGTTGATGAGATTAATATAAAATTGAAAGCTAAATTATAAAATCTAGAAAAATAAAACACATTTTACAAATTTTTACAAAATTGTAACTGGTCAAATAATAATATTGATACATAGTTCAGGTGATATATAAAAAATACTGTAAATATGAGAGGATTTTAAGTATGTATTACAGTGCTTCACAAATGGAGAAGTAGGTTATTACATTAAAATGAGACAGTTACCTCCTGAAATTTTAAAATAAAATCATATTGAATAATTAAAAAAAAACAACAAAATTTTTTTTTCTCATTATTTAGAAATTTAACAATGAATACGATTAGTGGAAACAATAAAAATAAGGATTACAGATATAGTGAAATTAAATTAAAGTAAAATTAATTAAAATTTAAAATAAAATTTAAAAATAATAAAAATGAATTAAAATTTTTATGCGTTAGTACAATATAAAGAATAAAATAATTACTAATGTATATGTACTGCATTAAAACTATTATGACACACTTCGTGCATTATTTTACCATTATAATGCAAAGTATGTCATATTATTCAAGAAATATGACATACTTTGCATTATAATTGTTTAGACGTTACTTTGTAATATCGGGATACAAAAGTAATGAATAATAATACAAATATTGAAGTAGAGAAAGATTTTTACATACGTAAACAAATAAAAAAATGTGTAGAATGATAAAATAAAAAGTAAATAAATGGAATAAAGAAGGGAAAACAATATCTTTCGATTAATCTTATTTCCCATTAAGTAATTTCAGTAGTTTTAGTCTGAATTATAATCCAACAGGTGAAAATTTTATACTTTACTCAGAAATCCATTAACTTATGTATTAAATTTATAAATGTTTTGTTTTTAATCAAAAACGTTTCATTTTGGGTTCAATTTAGTTAAGCCTGAAGATTTGAGAATTTTGAACATAATCAAAGTTAAGGATCATATGAATGCATTACAAACATTCACATTAGAAATGGGAATCGAACCATCGAGCTTTGGAAATGAGGATCAGAATACTGAACATTCAGCTTCCAGCTCGGAGATAAAGAGCAATTATTGATTGTCACGTGATTGTGTTTCAAAATCATAAAGCTCAGTTCATACTTCAAAATCACGAATGATACACTACCCGTCAAATTTATGGTATATTTTGTCTCATAAATGAGAATTCACTTGCGAGAAATATTTTCGAATTTTCAAATGACTTTTTACAGTTATTGTACGATAAAAAAAAAATATATATCGGTTTAGTCGTTTGTTTGCTTAATGAATCTCATAAAGTAACCCTAACTGAAAGTTGATCAATTATGAGAGAGAAAGATCATTTTAAAGGATTAATGTTTCTCAATTTAAGCAATTATTGGTTAATTCAAGCTGCTTTACTTCTTGATTGGAAAAATTTGTCATATTAAATAATAATTTATTTAAAAATGAATTAATGAAGTTTGTCATAATTCGGATCTTTTACGAAAATACGTGTGAATAACTGAGACTAGCGTACGATATATACGAATGAATAACTGAAACTAGCATACGATAAATATGCTTGAATAACTGAAACTAGCGGGCGATAAATACGCGTAAATAACTGAAACTAGTGTACGATAAATATGCACGAATTACTGAAACTAGCGTACGATAAATACGCGCGAATAATACCTTTCCTAAAATACAGAAATTTGTATTTATTTTAATGCGCTTTTATACATACTCAATTAATATAAATAAATATGATATAAACTCCTTACAAATCAGTCTTCAGTATAAAAATTATATAATTTATATTTCCTACAAAAAAAAATTTGTATTTCAATATCATTATACTATAGTAGACTTTTTTTTAAGCTACAAGCATTGTATAGCTTAACTATTAGAAGATATATAAGAGAGACCATAATTCATCATAAATACTATGTAAATAGGGTTCCATTTGGAATAAAACTGTGTATTTTAATGATTCTACAATAGCACTTTTTTATATGTTGTGACTAAAATTATACAATTTTATTTAAATATCTGGAGAAATATACTTCAGCATGCAGTTCATGCAAAAGGAAAACAATTTACATTCGAAAACGACCATGCCATGAAAGTCCTTTTTAAATAGCTAATTTATAGAATATAATATATAAGAGAGCCTTGAAGATCTTGAAAGAAAATGTCCTTTCTATGTCAAGTTCAAATTAGTTTGAAGAGCATGTTCCACATTTCTGAGAGACATTAAAAGCAGATTCCACTTTCAGTACTTTCAAAAAAGAAAAAAAGTTGCATCCGATTTTGCTTTTTCTGTGTTCCGCCGAGTTTAACTGGTTCACTCATTGAATTTGACACTTTTTGTTTGCTATCTGATAAGACTGCGTGTTCTAAATTTAGGTGTATGCGCCCAATACAGAACTGAGCGTATTCCGCCATTTTTTTTTTTTTTTATGAAAGTGGGACACACTCGTGTACATCCGAAATGATTTCCCAGTGAGACAGAAAGGGTTAGGGTTGGTGACGTCATTTCATCAGCCGTCCCCATTGCTCGGCATCCTTTATGACCCTGCTTCCAACCATCGGTCTGACCTAGAAACTCCAGACAGAGTCCGAAAAGGCAATTGGGAAGCAACCCTTTGATGCCTGAAAATATTCACCTGCCACAACTGTAGAAAGTACAGAGCACAGAAATGATGTTTCTTCACTGAAAGTGTGCTATTTTTTCTTAAATAGTGTTCCAGTTTAGATATAGGCTTCCACGAAGCTTGAGAATTAGAATTTAGTGGATATATATTTTCCGACTTATATCCTCTGATACAATTTGGATTTTATTATGAAAATCTGAAAGTGGAAAATTAAAAAAAAAAAAAAAAAAAGGCCCAATTCAACTTATTGTTTTAGTTCTGAAAAACACTGCAAAATCTCTAATAACGACCATCAAGGGACAGTCTTCGGATCTGTGAAGTTTTTGATAAAGACTTTTAATTTGATTTATAAAAGCATTTTTTTATAAAAAATATTTAGTCAGAATTTTATAAATATACAATAAACTCAAATGCATTATGGAAAACTGAAAGTGGAAAAATATATAGTTTTTATTTAAATGTGGTGATGTAGAGTTGAGAAGCGAACAACAATCTAAACCGACAATCTCAATAAAACGAACACCATGGAATTGACTTGTTAAAACAAAATTTTCGCCAAAATGTCACACACATTTGATTTATAAAAGCATTTTTGAAATCCATTGTGTAAAGGTTTCATTAAGCTCAATTAACTCCATCTCAAAATCAAAGGGATTGAAATTTTTTTTAGATGAACTCGCAAATAATAATAATATATTATTATTAGGGAAAATGATAGCAGTGCAATCTCATAAATATCTTTTTTTTAAAGTATTTATTTTGGATGCTTACCAGTTCGTTGGGGCAGGAATAAATGAGCCACACACAAATAATATTACCAATCTCAAACGAAATATCATAAATTTCAATCATCATAAATCATACATTTATATCATATATCTTTTGCAAAATTTTTTAACATTAATATATTTATGCTATTATAATATTAATTGATATTGAATATTATGAAGATAAAATAATAAAATATTTTTTGTTCGAATATTATTATTACATAGCAATATTACTATATTTGTTACTATATCCAACATATTATCACCGAAAGCATTGGTTTAGAGAGATTTCTGTTTCTGTTCAATGATACTTCCTTTTGTCCATAATTAATTTATTTATAAAAAATGTAAATATAAATGGTTTATCACCTTATTTTATCAAGGACTGCTTAGCATAGTTTTTATGTTAATTTTGTTTTCTTACTTATTTCATATTATTTTTAAATTAAGAAATTTTTTTAACTTTATATAAATAATAAAATTTGGTATATTTTTCCAGATTTCATTTAAACAATAAATAACTTTCAATTTAGAAGAGAACTTTCAAGCAGTGAACCCTCATTCAATTTGTTTCGAATTGATATGCATTAGAGCCACCCTTTCATTGTGTTCAGTGTTTGGAAAAAGCTAAATAACTTGTAAGTATCGCTATTTTTCTATTGAAATGTATGTCCAGATAGTGTATACTAAATTGGTCTAACTTGTACCGAAATTTCTACTAGAAAGTATATTCAAACGTTGGAAGAAGATACAGAAATCCAGTTAACCAAATGAATTTTATTAAACTATTTTTGATGTGGCAAAAAATTCGAGATGCTGAGTGTTAATATTGCTATTAAAATAAAATACTTTAAAATGTCACAAATCTAATGGAATAAAAATCCAAAATTGAAAACCGATATCTTCTAAACAAATCTATATATATTCTGTTGAAAATCCCTGCTAAAAGTAGTCTTGCATAGATTTGGATTTTGTTTGTTACTTAACGTTCATTTATATATATTAGGTTGTTCGGAAAGTTGTTTCTCTTTTTATAAAAATGAAAAACTGAATGCTTGTTTTGGTTTAAAGCCAATTTTAATCTATACATATTGATTGAGTTATAGCAGTTGTGCAAAGAATGACTGCAATGGGACAAGTTAACCAAATCAATAAAAACTTGCATTTTGGGGAGTTTTAATCAATTTGTCAGTACATAACTATCACTGTTTTAGTCTTCAGTAAAGAGAATGTCACTGAAATGCCATAGGATTTTGATGAAAACTGGTGAAATTCAGATGAAAATTGAGTCGGCTTAGATGTATAAATGAGAACCATTTTTATATATTTTTCATTTGTTATTGTTCCACTAGCATGTCTTCCTGTACATAGCCCTGATTCGGGCTCTACCAGTTAGATAAAACCTGCTGGTTTAAAGTCTTCATAATTTTAAAAGCAGGGACTAAGCAGAAGACCTCCAAGTTCTTGAACTGCTACCCCAACACTTGGAGGACATTACGACCAAGACCTACTGAACGTGTCCCTAACCGTCGTTAAGGAACACGGTGGATTTTCAGTTAAGCCGGGATGCTAGCTTCTGATAATAAGAACGACGTCCTAACCAATCAAGTCACCGTAGCCCCTTTTTTATTTGTACTCAAGTGTAAATAATTTCTGGTGTAATTAGTTAGCAAGAAATCAACAAATTTTCAATGCGAAACATAAGAGCAAAACCATAAAGTACTCTGCCACATTTTGGAAATCATTTGCAGATTTAAGAACATCTGAGAAAGTATAACCTTGAACATTGCCTTTATCCATGAATAATCCAATATTTGAAGTCACGGTGGCGTGATTGGTTACGGCGTCGTTCTCATTATTGGAAGATAATGAGTTTGAAACCTGAGTTAACAGAAGATCCATCGTGTTCACAAAAGGCGATTGGAGCTCTTTAAATAGGTCAAGGAGGCAATGTCCTCCAAGTGAAATGATACCGATGGGGGTGGCAGCTCAAATATTCAGGAGTCTCCTACTCGATCCCTACTTCTAAATGACGAAAACTCCAATTAGGCTGCTTCCAATAACTCGTAAAATCGAATCTTGGGCTAAGTAAAGGGAAATATGCTGTGCAACAACTACATTCCTGCAGCTAATCACATTAGAATATTGGCGGAAATTAGAAACATTTGCGCACTATAAGTTAATGCTAACATAAATGAAATACATTGAAGCATATAACAATAATAATCTCTGTGAGATATATGATAGATGTGGACATGTAGTTTCATTTCCAACATTGCATCAAACAACAGCAACAGTCGCCTCATGATAGTTATGAAGGAATTTGCATTAACGGATTATAGCAGTAAAACATTGATGATATATTTAGGACCAGCTCATGAAGACCAAATGTTTAGAAAACTTCTTTGGTTAGCGAGTGTCAGTTGTAATAAAAAACAGCTGTTAAGGAAACTTGATGTTAATGCCAGTTACACGAGATCATGCGGGCTTAGAACCAAACAAAACATCACAGAGGCATGAAGATCGACAGAGAGGGCATGAGAATCAACAGAAACTGTGATAAGTGCTCAGACACGCGGCTAACACCAGACCACATTTTTGACTGAGACTGATCTAAGGAGAATCAGAGTTTTGCCATAACTGGTAGACCTAGACGTCGAAAACATTAGCGCCGCGGTGGCTTGGTTGGTTAGAGCGTCATTCTCCTTATCGGAAGTTAGTGAGTTGGAATCTCGGCCGACTGAAGATCTGTCTGGCGCTAAAGGCGGTGCCAAAAAGGAATGTTAAAACTGAGCCTGGTCGCAATGTCCTCCAAGTGAAATGATACCTCTAGGGTGGCAGGCCAAGTATTGGGATCTTCAGCTTGGTCCTTCTTCAAAATCTTCAAGACTCCACCCGGCTGCTTCTATCTAATTGGCAGAGCCCAACTCAAGGCTAGATACAGGGAAGCATATTGGTGCTACAACAGTAACTTCGACAACATTGAAGAAATTGCAGAAGCTATCATAAGAACTCGCGATTTTATTTGACACGGCTATCAGACATGATAGAAAAAAATAGCAGGATCGTGGGTCAGAGTTTGTAACAAGACACTGGGCAAAATAGTAGAGGTTTCATGTTAGTGTGAGTTGATTTTAGGTAGCACGAGCTTGTACCTGGGCTCAGGTTAATGTAGTTATCCTTCCTATATAGTTCCTGTTTCTTTATTTCCATTATAATATTAATTAATGTAATTAAATAGTTAAATTTGCATACATTTTAAAAAAGAATAATAAAATCAGTGAAAAAATGGCAAATAAACATCAATGTGAATGCTTTTTTTTTTTTTTTTTAAAAAAAAAAAAAAAAAAAACACTTATATCTACGAAAATTTATGGCTCTTTCTTGGAATCATATAGTTTTCATTGTTCTAAAGTATGTATTTCTTATGGTTACGAAACTTCGAAACTTTGTTCCTAATTTTACCTTTGAATATTATTGACCCATTAAATTTTTAATAAAAATAGCGATTTGAGGATGGAAGAAAAAAATGTGCTCCATTTTATTTTCTTCACGAAAATTTAACATTATCATTGACGTGTAGTGAAAAAATATATCAATTTTACCCATTCTTTAAGTTAAAGAATTGTTTTCTTTTTAGAAAATTTCATATATGAATTAATTGTTATTATTTTGGTTTATTTCTTAACCATGTCCAGGAGATTGTGAATCCTCAAAGAGTCATAAGCAATATTTGCTATATGAATTAATAAAATTTCAAAAACTTTTTAATTTAGTTACATAGTCAAATATTTATTGCAATAATTGAACATTTTTTTGAATAAAGTGTACAATATTATATATATATATATATATATATAGATATATATATATATATATATATATATATATATATATATATATATATATATATATATATATTTCCAATGGCAGATTGTAGACAGTTACACAACTGCAACAGAGTCTATTAATCTATTGTTTCCTGATACCAAAGAACCGGCCAGACACAGCGAACTCTTAGCTGCCGAGGCGTTGCCCCGGGTGCACCACACGGGGTGGGCCACCATTGCACCCTCACACATGCCATAGGGACCCGTTTATAGGCTAGGCATCATTCATACTTCATTCACACACACAAGGAAAGGACAAAGACAGGATAGAGAGAGAGAAAGTACATCCATGCCAGAACCGGGATTCGAACCCAGGACCTTCCTATCCGTAGTCAGGCACGCTGACCACTAGACAAGTTGGCCGGCTTATATGACTATGTTATCAACAGTATATATTAGCAGAAGTATATGTTAAATATATACAATTTTTTCATATTTACATTCAACACATCCAATGTTTCAAAAAAAAAAAAAAGTTATGTCATTTAAGTAGTTTGGAATATACATTTTGATTTTGTTCCTTGTGGAATTAACACAATTGTTTTAATAATATAATTTAAAAAAATAAATTTTTTTATTGATGTCAGAAACTAAATTTTAAAATTAATCCTGCATTTGGTTGACATTTCGAACCTGCCACAAGAGGGTGATAAAAGAAAATTTCTTTCCGTTATTAAAAACTATATCGGAAGCGAAAATTAAAAGCAATGTGAAAGGAAAAATATGTAAACTTAAATGTACAATTTTTAAAACACATTGCTTATATTTATATAGGAAAAATATATTGACAATTCATACTCAATACCATAACAATTAAAAGTAATTCTACTATTTTAATAAACAGGGAACTTGTAATGATCTCTGAAATGGTTTTTCAAAATATAAAGGCATCGAATTCATTTCATATAAATTTTCAAGGGATTTGCAAGAGAGAAAACCCTGAAACCCCCCTAGTATTCATCCAGGCAAACGTTTATATAAAAGTTGGCTAAAAACTCTTATCTCCTGCTCTTAAGAAGTGACTGTAATTGAACTCGTAACCTTTCACTTCACTAGCCTGGGATTTAAGCCGCAGAAGATTTATTTAGACATTGTTTTGTTCTTGACACCGCAAAAAATGTGTGCAGTTTAGCGAATGATTTGAAATTAATATCACAAACGTTTTTAAAAGCTTTAATGTAGTTTAGTGATAGAACAACGTACCTTAATAGAAAAGTCTGGAGTTCGATACCAGACACTGAATATCAATAAGAGATAGGTATAATACGTTTCGGAATATACCTTCTGATTCGTATACCTTGGTAGGAGACTGGAAGATTATAATTTATCTCATGATCCAAGTTTCGGATTTGAGAATCTTCATTGATATTTAAAAAATTCGAAAATGCCAGTGTCTTTTTCTAGAATAATCGACAAATGAGTTCTATGATTAAAATTTCTGAATATCAAATCCTCGGGTATATCTGAGAAAAATTTTAAAATTCTAAATCGTATTTCTAGTATATTCGATGAAAGAGATCAACGATTGAAATTCCCAAATTTTAAATCTTTATCGACATTTAAGAATGAGATGGCAGACACTCTGGCAAAGGAAGGTTCTGAAGAACCATTGCCAGCTGCCAATTCACTGACATATCTTGAACTGTATTCCATTAGAAGACAGGCAAATTTGGCTCGTTCCCCCCGAGTCATCCCTGGTATCAAGCAGATTGTCCTGGAAGATCCCTTGCTTTTGATTGCCATAGATATGCTCAGACGACACTTTCCCGATTCTCCAGTGGGCACGTGAAAGAACTTACATTCGAGAGAAGGTGCCTCCGAATTGTCCTAAATGTCAAAATGAAACGGCATCACTAGCACATAACCTTAAATACTTGGGGTTGTCTCTGGAGGACCTATATAGGTCTCCTACGCTTGTTTTCGACTTTCTGAAAGTAAATGGACTCGTGGACCTCGTCTAGTGTATTCCTAGACATGGAGATAAGAAAGAAGAAGAGATTCGAAGATTTAACAAAATATTTCTTGTGTAATGAAAAAATAAGTTTACAAAGCTAAAAAATACCAGTTTATTTAGGAAAATTTGTCTATATTCAAGAGATTCCAGTACTTAACACAATGTCATCTTTATAATAACCAACAAATGAACCACATCACTCAAACTTAAAATCCTCGTAAATATTGCAGAGATGAAACATTCTACTGTACGTTATTACTCGAATATGTAGTCAAATAGTTATTACTTAAAAGTATTGTCAAAGTACTAATCAAAGATTCAAAATAACAAATTTTAAATTTTCATCGGTATTTCAGTCATTTGATGAATGTCTTATATATATATATATATATATATATATATATATATATATATATATAAGTTTTCTGATTGAAATTTACAAATCTATAAAATCTGTATTTAAGAAATGTATCTACATTTAAGAGATTATATATATATATATATATATATATATATATATATATATATATATATATATATATATATATATATATATATATTTGAAGACTTTACATAAAGTCATTTTTAGAATAACTAGAAAATAAGCTTTATGTCTCAAATTTTTTTTTAATCTTAAATTTCCCTCTACATTTAAGGAGCTCGAAGATTCTATAGTATGTCACTTGTAGAACAGTCGAAAAAATGAATCAGGGATTCAAATGTACAAATATTAATTCGTTTGTAGTTCAACGATTCAGTGATTCAACAGTATTTCATTATTGAAATAAATCAATCAACGAGATTCCTATGAAATATTTTCTCTACTTTTACAATAAACAAATGGTAAAGAAGCTCCAGTTTGTTATTACTTAAAACTATGTTGAAAACAACTGTTGCACGATGAGTGAGTGAATTTTTATATACATATTCAGAACAAAATAAATTGAATTCATTGAAACATGGGCACATTTTTTGATTGCGCATTGCATCGTTTTTAAAAGATGGAGCTTTTTCAACATCATCTGACGTGGAAGTATCTCCCACTCAAAAAACTCAAATGGCACTGGTTTAGAGTGCAAGAGAATAAAATCAATTCCTTTGCTTATCATATATATATAATATTGAGAATGGAGGTTGGCATCGAGATGGAATACGAAAATAACGGATCTTGTAGAATCCGGAACCGATAACAGGCATGAGGCTTATTTTTCCGATGCAGAAAAAGTATCAGGAGTCTGGAATAATACAAAGAGAGAAGAAAAAATATTCACTTGCTTTTTGCCTAAAAAAATAATAATTCCCGCCCCTTTTTTTACCTTTTCCTTTCAAGGTAGGATAAAGAAAGACCAAGTGTTATACAAGGATGGGATGAAAAAAAAAATGAATCATTGTTACCGAACAGCTTTTCTTTAAAGGAAAAAAAATGTTCAGGTTTGAAAGAAAAAACCGCTAGAATCTTCTAGGTCAAGTTCGAGGTAATACTGAGTTTCCTGTGAGCAAATTATCGCTCATTTGGCGAGATTTCCCTACTTCCATCGTCCATATGTCTTCTATTATATCGATAATTGCTCAGCAGATGCAAGGATGGTTTTTTACTTTGTATTTCTTTACGTAAAAGAATTTTATCAGTGAAAAAGTTGGGCTTTTATAATGTACGAAATTAGAATCGAAATGTTCAGCCGTTTGCACTTATTTTTAAGCTGGGATTTTGTTTACAGGAAAAAATATTTTTGAAAGCTAAGTCATTATACAGTATTTCATAAAGTTATCAGAGTAATTTCCAAAATTTAATTTCTTAAGTTATGAATATTTTGCTCTTGCAATTTAATAAATTGTTTGAATCCAAACATTTTAATCAAAGAGTTAATCGGAATCTGAGACTAGCTGAAGTATCATCTCTCTCTTTTCAGTTGAATAATTTGGGAATTCGATATTCATTTGAGGTGTGGATGTTTGCAGTGATTTGGAATCTGCTTGAAACCAAAGTTTCTGTCTTATCAATTTTTTATGAGTAAAAAGATCGTATATATAGATAAAACAAAACTTCATACATTTTTAAATTATCAGGCATAAACCATTTTTCTATAAAATACGTGTGGTTTGTGCAGTAAATATGAAATTTATTGAGACTTTAATGATAGATTTGCCAGTATGCCTACCACACACGCGCACACACACACACACGCACACACACACACACGCGCACACACACACACACACGCGCACACACACACACACACACACACACACACACGCACACACACACACACACACACACACACACACACGCACACACACACACGCACACACACACGCACACACACACACACACACGCACACACACAAACACACACACACAAACGCACACACGCACACACACACACACGCACACACACACACACGCACACACATACGCACACACACACGCACACACACATACGCACACACACACATACGCACACACACACGCGCGCGCACACGCGCACACTCACACACTCACACGCACACACGCACACACGCACACTCACACGCACACACGCACACGCACACTCACACACGCACACGCACACACGGACACGCACACACGCACACGCACACGCGCACACGCACACACACACTAAAAATAATTTTAATAATTAATCTATTTCCTCTGCATAGTATTTTTCAACAAAGAAAGGAAGAGCAATTCGTAAGATCTTGAATGAGTCAAATCAAAATTTATCTAAGTAGACAAGCTAAACAGTCTCAGGCGTAGTAATAAATTGATGATGAAAAATTGGAAGAAAATAAAGTCTCAAAATTTAAGTTTCTTAACACAGTGGTCTGAAGGAGGTTCAAAATGATATTAACTGAAGATACCACAATTATATATCCAAGATCATCAACAGAGTCTATGGCTATAAGTCAGCAGAGCCATATATATTATTATGTCAGGAGCGTATGGGGCAGTTGCCCCGAGTCTCCCTCATCAAAGGGGGCTCCCAAATCGAATAGAAAGCTTATTTTATGTTGTCAATCAAATATAATCGTTTCCCAAATAGAATAGAAAGTTTGTTGTTGTGAAAAAGTTGGGGCACCCAAAGAAGTTTTTGCCCGGGAACCAACTACGCTAAGTTGGGCCCTGATCATCGCTGTCATTTCATTTTTATGAGTACTAGAGTGATGACTAAATGCATCCGCTAACTCAGTATTCTGAAACCATAAACATCCACACCTAAGATAGAAATTGAGGTCACAAACGATTAAACAGAAGATTAAACCATTGATAATTCCATTTTTTGAATAGTGCTAGCAAAGCACCAAAAGCATTCATATCTATATAGTTTATTTCTGTAAACCTCCCCAGTTGAAAGCTTTGCCCACTGGCTTACCATCCAATATTTTACTTGTGTGATTACCAAAGAGGTTTGTTTACTTATAGTGACATTTAGAATCCATTTTTTTATATAAAATCCAAACGAATAAGTTTTTGTTTGAAACATGAGTGGCGGTTTAGCAAAGAAATAACCCATCAATCGATACTTTTATCTGGTATACCACAATCATTCCAAAATATTATTTGTATTAATAACAAATAGCCGTGATTTTCAAAATAGATCATTTTGAACATTTATGCTTTCCTTGTACATCATTGTTATAGACTCTAAAATTATTGAATTTCATACAACTATCTCTAAAAAGAGAATTATAACACTAGGCGAAAGTTTGAAAGAAACAAATATTACACCCTTTGCCAAAAACAAATTCAGGATTCGAAATCACTCTCCCTTATCGCTAAAAGTATTTTTCATGCGATCACTTAAAATAAGCCACTTTAAGCGATCATTTCGCATCAATATTTATATTTTGTATTTAAATAAGAAGAATTATCATTTGCTATGACTCCTTGAAAATGTTTCATAAAATTTCTGGTAAATATTTATGTTTAATGTTAAGGCATTAATAATGACAATAACTATTGCTTAAAATTTATTAAAATGATTAACTTTCAAAATTAGGAATCTCGTAGAGAGTATTCAAATCCATAGTCTAGTTATAGCCTCCTCATATCAAACGTGTTATGTTTACAAGTTCTGAGTTTTCAACGATATTGGATAAAAAAAAAGTAAGAAAGTTTTACAAGATTAATATATAATTATATATTTAACTATGTTCTTACTGAAGTCATATAAGCATAAATATATGTAGAACCAACATACGGTACAATTTAATTTGATGGTTACTAGTGAATTTCCTTGATGTATAGCTTGCCAGGGGTAATTTAAATTGCTTGTATAGAGTTAAAAAAGGCTATTGTATATATATATATATATATATATATATATATATATATATATATATATATATATATATATATATATATATATATATTATACCATTGTCATATTATATAAATATATAATATGACCATGGCTGAAGAAATAGCAATGTATTTGTAAGCTTAACTTAGCATTTATTTTGCTACATCTAATAATGAATCTAATATTTTCACGCAATCAATAAAGTATTTTATTGAATTTACTTTTTTACAATCTGCTTTTGATGTTTAACCATAGGAAGTCATTAATTAATATACACCACCTGTTAAGGCGAGCAGAACTGCTATCCTTAACGGAGAGCATATTATATTTACATATATAAACATATATATTACCTGTAAAGCTCAGTCTCATTCCGTTAATTTTTGATTTTTGAAAGCAACGATTATGAAAAAAAAGTGTTAAGTATGGAAGAGTGACTATTTTCAACAAGACCAGATCACTTGTGGCATTCCTGAGAGTAATATTTAAGATTTAATGACTATCTTGAAAATTAAGTAAAATACGAGAAGAAAATTATAAACATGTAAAATAGGAAGGATTTAATAACCAAATGACATTTTGAGCAGAGATAAGCGAAGAAAACATTGCATTGGTTTTTGAGGGAGCTCCAATACTATTGCATATATCAATCATAAAACGGAAAATTTCCAATGGGAATACCAAAAATGCCCATGCAAAAATTAATATAATTATTATACTATTTGGGCATAGTAAAGTATATATGTTTTAAACATTAAAATAATCACTGCCGGTATATCTACTAAAGAACCAAGCCAACACCTAAACACCAAATTCATCAGCTTTAACGGATCGCAGCTTCTTCTGGAAAACATGGGGTACATAGCTTTCGGAGAGCTAATTTACGATTTTTACAGTCAGAGACATTTTGAATTTACTTTGTTCAATATTTGGCGTTTCATTTCGGCTAAATTTTGTACCACAAAATGAGGTTTCAGGTAAAACAAATTTAATGAGGTATTGAACGCTCGAAAAATTCTTTTTATCTCTAAGTTATTAAAAACACCAGGATTTTCTTCAACCCCATTTCAGTGCATTTTTGATCAGTGATGTTTTCTGCATACAGTAATAATAATAAATAATAACAATAGTTTAAAGGCTCGAAAAAATAAAAAATAATTGTTACTATTTTTATTCGCATTGTGAAAAATGAGGGGGAAAACGGGGAGGATTTGATGTAGTAAATATTTATCCTTTACTCACAGAAATTACACAGTGACAGTTTTAAAATGAGTGGAAAATCACAGCTTTTTATTCTTGAAATGAGAATTCAGGAGTAAAATGTTTATCGCTTGAAAAGATTGTAAAGCACAATAAGCAACTTTACAGGAGTTTAAATCAGAGTTCATTAAGGCTTAAATAAATTACAAATATAACCAAAGTTTCAAAATGAAAATTAGATTTTAATTTATCTTAAAACCAACAGCTTGAACAAATACCTTTCCAGCACAATCATTTTTAATTTAACGAAAATAAAATTTTTAAAATTCTGATAGTAAATTAGAATTTAATTCAAATAAATCAGGAAAATAAGTGAAGAGTTAAGTGATTTGATATGCGGAAATAATTAACTCAACTATATCATTATTTAAAAACAAGAATTTTGAATTTTTTTTAAAAACTCATCTCATGAAATATTCCGAAATTTGACACGTAAATAAATATGAATAATTATTTAAGTAATTGTAAATTACATAAATAATTATTTATATTTCATAAGATGAGTTTATTAAAAAAAAATTCAAAATTCTTAATTTAATCTTCCAAAATAATTAAATTAACTGAATCTTAATTAACTAAATGTTTCAAAATTCAAAAACACTAATATTAGTTATTTGATTTTAATCTATTCTCTTTCATTTTTATTTAATTTTTTTAATGGTATACAAAGAAATTGATGAAAGTTTTAACTTGTAACATGCTGCTGAATTTGCTGTTGTAACTATGTTTTGTAAATGAAGAAAACACACAGTATATTATGTAATATTATTAAACCCATAACGTTATGGATTTATTAAAATCATAATATACGCGGGTAAAAAATATATTATGATTTTAATAACCACCAGGGAGGAAAAAGGAAACTCCATAGATAAAATTCACAAATTTTATAATTAAAAATATAAACTATATAATTAAAAGCGTGAAATAAACTCGTGAGATTTTTTCCTCTTTTTCTATTTTATTAAATAATTATATTTTTCGGAGATACTTCAGAAATAATCTGAAGAAACGAATTCATTCAATTTAGGTGATTTATATTTTAATAGCTCATAAAAAAAATGCCTTTCTCACACATTTTTCATTTCTTTCTAATAACACTCAAGAATTTCTAAAATATAAAATTAAAAAAAAAAAAAGAAAAAAGAGAGAGAAATCCATTAAAAAGTCTTTTAAACGAAAACAATGAAATTACTTTTCAAAAAAGAATTTGTTGATTTTTAATTTTATCCGTCATTTGAATAACATCCGCAAGGAAAAGGAATCGCTTGCACGAAAAGAAACGAAAATTGAATCATTAGCAGCCAGTTTTCGTAGCTAACTTTTTCCAGTTGCTATTTTTAGCTGCCCGAGCACCGGCCTGGAAACTCTGCTTTCACGGTCAGGCCGGACACGTGCTGGAAGAGGATTCTCTTGTTTGTTTATCGGCGCGCATTGTTTTAACCCATCCCTCCCCGCATAATGAGCAGCAAGGGGTTATCGGGGAAGTGGGTTAAAAGTTGAGCGATTGACCCACTGATATAAAGGGAGAGAAGGAAAGGAGATGATGAGGCGGAAAAAAAAAAAAATGTCGGCGACGGGTGATTGCTTGCATAATAAGACGGTAGTGAAATCAGACGGTGCATTTCCTGATCGCAAAAAAAAAGAAAGAAAACCGCGAATGTAGGCTTCTTTTACAGGCAGGTGGCGGACAAATTTCCGCCCTTGCCGTCCAATCATCCAGAGAATTATTACACTTTTCATTCAGGGAGAAATTTGAATATTTTAAAAATAAATAAAATGCATCAGTCATATTTTTACCGTTACTGATAATGGTGTAATCCATTATACTCTGAAATGGAACTACCTAAATATTTTGCATTAACCATGAAAAAATTAATTTACATATACTTAATATCTCAAGTTAACTAAAATGCGATGAAAATTTTAATTAATTTGATCAATAAATATATTTTTTGATTTGAGCTGTCGATTTAAATTTATTAATAAGTTTTTCTAATTCCGTTTCTACCATTCTCTGGTTTATTTATTTATTTTTTTTAAATATCTAAGTTTAAAGTTTCTTTATTTGTTAATTTGAAAGGATAAGAAGTATTGTGGAATGTTCGGACATTCATTTCGTTTTTCAGGAAAATAAAAAATAAATAAATAAATAAATAAAAAAACGTGCAGCAAATAAATATTGTATTTCATTACACATTGTCTATTCTAATCCAATAGCTTTTACCATCTTTCTAACGGGAGTAGCACGATTCCACAGTCATAAAGTGATTGGTTTATACTAGAAAAAAGCTGATCCATGTAGGAAAAACAAAATTACTTTCCGAACAACCCAATAAACTAAATTCATCATATATTACTTTATCTTATAATTCAATCAAAAAAAATAATAATAATTGAATGTTATAATATGCAATAAGGGCATCTCTTCCTATTTCTACTAATTAAACTAAATAAATAAATAAAATATTTTATAAGAGGAATTAATCATTCTGTATATAATGAATTAAAAATGAAATTTTTTCAAGAGGAGTATTCTTTGTATTAGTGTATTAAACTAATCCATATATATATATATATACACATACATACATACATATATATATATATATATATATATATATATATATATATATATACATATACATACATATATATATATATACATATATATATATATATATATATATATATATATATATATATATATATATATATATATATATATATATATATATATATATATATATATATATATATATATATACACATACATACATACATATATATATACATATCATTGGCTTTAAACTTGTTTCTTTTGAGAATTTTCGATAATCCTTTTGTAGTAGTTTCATTACACAAATATATCCATTAAACCAACAACTTTAAATTTGTTTTTATTTTCCTATTGTGAAATTTTATATTCTTCTAAACTGAAACAAGTATGGTATTAATACATCAAGATACCTTTAAAATTTGAGCCGAGTTGGCAGCCGAAGGGTTAGCGCTCTTGCCTTCGGTTCAACAGTTCACGGGTTCGAATCCCACCTTGAGCATGGATGTTTGTAGTGGTTCGGAATCCACTTTAAACCGTAGGTCCCGGTCTATTTAGCCCTCGTGTGCAAAAAATGACCATTGAGCGACAAACAAACAAACCTTAAAATTCGATGCACTTATTCTTGAGAAGCTTTGCTTTGCTTTGTTTTCAAGATTTGTTAAAATGGATGAAAATGAAGATTTTAATTCAAAATATATATTCCATGTAAAGTTTGTGTGTGTGTGTGTGCACATAAAATAAATTGTAATATATTAAATACCCCCTTCTCACTGTAGGTGTTTAAAGTGCTCTCCATTCATCACCCCTATATGAGCGCACTTGAGAAGATTTATATATACCATTGTAAATTCTTGTGTTGTGTTGCTATTGATGACATCCTAAATTATGATCTTGTTTTCTTCAAATGTGTGTGTGAATTTTTATTTTATACATTCTTCTTTTAACAGTCCACAACCACAAGTGGATAGGTCAAGTAACTGGAGCCACCTTTTTCGATCGTCTTCTCAGGTGTAAACACCTTATGTACGCTGGACAATCATGATAAGATCTGTAACATGTTGCACTATCCTGTTAAAAGCAACATAACTGAAACTTCTCTTCTGGAAAGTTTGAATAAAATTCTTCTAGGAATCCAAAATTAGATTCACTGTTCACTGTCGTCTTAAAGAATATAGGCCCCACACATAAGGATTTTTGCTGGCAAAAACGTAGAATACGAATATGAATGAATAATTGTAAAAAACGCAATATTCTGTTATATCATGACGAGTCGCTTTTATGTACCGCACTCTAAAATAATTTTTAAAAAAACGAAAAATAAAATTTATTTTAAATTATTTTTAATGTATCTTAGATATGTAACGAAAATACTTTTTGAATTATATTTCAAAATTTTATTTAAACTAAATTGAATTTTTTAAAAATAAAATTATAATTTATTCTGTGATTATACTGGATATGTGTGTGTAAACTAAATGCGTTAGTGTGTTGCACTTAAGATTTTAGATCAAGTGGGTGGGGGCAACCTTTGGCTCTTTGAAGGATTATTTCTGGATCTCGATGAATGGACTCGAGAGAAGAACAAGATCTACAATTAAAATATAAGTCGTCGTCGATTACTGAATTTTTGGAATTTATACCAGAATCGAAGTGTACTGAATAATAAAAGGCTGCTTTTCGAAATATTTCAATATTCGAAAATTAAGTGAATCATTTTATACTACTTTAAAATTCGTGAAATCCAAATTGCGATCAGTATTAACTAACCAACGTCTCAAAAAACTACTAAGAAGTACTGTCGCCAATTAGCCGCCAAATTTTAAAGAATCATCAAGAGAAGTAAAATAAATGCGTTTATGTATATATATCTAAGAGAACATCTAACCAGAGAAAATCTAAGAGAACAGACCATGCAAATCTATATTGTTAGAATAAATTCAAGCTCATTTTCATTAAAAAAATTTATAAAAAAAATAGTATTTTGATAAAAAAAAAATAGTATACATTATAAAAGAATCATCTTTAGTCTTTTGTATGCATACGCAATAGAATAAAAATATAGTTATAAGAAAACAACCTTCAATTTTATCCATACTTAATTAAACGTTTGGATAAACTAGGATTGAAATTCAGTTAATATAGAATATTAAAACTAATATAAATTAAAAGAGGAAAAAACCACTACTTTTCATCGGATGCCAAAGTGGCAAAATTATATTTTTAATATGTAATAAATTATATGTGAATTAAATACTATAAGCTACATTTTATACTATTTACCATAGAATTTTATTTGATTTAAATATTTATTTACCCAAACTTTAAAATATATGCGTACATCATTTTAAATTTTAAAAATTGTAAATTCGAAGAGAGCAAAAAATGATGTATTGTTCGTTTTCTCGTTGCGATGAAAAGGAAAAAGAACGAAAAAAGTTTAATCCGAGCTTAGCGAACATTTCATGCTTCGCAAGCAAAAATAAAAATAGTCGTTCAGGAGCAATTTATTCTCAACGCATTCATGGCAAATGAGAAGGAGTAAAGCATCTCAACTTGAGTGATTCCCGTAACCCACATTCGGAAGTTCAACTCGTTCATTAATGTTTACGAAGCCGTGATATGTAACATCAAGTGGTGTTAAAATGGGTGAAATGGTCATCTCGATGTACTTCCTCGTCGGAGAATATTTCTTTCATTTGCGTAATATTTTTAATTTTAGATAACTTTTTTTATAGAATCGTGTAGTGATTTTATATGCATTTTATTGACCGTTCATATTTATATTTTATCCTAGAGTTGAAGCAAATAGATTTTCAGAATTTCGAATTTTTAGAATGGAAAATTAAAATGACTTGCTTTATAAATAAGATCTGGAAGATTTGAAAAATCTTGAATGAAAATATTGAAAATATTTAAATAAATTTTTATTTTGATTAACAAAATATATTCTTTTATTTAAAGCGGAAGGAAACGTACATTTTGTTACATATGAGTCTTAAACTGTTTTAGAATCCTGCATATTTCTTGAATCTTTCATATATTTTTCATGGGAGTGATAACAATAAAAGACCATGATTCCAAACAATTAAATAGTTTTTCTAATTTACAATTTTTTGAAAGAATATAAATAAAATTAAGGATTAAAGGAATGATCTAAATCATAGGTTCCCAAAGTGGTCCAGGTGGACCCCCAGGGGTCCATAGGAGACCACACGAGGGTCCATATAAATGTGAAATAAAAACAGGGGTTCACAAGATGTAAGTGATGGTCCACGAAAATTTTTCTGGTTTTCATAATAAAGAACAAACAATTTAGTTTGTCTTTATCCAACGTAGGCAGGTAGTATCATTCACTAGGTAAGTACTCAAAAATATTCGAGATTCAGTTCAAACACAGAATTGAATAGAATAGATAATAGTACAAGTGTACACCACATGTCGAAACTTGCAAAGTGCCGCCCGTGCGCCATTTCATGAAAAGTATCACAATATTTTTATTGTTGATTTACATTTCAGAATTCATAGTTAATTTTTTTGTCTATTTTTTTTTATTGTTTGTAATAATAAATGCTTATAATTTTGTATAACCACCAGTATTATTTTAATTAATAGAACACAAGAAAATGTGCAACTTTTTTTCCTTCTTAACACCCCCAATTTAAGGTGATATTTTTTAAGAGATTTGAGAATACAGTAGAAAAAGGCAGCAGCAAGGGGTCTACCGAAAATAGTAAAACTTTGAAAGTGGTCCACGACAAAAAGAAATGTTTGGGAACACATGATCTAAATGATTGAGGATATAAGGAAAGAATCTAAATTTAGATGTAGTTAATAGCGTATTAAATGAAAACTTTTTTAAGCTTTAAAAGAAGTAGTAGTCACGCATTTCTGTAGAGAGAAATTTCCTGTAACATTCAATAAATAATTAAAAATCTAGTTACCAAATATAAAAATAAGAAAAAAGTTAGATATCAAAAGAAAGTATAAAAAAAGGTTACTGTATCGTCGTCATTGTATATTGAAGGTCAGGATATTTCTTATACAGGTTACGAGTGAGCAAATAAAATCACGATGTTCACAGGCACACCCTATGGGAAGAATTCTTAGACATTCCAGTGGAATGAATACGAGATACATTTAGAAGTTTCTGATTTCTGTTTCCGATGTATCTTTTTGTCCACAAAAAGAAACATTTCCGAAAATGGAGGATATCCACAACAGGATGAAATTTACGGCTTGGGAACAATCTAAATGTCCCATCTGTCAGCACATTTATTTCCAATCTATCTTTATGATGAGAACTTCTTCCCAACAAATGGGCATGTCTACATTGTTACAAACCGCAATTGCGCTCCGAGGTTTTTGCTCACATTAACAACAACGCTTGTGCAAACATTGGTTTGTGTCATTGTGAACCATGTCTCCGATGCTATATTTAGAAACACTCATTCGTATAGTATCGTCTTGTCTACCCCCCTTCCCAAATAAAACTTTTGTGCGTATCTTATTCCCATTCTCGGCCAACAGAAAAGGAGTGGTATTTGTTTGATCTTAAAAAGTATCTTAATCTCCATCATTCTGCTACGACCGTTTCGTTATCCCCCTCCTCCATTTTGCTTTTTCTTGCATCCATTTTTCCAATTTAGCCGGAAGATGAATTCCCCTTCGCATGTAGGGGAAAAAAAAAGAGTCCCGTTACGATCTTTATATTCAATAATAATAATAACGGTGAACTTGGCCCGCATTGTACCACCAACCTGGTGGCAAGCTGCCCGCCGGTGGGGTGTGTGGTGGAATGGTGAAATGTGTGCCACGTCGTCTGCTGCATTGCAGGTGTTGGGCCTGTCGAGGGATCACGTGTAGGGAAGAAAACAAAACTGCTTTCTTGGGTGCTCTATTTTTAGCCTCTCCCCGTAGAACAAAGAACTGAAGAGCACTGGGTCACGCTTTCTTGACTCGATCGGAGAAGTTGTTTGTGGCAGATGAGTGATGAGCCGTTAGGTGGCTCAGAGAATCTGCAAACGCCTCGCTGCTCGCCGTAGGCTCATTTAAAAAGAATCGATGATGACTCGGCCACTTAATCGATCATCAGGTAAAGACGAGATTCTATGGGTCTCAATACAAACATCATTGATACGTAATCGATGAAATATACATCGATTTTTAATTGTCGCATAGAAAAGATAAAATAAGATTTACATGATCCACCCCTATCCAGATAAGGAAAAAATAATATTTATTGCATTTTGGAAAACTTTTCATACAATTTTTTTTTTTGTACTGTAAAAATGTTTATTTCTTTGGGATCTTTTTTTTTAGATCAAAAAGTGTTTTTATAAAGCATTAATCCTTTTTTTTCAAATGAATATTTTTGAAGACAAGTGTATACTTAAACGCTATTTTTAACAAGATGTATGAATTGTGAGGTATACGCTGTGAAAAAATAACTTATAAATGAACAAATGAGGAAAGAGGAAGGTATGAATAATATACTCTCTTTATGCAAACTTATTAAACTAAATGTAACATTAAATAACGGTTCACACACACACACATATATATTTATATCAAGCATATTTTTGTCTTACAATTTTTTTTATAATTACAATGCAATTCATCGATATTAGATCCATCAAATTGTTCCACTACTTTAATATTTTCATTGAAAAGAAGACATTTTCTTAAGAGTATTAATTTTATAAAAAATGAATCAGCCTTCATAATATTTATATATTTTTTAGTTAATTCATTACTATTCGATGCATGATTAATTATTTTTTATTACATTATTGTTTGATTCATTTCAATTTATAAACAAATTGTAGTATATATTTTATCTATTAGCTATTCATGACTGTATCCAAACGCGGTTTCTTGGATTAATCAATTTATTTCTTAAAAATTTAAATAATTTATTTTTGTATTTAAATCTTTCTAGCGAAAGTCGATTTAAAATGCATATATATATATATATTATTTTTATCGTCTTTACAATTTTATATTTTTTACAATTTTTTTATCTCAAATACTGTTAAAAAATAAAAATTTTAAGTAAATAGCAGTAGTATTTGATGAAACAGCCAAAAGTAATAGTCAACAAAATGTGTTGTGACTGCTCTATTTCTTTCAACAATTGCGCTGACAGTCTGATTCATTTTTATTTTCCTCTTGAAAACCATTTTTCACGGGCTTATAAATAGTTTCAGGATTCGAATGGTTCAGCTGATATCATACTGTTTTAGAATAATTAAACCAAAACAAGACATTGCAATTCAATTCTCCATTGACGTGGCTGGTTAGTGCTTCGTTCTCATGATCGGATGGTAGAGGAGTTCGAATCCCAGCTCAACCGAAAATCCGTCATATTCACTAAAAATGGGTAGGGCACATTAAATAAGCTCTGATCGTAATGCTCTCTAAGTGAATTAATTCCTCTGGAGGTGGTAAGTTAAGTATTGAGAGTCATCTGCTAGTTCCCTGGTTTTTTTATATTACGAAGAACGTGGTAATTATCTTCTATCTAGGAGAGCCTAACCCTGGACTAGATGCAGAAAAGTATACCGGTGCATAGACGAAACAAAATAAAATATCCGGTAATGGAATAAATATACTTTTAATCACTATTTTGGAGACAACAATTCTGAGTTAAATACAGGAAGGTATGCCTGTGAATACACGCAAGACAATACAAATATCCCGTAAAGGAATATTTCTTAATTACTATTCCAGAAACAACAACTTTCTGATAAAAACAGGAAAGTATACTGGTTTACACCCAAGACAATAAAAATATCCTGCGCTGCATTATTCTTTTAATCACTATTCTAGAAACAATAACTGAATCACTTTATTGAAATAAGAATAAAAGCTTTTTTTAGTTTCCGACATATTTTATCATTTTTTCTGTATTTATTTAAAGCCGAGCAATTTATATTTCTTTGATCAGATTGTCCATCTTCAACATATTTAAATTCTAGTGGAAACTGAAACGTATTTTGCTCTAATAACTATTATGCTATGCGGTAACAAATATATCTATTCTGCTCAATTTGGAAATGATCTCCCAAGAACATGATGCACATCTCCAATGGATTCCATCCCATGTAAATATTAGTGGCAATGAGATCGACTGGCCAAAGAGGGCAGTGAGGAACATACACCCACTGGCTCATCACTTACATACCAAGAAATTTAATGAAAATCTAGACTATATTTAATCTGGCAAATTCCACACACCAATGGTATTCTGGAACATCTCCTGGAACTCTTCTAGGAATAAAATGCGACCGAACCTCTCAGACTACCTTGACCAGATTCTCAAGTGGACATCTAAAATATTAATCGTTTGAACGTTGGTACAAAGTATTATTCCACCTGTAAAAAATGCTGTGACCATCCAGCCTCACCGAAACATTCTGGATTGCGTCGGACTTTCCTGGGAAAGCTTATCCTCAGTTCCCCTGTTAGTCATTGAATTTATAACTGACAATTTATTGGAGTTGATTTGACTAATTTCAGATCTTTAAAAAGGATAAGACACAACAACAGGTTGTGTGGTTGAAGCTTGAAATGCTTAAAGCTATTTAGGAATTTTGATGATATTATAAATAAATTTGATGACGTTATCAATATATTTTATCAGCAAATTTTCATTTCTTGTTTATTTGTTTAAAATTTTAGTTTACTTTTTTTTCCTAGTTGGAAAGTATTTGATACCTGAAACTATCTGCTTTCAGCTCAAAAATCATGAGTTCCTTTATTTTTATGGCGTATTACAGTTGTAATTTAATATTAAAAAGATGCGCGTAGATGCAAAACAATATGACAAAACATAGGAGGATATTTTTAAATATGATGAAAAAAGCGTGGACTACAAATAAATTATGAAACATAAATACATTTTACCTTGAGAATTCACTAGAACTGGAAGTCGTATTTACAAGCTTTTTTACGTAGTCAACATTAGATCTTGTAATATGCATTATCCACCTAAAAACCTTCACTAATTTTCTTGCATTGCCAATATTTTCAACAGTTTTTTTTTTAACTCTTTGATGAATTTGTTTACAAAATGTATTTTTATTGTTTTACTTATGTACAATAAGTATGAGTACTGTTTTTTTTAAAAAACTAAACAAGATTTGTTGTACAACAGGTATTATTATAAGTAAATCTGTAATCAAACAAAATTACAGTTACCTCTTCTGAGCCAAATGGAAGAAGGTAAGACAGCTATTACTTTAAACTAAAACTACTTTCAAAATATTTGTCTCAAATACATTTAGAATTATACAATGATTTAAGAAAAAAATTAAAAATCTATATCATAATGAACACTTCGGATCATTATTGTTTTGCTAAATTCCATATCTTTCATTTATTTTCTATATTGCTGTTCTAAGAGAAGTATTCACTTTTACTTCGATTCTTTTAAAAGAACATTTTACTGGAAAAAGTTAGATTTTTATTACTTAATTGGAAGCCTTGAAAGATGTAATTATCATGCGTTATAAGGTTTTAAGAGGTATTACCTGTATGTGTACCATACACAGTGACCTAATTCAAATGACAAATTAACACGTAATAGATTGCAATGATGAATTTAGCAAAAAACAAGAGAGTATGAAAAATGTAATTTTTAAGCCTATCATATAATTTCATCAATTACTCAGATAAATCTAAATATTATTCATTTGTTGAAGGCAGTTTACATTTTTTTAAATCCTAAAAGTAATGTAAGTTAAATTTAAAATTAAATAATGCTTTGATAAATAATTTAATACCATATTTTCCGTAACATTTATGATTTAATAATGCTTTTAAAGTAAAGTTTTAATGAAAATATTTTTTGTGTACTTTAAATATTAATAATCTCTCGTTAATATAAAACATTTCTATCTATTTTTTCTTTCTTATATGTGCAAATTTTCTTTTCAAACATGCAAAAATTAGGAAATAAAATTTTAATATACAATCTAAGACTTACTTCTTTATCAATGAATCGTATAATAAAATTGTAACATTGGAGTTACACTCTTATTTAAATTTCACTAAATTACACCAGTGATATTTCTGAATTATAATTTTGAATAATATTACACACACAATATGTTGTGCAATATTATTTAAGTATGATAAAGTTATACTTATGTTTTTAGTATGCTTTCGTTCCAAAATGTTCTGAGTTTATCGTATAGTAATATAAATAATAATCCTTAATCAACATTTTCTGATGACAAATTTCTTCTTATTCTTATTTATGATCTTTTAAAGATTCATGGTAGCATGGACTTGATCCAACCCATGACTAATTATCAGAAATAAAATATAACAATAATAAAAAACAAATTTTTTGTTCTCCACAATACGTTAGTTTGGTTTGTAACTCTACTGTTTCATTTTGTGTATATCAAGGGTGGACTGGAAACTACAGTTCAATATGAACACTGAAGAACTATAAATATCCACACCTGAGGCGGGAATCGAACTCATAAGTTGGTGAATTGAATGCCAGAACACTAACCGTCAGCAACCAATGAGAACTTAAATCACCCATTAATTGACGCGTGATAAGGATTAAGTTGACTGCAAATTATTTCAGATGATTATTTGTGTATTAATGCAAAAAAATTCATTTAATTTCTTTAAAGTAAGTAGGCAGGGACTACAGAATTGTTTCTGTAAAATACATATATTGATATAAAAACGTCGACAAAATGTATTGCCGTACTAACATTTTATATGTAAATTAACATATATTCAGACATCAGTTTTTATGAACAATAGACTGTTTTCTTTTATCTGACTTAGAAAATCTTTAGAATTCAAAGTAAAAGAAACAGATCAAACAGTGCCAGATATGACAATCAGATCTTTAATCGATTAAAACATAGGCATCACTTTATTCCTGTGGCAGGACTGAATTTTTTGGTAAGGAATGTCAATCGCAAATTTTATCTTAATTACTATTGGGTAAATAGATATAGTGGCATATGAACATAACCTGTTATATTCATGGAAAGTCCTGATTAAATGTGAAATAAAATGCATGTTAAAATTTATCACAAAGTTTTTGGCTACTGTCAAACCGATACTCGTCACCCTTAATGTCATGATTTGACGTCAGCCTTAAGACTCTATCATCTAATGGCCGTTCTGAACTACAGGGTGCGGCAGAACCGACTAAGCAGTTTTAAGGAACACTAAGAATTAAACCTAGATGTGTAGAGAAAAATGCTTTTATTTTCTAAATTAGTACAATATACTCTTTTACATTCATTTAATTTTGAAAATAATTTCTTCAAGATGGCGGCTGCTTGGATCAATACATTATTGTAGACGATCCCTGAAGTTTCGAGTAGCTCTTGATCACTATGGTATGGCATTCACTTCGACAATAATCCGCTCTTTTAACTCTGGTAGGGTGTGAGGGTGGTTTATGAAATTCTTTTCCTTCAGATACCCCTTAAGAAAGTAGTCACACAACTTCAAATTGCATTGCAGAATTCTTCACAAACTGCTGTCTGTAATCTCCATTACAACAGCATATCGTCGAGCAGAACATTGCGGCGATTGTTGAATTCCTGTTCTCGTCTGCTGTATATTTTCTGGCGTTCTTATGGATCTGCGTCGGCTATGTGTATCTGTTCTTAATGTGCTACCAGTTTTCTCCACATGCGAACCCAGGACCGAATTGTGCTTGCATTAGGAACGGCATTGTTGCGTGGGATGTTGGACCGTCACCGAAAAGCTCGTGATGTCGCTATCACAGATTTGTTGTTTCATAATAAGCGCGAACGGCAAAACCTCTACGTGCACCGATCCAGACCATGTTGGCTACTGAAATGGGGTCACCGATTGGACAAAGGCAGACCATATGCAATTACCTACCCCCACCACGGAGCAGTGGTAATCGATAGAAACTGCTTAGTCAGTTCTGTCGCACTCTGTATTTCTACGTTCGTCATGTTTTGTTTTCATCGAAAATTTCTCATTGACTGTACATACGTTTTGCAAAGAAAAAATTTCAGGAATCTCTCATTCAACCACCTGTTGAACTTGCTTATAATTAGCAGATGCGCGTACATGTGTTTCCCAAAAGTCATAGGTATGAAACTTTAAATCTTCCTCTTCAATAAATACGATGATATTACTATGCAGCTTTGATCCTAGTTGCACGATAGTAAAATTACATTTCTTGCGCCCCCTCCCCCACAAACTGAGTTTTGAATTCTATTTTCATAATGAACGTCACAAATACCGTAAACCTTGACACACGACTATCAAAGAAATAGGCCGAAAAGCTCAGGGATTCAGTTACATGGTACCGTATTAATAGTGCTTATATACAGTGGTTTGCCAAAATTGTGGACACTTTCGGAAACTTTTATGTTTTTGAACTTTATATGCTTATATAAAATGTACATTTCGCAAAATGCAAACTTGTATATTTCATTTTAAAGAGAATTTATTACTGAATTCAATACAAAACACAAAATTCAATTATTTGCAATACAAAAAAGTTAATAATTATCGATATACATTAGATATTTATGATTGCAGTGAGTTATCAGTACTTAGTAGAGTATCCTTTATTTTTGATTACAGCTTCACATCGACGTTTGATTGAGCTGACAAGAGTTTGAAGCTCTTCTTTCCTTATAACATGATGCAAAGAAACAATTACAGCCTCAATTAGTTCCCTTTTATTTGATGGGTGCCTCATTCAGACAAGAGTTTTCAAACCTGTTTCATATACACTGCAATTACAAGTAGGAATTTTTGTAAAATTTTTTAATTATTTAGTCAAGAATCAATGACATCAAATAAAACAGTAGATTGGACACCTAAAAAGAGATGTAATATTATTGTGTTACGAGAAAGTGGTCTTTCCTATGCTGGAATTGCAAGACAGTTGGGTAGTTCAGTGACTACATTTGAGTCCGAAAGTTTTGTTTACGATATCAGGAGATAAATTCAATAAAAAACAAAGAAGGAAATTGCCGGAAAAGGTGCACCACATCTATTTATGGCAGAAGAATAAAAGGACTATGTCTCCAAGATAGAAAAATGTCATCAGTGGCCATCAGAAGTGATCTGAATGATGCTGGTGTTTCTGTCAGTTCAAGAACAATCAGGAGAAGATTAACAGATGTTGGATTGAGAAATAGAATTCCACGAAAAAAGCCTTATCTTAATTTTCAGCAATGAAAAAAAGACTACAATGTGCAAAGGAACACATTAATTGGACAGATGATCAGTGGTCACAAGTTATATGACGTGATGAAACTAAGCTATCTTTATTCGGTAGTGATGGGCGAAAATATGTAAGACGTAGAATAGGAGAAGAGCTACATTTTGACTGCATTCAAGCGACTGTGAAGAACCCAGTTAGCGTTATGATTTGGTCATGCATGTCTGAAGATGGTATTGATCGCCTTCATGTCATCGATGAGACATTGAATGCCAGAAAATACATTGACACTATTCTAGAACCAAAACTTCTACCTTCCATCAGAGCTCTCTTTCCCAACAATGCTTCATTTATTTTTCAGCAGGATTCTGCTCCTTGCCACATGGCCAAAATATTCAAAAAGTGGTTTCGTACAAAGAACATTAAATTGTTGTCATGGCCAGAAACAGTCCTGACCTCAATCCTATCGAAAATTTGTGGCACCGTTTGAAAACTCTTGTCTGAATGAAGCGCCTATCAAATAAAAGGGAACTAATTGAGGCCATAATTGTTTCCTGGCATCATGTAATAACGAAAGAAGAGCTTCAAACTCTTGTCAGCTCAATGAAACGTCGATGTGAAACTGTAATCAAAAATAAAGGATACTCTACTAAGTACTGATAACTCACTGCAATCATAAATATCTAATGTATATCGATAATTATTAACTTTTTTGTATTGCAAATAATTGAAATTTGTGTTTTGTATTGAATTCAGTAATAAATTCTCTTTAAAATCGTATATACAAGTTTGCATTTTGTGAAACGTAACGCTTTCTATAAGCATTCGAAGTTCAAAAACATAAAAATTTCCAAAAGTGTCCACAATTTTGGCCACCACTGTACTCTGAGTAGTTACTTATATTTTATTGGAAATGCGGAGAACTTTCCAAGGATAGCATTACATTAACTATTGAATTCATATTTAATTCGCGGTTCAAAATGAGACACTATTTCCAATCGCATACATTTAACTTTAACCACCATAAGCCACCTGTTACCTGATTACGGTTTGAAACTACAATTCATTAAATAATAATCCAACAACGATTTCTGAGAACTTCGAAACAGGAAACTGTTAGGACCTCCTTTTCCCCTGCTACTCTTAATAATGTTTTACTTTTTAATAGATGACCAAAAGAATGAAATTAAAAAAGAAAATACTTTTTAGGTCTTGGGATCCTGGTTCATTTGATGTCCAAAGCAGCCAATTTATGTGTCAAGTAAAATTCAAATCCTCGATGAGGACAAGGTTCAAAAAGACACTAATTACTAAAGATTTTAGATTTTATAAGTTATCATCTGATCTCAAATAATCAACACTCATGATACGGTGAATGAAATCTAATAATATATAAAGGACAAGAAAAAGTACTCCCACTCCGTGTTCAGCTGTTGCCTCTGCTATTCAATAGATAATTTTATCTATGCATCATTCATGACAAATGAGTTAATCTTTCATCCTCTTCTAGATTAAAACACTGGAATAAGCTCAGTTTCAAGTTTATTCAAAGATAAATCTCTCTCTCTCTCTCTCTCCTTTTAAATTTTTATTCCTATTACATCGATTTTAAATAAACATTTTATATTTTTTATCATGTATATAAATTTCATTGTATTAGGTTGGGGAATAAGTTCGTAGCGTTTTTACCAAAGATTTTTATTAAATCAAAAAACAATGATTACATCAATAACTTAATTAATTATACATTCGCCGTTGCTGTTTACAACCTCTTCCTACCTCTCGACCAATTTGCTGATTTCGTTCCGCCAAAAATCGCCTGTTTTGGTGACAACGAAGTTGTTGAGCCAGTTTTTAAGGACCTCTTGGTGTACTGGGAAATGCTCAAAAAGAATGCCATAGTCAACAAGGAGCTCTACATTGCCCAGCTACATCGCGTTAATGAGGCTATTCGACTGAAAAGACCTGATCAACATGGTCAAACCATACTCCTTCACGACAATTCCAGGCCCCATGTTCCACAAGTCGACAAAGCTGCACTCCAAGAGCTCGAATGGGAGATCCTTCAGCAACCGCAGTCTTCTCCGGACCTTGCACCGACCGATTACCGTCTTTTCCGCTCCTTGTCAAACCATATGAAGGACGTTACCTTCAGTAACAAAGAGGTCCTTAAAAACTGGCCCAGCAACTGCTTTGACAGTAGAACAGGCGATTTTTGGTGGTACTGCATCAACAAATTGGTCGAGAGGTGGGAAGAGGTTGTAAACAGCAACGGCGACTATATAAGTGATAACTTATTGATGTAATTATTGTTTTTTGTTTAAATAAACGTCTTTGGTAAAAATGATGCAAACTTATTCCCCAACCTAATAGACAATACTTCTCATTTAGGTAACATTTCATATTTATGCACATGTATACATAAAGTGAGAGAATCTAATAACAATGTTCATGACTATCTTCATGTAATAAGACTGGAAATTATATATATATATATATAGCATCAAAATTATATAGTGTTTTTCTCTTATATAACCTAATTCCTTATATAATATAATTTAGTAAATTATACAACCTATTTCTCGTTTTTAATCATCTTTTATTGCCTTTTAATTCATTTAAAAACCAATTACCGTTAAACTCTGGAAATAAAACTGGTTTTGTTTTTCTAAAATTATTATTATTTCATAATATGAAAAGACAACATTGAAAGCGATCCATTATATTGTATTTATTTAAACAAATCCTTCTATAAATAATATTCCATAAAATTTTGGAAAAAGTTGTTTTAAAATAATCTTTAAAAGCTTAAAGTAAGTTGTCTTAAAATGGTTTCTTTATGTTGCCTTAACTAAATTGTTAATCTGATGTAATTCTTTGATTTAAATAATTTTTCCAAAAAGCATTTATGTCAAGGAAACAATTACCATATTTGCTTTCATCAATTTAAAGAGTAAGGCATTGTTAATGACTAACATTGATCAGCAGATGTTATACTTCTTACAGTGCAATGCTTTTATGAAAAAAGAAAGCAGTAAAAATATTATTGCATGGTATTAATCACATTTTTCATAATAGTTTTAAGTATGTTACTATAATTTAGGGTTATTAATAATTATTACATGTGCCTATAAATAAAATCTGCTATTTTATTTCATTGAACAAGTCATTTTATTTTGTCAAGAGTAAAAAAATTTTCTGATAAGATGTTATATCATTTCAGTAGCAATGAAAAAGAAATAATTATGTTTTTTCATTTTTTATCATTATTATTAGAAATATTTGGTGCTCACAATAATCATTCTGAAAAACAACATTAAATAAATTTTTTTATATTTGCAATCAAATTTCACTTTCTAAAGGAGTTATTCCTTTATTTAAATTTAATACGATATTTAAAATAATTCTTATTAAAAGCAAAATTTTCTAAAAATTATAAAAATATTAAATTTTTATTGCAAGCAAAACTTTGTTCTAATCATGCAAAAATATATTATTTTAATATTATCCATTCGTCAGAAACGTAACTAAGTAATATCGAAATGTGACAAAATAATTACTTTAGAAGCAAAATTTTATTGAAATTATAAAAAAAACATTATTTTAATGTTATTGATTATTCAGATTTTCAAATGAGTGCTACATTAAAAATTCGGATGTAATCTTGTATGCTCTCTACAAGAATGTATCCGAATTAGATAGTATATTCTCTGAAATTGATCTCTACAAGAATATGGAATATAATTTTTACTGAGAGCATTTTTTTAAAATTTTATAAAAACATTTTTTATATAACTATTATTTAAATATTATTTACTCTTCAAATTTGTAATACAAGAATATATATTTAGTCCATTATATAAATAAAACTAAGTATAATGTATCTATAAATTTTATAATTTGTCTATTTTTTAACTGAGCTTTTTTCTATCTCAATTGATGTGGCTTTTCTTACAGTCAAAATGACGCAAGAAATCGGGAAATAGTGCTTATGGAACAAGTGAAACGCGAAGAGAAATCAGCAATAAGAGAAAAAAATGAAACTGGCTATGGCGTCCTCCGTTTCCATGGAAACCGAAGCGGAAGAGGACCAACTCGCCCGCGTGAGAGGACAACGACCGCGAATAACCTGCCCTCACCTTTTCTAATCTGATAGAGTGGATTGGGGGGAAGGGGGTACTTTTTCTTTATACATACAAATGTCGTTCTTGCCATTGAAAACGAGTCGCTAATCCCTTCTAACCTTGGCCCCACACCTGGGCTGCGCGTCTTCGCGCCAGAGCTGAAATTAGTAGAAGAAATTAATTACCAATATGGCAACACGAAATTGAATAAAACACTTAGCAAGGAAACCAACACGTAATCATATCATTGTTAACACTTCCTTTAAGAATAGTGTTTAATATTTTGTTTTTAAAACCATAAAGTATTGCTTCTTTCGTTCCAATTGAGATCATGATTACATCACTTAATTACAATTCTTATTGGTTTATTCTCATATGCATGACATCAGATAATGTCTCATCTACGTCACATCATATAGAGACGGCGTCGTAAATTTGGCTTGTCGACAAATTAGCTGCCTGTCTTCAAATTGCATTTTCCGAGCAGCAGCAAACACGGCAAAGTTCGCCATCGAATGTCATAAAATTTTGAATCTGGTGATAGAATAAATAAAATTATTTATTGATAAATAAAGACCAAATTTATTTGAATAACTTAATGTTAAGTTCCTTTGTGCTTTGAAATTAAAATTCAAGCTTTGAGAAATATATAATAGAACAATTTGTATTAAAATATTGCACTACTGTATCTATCAAACTATTATAGCCCAACTCAGGGATAGCTAGATACAGAAAAACTTAATGTGGTGGATTAACAACATACACATTACTATAAACTTGAAAAATTTTTTTTAAAAAAGTGATGCTCTTTATTTAAATGATCATTTTATTAAATTTAACACAAATTTTACTTGTAAAACATTGCTCTTTCTCATTCAAAATAACATCCCCTCAATCAAATACAATCTGATATAAAATATGATGCATCACTTAAATCTATATCAATTCTAAAATTAAAAAAAAATTGTAGAAATAATATTCAAATAGAATCAAACGTATTTTGTTTTCATGAAAATTTCGCCATCTTAAATTTATTCTAATATCATCCCATTTATAGATTTATTGTAATTCTTTTACATTTTCTCGTGATCACAATAAGCATTACATTCCAATACTGTTATCATAATATTTTTTGTAGCAGAAAAAAAAAAAAATTCACACATAACAGTAACAAAAAAGTTGATAAAAAAAAAGCACATGTCCTTTTATGTGTATTTTTTTTTTCCCCATTCTATGGCAGCTGTTGGCGCCCTCTGTGGCGCTTCCGCGGGAACGTAACCCTGCCGCTCTCGTGATTCGGAAAAACGTGGTCCGGGTTCACGTGGGTTTTGTTTTCTTCTCAAGTTCATTTCCGAAGAATGACAACTGGGTTACGTTGCTAGTAGGACACGCCCGACATCCCCCTGCCTCTCTCCCCTTACTCAAGTCCCCCCCTTTTTTTTTGAGAAAGAGGTGTTCATTTTCGTTGAAAAATGTGAGAGAGAAAATATTAAATTCCTCCACTTTCTATTTTGTTTTTCACATTTGGTAGTACTGTATCTCATTTGTTTTTATCATTCTCGTCTCATTTACATCGTCTTCTCCAGATACAGGATCTAAAAAAAGAATTCCGTTGCATTTTGTTGAAGCCAGTAATGAGCATGTTAGAATCTATTTAACGGCTGATTGATATAATTAAGACTGAAAAAAAATATTAAACATACCTCTCTGTTTATTTTTTAAAATAAAGTTTCGTGTTAAATTTCATTTATTTTATTTCACATCCTTTAAATTATTAATTTTTTTTATTTTTTATGGAAAATGGAACAAAATAATGTTTTATGATGCTCAGAAATTCTAATGTAAGACTTAAAATGTGTGTAAAACGTTAATATTACGTTGAAGCAATAAATTTATACATGAATACCTTGCTTTGATGTAACACGTTAAAGATATTTTTTGCAGATGTTAAAATAGGTTAGGTTATTTGCTGATATTAAAATGTCGAATAAAAATAATGCTTAAATTTCGCTTAACTTCGTTAATAACCCTTGTGCACATTAAGAGAATGCATGCAATAAATGAATAAATGTTTGTTTTTTTCCAATGGCAGATTTTAGACAGTTACAAATGCAATAGAGTCTATTAATCTATTGTTCCCTGATACCCAAGAAACCGACCAGAAACAGCAACCTCTTAGCTGCCGAGGCGTTGCCCCGGGTGCACCACAGGGGGTGGGCCACCATCGCACCCTCACACATGCCATAGGGACGCGTTTATAGGCTAGGCATCATTCATACTTCATTCACACACACAAGGAAAGGACAAAGACAGGATAGGGAGAGAGAAAGTACATCCATGCCTGAGCCAGGACTCGAACACAGGACCTTCCTTTCCGTAGTCAGGCAGGCTGACCACTAGACAAGTTGGCCGGCTAATAAACATATGTTATCTAATAAATATAATTAAATAAATTTTAAAAAATTAAATATCATGCATGTGTTCTATTATTCTTATTTATTTTTAATTTAATAAATAAAATCGTGATAAGTTAACATTAGAATCTTTTATCTATGAATAAAAAATTTAATAAATGTTAATTGTGTGCATTTCTTTCTAAATATTTTTTGTCAAAACATATCAAAAATTTATCCTGCCTATAAAATAACTCTTAAAATTTGTGTACCATTTTCTGTATATCAAGAGAATACACACAAGAAACGTATCCTAGTAATTTATAAAACACGCGTATATTCTTTTATCATTAAGTTTTTTTTTTCATACTTTAGTTTATACCAGGACCTACAGTTTAAAGAAGATTCTAAATATCAACATTCAAGGTGAAAATTTAATCCATAAATTTTCTGAAATTTTACTGAATGTTAAAGCTATAACTTTTCAACCACCAACGAAACATCTTATCTTTAATAATATGTAAAAGTACCTTCCTTTTTACAATCTATGCTTCATTTGCAAAACAGAATTCAATGGTACAGCGCTATCAATAAAAAAGAAGCACCTTTAAAAATTTACGGTTGTATCTTTTTATTATAATTAATTTGAAAAGGAATAGAAATATCCAAAAATTTTTGTTTCTAATGATTTATTATTTTTGCGAATTTTACCCGAGTGTTTAGCTGTAAATGACAATGAAATTGAATGTTCAACCGAATTTCTAATGTTATTTACTTTCAGTCTGATTTCAATATCGCAAAGCAAATATAAACGTGCAATGATTACTTTACAATAAGATTAAGTGCTTTTGACGTTAAATTCTACCACATGATCTACCTAAAATCTCCTAATCAAACAAGATTTCCTTAACTAAATGTAACATACCCAAGAGTTTCTGAATTGTAATTCATCGAAATTTATAATTTGATTTGAATTTATTGTGGAGATATTTTTGTATTAATTATATATTAATAAAGTTTTCTTTCTGTCAAATAATCAAAATGGATTCCTACTGACTTAGAGTGATCATGTGCTTCGGATATTTTAGTCCCATGTTTGATCACACCTATTGTTGAATAAGGAAAAAAATTAATAATGAGTCACGTGTTTAGTGTCCATTTCGGTCGGAGTGGCTGCTTTGACACTGCGAAGTGAAGATTGTTGTAAGGTATTTTAACACCCATCCGTTAAACTGCCTTTTGGGAGGATTCTCTTAAACGGCAGTGGACCATATTCACGTGTGACAAGAGAGAAAACCCGGAAAATTTCTAAGCATATACACCGATTGGCTTGCAATGTAACGCCAAAATGGGCGTTACATTGCATTTCAGTTGTTAAACAGTAGACAGTAACACAACATTACAGTAACACAAGTTTAACAGTAACACAACATTTTTAGTTGTTTAACAGTAGTTATATATAGGATCGAATTTGAAGTTTTTTGCTTTTGATAGAGTTGTTTTACAATTAGACCATGGTGAGTCTATCAGAGTGGATGTTTGAGAATTTTCTGGTTTTCCTCCAAGTGAGAACTGGAGGCAACATCGGAAAGCAACTTTTCGAGTTGGATGTTAAACAACATTAAAGTTCTCTGCTGTTTGATTGTTCTTTAAGCAGTATAAAATACTCAAATTATGAAAGGAGATTTTAAATTTCCTTCTTATATAATTTGAATCTATAATATGGAATTCATTTCTCCTTTTTTACCTTTTATGTTTCTTTAAGAGGATGTTCTTCAAGTACATTAAATTTCACTATCATAAAGTTCCTTAGTCATTCTTTACTTTGGGATAAATTATTGTTTCTCTCAAATTAGGGATACAACAGGGCATTTCCTATTCTGAAATTTGAATGTGCATTAAATATTTAAGAATTAAATTATTGTAATTGTTTTGATTCTGTATATTAAATGAGAAATACAAAAGCCGAATATAATTCGCATTCGAGTCATTGCAGCACGCCGCTCACTAGCATATTATCGATTTCTCCCAATCGATATTAAGCATCATTATCGATGTATCGTATTTCTTTTACAATCGGTAGTGACCGCGCCAAACATAGAGGATATATTACGAGATACTGGATAGCTTAATACCCAAAAGTTGTTGTAAAGCGTTTTAATATCCCATATTTTTGTCCTCTAAAGGCTTTCGGAAATAGAAAACTATATTCATTCATTTCAAATAAGGAAAAACCAAAAAACTCATACATTCAACTGGACAAAAAAACAAATTCGTTGACCAAGAAAACTTATTTGCATCCCATTGAAGTTTCATGGCGTCCCAGTAAAAGGAAAATACTTTTCGAAACGGATGGTCTAAATTCGATTACAGCAACTCTTGAAGAACGGAAAATAAATGTTGCTTCTGCTAGCCCGTCTATCTGGGAGATTGATTTTTCAGGGTTTCCTCCTTTGAGACACATGAATATAGACCGCTATCAATGGAAAATCGTTTTACATACCTGTCAACCTTGGATAAGTAAAAATCAGTAGATTCTACTGATTTTGAGAGAAAATAAATCAAGAGACACTACTAGCAACGTTTTTGCTTGAAACAGAATGTTTAAAATGGTAGTACCGTAAAAAGAGAATTTTACTCTTTCGATTATACATTCTGAGAATGATTTATGTTAAACATATTTTGTGTCACAATCTCAATATATTTTAATAAAATATTCATCAAAACCTCATAAAAGAACTATGAGGAATAAAAAAATATATTATATGTAAAAAAATAAACTCATTGACATTTATGCCTCAATATTTATTTTATAAGGCAACTTTTATTAAACATGTGCAATTTTTTTTATATATATTAAATTTATAAAATTATTTCCTTACATATAAACACATAAAATACTTAGAAGTATTTCTCACTGAATTAAACTAAGTAAATTTAATTTTCAGTGAGAAATACTTCTAAGAAAATAGAAAATTTTCAAATACTTTATCCATAAAAAACACAACACATTTCAAATTAGAATAACTCATGACAATTTGTTTTTTTCATGCGTTGCTGACTTAGCATTGATTAGAAATGAATTTGTGAACTGCTGTTCAAAACATTCTTTCTCATTTTGAGAATATTTAGCAATAATTAAAAACTTTCTAAATTTTCGGAAGAAAGAGGCGATCTGAATTATATTTTTATATGACGGAGCTGGCATCCGCTCACTTTCAGCACTACAATGAGGAATAGTTAAAATTGCAAGCGTAAACTGGGAAATATTAGAAAACATTTTTTGTTCAAACTCATTTTTCAGATTTCCAACAAGATGCCATTGCACATCTGCTCTTGGTTCATCCAAAGTGTTTTTTTTGTGAGGACGCAGTATTTTGTAGTTTGCAGAACTCAGTCTGGAGGATGTCCAATCCTTTATTCAGTTCTGTATTAAGCAGTAAAATGAGAAATCTGTCAATAAAGAGTTTTACACTTGAAAATGAGGCATGTTCAAAAGTCTGCAAACAGCATACTTCTGCATGTTTCATGAAAGGGAAACTTTTTAAGCATGTAAATGTAATTACACAGAGTCATATAAAATTAAACAACTCAATAGATTTATTGTTTGGCAAAATTTCGGCAGTTTTTTAATTTTTCACTGAAATTGCCAAAATTTAGTAGATTTTCATACATTATCATGAAATCGGGAGAAAGGGTAAAAAAGTTGGCAGCTATGCTCTAGGCATAAATATTTCTCGATAGATATTAAAGTAACTCACAACAAACCTATACTGTAGGATTATCCACTACGTGATGTCAAAGCACCCAATCACATGGGCGGATTTTATGTACTATGGCCAAATTATCAAAAATTTTATGTTCTATGGCCGATTCCCATTGTTCAATAGTTCAAAATTCTGTACATCCACTCCGAAAAACCTGGATCTTCCATTAGGGCACGAAAAGCTTTAGTATTAGAATGAATATCTTAATCACGCAGGCTCGATTAAGACGAATCAATTTCATTTAATGATTTTTGACCGGGCTGTTTAAAAAGAGGGGCTTTAAGCTTCGGTGTCAACTACATCATTTTGCCATAATTTAAAAATGATGATCGAAGAGAAAGGACACAATCAGTCTTAACCGTTTGGATACACTTCTCATATACATATATATATATATGCCAAATCCTGCGGTTCGTGAGACACATGGGGTTTTTTGAAAGATTATTTATGGCTCTTGATAAATGTACATGATTTCAATTTTCCCTTTTGTGTTTATAATTAAAAAAAAATATTATCGTATGTGATTCAAGTCTTTAAATTTACTGACAACAAATATGAAAGACTATCTGCATCTCTCAAATTTATAATTAGTTGTCACTTAACTAAAGGAATTTCTTTATTGGTTGTTATTTTCATCAAAGAAAATAGAATAATAAATTCAAATCCACGTGAAATTAACTTCCGAAGTCAATGACTTTGAAAGTGTAACCTTCTTTGCATTCTCAAGTTTAAAAGTTATAAGAAATCCCCCGCCTCCATTGCGTTGTACGCAAACTTTATTGGATTTGATTTCTGGCCAATTATCTTTTAAAAATTAGGGTACATAAATTATTAAATATGAAATTGTTACAGTTAAATAATTTCAAAGTCTCTTATTGAAACTAAATATTTAAAAAATAAAACTTTAAGAAACTACACTTTTCGCACCTTAAATTTGGATTTGGTATTACTTTTTCATGATGTACGCAGACTTTATTGACTAACTGTATATACAGATGGAAAGATTTAGATGTAATAATATTTGATTAAAGCTCTTTCAGAGAGCTAAATAGTTAACTCTAAATTCCAAATGGAATTCCTCTCCACTTCTAATTTAGGGTTTATTATTTAATATTTAGTATTAAAGGAACTAAATATTGAAAATTAATAAAAAAAGTTTAAAAAAAAAACAGTTAATGTTTAAAAATAAAAAAAGTTGTAAATTTAAAAATATGGAAAAAAAAAATGCAAAACAACAAATGTAAGAGGAAGAAATCAAATATTTGTTGTTGAAAATTAAACAATTAATTTGTTCATTTTACATTTAAGAAAATTAATTTCTTATAATGGACGAAGAATAATGAATAGAGAAGAGATTTTATCGTATTTACTTTTAGTTTTATATAACTGCAGTTTTCAAATGTTGTACTTAAACGGCGAAACTATAAGGTATTATTACTTGATATCATTAAATTTTTTCATGAGTACAAACAAAGGGAAGATTTTAAAACGATCATTCCAAGGTTTTATGGGATAATCATTTGTAAACATACAATGTGTTCAAAACATAACATTTCTTGTCAATAATATCCAAATGTCATGTTTTATAGCACATCACCAAACAATTGGTTACTTTCAATGACTTTAGGATCGCAATTCAAATAAAAAAAAAATTCAACAATAAGTAAAGAAGTTTCTTTTTATGATTTCGAATCTAAATTTTGCTACATTTTAAATCTAAATTTGTAATTCCATACTTAAAGCAATATGAATGTAAAGTTTTATTACATCTTTATATTTATTTAAACTCTATAACTAATTATATTTTGAATTTTTAACTGCACTAAATTGGAAATTTTGAAACGGATAAAAATACAAATTTCGAAAGACCCCTTTTTTTAAACGGCAATATTTTATGAAAAATAATGAAAATACAAACGAAATAAAAAGCATAAAATATTAGTATTTAAAAATTAAAAAACAGAGTATAGAAAAATTGAATTACTCCAACGTGGCAGTTTGACTAAGAAAATCCAAATCCATGATTAAATTGCAGCTTAAATTTTTAACTGTTACTATATTTTCATCGTTTGAAAAAGAACTAAACAATCTGCGACATCATTTTATATAAGTCAAATTTTAAAAATATCTGCTGTGCTCATTAGTTATACAATAAGGAGACAAAAATAGTCACTTTTTCGTCTTTTCGATAATAGAGTATCTATCTATCTATCTATCTATATATATATATATATATATATATATATATATATATATATATATATATATATATATGTATGTATGTACTTTTTTTCAATTTTATGGCTAACATTGCGCTGAAAAGCATTTTTAAATGCAATCATTTGTTCCAGGATATTATCTAGATTTTCTACTAATAAAAATTCCTATAATTAAGCAAAAAATACTTAAAAAGGAAAAGTTTGGTTTCTAGAAATATTTCTCAAGTAATTTTCTTAAAAATTTTATATATGAGATTTATAAATGACTGCAGAAAAATGTTTCAATACATTTAGATAGAAAGTAGCTTCAACTAATACAGGTATTTTTGGAATAACTGTCTCAAAACTTAATACAACTTGTATGAGGTAGTATACAGAAATAGATTATGAATGCTTGGATATTCTTTGATAGAAATGTGAGATTTAAATTATATACGTGTTTCTGAAATCGTTAGCTTAAAAAAATTTGACACAATTTAAATAAGTTAGAAGAGAGAAATCACAGCCGAGCTATATTCAATATGCTTTTATAGAAATTTGATTCAACTCTTAAATCAGCATTTCTAATATATCGATCTTACAATTTGGCATATATTATATAATATACGATGTAGAAATTTTTGGCGATGGATGTTTTGGTTATATCTAGAAATTGGATTTAGTTTGCATACTCAAACAGCAGTTTTAAAATTTACATAGCTTATATAGACTAGAATATTGTATTCAAAGACAAAAGGATATTTGAATATGCTTTTATAGAAATTGGATTCAATTCTTAAATCAGCATTTCTGAAATATCGATATTACAATTTGGATTATTCTAGAAATTAGATTTAGTTTGTATACTTAAACAGCAGTTTTAAAATTTACGTAGCTTATATAGAGTAGAATATTGTATTCACAGACAAAAGGATATTTGAATATGCTTTTATAAAAATTGGATTCAATTCTTAAATCAACATTTCTGAAATATCGATATTACAATTTGGCACATCTTATATAATATGCGATATAGAAATTGTTGGCGATGGATGTTTCGGTTATTCTAGAAATTGGATTTAGTTTGTATACTCAAACAGCAGTTTTAAAATTTACATAACTTATATAGAGTAGAATATTGTATTCACAGACAAAAGAATATTTGAATATGCTTTTATAGAAGTTGGTTTCAACTTATGTTGATACTCTTTAAAATAACAGTCTTAAAATTTAAACAATTTACATAGAGTAGGATATCGATGTCACATCCGATATGAATGTTTTAATACGCTTAAATAGAAATCGCATTCAACTCAACAAGAAAAAGATATTTCTGAGTTATGTATCTTAAAATATGACATAATTTATACAATGTAGAGTATAAACATTATTGACAATGGATGTTTAAATATTACTTTGTAGAAATTGGAATCACCTTGCATACTTCTTCAAATAGCAGTCTTAAAATTTGACACAACTTATTTTGTGTAAGATATATAAGTCACAGCTGATAAACATTGCCTCACATTTTCACTGAAACTCAGTTTATAAGTTTTCAGTTTCATCAAATTCAATTTATAATAGTGAAATAAGTATAAATTCAAATAGTTGTCTAAAAATTTTATTTAATGTATAAATAGCCAATATATGGAATACAAAGATTTTCTAATAAATGAGCATTTCAATACACATAAGTTTTCGTAACTTAAATGGGAGATACTGATTTTGTTGAAGTTATTTGTTTTAAAAATACATCATTAAACTATATACAAATACATTTTTAAACAAGAAATGAATAGCAATTAAAATATGAGATTAACTTCAGGAAAACAGAAACTAACAAATTTTCGGTGACTTCCAAGCTATGTTCGTTGTACCGATGAAACACCACGGCCTTGTATAACATTCGAAAGTAAATATAATTCAAAGAGAGATTTTATAATGGTATTTATATCATAAGCCAGTTATACTTTTCCTTGAAGGTTATCCAAACAGAAGGTGTATCAATACAATACACATCCAAGAAATCAAGTTTCCGTAATAAACCACGCTGCGACGTCAGGGCAGTTTATTACTGGTATTAAAGGAAAATTTCGCGAGGGCCGAGAGTACACAAATTTAGAAATTATTACTGTCGGAACACACTAAATGGTTCTCTAATGTTGTTAAACTAGAACTTCCTTGAAGAAGAAAAATGTGCGATTATTGGTTTTTTAATAAGAAAACTAAGTTTGGATACTTTGGTTGTCAAAAATTATTTACCTCTGAAGCAAAAGATCGCATATTTTCGCACCATGAATTTAATGAAGTGGCACAAAATTTGAATTTGATTTTAATTTTATTTTTCTGATACACATTGTGTGATTGATTATAATATGCTATATGAATGTATATCTAGATGATACATTTCAAGATTGTGCTTTCACGATTTTAGGACACGAAATTTAAATTTGAATTTCGGTATTTTTCTCATATATAAAATCTTATAAAAAAAACGTAGTGTAATTTCAGAGCCCAGTGTAGTTTCATTTGGACAGCGAGAATGGATGTTAACATCATATATTTCCGCAATGTTCTTTTATGATTTTAAAACACAAAATTTGATTTTTGATGTTTTTTTCATGCACAAGAAATTATAATATATCGGTTTTCATTTCGTAGCTCTAGAGTAATTTTATTTGGACTTAGAATGTGCAGTTTGGTTAACTGTTGTTGTCGTTTGCCAGCTTAGCTGTCATCATGGAGTCCGCTGCTCCACTACTTTTCCAACTGAACCATACTTACGTTTGGAGTCCGACTTTCTCAGTACATACATGCCATAAGTACTCGTTATAGGATAGGCAACCATCCACAACCCATTCATACAAGGAAAGGACAAAGACAAGATAGATAGAAAGTACACCAGTGGACGAACTGGGATTCGAACCTATGACCTCCCTCTCCACAGTCAGGCACGGTGACCACTAGACAAGTTGGGCGGCAGTTTGTTTGAATTATATATATATATAATTTTTTTCTTTAACGTGAAAAAAATTTTCTTTGATTTTTTTTGTTATAATTTAAAATAAAACAGCTAATTTGCGATGATTATGTACTACATAGCAAGTATTTTTTTTACAAATTAATTTTTTTAAACAAAATTATTCCAGGTTATCGACTACTGTATCAGCTCTGCAAAACGGAGAGAAAGATGTTTTATTACTACTCTGAAATAACTTTTGTCATCTGTAATGTCTAAGTAGCTGGAATTTCACATAACAACAGCTTTCCGATTTCAATTAAGAAATAACTATAAATCTATATTTTTCCTCCTTCGTTAATTTTGTTTGAATTATGTATGCTTCAGTAAACAATTATAAAAGTGGTTTGATCGTAAAATTTAAAATAAAATTTAAATGAAACTAAAAAATCTCTTATTTGTCGAATAAATTCTTATTAGTTAAATATAATACTTTCGAAAATAAAATTAATCCTTCGCACTCCTTTGCTGAAGTCAATTGCTTTAGAAAACTCCTCAGATTTTTTTATACTTTGAGCAATTCTGTAACATATAACTACACAGCTTGCACAAGAACTTCAAACCAAGTGAGGTTTAAATCTGCAAAAATATGCACATTTTAAATCAATCGCTTATTTAACTATATTGATAAAAGTAATTCCATGTACGAGTTGAAGCAACGTTTACAATGGTTTGAAGTTTACAGCTGCAATCAAATATTAGAAATGAAACAGTTTTTATTTTATATTATTTAGACACCAATAAGCCAATAAGCTTAAACAAATTTCATTCCATTATTTCATAATGCATATATATATATATATATATATATATATATATATATATATATATATATATATATATATATATATTGATTGATTGATTGCAGTTTACATTGTTTGAAATTAATTTTTATTTTTTATTCATTTATTATTAATTTTTTTTTGCCTTACTTAATTTGAATTTTTAAAGATTTATTTTCTAAATCTGTACTTAAACTTATGAAATATTATTTGTTATTTTTAATTTGTATATACCTTTAATAATATTTGGTGGTTTTGCATTTTTTGGAGTATTTTGACAAAATTTTGACGACAATTAGCTTTGCATAAAGGAGTCGTGCTTTTGTGTCAATGTGGTCAACAGCTCCTTCTGTAGCTGAGTATGCTGGTACTTTATTCGATACATTGTTTATTTATCTCTTTGTCCTGTAAATAAAAACTTCATATTTATTTTACTGATGATCTTCTTTGCCTTTTAATATTTGTTTCTATATATTTTATTTTTTAAGTCTTGACGAATTTGATACACACACACACACACATATATATAAGTATATAGTAAAAGTGAGAGCATGTTTTCTCTTTTGTATCAAATTTGAGTAAAAGATCAATGCTATTCAACACTATATAACAAGCAGTCGAAGAGTTTTGTCTTTCTTACATATCAGAATAGTAGATGACCTTTATAATGCTTTGCGAAAACCATTTAGTTAAAAGAATCATGCATTGTTTTCTACTACACCTACTACGAAATACTGTTTTACCTTTTTGACTTTTGTGTAGGCGTAACGCATCGCTTAATATGTGTCGGGAAGTTTGTAGGAAGAAAAAAAAGAAAACCCGCATCAGAAGCGATAAACAAAGCAGAGAAACGCGATTCTAGAAGCAGAGGGGTCAATGCAGAAATGGAGGGGGGATTAAATAATAAAACAGGAATGAAACAAGCTCGAAAATAACAACAACCCAGTGACTGAATGTGTCGTGAAGTGTTGCTGCAGTTTCTTCCTGGTCCATGCAAACAGGAAGGCAATCATTCGCTTACCTTTCCCTGCCGTCCGCAGGTGAAGGTGGAAGGCCATCCAATCAGTTGAACTTGACACTGATTCGGGGAGCGTCCACAAAGTGCACCCACACATCAATTCCTGTGTTCTGATCGCGAAAAACATGTCTACAGTTTTCGCTGAAAGAGAGCGCACTATGCTATTTACTTGCATGTTTTATTTTTTTATCTACTAGTGTATAAATTATTATTTAAATTGAATTATTTTTTACTGTAAATTAAACATTATCATAAGTTTTCATAATATGAAGATAATATTTTAAATGATTGGATCTTTTCTTACTTTAAATAAATAACTTAAAGGTTATAAAAAATATCAATAAAAAGACCAAAATACTATAAAATGAACTAGGTTTTATTTTATAAAAATCATCTTTAATTCTTAACATTTATAACTATTTTTAAAAATGAATTAATAAATTTTGCTTCAAGCGAAATTAATTTTAAATACTTATAATTTTATACTTAATAAAGCTTCATAATAAAAAAAAATTAATGAATTATATAAATAATAATTCAAACACACTGCTTATGGCATAATTTTAGACTTAATAATCTTTATTCTTAAGCTTCACTGAATATAAAACTGATTTATAAATTAAAACTTAAATTTAAGTGCAATAAATACCATAATTATATAATTTATGCTTTTGTTAAATAATATACATAGGTTTATAATTAAAAGATTGATTTTTATATACTATCATTCGTCAATTTTTTAAAATAATAATGCAAGTAAAATAGCATCAATAAATAAATATCTTATATAAAATATGTTAAATACAATTGATGAGAACATTATTAAAATTGCAAATCACTAAGGTTTAATTTAAATATTTTAATCATCATTTGTTAAACAAATAAACAAAGTTGAAGTAAATTTTAATTATATAACTTAAGAATTTTTAATGTTTTTTTAAAATTTATTATATTTTTATTGTAATGAAAAATTGTAAAAACATTTCTTGTTTACATAAATAATCGCCACATCACAAAAACTGTTCATTCAGTGAATTACATTTTATATAAATTGAGTTTCGAAAAATAACCTATAGATTAGGCTGAATATATTATATTACATAAAAGTTCTCAGAAAGTGTCCATAAATGTAATTGTAGATTTCTGTTTTATTCTCACTGGACGGTCCCCGAATATTTCGACTCGATCCTATCAATCTTACTTCGCTTCCCGAAAATCGATCAGTAAACAGATGAAAAGTAACGGCCTGCTAATAGATGATGATGGATCGGTGGATGGACCCATTGAAAAGCTGACCTCTCAAGCAACAGTCAGTAAGGTTGATTCTGAAAGGGACTCACTAAAAAAGCGATTTGTGGGCATGGAGGAAAGATAAGTGATGGAATTACCCGAAATAAAAAAAAATAATAAATAAAAATCATTGTTTCCTTCAAAGAAAAACTATTACAATCAGTGCTTATTGCGATTTGAATCATAAATTCTTGCCAATTTATGTTTGGAAACTATTAATCCATTAATTTTTGCTACAATAAAAGATAAATTTAAAATTAATTAATGTAAACAAAACATTAGTTTCAAGATTTAAAAGAGATTAATTACAAATATTGCAATTATTAATTTAAAATTCTATTAGAAAATTTTAAGAATTTAGATTGTCCTTGCCGATTTAAACTAACCATAAAGTGGATGTTTGTCTTTTTCTTTTACTCTATTATCAAAGTGTTGATGGCTTGAATCAACGGAAAATGGTTTCTTCAACCGATAATTTGTCCTTATATAAGAAATCGTTTTATTAACAAATTGTACTTCGACAATACTCTCAAACAATCCATGGTGAACTCCGCCTTGTTTGCTACCGCTCGAAGAAATCGATTTGAAGGCAAGCAGCAAATTTGTCTACGTCGTCTCACAACGATGATGATGGATCGGTGGATGGACCCATTGAAAAGCTGACCTTTCAAGCAACAGTTAGTAAGGTTGATTCTGAAAGGGACTCACTAAAAAAGCGATTTGTGGGCATGGAGGAAAGATAAGTGATGGAATTACCCGAAATAAAAAAAATAATAATAAATAAAAATCATTGTTTCCTTCAAAGAAAAACTATTACAATCAGTGCTTATTGCGATTTGAATCATAAATTCTTGCCAATTTATGTTTGGAAACTATTAATCTATTAATTTTTGCTACAATAAAAGATAAATTTAAAATTAATTAATGTAAGCAAAACATTAGTTTCAAGATTTAAAAGAGATTAATTACAAATATTGCAATTATTAATTTAAAATTCTATTAGAAAATTTTAAGAATTTAGATTGTCCTTGCCGATTTAAACTAACCATAAAGTGGATGTTTGTCTTTTTCTTTTACTCTATTATCAAAGTGTTGATGGCTTGAATCAACGGAAAATGGTTTCTTCAACCGATAATTTGTCCTTATATAAGAAATCGTTTTATTAACAAATTGTACTTCGACAATACTCTCAAACAATCCATGGTGAACTCCGCCTTGTTTGCTACCGCTCGAAGAAATCGATTTGAAGGCAAGCAGCAAATTTGTCTACGTCGTCTCACAACGATGTGATATAAATGAAGCGTTATCTGATGTCACGGATAGTTTAAACCAATGAGAATTGCTATAAAGTGGCGTAATCATGATCTCAACTTAAACGAAAGAAGAAACCACTTATGGTTAATAAATAGGTATAAATAAATAAAATTTTATTTCAAATAATTTTGTTTCTAATGAACTTATATTCGTAACATATTGTAAAATATTGATACAAGTTAAGCAAATATATATGCTTAACTTGCACCAATATGCAGAAAAAAGTTAAAGCTTCTTTAAGCCTCCACAGCATATCTAAATTCTAGTTTTTTTTTTTTTTTTTTTTTTTTTTTTTTTTTTTACACAAATAATGGAACAAATTCATGTATTCGCAAGGAAGTAAGTCTGGAAAATTTTCAAGCACTTTCACAGCCAAGTTTGATGAATAAAACAGAAGTTTTAAGTATCTTATGTTTTGGTGATCAACATTCGGTAAATTATGTATAAATTTTCATTAAAAACTAAACAATATTTGTATGATCACACTTTTCTCAATTTTATTTAATCCATTATTTATTTTTGCCAAACTAACTTTATTTTGCACTTGGCAAATTTTTGAGCGCCAAGGCAAACCGAAAATTAACACAATATGTTACTTTTCCAGAAAATCAACAATATGCTTCTTTGGTAGATATAAGACATACTAAAGAACTCTTAAAACAAAATTATTTCTGACTGTTACTTTTTCAGTGACATTATCTCTGAAAATGACCGTGAATTTTATTTTATTGCAAATTGACGAGAAAGTTGTCGCCAAAGGAAAATCAAAACTTTACACACAGCTGTAGAAAATGTCAACAAATGAGCGTTTCCGAAGGTCCTTAGGAAATAACTTTCAAGTATATAATGTCATGCCTTTTTTATTTAGTATTTTTATTGAAACTAATACAATTTGGCTTTGTTTGCTGAATTGTTTAAGTACAATCGATAAAAATGCTGTCAAACAATTTCAGTTATTTTTCTTCATACTCAAGACACACATTTTTAACCTTAAATAATATATTTTCTGCGTCCTCTTCCAATAAATAGCTTGTAATTTTTCAATTTATATAAAATTTCAACAAGCAGTTTGAATTTCTATTTTTACATAAGGATTTTTTTTAAATTATATCAGCCGTAATTGCAACTGCGTATTTGCAATTTATTGCGAATGAATTACGAACTTACTGGCACTAGTTTTAATTCAATTCTTGCCTAAGCTACAATGATTAAGTAAAAATTGAATTAAATTTTTTTCAGTCAATTTAAGTGGTCTGTTTCTTGGGGTTTGTAACTCGCCAAATTCGCTTTTTTGTTTAATGGAAACGATATTATATAAGTTCTTAAATATGTCATAAAATTGTGTGCAATAACATTTTTACCAATTCCACTTTAGTTTATCAGATGACGAGTCAGTAGCTTGGGTGGGGACGGAAGTTCTTAAATTTGCTAATATTTAAAGATGTATTTGTGTGCAATAAGGATTATTTACAGACATTTTTTAGCTAACTACTTCCTGTCGAGTTCCTTCACACACTCTCTCTGCTCAATTACTTGTTTATATCTCTTGACATGACATATTAAGTACTGCCATCTAGTGGCCACTCATTATTTTTTAAGTAATATTACAGCTTAATGTTAACAGATTCAAACGTCAAAAAATATGAATACATATATAATAACGAAAAATAAATGTATTATATATATATATATATATATACTTTAATAACCATAGTAAATTTATAATGGAAAACTTATTATAATTATGTTAAAAAATAAATCCTTTAAAAAAAAAAAAAAAAAAAACACTTGCCTTTAAAGATTATTGTATTAATTTTTTTGTCACTGATTTGCAAGCAATTGAATATAAATGTGTGAAATTCCCCAAAAGTGAGCGCATTAACAATAATTTTTATTGAAAATCATGTTTCTTTAGTATTAATTGTAATTTGCCAATAGAAAACACAAATTTATTTTCTAAAGACAAATTTGCTAATATTTTAGAAGTTATTTTTTTCCAACGATAATTTTCTTTTGAAATTTTTTAATTATTTCGTTGTGCTTAAATAGCTTCATTTATAATCCAAATATAAATATAGTACTCTACAACTCTTTGTAATGGACAAAAATTAACAGTCAAAAGCCGATGCAAAAAATTTCAACATTCACCATAGAATAACTTCCTTAGAAAACTTATTATTGATAGGTAGTCATATTCATATGCAGCAATGTGTTTGGACACATCTGGAATACAATTAAGCACCTACTACAACAGAGATACATATATATAAAAAAGGAAGAAACGTCATACGTAACTTCCGTTGCTTGACTGTTACTGGCATCAAATCCCAGGTCTTGAATCTTAAGCATGGTTTTTTACTGCTTCACCTTAGTGGGCCTGAATACCATCCTTTGACACTGGGCAGAGCTGGTAGCCAAATGGTTAGCGCTCTTGCCGTTAGTATAACAGTTCTTGGGTTCGAATCTTAACTTGGGTTTAGGTATTTGTAATGGTTCGGAATCCACTTTAAGCTGTTTGTCCTGGTATAATTAGTCCTCGAGAGCAAAAAATGAGCGTTGAGCAACCAAATCAAACCAAACTTTTGACGCCGTGTTGTAGACTGCCTGACTGCCACAGCTCCAGTGGCAAAGAGCTCTACACCGCTTCCCCTTCAAGAAAGTGAAGCCTCATTTGCTATGAGTAGTCATTCGGAGGGTAACCAAATATTTTCTCCGACTGGATTGCTAAAGCTCCATGGGCTAGGGACGTGTCCTCGTTAATCCGTGACATCTAAAGACCTTCCGCTGGTGTGGTGGATATGTGGAGAGGTGGGTGTCAGCTCAGAGGTGATCTTGACTCTTGAGTGTGGCTCAAAATGATGAGGCACTTGGTGATGGGCGAGTATTCTAAACCCGTTAACCTTAAAGTACAATCAAGGGATCACCAGCACCGCTATGTATGTATGCTTAACTGCCAAAGGCTGTTGTAAGCCATATTGACATCAACCGCATAATTATCTTCCAGACGGATTTTTTATAGATAGAGGGACGCATTCACGTGTTTCAAAGGAAAAACCACTTAAAATTCTCAAGCACCAACCTCAACAGGTGTGCTTACAGAAGAAAGGAAAAAAAATGAATAAGCAATATTTATAATCTGCTTTACTTATAAATATATCTATCAGTCACATTGATTGTTGAAAAGAAATGGTGAAGTTTAAATAACAACCCATACGTTAATCTGATCGTTTGACCGATTGTCGATATCGAGCTCTGTATATTATCCAGTCGACAAAAACTAAAAAAAAAAAAAATATCAGAATAAAAATACCTTCAAATCAAATGCTGTACTTTCCAAACACACGCGCGCACACACACTTTTTAGAATATAAATAATTTCATTATCCTTCAATTTTACATGGTTAAAAATTCGTAGAATGTATTACCTGTTTCATCGCATCTTAACTAAGCAAAATTCAAAAAAATTTGCAAGAATATTATGAAATTTTATGTAGATATTAGGGGTACTGGAAAGTAATATCGTTTCTACGCATGTCGATATTTCATTGTCATTTGTGGGCTTATGTCAATTTATGATATCGTCTGCTTTCATTTTTGCAGCTTACCTTTTCAGTTTTCTGATATCGTCTGGCTTCTATATATCGTCTGCTGGATCAATTCTAAATAATTCATTATTAAATTTTTTTTCCTTATTTGGGTGAAATGGACTGCTAAATACAAGAAGAGCATATCCTGCATTTTATGCTTTTTGAGTTTTGCAAGGGCAGTAACACACCACTTTCAACCAAAAACATTTACGATGTTTATCGTAGTGCACATCAACATTCGTAAATGGCAAAGTGGGCTTTCCAAGTATAGATCCGGGTAACTCTGGTCACTCTGACTCTTATCGTTCAGGAAGATCGACAACATTAGACAACGACAAACTGAGAGTAGAAGTGAAAGCAAATCCATATCAAACAATCGAGTAACTATTTAACACCCTTAACCAGGCTTGGTCGCCCATCCAGGAACATTTACAGTAGATTGGAAAAATAAACAGAGTAAGTGTTTGGGTCCTTCATAATCTGTTCGAGCGGAAACAGATTCATCACAAGCAACGTATTGCTTCAACGGCACCATGCAGAACCATTTTTTGATAGTTTGATCTCTTGAGACAAAAAATGGATTATGATAATCCAAAGCAAAAAAGTCGGTGGCTCTCTTCAAATGAATTACCACAAAATATTGCGAAATCGTCTTTACATTCCAAAAAGACTCTTCTGTTCGTGGAATTACTCACTTTGAAATGCCGAAATCTGGACAAACTGTTAATACAGATTTTTATTGCGAACAATTGGATCGAGTAAACCAATCTTTAATCGAAAAGTATCTTGTGATTGTTAACAGAAAGGGTGTCATTTTGCAACACGACAATGCAAGACTGTACTGTGCAAGGTGAACTCTTGAAAAAAAAAATTAATGGATTAGGGTGGGGGTATTGCTTATTTACCATATCCTCCTGATACCACTCCCTCAAATTTTTATTTATTCCAGTTCCTAAGCATTTTCTTAGCGGCAAATAAAAAAAAATAAAAAAAAAAAAAAAAAAATCTGAAAATTTGGGTGATATTCAAAATGCTTTCTCAAGATATTTTGCATAGAAACTAATTGATTTTTTTTCGATTAGGGATTGTAAATTTGCACACTAAATGGCAAAAAGTTGTTGACAAAAAGGGTGATTAAGTTATTGATTAAAATTAAGAGAGAGAGAGATTTATTAAAATTTTATTCGTTTAAATATAATGTAAAGAAGCGACATTACTTTTCGGTACCCCAAACATTTACTGAATCCAATATATTTCACGAAATGTTCTCAGTGATGTTGATTTGATGAAAATATTCAATAATGATGTTGATAAAACATAATATAAAGTATATTTTCAAGTGTCCCTCAATTTTCTCTCTCACTGGGTTAAAAATTCATAACTTTTATTACCTATTTTATCGCATTCTATCTAAAGATCATTGAAATTAATTTTGTCTATAATACAATGAAATTTTATGCAAAAGCATTTCTGAAATACCCAATACATCTTATGAATATATTCAATAATGGGCACAGATGCCTTATAATCCAGGTTGCTAAGTTTTGACTTTGTTGGCGATGTTACCAAGATTGTGACGTAAGCGATGACATAAGCACTAGGATTGCAAAAATAGAATTTTCTGTATATTTCTTGTAGGTCTCCATCACTACTACGTAATAAAAATAAGATTGCCACATACACGAGAAAATCCTCAAAAAAAAAAAAAAAAAAAAAAAAAAAATCACCAAACTCAGAATTTGGCATTCTGGATTATACGGCATCTGAGCCCAATGATGTTGATTTGTTGAATTTATGCAACGATGTTGATGAAACTAAAACCGTATGAGATAATTTGATGTGGTTAATTTTTACACTGACTGAAGCAACTAATTAATAGAGATTTAAAAAATTGATATTTGCTATAAATAAAAGATTAAATTCTAAGCTTCAAAATAATTTCAGGAGAGTAAAGGAGAAATGGAACTGTTATTTGAAAACCATTAGAGCAGAACGGTTCTGCCCGTATGAACTTCACCCTCACACTGGATCAGTATGTCCAAAAACAAAAGCACCCATGAGACTTTTACTCAGCAAGAAACGAGTCCTGAAATATCTGCTCTACGTTATGAAAAGTTGTTAAAAGGATTTGATAACTCGTTTTAGCCACTACTGGTTGTGAGGTTCAAGTCCATTGTTTTGCTGTATGTTTCACCGTGATGACCCAATCCTTCCGGAGAAAACAGAAGAGAAAACTGCTTTAAATACCACGACCTGGGTTACATCCTGCATTCCATTCTATGTCATTACTTAATATTCGTTTATGGATCGATAGAAAAAACAGAAGTTGATCTCCTGGAACATGGGACCGAGACATTGAAAGCATTTTTGTGTTTGAGAAAAAAAAATACTTCTATTTCCTTTAAAAAATTAAATTATTTTTAATCAAAAAGTTTTTTAGCTTTTTATCATAAGATTGAAAATTGGTTTATTTTTTAATTAAAAGTAATTCGTTCATTTAAAATTTTTATTTTTGAAATTTATAATTTTTTTACATGTTACTTTTGTCTTTTAAAATCATTTTTAGAAGAAATTTATGTTTTTAAAAAATTTTCTCTATTATCATTTTGATAAAATGTGATTAGGCCTTTTAATAGAAACATATATTCCACAAATTGAATAATAAATAATAATAAATTCTTGCACAGCAAAGATAACAAGAAAATATGGCCTAAATTACACGAATGAAGTAATGCAAAAATTCAATATTTATTTTTATTATTTAATTCATATGATTTATGCTTTATTTTGCTATTTTTGCTTTATAAGACTTTGTTTTTTAACAAAGATAGAAAATATAAAAAATATTAATTTTCTTCCCTACTTTTAGAGAAAACTTGCATGTTTATAATAATTTAAAAAAATATATATATAACAAGATATTTTCTAATAACAATATGCACTTTTTTTTAATGTATTTTTTTTTGTAAGTAAATATTATACCAATGATAATATAATTTCTCTAGTACCATTTCTACTTTTTGATTGTATTTGTCGAATAATTGGAGAATAGCCACTTTAAGTTACATTCTTATTCGTGATATAATTTCACTTTTTAATTTATTCTTCTAATTAGTATTTCTTTCATTACTTTTGCTTCTGAAAGGTAAATATTTAAAAAAAAATTTGAAAATAAAAGTTTATATGAAAGAGAATTTTCTTAAATATATTCTTATACATGTAAAAAAATAGTATTAAATAATCTTATTAAAATAAGACCAACATGAAACTCGTCCTTGTAATAATGTAATTTATCGAGTAATTTTCTATTCTAAAAATGGATTTGTCATAAAATTTCATAGCAGCCACTTACAAGTAGCGTGCTTATTCATAATAATCAATCTCTCTCATAGCAATTATTTCATACTTAATTTATTAAATTTAGAATTGTTTCTTTCATTGTTTATTTCTTAAAAACAATTTTTTCAACAATTTTAATAAAAAATAATTAAAATAATAAATTACGATACCGTGTTTTTGTTTCCTGTAAAATAATTAATACAGGGTAAATAAAAATGCTCTTGCTGTTTTTGCGTTTTCAATCGATGATGTCAGAATAAGTATGCAAATTAGTATATGACGTAGATGAGACACCGGTCAGTCGAGCGTAGGAAAATCAGTCGTTGTAAAAGCAGGTCCACCGCGCACATTCATCAATCGTAACTCGTGCAGTAGCGAAGAAGAATGGAAGCGTCGAAGGAGCTCGTTCAGGGTTGTTTGCTTATGACTTAAAAGTAGGCTTATGAGCGTCTGCATCAAGCTGTCGAATATATCAATCGTTTTTGGAGAGTGTAGTAAATCAATTTACAACCAGGCATTGGTTTCATACATTCTGCTAGGGAGATTTGTCCCTCTGTGATAAAGCTCACAGGCCTTGGGTGACGATGTCCTGAGGCGGCCATTGAGGAGACCACTAGTCAAACGTGTGATGAACTTGCCAGACAATTTAACGATTCCAATTAAACACTGCTTAGGTAAGACGCACAGGCTGATCAAGTGGGTTCCTCAAACGGTGTTGGAAGTCCATAAACAATAACAAATGGCAGCCTGTTCATAGTTGCTTTCTCTCCACCGTAGCGCATCCATAATCAATAGAGTGCTGACCAGTGTCGAAAATTGGGTCCTGTATGACATTCCCAAGCGTTCCAAACATTGGTTGTCTCCCCAGGTCACTGTTCTGTACAACGCAGTACCACCCATGCAAGATTATGCTTTGTGTTAGGTGGACTATTCGTCAAATGGTTCACTATGAACTACGACCAAAGAGTCAAACAGCTAATGCGAACCTGAACTCACAGCAAATGGAACGTGTGAAATAGGTATTGCAACAGAAGATGCCAGCACTAGCATGGGCGAACTGTTCTTGAATGATAAAGCGAGTCCACATGTCACGCGGATTGCCAGGAATACCATATAGCGGCTTTACAGATTTGTACCATCCTCTTGACTCTCTTGATATTGCACAATCAGATAACCACCTCTTCCATTTCCTGAACAATCAACTTCGTAGAATATCATTCCCCAATGAAACAGATTTGCACTAAGCACTCACAAAATTCTTTGCTTCACAAAACCCCAATTTTTACCACAAGAGCAATGCATAACTGGAGACACGTTGACAGAAGATGCAGGATGCTGATGGTGATTACTTCGAGGATTAACAACAGCACTCTGTGTAGCTCATGTTCTTTTGGGTTATTAAAACTTCACAAGAACTTTCTTGTTTATCTTGCATTATCAAAATATTATCATACAAAAAATTCTACATGGAATTATCTTCAAAGAAGAACAATGTAATTTCTCTAGAATTTTTTCTACTCTTTAATGACATTTGTATAAAATTGTAAAATATTCAAAAACTTATTAAAAAATCTTTTGAGACTCACTGTGGCATGACTGTACATTTTAATAGAAAGCCATAGATTCCATCGCAGAGTTCTAATGTCCTTTCTTTGGTGTCACTGGACATATTCATTATTTGACAAGTTCAGAATAACAAGGGATTTGAGACGACAAAGAACGTAATTGGTCAACAAAATGATAATGTGACTTTTTTTTATACTATGGTATATTATACACGTTTTTGAAGAGTGGAGGTTGTTTCCGTTTGATTTCTTTAATATCTCTTAGATTTCGGAACACCGTGTTCTCAATAAAAAAAGATGAGTGATTGTGAGAGAGAGACTATGACAATATATTACAGAAAATCTGAATAAGAAGCATTGCTTACTTAAGATGTATCTGCGAAAATAACTCTTCAATGTCAGTATTTATATAAGTTTACTCAATATACTCAGATACACATTTTGACATATAGTATCTGTAGATATTTATACTTACAACTTGCGCTTGAAGAGTTTTGGAACAAAATAATTAACCTCCTTTATGTTCTCCAGAGACCAGACATCAAAATTATTAAGTTACTTGTGGTCCATTTTATAAGATATTCATGATAATATGTCAACAGGATTAACTTCCATAATATTTATGTAATCAGTCCCACCATACTTAAGAGATTTTTCACGATATTGAATGAAGAATGGTACTACATGACACAAAATATTTTGCATATCAAATTTTAAAAGTGAATTGGTATTCTTACAAAATGGTATTATTCCAGTGTTAAGGAAATTTTAATTTCCTCTATCTTGTAAAATATGAATCATGTCCTAAATTTGATACCAATTTATATTCAAGTTGTTTTGTCCGCTAGATAAAATTTACTATGTTATATTAAGTCCCATGAAAGATCTGTCAATTTTAGAATAAGGAAAACTAATTTTTTTTAAATAACGAAATTTTGCTTTTGAAATCCATCTTTGTGGCAATACTCATACTACACTACTGACCATTAAAATTGCTACACCAGGAAGAAATGCAGATAAAAAAATGATATTTATTGGACAAATATATTATACTAGAAATAACAAGTGATTAAATTTTCAAAATATTTGGCTGGATATATATATATATATATATATATATATATATATATATATATATATATATATATATATATATATATATATATATATATATATAGATCCTGAGAAATCAGTACCCAGAACAACCACCTCTGGCAGTAATAACAGCAGTTATACGCCTGGGTATTGAGTCAAACAGAGATTGGATTGCATGTACAGGTACAGATGCCCATGCAGCTTCAACACGATGCCACAGTTTATCAACCGTAGTGACTGGCGTTTGGTGACGAGCCAATCGCTCGGCAACCATTGACCAGACCTATTGGTGAAAGATCTGGAGAACATGCCGGCCAGGGCAACAGCCGAACATGTTCCGTATCAAGGAGAGTCCGTACAATACCGGCAACATGAGGTCGGGCATTATCCTGCTGAAACGTAGTGTTTCGCAGGGCTCGAATAAAGGGTAGGGCCACGGGTCGTAACACACCAGAAATGTAACGTGCAGTGTTCAAAGCACCGTCAATGCGAACAAGAGGTGACCGAGACGTGTATCCAATGGCACCCCATACCATCACGCCAGGTGATGGGCCAGTATGACGATGACGAATGCACGCTGCCAGTGTGCGTTCACCACGATGCCGCCAAACACGGATGCGACCATCATGATGTTGTACACAGAACCTGGATTCATCTGAAAAGATGACGTCTCGCCATTCGTGCGCCCAGGTTCGTCGTTGATCACACCATTGAAGGCACTCTTGTCTATGTCAAGGGAAGCCGCAGCCATGGTCTCCGAGCTGAGAGTCCATGCTGCTGCAAACGTCGTCGAACAGTTCGTGCAGACACTTGTCTTCCAAACGACCCCCTTTCTTGACTCACGGCTCGTGACGTGGTTGCATGATCCATTACAGCCATGCGGATAATATGCTTGTCTTCTCGGCTGCTAGTGATAGGTGGCCGTTGAGATCCCGCATGGCGTTCCGTATTACCGTCCTGAACCCATCGATTCCATATTCTGCTAACAGTCATTGGAAATCGACGGACGCGAGCAGCAATACTGCGATAAGATAAACCGCAATCCCGGTACGCTACAATTCGACCTTTATCAAAGTCAGAAACGTGCTGGTACGCATTTCTCCTTCTTACACGAGGCATCACAACAACTTTTCACCAGGCAACAACGTTCAAATGCAATTTGTGTATGAGGATCCGGCTGAACAATTTCCTCATTTAAACACAATGTAGGTGTCGCTACTGGCGCCTGCTTTGTCTGATTGCGCTGAAAAGCTAATCATTTGCATATCACAGCACCTTCTTCCTTTCGTATATATTTCAGGTCTGTAGCATGTCGACTTCTTGGTGTAGCAATTTTAATGGCCAGTTGTGTAAATGGCCAGTAGTGAATAAAATATTTTCGATATCTAAATTTCCTCCAGTTCAACATTTGCAAGATTAATTCAAGACTTTAGATAAAGAGGATTTTTTTGTTATAAAAAACGTAATACGCCATGGCATAAGCATTTTAAGCGCGATCATGAATAAAACGAATATATGTAATGGTTAAGCACTATAAGCCTTCTTAAACAACTGCAGAAGAAATACCATCAACTGGAACAATTTAGAAAGATCTCAAAAGCCCGAACTTTTCATTATACAGAGCATATTTTGTGTAGGCGTGAATTCCCTTGATATAAGAATTACAGACAAAAAAGAAATTCATCGAACTATATGATGCCATTTTGAATAATGAAACTTTCTTCAGTCACATGAAATACAGTCACAAGTTAATGAATGTTTATACCGTTGGCTAATAGAAGAATATAAGCCACATGGTGCGGATTTAAAGGTCCCTTTGAGCAAAAATAAATCTGTTTTCTATGAAGAAGTACAATTGCAGTCTCTATTCAAAGTGAAATCATGTTTTCAGATAACATTGGTAATATATTTGCTTCATTATTATTGTGCCAGACATAATATTATTGTGCCAGACATTTCTTGACACCTAAAATGTCCTAATCAGCCTCCCTATAAAAATTAATTTTGTGTCTTTTTGATTGTATTTTAAATAATTTAGGAATGTTATGATTTCAAAGATGGGATCTTAAATATTAATAAATAGAAATGGTTGCAACAGTATCCTCTACAATATTTAGTTTGCTCCAGACATTTCTGGTCACATAAAATGAACAAATCCCGCCACCCACCTTTTTTTACGTATTCAAATTTTGGTGTCTTTTTGGTTGGATTTTAGATAATTGAAGAGTGATAAGTCTCTAACAATGGGATCTTAAATATAATTACATCAAAATGTTCGCAATATAATTACATCAAAATAATAAATTACTTAGTAGCTTTCAGTAGATCAATGGAAGTCAATATGTGAAAAAAGACCAATTAATTGTAAATACTTCCGTATAAAAATTAAATTTACTAATCAGCTTTATAAATGGATAATAATGATCACAAAGTTAATCAATTTCTCATAAAACAATGCATTTATTTTTCAACAGTATTTTTCCGAAACTAATTTATAAATGTGCCTAAGGCTTATGAATTTTATAAAAATGTATTTGAATCTATAGAGTAGTTGTATTTCTAGAAATCATGCAGAAAACTTAACAATACAACATGATTTTTGATGTCATGAGAAAATGTTAAATGGTGATTTTAAAATAAAATCAGCATTTTTACTTGTATAAATGTAAAAATTCCTGCTAAAAGATAAAATTTATAATAATAAAATTTTTCTAATTTCTCTATTTTGTGAAAAAGGGAATGAAGTAATTTTTATTGGGACATTTATTACAGAGGAAAACAAGTGGTCCGTTATTACCCCCCCCCCAAAAAAAAACATTTTTTAAAAAATTTTAAATTATTATCTTTTGGTCGAAAAGCAAGTTGATGCACGGGTAAGATATAGGCAAAGAAACATATGGTTTTATTCACAGTCTCTTTCTATATCTTAAAAATAACTTTTGCTGTTCTCACGCAGAAAGTTCTTAATCCGGAACTCATTAGGATCTGAAAACCGGAAGATTGCGACCACAAGCCGATGACCATAGTACCATTTCTTTAATAAAATAAAATGTCCACAAAACCCTTCCGATGTGCTTGTATACTCTAACACAAGGCACCCATCCTTCTGTACAATCTATTTACAGATCATCTGTACTCTCCTGTTCAGAAGAGGGGTCAGTGGCACCGATGACCCTTCCTCCCTAAGTTGTGGGGCTCTGTTGGAAAAATAAAAAAATAAGCACCCTGTTATTTCACAGGTTCTTTCTTCAGGAAAAAAATTCTTACGACCCTTTGTGCATCCCCTGGTCAACGAACTCAGTGTTTTGACGGACGCAACTTTTGAAGGTGAGCCCCACCTGTTGGAAAGTTACCTTGCCCAACGGTCAGTCCACCAAGGTACAAAGAAGGATAAACAAATTTGGCATCTCCCCTCTCCTGAGCTCTTCTTTATCGTGGGGAGTGTTTCACGAGTCCCTTCAACTCTTTGGCTAATAATAAACATTGTGAAAGCAACGGTAGTTTCTATTTAAATTGTCTTCTTTCTTCAGATAACAGCCTCGTTTCTGGAAAGCACCTGAAGTAAAAGTTTTTTCTCTTCCTTAGACGTACTTCTAAAACGGAAATCAGGGCCATAAACAGGATATTATATTGATGATTCATCTGATTGTGATATCAAAGAATTATTTTGAGTGATTGTTTAGGTGAGATACTTTCTGAAAGGCACTTCCCTTTTGTTGTGACAAGAATTGTGTAGGGACCAAGCAAATAGGTCTAAAAATACAAATTGAATGCCAGTGATTTCTATGGACAGGACTTCAACTATGAACTAACAGTTACAGTTAAAGGGGAAAATCTTTTTCGAAAATTTCTGATTTATTATATTGGATATATATCACTATATTTACTATATATGTAGTAATATTAATCTATACATTTTTGGTCAAAATCATCAACATTTTTAGGCAGTTTTTAACTGAATGAAAACTATATAGTATATTCATGCTTATGTGCACATATGGCTATATACATTAAATGCTGTTTAATATAAATAATAGAAATGTCGTAAAAACTCTAAAAAATATCTCTTTCTATTAATGAGATCAAGCAAATAGGTTTAAAGATACAATATTCATATTTGAAATATAATTGATGATCTTATTTACCTTTACTAATAAAAGTAAGGAAAAAAAACAAAGGAAACGAATTGACGAAGGAATTGGTAAACAATATCCAAGTAATCACCAACAGTTAACACTTACAATGTTGGAAAATATTGATATAAGTTTGCCATGCGCAGTGTGTGTGCTGTTATTGCGTCTGTTTTTTTTATCTAATAATGTGCACAAAATATCTGCAGACAATTGAAATTTTCATTTATATTGAATAAATTAATTGCACTTCAGTGTGTCATTAACATCCCCTATTTCTTTAAATACCTGCCTTTCACAACTTGCCAGTGGGCATTTAAAATGGCTTACCTTTAATCAGGTTATAAAATCCTACCCTTTTTGCCCAAAATGCCGCCAACATCCGCCTTCAGCTGATCACATTTTAAGCTACTTGGGACTTCTCTGGTAGGATATTTTCATCTCTCCTCGCATTGTTTCCGATTTAATACTCGTCAATGGATTTATGGATATGGTCTGACAACATCAGATCTCTGAAGATAAGAATCAACCAACCAACCACAACCAATCTTTAAATAATACATTGTTCCTTCCTTAACATAATAGTTATGAAAATTCAATTAATTATAACTGTTTTATATATAATAATTAACTATAATTATCAATAAATTATAAGAGAAAAATAATTAAAGACTTACATTATAATAGCTCTCACGCATGTGAATTGAACATGCTTAATCATTGATTTTTGTTTATCTTCATTTTTGATAATCTAGTAAGATGGTGTTGTTGTTGCATCAGCATGATTCCCTGTACCTTAGTTGGGCTTTTCCAGTTAGACAGAAGCAGCCGGGTGGAATCTACGTGATTTTGAAGCAGGAACCAAGTTGAAGACTTGGTCTGACACCCCAGAGGTATCAATTCTCTTCGAGGACAACGTGACAACGCCCAGTTTTAACGTGCTCCAGCCGTCTTTAGCGAACACGGCGGATCTTCGATTAAGGCGGGTTTCGAGCTCACAATCTTCTGATAATGAAAACGACGCTCTTACCAACCAGACCACCATGACCGTAGTAAAATGGTATAAAAGACAAATAGTAACTTTACTAAAGAGAAAATTAGCTAATGCATTGGGATGCAATGCATCTAAGCGACTGTCATACTCTTTGATTGATAGATTATCAATCAAGATCTTCAAGCGTTTGATTGGTGGTCGCTCAGGTTCATCCTATGGCTCCTCATAATATGATAATGCTTTTTTTTTTTTTTCTCAAAGTTTTGCTTGGCTTACTCTTCAATTTGATTAAGTTAATTATTTCAATTAAAACGAGACTTGCCCAATTATCACTCTCTATAACAGCTGATTATTTCCATTCTAAGACCATTCCCACATATGGTGTTTTAGAAGAACATGCATAATTTCAGCGAGATACTATAAACATACTGCTCTCAAAGTCAATAGAGTTAAATGCTTTAGCAATTTATTGCTCTGAATTATTGTTAAATTTATTTTATTGTTTGTCAACAATCAATCCGCATCAAAAATATTGTAAAAAAATGTACACTATTTTGAATATTTTTTGCAATTATTGTTTCAAAAATAATCAAGCAAACATACGATTCTTATGGTTCCATAGATAATGGTACTAACTTCGTTAGAGTGTGAAATTCACATAATTTCAGCCCTATTCTATTGGCCTTTCCATGAATTTAACAGTAATAACGTTGTTACATAATCAAGAGGTATTCCCTTCCTTTTGTTAAGAACAAGTTTGAAATAAATGGAGGCATTATGGTTAAATTTATTTGGTAGATGAATTAAAATGAATAGTGTAGACTAGTGACTTAGAATCAAACATTTTAAAGATTACAGTCTAGGGGGTAGAAATATTTCAGCAAAGATGGTGAAGGTATAAGAAGAATAATGCAGTATTTTTAATTTTTTGTTTATTTACCTGTTAATTTACTAAATTTTCTTATCTGTATGTATACATTTTACTACTAAAAATTCAAGCATTCTTGTTAAAATAAAGTAGTGACAGTAAAACTTGCCATGTGCACCGTGTTTATAAAGGCGAACAAATCTATGAAGAAGACGACAGCTTGTTTGGAGGGCTTAGATGCAATTGCTTTAAAATCATTGGGTCTGAGACAATCAGTCATTTCTTAGCAAAGATTATTGGATGGTATGCCCTGGTTTTCAGTCATTTTGATATTAAAATCCATCGTCAAATGATCTCGTATGTATAGCAGTAACACAGTTGGTGATATTACTCTTGATTGTGTCTGATCATTGTCATGGCTCTCAACATTTGTAACCCAAGTGATTCTCTAGACGACCAACTATTACTTGTATCTTTTCGAATTCATTGTTGCTGAGATCGTACAGTTTATAGATAACATATATATACTAATTGTAAATTAAAACATTTCATCTGTTTCGTAGAGTTATAGATCTATTACTCAAAATGAGAGATTTCTCTTTGTTGCCTAAGAGGAAGATAAGTTGAATGTAAGTCGTATCGTCTAATTTTTCCTACCTCAGTTGGATGTTTTACAAACATCTTTCGTTGAAACTCTTATGAAAATTGGTAGCCTAGTTCTATTAGTAGATTAGAATGCCAATTCATTAAATGCTGCATATAATGGTGAATTTAAATACATATTTCACACTTTTTTTTAACTAGTGAGATCAAAACTTTAATCAGTTATTATCTTTCATCAAATCACATCAGCATGGTAATTTTGGTAACTCTAACTCAATTTTATTTAATGCAACAGTATATTTAGTGACGTTAGGAATTAGCAGTAACGTATTAGGTAACTAAATTAGCATAAATGTATCAACATAGCTTTAATAAATCAGAAGAAAAATATAAGTTCAAAAATTTTTTAACAATCCACTTAACGTTTTCCTATCATGACATCATTCTTCACGTTATTGACCACATCATTATTGATGAGCCTCCGCTGCTTAACAAAGTTTCCATATTCTGTTGTTAATAGTAACATGTTATGATTTGAGATTTACTAAAATTTATCTGAACATTTTATATTAGTCACAAAATAAAACATTTAATTAAAAGTTTATAGTTTAGTAATTATTGAAAAACACATAATGTGTGCTACTTTTTATAAATATAATAATTAATTGTAAGAAATTGCAAAAATTAAAATTTTGCTGTGTAAGACACATTTTAAAAAGTTATATTTTAAAGCTTTTAATTTTTCCAATATTTTTTAAAATTCACATGTTTTTATATATTATATAATATACTTTAAATTATTACGGCATACATAAATAAGGAATCTTTAAGTGGATATTTTAAATAATGATTCCAGCCACTTTGCCAAATAATCACTGATTCCATTTATTGTCTTAGAATTTAAATCACCCGTTTAAAAATGGATTTTTTTCATTTAAAAATTTAAAATTAGATTCTCTTTTTTGTATGGTAATACCCAAGAAAATTTTACATTTGAAAGTTAAAATAAAAAATATAATGAATCATCAATTAATTTGATTCTTGCGATTTTTTTTCTCCAAAAGTGTGATTATTTTAAACCATCCTCCTTATTTTCCAGATTGATGTTGACTACTTCCTTGATCATAGTCAGTCTTAGACATGGCAGTATATATTTCCTATCATTCCATTACTGAAATTCACGAGGTAAGAAGAAAAGTATGAAGAAAATATGAATGAGATAGCGTTGATAAAAGTATCATCAGAGCCTGACGAAGGCAGGGGCATATGGAGCAGTTGCTCCAAATCAAATAGAAAATTTATTTTTCTTTTCCAATCGAATAAAATCGTTTGCCAAATCGAAGATAAAGTTTGCTGTTGTGAGTAAAGAGGGGACCCCTAAAGAAGCTTTTGACCTTTGCTCCAATAAGACTAAATTAGGCCCTGAGCATCAAAAGGCTGTGAGCCTCGAAACACAAAATTCTACAACCAAACACATAATATATATATAGAGATGTAACAATATATTCATATTCAGAACAATATGTATACCTTAAATTATATAATTAACTTTGAATACATTTAGCATGTTATTCCATCGACATCATTTCATAAATTTTTTATATGTTTTTAATTATATTTATATGCATACATAATATGATTTTTATGTTGATAAATTTAACTATTCAAGCTCAAATGATATACTGCTATTTTATTTTACGTTCTATAAACAATGCCTTTACTTTCACTAAATTGTACTAATTTTAAAATAAGTTTACACTAGTCATTTTATCCATATTTATTTGAGTTTCTTTTTTAAGCTTTAAAATTCTGTAATATAGTTTAACGAAAAATATTATTTCAAGAAAAAAGTTTTTTTTCTTAGCGTAAAAAATTTATAATTATTTTCTACTTTTTAATATTCAACCTGAAAGAATGTGCAAAAATATTAAATTTTTATGTCACTTTTTCTTTATAAAGCAACTAGAGAATCATATTTCTATTTAAAAAATTGTTTGAATTTTACTGGAAAAGATTTATTTAACGATAAAGAGTTTCAAACGATATAAAGGTATATAATGATAAAGAATTTATGCCTTTAATATAAGTCTATAAATAATTTTTTATTGTGAACTAGTGTTGTAAGTCAGTTTTGTATATCATTAGTTTTAATTTTCTATATTGTACTACAATTTGGGAAGGCCTAAGTATGCACCTGATAGATATAACTATAAAAGCAGAAAGTGAAACGTTTTGAAGTCTTTAATTTTATTTATTTATTTTTTGCAAATTGTGTGAATGAACAAAACGCAAATTTTGTAGTTATAACTAAGCAAATTTTTCATTACAAGGTTAATTTTGATTTCCTAGTTCTAATAAATGAATAGGTAATATCAATTCCTGCAACTGACAATATAAAATTTTAATTTGAAATTTTTTGTATAATTTAAAGAGTAAAGAAATGCGCAATATTTTACAATTCTGCTGTTTAGTATCCATATTTGCAACAAGATATCTTCTTCCATAATTAACTACCACAGAAGGCGATAAAAACTGAAATTTATCAAATCATTTTTTCGAAGCCTAATTTTCAAATGCTTTTTTTTCATTATTTATATCAAATATGTTTAAATTCATTACTTCAATCCTAAAGTTAGTGGCGCCATCTAGGGAAAGATTTGTTTACACTCTATGGAAAAATGTTAGGAAAACATTTTTTAAAAACAACAACAAAAAAGATTTTTTTTGTTTTTTTTTTTTGGAACAGAATTTTATTAAATTTCTTTTTCTAAAAATCATTCTCTTTCATCAATATATATTCAGCTTTTTATATTTCATTTCATAATTTAGTATGTCTGCAAATATAATTACAATATAAACAAACCATTGCTCATTTTAATTCTCACCATCTTTTTTTCTAAAAACAGGCATGAAAATAATAATAAAATGAAATTTATTCAAAAAATTTATATCACAAATATGAAGTGAAATATTTACACTTGGTAAATTTTATTCCGATAAATAAAATTATGTTCTAAGAAAGTAACATTTCTACAACCATAAAAACATATATATTTTACTTAAAAATCTATGCAAGTTAGTTCTAAATATAAAAACAAATTTTGAAAAGTAATATTTTCATCTACAAACGTAAGTTAAATAGATTTGTAATAAAATTATTATAAAATTCACATCCAGCATCAACTAATTTAAAATACATCTGCAAACTTTAAAGGTAATAAATATTTAATTTTCAATGAAAACATTAAGTTACTAATCTTAAAAATTTTGTAATTGATTGAAATAAAAACTAAAACAAGTATAAATTAATATAAGCATTAATTATGATCTCAAAACGAACACCTTGTTACAAAATAGGTAGTCTATTTGGAAAATCATAAGAGCTCGTTTAACGGCGCCGTGATCGTATAGTGGTTAGTACATTGCGTTGTGGCCGCAATAACCCAGGTTCGAATCCTGGTCACGGCATCTTTTTTAATTGCATGTATTTTTCGTTTAAATTTTTTAAAAAATTATTCTCAATAAGAGCTTTAGATAGACAATATTTTTATAAGTAATATTAAAATATATATATTACTTTTAAATGATATTACTCAAGTTATGTAATAAATTAAAACCAGCTTCAATTGTTATGTATAACAGAAAAATACACACAGAGAATCAATTTTTTTAAAAAAAAAATAATCCTTTTTTAAAAATTAAACGCTTAAAATTTCATTTTCAAGAAAGAATAACATAAAAAATTTAAATGTGAAATTTTTATTTAATTCAACATCTTTTGGTTTTTTAAAACATTTGCTAATAATCTTTCTCATTTGTCATACAAATCAGATGGAAAAATATGCATATTAATTTTATAAAAATCAAGGTTATTCTAAGCTTAATATTCCAAAATTATAAATACATATTATAAATTAAAATTATAATTAATTCTTCCTTATTGATGATTAGTTATTAACAGTGAGAAAAACGTCATATTAAAAAATAAAATTTGAAAAAGAAAAACTGTGCAATTAATCATAAACATTTATGATTACATATTAGCCTCTTGTTATTTCATAATAAATATGATATGATGAAACAAATTATTTCATTATATCTAAATCTCTAATACAGAGCTTAACAAAAAAATCAGTGAAATCTGGGAGTGAATAAATGCTAATAATCACAATAATATTTGAGCTATATTCATAACTCATTACACAGTTTAATTATAGAAATAAATTATTCTAATAAGTATAGAATTAATTTAATATTTTTAAAATAAATTATTGAAATTATATAAAAAAAACTATTATTCAATAATAATGTAAATAACTTTTTCGATGGTTAATGATTCTTTTAATTTAACATTTAAAAGAAAATATCCTTTATAATAATTTTTATATGAGTTTATAAAAAATAATCAACAAAATCTAAAAGGTGCAGCAACTTGTCATCACAAAAGCGTTTCCCCACTAAGATCAGTCAGAAATATCACTCATTTCAATAATAAACCGCATAAATAATTAATTTCAAAACACACACACACGTTTTTGAGAGAGAAGGAATTTAAATAAGTTTTATTTTATCAAATATATCATTAAATGAAAAAAAAAATATTGAGTTGATTTTACACAGCAAACAATTTTTTTTTGTTTGAAAATTATATGAAAATTTTAACTTTGCTTCGTAAATAAAATCAAACAATAATTTGATAAAGAAATTATGAATTGTGTTAGTGTTTATGAGGAAATTCAGAATACCAAGTAAAAAATTTATCTGTGAGAAAAGCTTTTTTAATTATAGAAAAATTGGAACATTAAATAAGCAAGATTTTAATAAGCTCTAAGACTGCTAGGCATAATATTTTAAGTAAGATAGAAATTTAAGAAAAGATTAGAAAGAAGAGAAATTTTAGAATCGTGAAATAAATCAGCTCGCGATAAATATGTTGAATTTCAAGCTTGCAATAAAACAAAACATGTCAAACAACACGACAAACCAGTAAAACTGTCTTACATGCAACAATATGGTGCACTCTAAGAATAATTTCAAACCTTGATTTCAAAAAACATAGACTTTAAATTATCATAAAGAGGTTTAAGTCAGAAAAACAGCAATTTTTCCAATGGAAAATTTTTTGACTTGGATATGTGTGTGTTCCTAACATTAATATTTACTATAACATCATTAGTGAACACAACTGGGAGACGTCGTTAGTAGGCAGTTGGGTAATGGCACATAATGAGCTTTTACTCATTGTCTAAAATATGATCTGCAGTGATTTACTAGAAAAATTTTACCAATTGTTATCAACAAATGATTTGCCAGTACTTTACGATTCACTTATAGGAAGGTCAAACTGGAAATTTCAGCATTTCCTTGTTATATGTTAATTATCTAAAATTTAGTTTTAAAAAGAAACAATTAAGCTTTTTGATGGCGAAGGCATATAGGCAGTACCTGAATTCCATAGAAAAATTGGTCATTTCTCTTCGAAAGCATGCATATAACCATCAATAATTTTGTATTTAAATTTTAAGTTTTTTTTATTTTTAAAATTACGTAGCTAACATCATGGATATAAGGCGTCTTGAAGTCCAGTATAATTTGGAAGTAGAACATGCTGGAGGAAGGACTCCACAGTCATCTTTAGAGTGAACATGTGAAGATGGGAGTGACACCTTAAAAGATATTTCACAATAATTTTCATAGCATCACAGAGAAGATGTAAGACAAGAGTTGACCAGACCAATTTTTAGCAGATGACCCTGCAGATAATGATGTCAGGTGATAATACGAATTGGAAATAACTGTCATGAGTGAATAGGCTAATATTCTAAAATTTTTGTTTTAAAAGCTGATAAATTCAATGAAAAATAGAGTATTTGAAATCATTTAGAAAAATAGCAAATTTTCTGATTTCTTAAGGGGAGGGGAAATTTAGCTATTGGCCTTATAATTCTGTGTTGGATATTTAAACGAAAAATTTTGAAAGAGCATTATTAAAATATATAATACATCATTTCAAATATACTCATGCATTTTATATTTCATTTATTCACACCAACATAAGTTAAAAAATAAATTGTGATTTTAAATTATTTATAATTTAAAATCACAAGTAACATAGTGGTCTTATAATTTTATAACACACACACTGTATTTTTATCATGCAGTTGTAACAGATCTATATTAACTCCACTGACAAGAGATGGCGTTACTGCTCAACAGAGAGAACTTACAAAATATTCAATATCCACTAAGTAATAGATGTTATGCAAGAGAGATGAGAGAAATGGAAGGCGAGCCATCCGGTTCATGAATAACTTTGTTTATTAAGCATTTTCTTTTGTAACTGTTTTAATCGTGTAATATCGTAATAAATGTTTTGTTTTCCATTATTCTAACTTCCATTTTCTTACGTCCTTACATAGTTAAATAAAACAAATGATAAAAAAGTAATAGGAATAAACTTTATGAAACTTCATCATTTGAGGTTATCTTTTAAAAGTTGTTTTAATATGATTTACATTATTTTTAATATATGAAAAAATTAAAATTTAGAGTATTCAATAATTTTATAAAGTAAAATATTTTCTTCTACTTTTAGTAGGTAAAATATTGATACTGAATTTATTTTTTGAAACTTTTTCAATGCAATGAAATACGGTATATATATTTGAGACCATGAAAATAACCAAATTAATTTATTTTCTATCAATTTCATAGTTGAAATATTTTGTTTTCATATAAAATTTCCGAAATTTTTCAGAAAAAATATTGAATTATGTAACACTAATAATTTTTTAAATTCTAGAGATATGATTCAATGACAAAGAAATATGGTGTCGATCTTTAAATATTGCAGTAATTGTGATTTTCTAAAAATAAGTAATAAGCATGATTATTTAATAATCACAACTAAAATGGCTAGATAAATTATACCTATTTGCTCTAAGCCATTTGAATGGATCAAAGCTGTTTGAGGTCCAATACCAATTAAGAAAAATCAAAACAAGCAGCAGTATCTTACAAATTTTGCAATAAATTTTATCAGAAATTTGATGACTATGTAGAACAGTTGGGAGAATAATGAATGATTTCAAAAAAATAATTTTATGTTTTTTTTATTAAAATTTACAAAAGTTTTGCTTTGGCAGAGAGATGATACAGCCAAAATTTTCCTTGATATGGACAAACATAGAAATAGTTAAAATTCTTTTTTTTTTCTTTTTACAAAAAACTTGGTTTAAAATAATAAATATTTAAAAAAATAATAATTGTAATGAAAACAACAATAATCTCCATAACAATAATCTTTTGATGTCTAAGATAAACCGGAATTATTTTTACTAATTTTCTTTGATTAAAGTAGAATTTTTCCCATGTCATTTTTCCCATTTTTATCAATATATAAAAAATGAATGATATCATTAAAATTATGAAAACAAGCTTAGGAGTTCCAAGAATTTGGTTACTAAATGTAATTTTTTCAGTTCTCATAGTTTAAGTACTATTAAACTGTAAATAAAAAATTTAAAGAAAATTTGATATAGAACACATTAATTTCTTCAAGCATTTATTTTTCTTACCTTCATTGTGTCTGATAGTGAGATATTTTGCCCACACATTACTTTCCTGTGAAACTCTCAGTGTATAATATGATATATTAAATTTTTTAAAGAATCTATTTACTTGTGTACATTTAGAATATACTAAAATTTTCTTCTTTGCATAATGAAGATTTGATATTGTTTCATAATTGAATTAAAAATCAGGTATATTTAAATATTTTTTCATTCTACATTATATTGATTTATTGTTAAAAATAACTTAAAAAATACAAAAAAAATATTTGAAACATTTTATGAAATTTATAACCACAAGTAAATTGTATAATAGGGTGATGCTATCAATAAAAACAAATAAAAGAATTTCCTTCTTTTTAAAGCAGGACAACTGAAATAATTTCACTTCATATTAAATAATTTTTTACTTCATTATAATTATATGAAATGCAAGTTAATGATCATGTTGTTTAGTTACAAACAGTAAAAGGACTATTATATTGCTTATGATGATACTATATTATTATTCTAACTTTAACTAGAAGTTATTGTTTTACTTAAATGTATTGCCATAATATAATAGTCCACATCTTAATTATTATTGTAATACTGCTGTCTTGATACAATATCAATATTTTGTTACATTTTTTTTAACAATTTTTCCAGTAGAATAAACTATAATTTATGTTTTGATCTTAGCTGCATGATTTTAAAATTAGAGTAATAGCAGTTTTTGTAACCAGTGGTGGATTTAAAACTTCACCAGAAATGATATTATCAAGTTTTAATTTAAAAAAAAGCTTTATAAATGAATGCTTTATTTTTTTAAAGCAATTTTCTTTCACATTTAGATTATTAACAGATTTTTATCTGTTTTTGTTTATAACGAAGAAAATTTATATCAAATTTAAACAAACATATTTTTTGTGGACCTCTATTCAGATTAATATGGCGAAATTCATTCAAACAATAAAAATTTATGAACAATTGCTAAATACAAATTTTTTTATCACATGGCTAGCACTTCTGTCTTACATATGAATACAGTGAAAAAGAATGGAAAACTTAATGCAGTCTATACTATATATATATATATATATATATATATATATATATATATATATATATATATATATATATATATATATATATATATTACTTTAATAAAACACAATATTAAAAAAAAACTATAATATAAAGTTTGTAGCAATTTTATGATAAAATGAGAAAATAGTCTTTAGACAAATATAAATTATTTTATTTTTAATAACATAAAATTGAAACACTTCAGCGATAAAATTATTTCACATTTTTACTTTGAAATAACATACATATAAGCTTAACAAAAAAATTGAAAATAAAATATCAAAATAATTTTAAAAATGGATGATTTAAAAGTATCTTTACCAGTATTTGTTTAAAGTAATTTAAAATTTTCATTTGATTCTATAATTGTACAATGAAATTTTACAAATCATTGATAACTGAAATTTTATAAATGAAACTAAAAAGCAAACTTTACACAATAATTGATTTAGAAATCAATTGGCATTGAAAAATTCAAATAAAGCTCATTTTTTTGAAAAGTTAAATACAATTTATTTCATATTTGTTTAAATTTAAATACATAAAAACATATGTGAAATCCACATAAACAAAAATAGATTGATGATTTTTCACTGAAAATATTCAAGCTCATCTTCTAACTTTTTATCCAACTGAAAAGCAGATAATGTTACATCTCCTTGGAAACTTTTGTGTACTCGCAAGTGCAAATGTTGATTAGGTCCATGTCTCACCTATAATAAAAATTAAATTATTTCACAAAAATAAAACACTCTGATAAGCATAACAATTCAAAAGCTTTTAAGTTATGGAACTAATCTTCAAAGTGAAAAGTGCTACTTTCAACTTCAGCCATTGTTGAATGCGGGAAAACATGTGTCGCATTTCACTTTGCACAACCCTCAGTGAGGATACTTAGTTTCTTTTCTGACATATGAATATAATCCTCATTCTATGAAAATTTCTTCCAGAAGGCACATCTGTTTAGATGTATAAAACAGCTTTACAATAGCTTTCAGATGTTTGACTTGACTCTGTTCATATACAATAATGGGCTATTCATTATTTGTCTAAACATTTTAAAAAAATAATTTGCATTGAGAAATTTTAGAATAAATTATTTTTAAAATACTATAAATGTCAACATTTTTAAACCTTTTTAAAAATTTAATCAATAAAGTAAATATTTATAAACATCAATTTTTTTTCCCAAACTCCATCAGATTTTTTAGTTTCATCTAAAGAAATATCTAAATACAATTCAAAAACCTGCTAATAGAATAGGAAATGAGAATTTAATTCGGTTGAACTTTTCTCTCCATTTAAGAAATTTTTTTATTGTTGCATTTCTTTTGTTTTTGACCATAAATATAATAAATCTTTTCCTAACGAAATACTCATATTACAAGAAAATATGATCTCATGTACAAAAAAATCATTAATATTGTAATATATAACTCCACGTGATATCCAATCAAGCTTGCTTGCTATTAGTTGATTCAATATGTACCCATCTTTTACATATTACAGTGTTTCAATTGGTGAAATTAAAATCATATATTTTGAATTAGAAATTAATTACTGCCTTTTATTCAACTAAAAAACAGATAAAATAAAATCTCATTGAAATATTGAATTTGCTGTTAAAGTATCACATACTCTCTTGATTGCAACCACATATGTGGTTGCTAGCTTTCAAGTAACACTTTCATGAACATATATACTTTTAAAATTTATAGATTGAAAGAGTCAAACTAAGTACCTCAGGAAAGACAGGCACAAAGTGGAAATTTTGGAAGTTAAAACCACTCCAAAATTGTGCATTGAAAGAAATTAATGACATTACAAGGTTAAGAATTTGTTCTTACATATTTGGTAGAAGCAAAAATATACCATTTACAATGTCATTATTTAACAGAAAATAAATAAGAATTCTTTTAAAACCTTGTTAAAATAGACAAAAGAAAATTTTCATTTCATTGAAGTTTCATAAGAAAGAATATTATAGTAATATACTAACTTTATTACTTATTAAGAGTTGCTTGACATAGCTTAACTCAAATATCAGTAATAAAATAAGTTAAGATTAATCAAAATTTATATATAAGTTTTATATGCCCTAGAATTAGGTTAACAGTGTCACAAAAATCTACATAATTATTACGTTTTAATGTAATTTAATAATTGACGAATTATAACAGTTAAATTTCTACGCTTTATATATTTCAGATGTTTTTTCATTATTTTTTTTTATGTTTGTTTGAAAGGAGGAGAATGGTGTTTCTTTTCATATCTATTTGATAGATTATATTTCAAACCATTTATATTTTAAGTGTTACTTAAGAAATTGGAGTTTTCATTTCATGTATTTATAAAAATAAAATTTGTATTGTCACCATATGTTTTCACTTGCATAATTCAATTACACAAATTTCTGATTTTGGAAAGCAAAACAAAATAAACTACCTCATTATTTTTCTTAAGTTTTATTTTGAATAAGATTATTAAAAGAAATGAAAAACTTTGAAGATGCAATTAACTAACTTCTGCATATTTATTTTATCATTTATCAAGAGAAAGAGATTTAATGGATCTTTAACTTTAAATAATTGATTTTATAAATTTAGAATATCTACTATAAGAATTTATAACACTGCAAAAATAATTCACTGTTTGATTTATAAGTTGGGTTGAAACATAATTGATTGGTTATTTCTTAAAATTTTTTCACATAAGATCATTTCTATAATACTTAATTTATTCATACATGAACTCATTTTCCCTACAATTCATAAAAAAAGTAAAATATAAGAAAGCTGATTCAATTTTCTTTTATTTACACATCTTTGTTTTCAAGATATTTCCAAATCAATTAGTAGGTTATGTATGTTTTATATATATATATATATATATATATATATATATATATATATATATATATATATAAATTTTGCATATATAAGTAAATTTATAAAAATTTTGAAAATGTTTATATTTGAAAATTTTACAGATTCAACATGTAAGAACAAAATTGATGATACCAATAATTACTTATCATATTGTTGATACAAAACATAAAATAAAGTGTTACAAATATAGAATCACTTTCATTTCAAAGATAAACTTTAAGATCATAATAATAATAAAATTGATTTTACAATTTCATTATATAATATAAAGAATGCTTTACTCGCTAAATCAATTAACTCCCACTTTTTGTATTTTATTAAATATTAATACCATAGCTGTATGTAATATATAATTGTGTATCTAATCAAAACAAATTTATTATGAGTTAAATATTAATATTAACAAAATTGTATACACTATAAAAGGATTTTTCTCAATTTTTTTTTTTTTTAAGGAGTAAATTGATTTGTCAAATGAAGTATTCAAGTAACATAGTACACAGAAAATATATTGAAACATTGTGCAATTTAATAATAATACTACCTTAATGAAATAATTTGTTCCGTTTACTAACTGTGATTTGTAGTGAACTGGGTCAAATTCAGTGAATAAAAGACCAGTTTTTGCTTGAACTTCATTTTTTACCTACAAAAAAAATTAAATATTATTTAATTGAAAAATAAGGACATAAAAATAATATTTAAATAGAATCCATCTTAACAATATCATTACGAATAAATAAATACATGTGTCATATATATATAACACACATACATTTTATTTATTAATAATACATTTAATAAAAAATTTTCCAGTGTACACATACAGACACATATTAAAAAATACTATTAAAAAAGGCTTAGAATAAAAACATATAATCTTTACAGATTTAATCAGATCAAAAAATTCAAATTGATGTTTGGTTTAATTTTGGGAATTTGCTTTAAGCTTAAAGAGAGAGGGAGGAAGACTAAATAAGAGACAAAAATGATGAAATTAATGAAGACAATCCTACACTATAACAAACTTTTTGATAGATTCATTTAATAAAAAATTTAAGAAAAATTATACTGCAATCAAGATACAGAATATAATTTTCATAAATTAAATGAAGCTATTTATGATAACCTTCTTCACACTTTCTTTCCATGAAACAGAATTTAAAAAAAAACAACTATAACAGCAATTCAACTATTTGTTCAGAACTGATTGTTCATTTACTTCACAGAATTAATATCTAATTTATATATCACACACAATACATAAGTATATAAATAAAAACATAGCTTTATCTTAATTGATCGATGTACAATAATTGATCACAAATGGATTTCTTAATTATTTCTGATAATGATCTTATAATACAATCAGACATTATAAAATAAACTTAAAACAACATAAAATAATCAAAAAATAAACTGCATTTATTAAAAGAGTAATGTTTTGTTTCTTTACTATTTTATTTTTATTAAAATAAATAAATATGCAATAAACTTAAATATTTAAATACAAAACTAATTCATGTTATTCATATGATTTTAAAAATAGATATGCATTACCAACACTTTTTAAAAGCAATCTTACAAAATAACCCATTAAGAAAATATTTAATACTTTTAAATGATCAAAAATATTGAATCACTTTTTCTTCATTTCCTCAATAATTTTTGAAAAATGAAATTGAAAAAACTTCTTAGAAATTAGACTTTTAACTTTCACAATTAAAAAAAAAAAATAAAGTAAATAAAAGAAAATTTTTAATGTTTTCTTGAATTTCAAAAGTTTTAACTATTTTCAATAGAAGTTTCGGTTTTGCTTTGTTTAGTAGTTTGATATAAAATTGTTTTTAGCATATTAACAAATAAAATGTGTGTGTGATTAAACTACAATTTTCCAAAAATAATAAGATCGTGTAGATAATATATTAATTACTTTTAGAAAGTAGTAAAAAATAAAAATAAAATTATTGAATTGGAAAAGTAAAGTTATGTGCCTATTTTATTTTGTGGACACTCTTTTATGGTCACCTAAACTCCATTTGTAATATTTATCTGCAGTCCATGAACCCAATACTTCAAAAAAGAAATAATGGGAAACAACTTCACTGTAAACAAATAGGACATATAATTTCATAAACTGAAATGTAGAAAAACCCAACCAACAAAAATATATTCAGATATTATCAAAGTGGAGCATTATAGAGGATGGATTTGGTTCAGAAATTAGACAAGTTTTACCACAAAAACTAAGAGTTGCATATTAAATTAATTAATTCAATATATATATATATATATATATATATATATATATATATATATATATATCATGCAATATAAATGAAGCAGTCAGAAAGAATAATCTGTTTATAAATATTAATAAATTATTTAGAAAATATTATTACGTACAATTTGTTATTATGATTGAATATACCACCGCATACCTTCGGGTGGGTCGGTGCTCTTTGGTTTTGTTGTGATTGAATATAATAGTTTTAAAAACACCAATTACTAATCCACTTAAGTTATAATGTCAGGAAATTACACAAACTGAGGGTTGTTTGCCTCATATTATAATGATTGCAATGGTTTAAATTAAATACTTTTAAAGATTATTAGTTGGCTAAATAAAGTTTTTAAATAATTTTTTGATACAGTTTTAATTTAAACTTTATTAAAAAATGAAATGAAATTCTCCTTCAGTAAATATACACCTTTTAATTAAACATTTTAATAATTTTTCACAAGATATAAATATATTAAAATAAATGGTTTTTTAAAGTTTGGTGGGAAAAAAAAATAGTAATGTGATTTTCTCCTTTGTCTTAAATATTTTATGAACAATTTTTAAAACGAATAAAATATTTTTGTGGAGAAGCAAATTAGAAAATTGGTGTAAAATTAGTTCTTCCTAATATTAAATGCAATTTTCTAAGACAATTCATAAAAAAATGTAAGTTAATTTTTTTATTATTGAAATTTAAAAAATGGAAATAAAGAAACAATATGCGAAATTTATAACTAATTTTACTTTAGAAATAAATGTTGGTAATGTTTGAACAGTTAAAATGTGTAACACTCAAATCATATAATATTTAAAGTACTAATATTACATATACTGCTAATATTTTCAAAAGTATTTACAAAAAAATCGACAACAAAGTTCAGTAACATACATTATCAGTCTACAAATAATCCACATCAACCCTCTAATTAAGAAATAAAAAAAGAAAAAGAAAAATAAACAAAAATAAATATTAGAATATTAAGCTATTACATGCATGTTTAAATATCAGTTTTTTCCCCCCTCTAATGCATAGAAATTTTATGATAAAAAAGAATCAATATAGCTCAATGATATGATTGAAAAAGCGTTAATGAAACATTTCACAATTTGAATGAAGTGTTTTGTAGAATGAAGTGTGTACAAAAAATATCATTCTGTTATGAATGGTGGAAAAAACAAATTCAAATTTAACACCAAATATATATATATACATAACAATTTTCAGCCACAGCAACTTTTGCTTTAATAGTTAATTAAGAGATCAATAATAAAAATATCTATTTAGTATTAATTTTCAAGAAGAATATTCAACTTTTAAAGAATGTACTTTTAATTCTATAATTTTTAATTATTTTCCATAGGCATACTGTAAGGTCCTTATAAATAAAAATTTAAGAAGCATTCATAAATTTGTTTCCTCTTAATGAAAGGAATACATCATGAAAAAGATTTTTAAATTTCCTTCTAAGGATCATTTAACTTATCCTCTTTAAAATATAAATATATTCGCAAGTCTCTATAAATAAGGGAAATTCCCCCTTGATATCATTATTCATAAAGAATACAGATAGTTGATTATATATATATATATATATATATATATATATATATATATATATATATATATATATATATATATATATATATAATCACAGATCAAACACAAAAAGAGAATAAAACAATTACAATTTTTTATGTTTTAAATATATTTTAAGTTTAATAGAAATTATGTGTACATATATATATATATAAATATATATACATTAAATAAAACTATTTCAAATAAATTATGACGAAAAATTATAAACAACAAAAATTCATAAATTTAAAAATAAATAAATGTGTGACAATAAAATGAACAACGATTTATACTTTTTGAGTGATCTGATGAACATTGTCATCGGGTTCACGAATATCGCCAACTCCTCCAACCTTAGGCATTTTTCACAGAATCAAATTCAGTTCCGTACGCACAACTAACGGGGTGGCCCAATATAAAATCTCCACAGAAATCTATTCGAATCTTGTAGTATTATTCAGCAAATAGAAAGGGATGACACAGACACACCTCAAAGAAACCATGTGATTATTGCTAACCGTTCTTTTGTTTACGTTGCAAGTGGCTTACGTTTGAAATCATGGGTTAACTGTTACCACAATGACGGTTTATCTTTTTGGCGAGAATGTTATTTGATCGCCAACATGGGGATAAATACAGATCTCTAATTTGACGGACGTATTTTTCCTTATTTGAAGACTAATAAATTGCGATTATTTTAGAGATGCATTTTAGTTATTAATATATACGTAATATACGTTTTCTAAGTTAAAATATCTTGATTTTTGTAGGTTTACACATTTTTCTTCATGCTGCATTTTGTGATAAAGAATTAATTTTAGACAAATATAGATTTTGTTTCTGTATTTTCTTGGTATTTTTTAAAATCAAAGAAATATCATGATTTATTGTAAGTTTACACCTTTTTCATGAAGCTTTTGTGCTAAAGAATTAATTCATAATGATATTTCCTACACTTGCTGAATTATTGACTCTATTTCCCTATCACCCTCTATTTCTAGTTACCCCTCCAAAAAAAACTTTCATATTAGTATTTCATATTATTTTTTGAAAATAAATTCTCTACTGTAAATAATGATTAGCTATCCCTGTAACAGAAATGCCCCATATTCCATATATTCGTGTTTCTTTTGTTTTGTATTCTCATTTTTTTTAAAACTTTCTCCACCTTAAAATCGAATTAATTTTTGTCTGTGAAAATTAATTATAGAACGACAAACTAAAAAAAAAAAACTGAATCTCGAGTCTTACATGGCGTATCATTGAATAAAAAAAATCCAGTACAAATGCATTTTAGTATAAAATGTGAAAGTTTTAGTGTATGTTTTATTCAAATAAATTCACATTTTCTAAAACAATGAATTAATTCCCAAGTTTTATATTTTACGAATGACAAAAGTTTTAATACTAATCCTGACTTCCTCTTAAATGAATTTTATTTTATTTTAAGTAATACACCGGAAATTAAATTTCAACAGCAAATAAATAAATCGCTCAGAAATTTTGTCGAAAAAATTTACATTTAATAAATTATGAGTGATTATAACATAAAACAAGAAAGCAAAAGTATAATTATCTATAACGTTTCATTCTTAAAATTTAATAAGAATAATTAAGAAATCAATAAACATCAATTGGAGATTAATTATTTATAATTAGAATTTATGTTTTCTTTAAAATTATAATTACTGTTTCTTTTCCGTTTCAAATAATTCAATGTATTGTTTCAATTACAAATATAGTATTTTGTTACTACAGATATCTTGCTAACTTGTAAATGATCTTTTAACATTTATATCAGAAATTATATACATTTTAAATTATATCGGTAGAGAAACACTAACTTTAACACAGTCCTGTTTGAAATTATCATTATCCAGCGATGAAAGATTTTATTTTTAAATTTAGAACTATGACATTTAATTTAACCCTGCCAAAACAAGTAATATAAGCATTTTTTGATATCATGCAGTTGATGATCAGACAGTTGGAAGATGAAGAAACGTTTTGATTACACATGGAGTTATTTTTCTTCCATAAAAGCGTTTTTAATGATTGTGGGTCATATTCGAATGTTGTTAAGGATGAGAACGAGTTAACTCTTACACACACACAGCTTACAAACATGCTTGAAAAAAGCAGAAATTCAACAACCATCTGGAGCGGTGGTAAATTAACTTAATAATTAATTATAAGGCAAAAAGATAAAAAATTCATAAAGTAAATGAATAAATATTAGATTAATTAATAATTCTTTAATCTACGCTTTTGATTTGAAGGTTTGTATGAGCTTCATTGTTGACGTTTTTACTATTTTTATACAAATACCGAACGATATTTAAAATACATTGCTTTGAAAAAAATCACAGTTTGTGATCATTTTATTCTTGTGACATAAATAGCAACTGATGTAGTTTGGGAATGACAAAAATTATACGGAAATATTCCTAAAGAGGTATCTTACATAATTTGTAGTATTGAAATTTTAATCATATGCCTAATAAAATATATAAGAATAATAATTTATATATGCATATATTTAAATTTAAAATAATGGCGTTTATTTTTCCTTATAGCATTTTTTTTACCATTCACTTTTTTAAATGACGTTTACAAAATACATCAAAGATAATGAAAAAAATACCACTTAATTTCATTGTTTTCGAAAACTCAATCCAATAAAAATTAAAGTTTTATACTGGATATTGAAAACTATTTAGACGGCAAAAAAATGTTGTTAAATGCAAAAGACATTGGGAAATTTTTTAACTTTCATAGAATGTATAATATTTTATTCCAAAAGAAAAAAAAAAAAAAAACATAAAAAAACATATATTTGATAGGCAACAAAAAACAAAACAAAAAAACCCCGATTTATTTTACTTATTTCAAATTATAAATACTTAAAATTATAAGTCAAATGAATTTGGATTATGTAAAACGTGTCATTTGTATTGTATAGTGAAGAAAGGAGAGATTTCAATTGTTATATTTGCAATTTATTTTCAGGGGGGCGTTTCATATAGTTGCTTAGATATTTCGTTGCTTTGTAGCTAGAATTAATGTTAAATTGCATAAAGAATCCATTAGAATAAAAATTTGCGAAACGCTGTATTCAGTGAATGATAATAAAAAAATATTAATTTTCATAAGAAAGAATTATTTAAATCGAAATATAAGTGTGTGTGACTGATTATAAATATTCGCACAAATTTTTCCATCAAATATCAGACACTTGTCAAAATCATTTTTGGAACAATTTTAATAATAATGACATACATAGACAGCAGTTTAAGCGAATCCTAGACCTCACCTAAAGTTTGGGAAGCTCACCTATCACCAAGAGGCACCCAGTTTTGAATCACAGTTAGATGATGAGGTCGACACCTGAACTGGCATCATTCTTTCTACATCCACATGACACCTGGAGAAGGACTTTGGTTGCAGATTAATGTGGACATATATCCAACAAGCATAACTTCAGCAATCTAGTGAGGTGATTGTGGTCACCCTCCTATTCGACACCCGAGGCAAATGCTTCATTTTGTTGATCTTACGGGGAACGGCGTAAAGCTAAAGAGCTACTAGGGCTAAAGATGATGACAAGACAATACTTCCACTTCAAATCAAAATTTTTATAATGGTTTTGCTTACATTGTGTGCGAGTATGTGAGTGTGGGTGAGTATTATGTGGAAACTTTTATATACTTACACATTTTATATACTTGCATCTAAAAATACATACCTTTAACACAAATTATTTCCTGTTATTTTTCAAAAAGAAAGTTCAAAACCCATGGAATATGAAAATATATATTAATTTAAATAAAAATTAATTTAACGAATTTCTTTTAAAATGAATAATTTTATGTACTATAGTAAAATTTTTTTTTCTTTTAACACTGAAGTGTTACTTTTTATTCTTCTTAAAAAGCATAAAAGCTTTCGAATGTTGTGATAAGAAGGAATTAAGAAGTAACCGTGCAATAAAGGAGAAAAATTAGTTTCATTTCTCAGATATTAACAAGGCACTTTAAAAATCATCGCCAAAACATTTCACCAATCGCCAAATCAATGAAGACGGTCAAAACTCTCATCATAATAAGGTGAGATTGCACCACTACTGGTGTTTTCACGTGCTGTTTTTCGAAGCGTTTGAGTAAATAAAAAAAGAGAAATTCCCTTCTTCCCATTCATGAAATTGCATGATGTCATGAGTCATATTCGTTTCTTTCAACATTTTAGAAAAACATCAACAATTGCTTCTAAGGTTGTATTGGCTGTTGAATTTGAATCGTACAGTTTAATTTTAAAATAACGAAGTATAATAATAAAATAAAGACAATATTGCACGTGTTTGATTTTGCGAAATCATAAGGACCGAAAAAAAAAATAATAATAATAATTCGTAATATCGTAAGTTTGTAAAAAGCAAAAATCAGTATTAGATTTTAAAGCGAATTTTGTTTCACAAAACCACGCTCTGTTTGCATAAAATACTAGAAAATGATTATTAACTTATGCTAAGAAACACGCATGCAAAACAAAATTTATTCCTAAAAATTATCCTTACTTTCATCAGTGATGAAAATCAAGCAAAGTAATTTCTTTTATTTTTGTGCAGAAATGTGTTTTAAAAACTACATTTTTAAAGACACATTTTTGCATATTTTCTATGGAAATTATTTTACTCGTTTTTCTTTAAAAAGCTACCTCATTCTTTATATAATTGTTTTGCAGACAGTCGTAACTCTGTAAAATTGATTCCTCATTTGAAACTTGATATAAGGGTTCTTTTTTCACTCTTATTCACTATCGATTTTTTTCCATTCTCATTCATTATGTTTTCAATTATTAAATCATCCGATAATCTGTAAAAATTACATCTGAGTCCACATTCAAAATGTTCTGAAATGAAATTTCGGAGAGAGAAGTGGGTTTATCATCTTCACTCAAGTTGTCAAGTATATGTCCCCTTAATTTTCTTCAGATAAGGTGATAACAAAACCTGCACGCCAAAGTGACCTAGATATCGTTTTTACTGCAACATCATCATAGATTGACAAAGTCCACTCGAACATCAACTTTTTATATATTAGGTTGGGAAATAAGCTCATAGCGTTTTTACCAAAGACTTTTATTTAAACAAAAAACAATAGTTATATCAATAACTTAATCAATTATATACTCGCCGTTGCTGTTTACAGCTTCTTCCCACCTCTCGACCAATTTGTTGATGCCGTTCCGCCAAAAAATCTCCTGGTCTGGTGTCAAAGAAGTTGATGAGCTAATTTTTAAGAACTTATTTGTTATCGAAGGTAACGCCCTTCATATTGTTTGATAAGGAGCGGAAAAGATGGTAATCCGTCGGTGCAAGGCAGGAGATATAAGGCGGATGATGAAAGACCTCCCATTCGAGCTCATAGAGTGCGGCTTTGACGAATTGTGTAACTTGTCGTGAAGGAGTATACTTTGACCATGTCGATCAAGTCTTTTCAGTCGAACAACCTCATTCACGCGGTGTAGCAGGGCAATGTAGAGCTCCTTGTTGACTGTGGGATTCTTTTCGAGCATTTCCCATAGCACCAAGAGGTCCTTAAAAACTGACTCAACAACTTTTTTGACACCAGACCAGGAGATTTTTGGCGGAACGGCATCAACAAATTGATCGAGAGGTGGGAAGAGGTTGTTAACAGCAACGGCGAATATATAATTGATTAACTTATTGATATAATTATTGTTTTTTGTTAAAATAAAAGTCTTTGGTAAAAACGCTACGAACTTTTTCCCAACCTAATATATATCAAATACATTTAAGATAAAAAATTATACAAGTATTATAAATATTTATATTAAAAAACTAAAAATAGCTATTCTATCTGCAAAGTTATATCCTTAAATAAGAAAACTATTAAATTAATATCATGATAACTTACACAGTTTTGTTTGTACACAATTATTAGGGTCATTAAATCTTCAAAGATAACCTTTAATATTTACATGAAAAATTTACAATTTAATTTTTATCACTCTTGTGTGCACGTGGTTACTAAAACATAGGACAAATATAATCCTCTTAGCAACTTTGGAACTATTAAAAGTCATTAAAAGCAACTATTTAATTTCTCAAACCTAATAGTGTCAGTATTTAATTTTACATACTATATATTTAAATAATATATTAAATGGATACATTTTACTTAAACTTTATTATTGCATGCCTCAGTGAAAAATGTATATTAATAAGTTAAATTAAATTAATAACGTCCTATTAATATTTTTCAGTTAATGAAAGATTTAGACATACGGTAGTTAATATAATTAAAAAACGTGAAATATAGTAAAAAATTATTATAAAATATTGAAAAATTGTTATAAAAAACTAAATATTATTATGAAAATTAAATATTGAAAGACTAGAAATTTGAAAAATAATAATAAAATCTAGAAAAATATAACTAAGTAATATTTAATTGAGATAATCAGTTATAGATATATTTTTCGATTTTAATATTATTTTTCAAACATCAAATCATAAATTCATAGCATTTGATTTTGGATTGAAAATACGAATAATTTGGCTATATTGATACTTAGTTTTAAGAAATAAACCAAGCAATACCATAGATTATAAACATAGTTAAATTACCTGGTGGTTATAAATTTTTCGATATACAGAAAATTAATTACAAAATATGAATATAATAGCTAAGCAATAAATTTTGCACCAATAAATCTAGAGAAAAATTCTGATTTAAATTTTTAATAGTAATTAAAACAATAATTATTCAAATAAAATGATAAACAATTGATGTATAGCTGAAACAACATCGATTTATTTTTTTAATTTTATCGTACATTTTTAAATTTTTCACTATGTCGAAAATAACGTTTCGTTTTTATTGAAGCATTGTCTTGCGTGTCACTAAATCTTACAAAATTTCTTTCGCAATCATATGGCAGTGTAATACTTGAGTAATAATTATTGTTTTCAGTCTTTTTCCTTGAGTTGTGATATTGGTCCCTCTTTTACACAATGGAATTAGTCTAAAAGTAAAAATTATTAATGTGTTGTGGAAGAATTCTGGATACTAAAATGATTGAAAAAGCATGAGGAAATTATTTTATTAAAAATTTACTTTTAATGCAAAAAAAAAAAAAAAAAAAAAAAAAAATCATAGTAAGTGTTTATATTTAAGATATCCGCGTATTTTCACGCCAACGTTTTTTTTTTTTTTTATTTTATTTATTATTTTTTTAGATTAATAATAACATAAAAATATAAAATTTGCCAAAATTTCAATTACATGTAGTATACTTAATAATGTAATATATTATAACATAGTATGAAATTGGACATTTTCTGGCAAATTTCTTTGACATTTTAACGAAATGACTAATACTTTGCAGAAAATTGTAATGAATCAATTTTAATTTAATTTGGGCGTAAGATTAATCAGCCATTATTCTTTAAAATGAAGCAAAATCTAATAATTTTGAAAGATAAAAAATGGTTAAAAATATACAGCAATATTAGGAAATTATATATTTTGTTAAATTCTACTTAACATTTCCTTCAAAAAAAGCAGATTATATATAGTATGGACAGATATATCTATTTATTCGGCTTGTAATTCTGAATAAAATTTGTAGAAATATATTTTTCTTAGAAAACAGAATGTGTTTGAAAGAAATACAATGCCCTTGTTATTTTAGGATAAATCCAGGATTACCAAACTAAAGGAGTATATATATGTAAAAGTTCATATATATTGAAACTCTTGCTTCATTTCATAAGAAATAGTCTTTAAAATATGCAAGCCAAGTTTCATACAAATGATTTTCTTATTACTTGAGATATCGTGTTAACTGGGGAAAGGGTTGCAGATTTAAGAAAAACAAAGTTATGAGAAAATGCCTTTTAAAGTGTTTCGCTTGAAGTAGCAACGTTGTTGCCACTTTTTTTGAATGTATAAGTAAAATAACAGTCTCATATTAATAGATATCAATCAACACATTATAGAAAAAAATAACTTAAAATAGTCTTAAGATTCAAAAGGGATGTTTACAAATATTAAAATTATTCATTTAGAATTTGATTAATAAATGAAATTTTAAAAAAATTTAAATCATCCTTGTCGATTTAAACTAACTATAAAGAGAATGTTTTGCCACGTCTTTTTCATTTTGCTCTTTCTGCTGTTTTATTGTCGAAGCGTTAATGACTTGTATAAACAGAAAACGATTTCTCGAACCAATGCTTTGTTCTTTATATAAGAGAACGTTTTATTAACGAAATGAACTTCGACAATATTCTCAGACATTAGTTGGTGAATTTTGTCTTGTTTGCTGCACTCGAAAAAATGTTATTTGAAGGTAGGCTGGAAATTCGTCGACAAGTCGCCCTTACAACACCGTCTCAATACGATGTGAAGTGGATGAAACGTTATATGACATAATGGATATATTAAATCAATGAGAATCGTAATAAAGTGGCCTACTCATAATCTTAACTGCAACGAAGGAAACCACCACTTTATAATTAAAAAAAATAGTTAAATAATATTTTCTATTTCTGGTTTCAAAATTCAACTTCCCGTTTCGTTTTTCAAAAGAAGAAGTATTTAAAAAAATTACTGCAACTTTATTGCTATTTGATATACAGTAAAATGGGAAGCTATTTCGGAAAGTGGAAAGTTTTCGATGCAAGATTTACAAATAAAAAAATTTCCACACTGGTAGCCGAAAATCAACTTTTTAACTTAACGATTCTTTAAATAGGAAATGCGGTGGCCTAGTTAATTAGGGTGTTCGTACCCGTTATCGGAAAATAGTGAGTTTCAATACTAACATAAAATCCATCGTGTTCGTTTATGGCGGTTGGGGCATGATTAGTAGGACGTGGTAGTAATGTCTTAGATGTGAATGATACCTTTGTATGCGAAGACCCATCCACTTACGGGTTCAAAAATGGTATGTCTTTTGGGCGCCTTACTAGAAGTACAATCACTGGTACTGCTGAAAAGATGCTAAATAGATCTTAACCGTAGGGAGAATTACAACCTTAACATATATTTTAATCATGCATACCAAACAGTTTTAAGAGCTTATACAACGTTCCCCATGTAAAACAGTGCCAAGAATTAAGTTATCTATGTGGACTACGTTATTGTACTTTGAGATAATGAACATGCTTACCCGTTGCTGCTCTTAGAAATTCAACTTTTGTAAATTGAGATTCAAATGATAAGTAAAGAAACATTGATAAAATAATAATTGAAAATGTAAAGAATTAAACTATTGTAAACTATTAGATAAGGTTACCAAAATCACAGTGAAACATGGTGTCAAATGAAATCCTAAATCGATATGATGGGATAGGTTGCACAAACTCGTTTCTTAGATGGGACGAAAGGGATGAGGTTTCATGTTACCCATTGAGAGGAATTTTCGTAAATGATGTTTCTGTTATGTGTGGGTCTTTTAAACAAGAAAGACAGATTTTTTTTTTTAAAAAAAAGAAGCCAAGAAAAAGAAATTTGACCTAACTAGAATATGGAAGGTTTTCAGCTGTTACTTGTGTCAGAAATGTTGATATTTTGTTCCTGTTATAAGAAGGGCAAAACATTCTGCAATTTTGAATACTCTAAGTTTCCATCATTTCCCGCTTTCACCACACCTTATGGTGAATGCTCCACTTTACACCCCCTACAAAAAAAAAAAAAAAAAAAAAAAAAAAAAAAAATGATATTCTATACGTAATCTTTTTTACAGGATTAGAGGCCGCAAATAAATTGGATTAGCAAAATCCGAAACAAAAATTCTGACTTTTAGATTTAGAGCTATTGGCTTTTTGTTACCACACAGTGGAAGATAGCTGTAAGGCAAGTGAAAATCCGTCGTGCATTCTGAAAAGACTCTTTCTTTCCTAGATAGTAGCTCGTACTGGTGTGTCGTGAGGGAGAAACAGCGGGAAAAACTGGAAAAACAGCAAAAGATCATTGCAAGGCAATAGAAAATCTGCAATGTATTGCATTCTGAAAGTTAACGGGTTTGAAATACTCATCCATCACCAAGCATCTCGTCATTTTGAACCACGGTCGGGTAATGAGATCACAACCCTAGTTGGAACCATCCCCTCCATATCGAATCCATCAGCAGAAAGATTGTGTACGTCACAGATTAACAACGTACAAACGTACAAAGATCCAAACGTACAAAGATAACGTACAAAGGATCCAAAACCCTCGTCTATCACCAAAGCACCTTTTAATTTTGAACAATGTTCGGGCGATGAAGGTGACACCTGACACTCCTCTCCACATTCACGCCATACCAGCGGAAGGACCTTTTAATAATCACCTTTTAATGTATCACCAAGCACCTTTTAATTTTGAACAACGTTCGGGCGATGAAGGTGACACCTGACACTCCTCTCCACATTCACGCCATACCAGCGGAAGGACTTACGACATCACAGATTAACAAGGACATGTCCCAAATTATGGTGCTGAAACAACCCAATGAGGAAGAAATTGACCACTCTCCCAGCTGCTACCTGTTGATCTTACGGGCACGGCGTGAAGCTACTGAGCCATTAGAGCTCATCATGATTAAAAGTGGTATCTACAGTATTTTTAATCAGAAGTATATATTTAACCTTTTTATTTAGTATGTTACTTTCCAAGAAAGGGTAATATATACTATATATATAAAATATTATTCCCATAGCAGAAAATAAATTTTTTGTAAGAAACATGTGATGTATATATATATATATATATATATATATATATATATATATATATATATATATATATATATATATATATATATATATATATATATATATATATATATATATATAAAAGATTTGAAATGAAATTATAATAAGTCCCAGTTTTTTCTTCTCTCAATAAAATCTTTTACTCTAAAATTAGTAAGATTTCCATAAAGTACTCTGGATACATTAACTTGTGTTTATGTTTTGTATACATACTATAGGGACCCGTTTATAGGTAGGCACCATTCATACCTCATTCACACACAAGGAAAGGACAAAGACAGGATAGAGAGAGAGAAAGTACATCTACTTGAACCGGGATTCGAACCCCGGTCTTCCCCTATCAGTAGTCAGGCTTGCTGACCACGAGACAAGTTGGCCGGCCTGTCGAAAAATATTTATGAATTAATTTTTCGAATAAATTATTTCTCTAGAATCAGTTTTCTAAGTACTATATTTTTAATCCCAAAATCTGGAAGAATAAAAAAGGATCGATTTATATATATATATATGTTTCTGCATTAAAAGAATCAAAGTTGTTTTAAAATTTAAAAAAGTGTTGTATGCTGTAATATATGTACATTTACACACGCATTTAAACGTATAACAATTTGAAAAGCGAATAGTATTTTAACTGCCAGGAGTCAGATAAAAATTTATTGCCATGTCTGACTTTTTATCTTAAAATTCCAACTTGCCTAGTTTATATGTTTTACTTATACATGGATATTATGTTATTCTTATCTTATTTGAAAGTAGTGATCATAAATTCTCCGATCTATGGCATAAATATTTCTGTGTCTGCGCGATTAAAGGTTAGGGACAATACTGAAGGAATGTTCTCGAAAGAGCCTTTTTTGTTTACTTTTTGATACTGCACCTATTTTTATACTATAATGTTAGGTGTAGAAATTTCTTTGGAGTTGAAATGTTTCTCACAAACTACACTCTCGCTATTGTTGAATTTTCAACGTACGTTTTGCAGAGAAATATGCAGGCTTAACGAATTAAGAATTCTATGTATCATGCGTTTGGTAAAAATGGTTTGATTGCGTATATTAAAATATAATGAATAGCTTAATTATATTTTATTAGTAATATATAGGTTGAGATAATAAATAATTTAATCTGTGAGAGATGTATATCTAAGTGAATAATGTACCATATTTGTTAACTATTTAACATTCCTTTATTTTTACTCCCTTTTTCTTTCATAGTTTTAGATTTAAAAAATTATTTTGAATAGAAATTTAACGTATGCTTCATAAAAATTATTAGATATTAATTTATTTTAAGACTAGAAACCACTAATTTCGGTCTTTCATTTTTTTTTTTTTTTTGTAACGTGAATGAAATATATGAAAATGCTATAATATTATTTTTTGAAAATGTCTCTCAAAGTGACTGATAAATTGAAACAAAATGATTATAAAAATTTCCTCTTTTTTATTCAAACATTTTGTTGCTAAAATTTTTTTAATCATCTTGTTGAGTTCTTGGTAATTTTAAATGTGAAATTATATGGTCAGTAAAGTATATGAATGTAAAGAAAATAAACTTACAATATTTTAATTTTTTTTTATATTTACTGGGCAATATCAATATTTAAAAAAACCATTGTGGGAATCAGAGTATTTTTATTCAACATATAAAAAAACGTATGGAAAGATATTGTCGAAAATACAGTAATTTTAAGTAGAAAATAAGATGGCTATATATAATGTTTTTATCACTGCTCTAATATTGTTATTAATTTTTAAAAGTTTGCTGTGCGGGATGTTTTTGATCATATTACAGAGCATAATTTTATAAATTTTTTAAATTTTTTTAGAAAAAAAAAAAAAAAAAAAACAACGGGATTTTTAGTTTTTTTTATTAAAAAGACATAAATAAAATGGATTTTAAAACTGCATAAATTCTACACTGTTGAGACCATTAAAATTGCTACATGATGGAAACATATAAACTAAAAATATTATATTTATTGTTCTAGAATATTATGCTAAAATTAACAAGTTATCAAATTTTCAAAAAATTTCTAAGTATAAATCATGAAAAATCTGCTTCTAGAGCAACCACCTGCACTAAAAATATCAGCACTTACTAGGCATCGAGTGAAGTTGAATATTGCATTCACAGACGCAACTGTACATGCAACATCAAAACTGTGTTACAATTCCTCAACAGAAATGGTTAACATAACTAAGATATAGTGATTCTTCTTCCGTTTGTAAACACATCTTTCGTGGTGGGTGCTTGGGAGTCTTCCAAAATTTCTCCCTTGCGACATTTAACTATCTAAGAATAAGCTTTTCAGGAAGGAAATTTAATCTATGGATGCTAAACTGTTCTTAACCTCCAACTATTAGGCTGTCTAATAAAAAAACTTTGAAAATATAATATATTTTCATTATAACTTATAGTAGTAAGACGCTGATCTACAGAACGAAAAATCTCGGGTTTGATATCAGCCACTGTTGACAACGTGAGATAGATGCTTGGAGATTTTCTGGATTTCCTTTCTTGCGATATTTGATTATACAAGGGTTACTCTGAAACTTTTGAGATACGCGCAGACAAGAATTTATAAAATAAAAATAACGGTTTAATTTTAAATTTCAAAGTATTTTAACACAGAAGACGATTTTTTATTGACTTACTTCAACTTGTTTAGTGTAGAATAAATTTTAAACAGAAGTGAAAATGGAGTTGACGCGAGAACATTTTCGCGCTATGATTTTCTACAGTTTTAAAGCAAGATTAAATAAAAAAGAATGCGTTCAACGTTGCAATTATCATTTGGTGATGAATCTCCAGCACGTGCTACTGTATTCAAATGGCTTAAAGAATTTGGAAGAGGTCGCAATTTTCTTCAGGATGAAGAAGACATAGGAAGGCCGCCGTCGGCAGTATAATCCCGGATAATATGTCTGCCATACGAAAAATATTAATGAATGATAATCGCTGTACCTATCAAATGATATAGAAGGAACTTAACATTGGATCCGCAGCCATACACAAAATCATTCATGAAAAATTACTTGTGAAAAAGTAGTTTGCCGTTGGGTTCCCCATAATCTAACTGAGCACCAAAAAGAGGAGCGTATCAGAATCAGTAATACCATTTTTTGACGTTCCAACACGTCAAGAAAGCAAAGTGTGGTCTTTGAAGATGATTCCACACCGACAATGATGAAAAAACAAAGCGCACTGAAAAAGTGATGTATGTCGTTTTCTTCAGAAGTACGGGATTGGTCAAAGCCATCAAGTTGGAAGGACAGAAGATAGTACCAGCAAACTGGTATACCACTAAATGTCTTCCAGAAATTCTATAAGAACTGAATGTTAGGGGACTTATGCTTCACAATGACAATGCATCTTCTCATTCAGCCAGATTAACAGTTGAATTTCTTAAACTAAAACAAATTAAAGTGATCGAACATCCGCCGTATTCCCTGATCTAGCTATGCCTGACTTTTGGTTATTCTTTAATCTAAAAAAGAACTTACGTGGACGTCGTTTTCATTCAGAAGAACAGATTGATATGGCTATAAATGCATTTTTTTTCATTTATTCCAACAAATGAATGGCTTGAGGCATTTAATCTGTGGAAAATTCGTCTACAAAAGTGCACTGATGCTGGGGGAGACTACTTTGAACATACCTAAAATTTTGTAAGTATAACTTTAAAAACCTAGTTGTATCTCAAAAATTTCAGAGTGACCCCCGTATACTATTACATATTATGATGTTTATCCGAAAGGCAGTTACGCTATAGAAGTTAGTATGCCTTACAATAGTTTTGCCCACTATGCAATCCATAACACGATATCAAAACATATGGTTACCACCCAGTCACTCAGCATTCATCGATTAAACAATAACTGTTGGTGATAGATCTAGAGAACAAGCTACTGAGGACAGAAATTAAACATTTTCTGTGTCAAGATATTCTATTATGTCAACGTGAGAGCGCTCATTATTGTACTGGAACGTATTGTTTCACAATGTTCGAAGAAAAAAATCTAACAGAAATGTTACTACCATTCTATTCAAAGTACCATCGCTGCGAAAGATGTGATTCGGATGTGCATCAAGTGAGATTCCACACCAGGCTATGCGTCTCTATTTAGCCGAACGGCTAGAGCTCTGGTCCTTGGTTAACAGTGCGTAGGTTCGAATCGCATCTTGGTTCGGATTCCATGCAAAACAGTAAGTCTTGATCTAATAAACTCTTGTGACCCCCAAAACTGATATAGTAGAGCAACAAACAAACAAATAGGTTAGTATCACCATGTCAAATGTCTGCTGAAATGTGCTTTATCCACAATGTTCCTAAACACGCGCTCGCGCCAATATGACCATAAAAATTCATTCCTTAAGAATGCAAATTCTTAGTATAATTTTAGAATTTGAACTTTTTTATGCATTTAATTACTTTATTTTCTTTTAAATGAAAATTTTATTGTATTTCAAAAAATTTCCTTTCTAAAACATGCCGCAGTTTTTTTTATAAATAAATGTTTATAAAAAAACTAAATCTTCTATGCTAAGTTAGTTAATTTAATTAAATCAAAATTAATTTTTTAATTCTCACATTGTGCAATAGACACGTAAAAAATGTAACTCATATTAAAATATAAAAATTAAATTTTTTTATATTTCAATAAAATTTGGAAATTTACGCATATATTGCAAAATATTTCTTTTTTCTATACATTATTTTTGAATTATTTATTTTTATGTGAAAGTTTTATTTCAGTTGTAATTGAAAATTTTTTATAATTTTTGAAATGGCAGTTAAATTTTTTTTTTTTTTTTTTTTTTTTGACAGCTGAAAAATTTTTTATGAAAAAAGAAAAATCTGATTTTATCAATATGGTAATTTTTCATCAGTTTTTATGGTTGTTTCCTTTAGTTATACATTTATGTTGTAAAAAATTTAGATAATGTGGTTTACTGATATAAATGGAATTAAATATTGAAGGTCACAGCACACAATAAATCTATGAGAGAAAATTTTTGGGTGAATAAAGATAAATAATTGGAAGACATGTGTCCCTCTTTCTATCCAAGTGCTCGTTTTAATATTTTTAAAGCGATATAAATATTTCTAAAAGTTATTTAAAAAAAAAGCTCATTACGTAAAAAATATTTGACATGTAAATGAGAACATTAATTTTTTATTTTTTTAAATTTATGTAAAAATCAGTGACAGTTTAGTAAGGGAAAAGAAAAAAATGTCTTATTTTTCTAATTATAGATATCTAACGACTTCTGATTGATTTATGTATTTGATGTCAACTAAAAAGATAAAAGAAATATAAAAAGTTTTGTAATTAAATTGATTGATTGGCTCTTTTTACATTTGAATTACTTAAAAGTTTGATTAATGAAAAAGTTTATTAGTAAAAAAATTTATTAAACTATTAACTTGAAATAGCATTTATGATATAATTAAATTTACGTCATTAAACGGAAAAGTATTTCCTTCTCAATAAATTTTTGATTTAGTTTTTATTCTAGAATTATATATAGTAAATTTCAATACAAAATAAATTTTTTTTCTATACCATTAATTTTAACAATGACCGGAATATGTTAATTTAATTTTTATTTAATCATGTTACAGTGTATGCGTTGGTGGTATAACGGTTAGCATAGCTGCCTTCCAAGCAGTTGACCCGGGTTCGACTCCCGGCCAACGCAAATTGTTTCTTTTAATTTCGATCATTTTTTTTTATTGAAGAAAACTCTAAAAGTTATTTTAGTATATATTGTGCGAAAATAGAGAAACGGTAGGTTATTTGTGGATTTTTATAATATTTTTTAAAGCTAATAATATAGTTCAAATAAATAGGAAAATGACATTTGATTTGTATTGTATTTCTTTATTGAAACTCTTTGCAACATTTAGTGATATTTAATAAAAACAATTACGTAAATCAGTTTTTATTTTTAAGAATAAAAATAATTTAATTAATTTTTCAGATATAAATATTAAAAAAAAAAAAAAAAAAAAACTATTTAAAATATAATATATAAATAAAAAGTTACTACACAATATTCTCTTCATAAGAATTTATATTTTATTTTTATATATATATATATTTCTTTGAAGATATTTTGATATCTTTGAGCTAGTAGCAAAGCACAGGCAAGATAATGTAAGGATTTTGAGCAACCAACGTATTTTAGAAGGACTTTTCATTAATAATATATATCGATGGTAATCACTCTCACCATAAAGAAAAATCCGGAAAACTGCCCAACACTCACATTAACAGATGTATATGCTGAAGATAGAAATGCTATTACCATTCTTTTTCTTAGTCGTAAACAAAACCTGGAGAAGAAATTCTGTAATACTACAACTAGGTCATGTTGAGCATTTCTTTAGGTACCTATATGTGTACTAGAAAAGATAATTCTTTTAAAACTCTTATTAATTTTTTTTACAAAGTCGAAAGCTTATGCATCCACAAGAAAATATTAATTATGTGGGGATGCAGATTAACTCTCAACATTTTATGCACTTCAAATTGAAATGAGGATGTTAATTACTGACGTTACTAGCTAAATAGTTAATTTAATTAATTTGACCATCATTTGAATAGTTTATAGCTAAAAACAGTATCGCACACTGGTTTTCTTACATTTCATACAAGAATTTTCCAGATAACACTTTTGTTGCTAAATAATATGTATTGCGGTTCACAAGCACTTTTTGATAAAAAAGAAACAATATTTTTGATTTTATTATGCTGGTTATAAAGATAATTTTTACTAGATTGTGTTGAGGTTTTATTTACTGCTGTTGTTGCATGTTTCCTTTGGCCGGAAGCGCTAAGTCAGGTCCATAATGTTAAACACCCTCAAAAAATCTAGCTCAATCATAGGATCGTCGTATAAATCTTGCTTGGATAGTTCCAGGCATGGAAGGATGTGTTCTGGCGTAGCTTATTTGGTGAAACAGTTGGAATGGGTCTCCGAAATTTTGGAGCTTTTAGAAAATTTTAATGATCTGAGGTGACCACTTCGAAAGTGGGAGAGAGTAGTTCGTTCCTGCCTTTTAAAGCCGTTGAATTAATAAGCCTTCCGGATGAGAACACTGATACCATTGATGTTCTGGAGGGACAATCAACGTGATCTTAATCCTGTTTTTTCTCTTGAAAAGATTTCCGAAAAGGGGATTGTTGCCAACGGCTTCAAGGCCTCACGAGCACCCACCTTGGCCAAGGTTTCTACAATTTCACTTCCCTCTAGATCAACATGGGAAGGTATCCATTGTAAAAGAATGTCATGGGATATGGATGGCCGTTTTAATTTGTTGAGTATCGATACTCAAGCACTACCTCTCACACTTTGCCTATTCATTAAGGGCCAAATCGTATTTTTGCTATCAGACAAAATCCATATTTCTTTTCCAGTTGAGAGAGACACAAGAGAATCCAGGGCTTTTTGTCAATGGCTATTAGGTTTCTGCGAAATACGAAACAGTAGACAAGATTCCATCTCTGAATTATTATTTCGCTTTTACTGGACTAGTGATGATAAGACCTATTCAGCACTAGTTCAAATAATATTATAGTTAGCTCAAATAATTTTTAAGAAGGAAAAAATTTCAAATGTGTTTAAGTTTTTAAAAGTACGTGTTTATAAAGACTAAGTTTATATAAAAATATAATAATATGGGGAATTATAATGCTGAATTTTTAAGCGAAATATATTTCATGACTGGCAGAATACTTAAAAAAGATTCCTGTGTCCAGACTCAGATCCGGCCATCTTCGGACTCTACGGTTCTCCCAGGGCAAACAAATCTTTCCCACCTGCACTTCATGCAATACTAACGAAGCCAGTCCTGAACACCTACTGAACTGCATTGGCTTTTCAAAGCGGAAACTTTTTAACAGCCCTGGAGCTGTCCTCGATTCTCGATTCGAGCGAAGGATGTCATGGACCTGGTTTGATTCAGACCAGGGGATAAGAAAGAAGAAGAAGAAGATAATTGTGTTCTCAATTTTTTTTTAAAAATAAAGACAAGAATCTTCTTTCTTCAAATAATTTATATAGTTCGCGAAATTTTAGTGCATCATTTATTAAAATGAAAATTGATATTGGGGAATATCATGTTTGACCCAGGTATAATACAAACATGAGAATTTCCAACAGGCACATATTCCAGGTATGTAAATCATGTATAATCCAAGAAAGTATATTTATATTCAAAAGTTTTAATAATAATTAGACAAGTTTGGTAAAGATGTCTTCTTCTTTGTACACATGATCAATACTTGCTTTCGAGATCTTAATTCCATTACTATAAATAATATAGTATTGATTTTAACTAATCGCTTGCACTCAATCTTCACCCAACTGGGCCAAGTCACACTTTCATACTGTTGAACATATATATCAGCTATTGTCTAGCAAAATAATCTGACAATACTCACTATATTATTGATAATTTCCCGATTTTTAAATTCCTTTTTCCTTCGCTGCTTTTGGATGTCCACAAGATCGAAAAAAGCAAGCGAATCTATCGAGGTTCATGAAGTCGATTAATGCAAACATCATTCTGATGCATATATGAGTGCACATATATCTTTTTCTAGAGTTTTGACTGGTGGTACTGTAGAAAAAGAATCAATCACTTGAAGATAATCAGGAATTTACTGTATTACATAAAAAAAAAATTATGTGAAGAATATTATATGTAGGAATTCTTTTTTAGTAAATAATTTTTTGTATTTTGTTAAAATGCTATTAATTAACCAAGAAAATTATATCAAAGAATATATTATTGTAAGGTCTCAATAACACCAAACTGCTCATTAAGAAAAAAATGACGAACATTGTCTTAAACCTATTCTCAGAGAGGCACTCAAACAAGATTTGGTGGAATCATCTTCAATTTATCCCTAAGGGGCTTAGACGCAGGGCTGTTGCCGAATTTCGTTTGGCCACCGGGCATGACTGCTTTCTTAAACACCAATGTAGAACTAACCATAGTCCAAGAACCTTTTTGCAGGCTCTGCGATCTTCAGGATGAGATGGACGTACACCATCTTCGTTGCTGTCCGGCACTATCCGAACCTTCCCTGTGCGATCGCTACTAGCGTGCTCGAGACATCCTCAGCGCTTTATAGATTTTCTGTGTTCACTTGTCTACTTATTCTTTCTGTATTTGTGGCAGTGGTCTTTGTAAGCGCAGTCATTGAAAAAAATGTTATTGGAAAAAAAAATCGTGAAAGAAATAATTTCATTCACAAAATTAAAGAAAAAGCTAACAAATCAACTCAAATAGCCCGATAGCCAATTTGTGATGCTGGATCTTGCAATGGATTAAAAAAGAAAGGTAAGTATTATTTTATAAATATTAAAGTGGATTGTAGTATACGAATGTTGCTCGTAATATTGAGTTCAAACAATACCTAGATTTTTAAAGAATGCTATTTAATGAACTCTAATATTGTGCTCATAAATCATCGGTATTAAGTATATTATTCTTATTGCATCATTGGAATGCTCGCTTAGCAGCGCTTTTCACTACCCTGGCTGCACAGTGCTCCATGTGATGGAACATCCACAAAACGGAGAATGGTAAGTGCAATCCTTACAAAATTTTCACCGTATGCTCTTTTAGGCCTAAATAGATCACTTACAACTTTTTTCGCTAATATTTCAACTTTAAAGGGTAGTGTTCCTGAAAAGGTTAATTTCGCAATCTATTTTTTTTTTTTTTAGAAAAATATTTTGTTGTATTTTTTTTTATTATCATTCTTGGTTGTGATTTTGAAGGTTTTAATTTAACTTGCATTGATAAGCTTTGTCTGCTACATGTGAAGAAAGGGTAATGATCAATCATCTGTTAAATTTGATTACCCGTCATTTTTTTTTTTTTTTTTTGCATAAATGGCTAATTATATTAGGTCTTATTACTTCAAGTGCATTCTTAAATTTTCAAACATCTAAGTTCGAATTCCCAAACTGAAGAAAGGAAAACTAACCATTCACCAGGCAGATTAATCACTCAGAATAATTAATATATTTTAGAACACTTTCATATATTTAAAAATTCAATTCATATCCACGCGTTTCAAAATATTTGCTTGTTTTCTGTACTTTATTTTCCAATTATTTATTTTTTAAGCAGTTTAATTTATTTTCATAACATCTCCTTTAATTTTTGAATTGCAATAATTGTAATTTTTCTTATTAAGTGATTTTTCATATCACTTTGAAAACAACATCTATGAAAACAATAATCTCTTAAAACAGCTAACATTTATACGTCATCAAATTTAGATCATTCAATATGTGTTATGAAATGTAGAAAAATTAAGTCAACTTAAATTAAATAATAAATAAAAAATAAATAAAAATAAAATAAAATAAAAAACCTCACTAACGTTCAAATTGTTATTATGTTGGTGCTGCCATCTATATTTCTAAGTTTGAATTTAAAGCAAATTTCTTATTTCAGTCATGATTTTTATCAATGACCTGAATTTGAAATTTGTTTTAGCGTCTAACAAAGCATTAAACATGCGTTGGTGGTATAACGGTTAGCATAGCTGCCTTCCAAGCAGTTGACCCGGGTTCGACTCCCGGCCAACGCAAGTTTTTTTTAAAATTCTTTTAAGGTATTTTTTATTTAAAAGAATTAAAAAAAATTAATATCTTCTGATATTCATATGAAATATTAATGATGTTCTCCGTAAAAGAAAACTATTATTTTCAAAAAAATGGTAGTTGTTTAAATGAATTCAAAAATAAATCATTTGATTGATATTGCGTTTCTTAAATGAAACAATTTGCAAGATTTTATATAAAATCATGCCACATGTTGTATTTAATTCATAAAAAGGATTATTGGAATTTAGATATAAAAGTTAGCATTCAAAAAAAAAAAAAAAAAAAAAAAGATTTTCCCTTGAATGTACTGCGTAAACCAGAAGAAATTACGCAATAGTTTTCATATAAACGCTTTCGTTTTTTTCGCCTGTTTTCCTATCTTGACTTGATGGCATTTGGACATCGTTCAGAAGACGATGTAACGGACTCAGGTCATTGTTAGGCATTTGAGGATGCTCCACGTGTTGCTTTTTGGGGAGAGTTTTTATAAAGTGTGGACCATGATCCCTTTCGAAAGTGAAAAAATCTTGAAAACTCACAAGTCTATACATAAACAGCAATATGCATGCAAACAAATAGTTACAATATTCTCGTGTTTAACAGTTATCGAGCCCTTGCATTTCGAACTCTGCAAGGTCACATTAGGCACTCTTTGACGATACTTGTGTTTCTACAGGTAACGATAATGCTTTTACACAGATATATTAAAAGCTTTATTGGCACAGGTGTATCAATGGTTCCAAATTATCCATGATTCCAAATTCTGAATTTTTTTGGCGATGAAGAAATGATGCCAAGATGACGTATCGTGACGTGCGTGATGTCATAAATACTAGGGTTATCAAGATAGAATTTTCTGCATAATTTTTATAGGTCTCCATATGTTTGACGTAATAAAAACGCGGTTTCCAGATACATAAGAAAATCCGCCAATCTCAGAATTTGGCTTTATAGATTATATGGCACCTGTGCTGCTTTATGTTTAATTAGCATGTTTTCATTAACATATTACATTATCAATGTATAAAGTCGAAGATTTATACACACATTGATAATATAATGTATTAATGTATGTATACTGAAACTAATAAAATTTTAATAAAATTTAGAGAAAAGTGAAAAATTCCATAAGCCGCCAGATAAAATTTGACTTTATTATTTCGACCATAATTTGAAATTATAGAACGTTAGGGGTGTTTTTAGATTGTGTACGTCAAACTTTTGCCACATGCAGTTACGTTGTTTTAGTGGGATGTGGTGTTAATAAGCACTCCTTATTAAGGATTTCTAAATGAAAATTATTTTATTTTCGCACAGTCACTGGATTAGTAATAAAGTATTTACTTTTAATGTATAAATTATGAACAATAATATTAATAGGTTTATAAATACTGTTCAAAAAGTAACTGCTTTGGTGGGAAAAATTCAAATACTCCATTTTTGCACATGCACAGTTAAAATAATATAAATTATTATTATTTTTTTTTTGTTTTTTCTAATCAACGATGAATTTGATGAATTTATGACTTCGAAGTATTAAATTATGCCTTTATTGATTGGAAATGTGTTTAGTATCATCATATTTCAGGTAATTTTAATACTTTATGACAAATTTTGTCCGGTGAGGGGATTCTTTGTTTTCCTTAAACTAATATTGGTTTCAACACACAGAGCAAAACGTATATCACTGTAAAGGCTGATAACTTAAGTGAAGAAAATGCTATATATAAAAATTTCTTAGCCTACATCAAAAAGATATTCTTTTAAATAAAGAAAACTATTTAAAACAAAATTGCAGCATAATTTAAAAGTTGCAAATGTCTAATGACATAAAATGCTTAATTCCTTCATCATAATTCTAAATTTGAAGGATTGCACATAAGATATTAAATAGGTTGGTCTTGATCAACTTAAGATAAAAGTCGGGACTCATATCCAAAAATTTTTACAACATATTTAATTAATTTAAACAGCGATTAGCAATGGCTTAAATTTCCTGTAAAGTTGCATATACCGCTATGTGATTAATTTCAGTGATACAACGTTCCGCGCTGGAATTCTGCTTTCGTTCTCGAGAATAAGAGAACGTCGTGTACATGGTAAGACATTTGAGAACCAATACGTTATGAGCATTAAAAATTGAATGAAAAGCTCAATTCAGATAAAGTATTGTCAGGCACAGGATAATTTAAAGGGAACAGTTGAAGAATAGACACACACAAGCGATGTTCCAAGAAAGAGCAGTCTAAAAAAGAGGCAAAGAAAAGGGTTCGTCAAAACTGTTTTTGAACTGGGCTTTGAAATTCTATCTCATACATAATTTTCCCGGGCTTATCACTTTCCAATTATCACTTGTTTCTGTTCTTGCAAAATATTTTTGCAGGGGAAACAGTTCAAGTACGAAGAAGATATCAAACAAATACTAGTTCAATTTTTGGCTTCTAGATATAAAACAACTTTTAAAAATGGAATATATAAATTGCCATCGTGATAGCAAAAAGTCATAAATAACGATGGTAATTATATTATTCAGTAAAGTATACTCAAGGTATGAAAAATGTATTCATTTTATTCTAAGAACGGACAGAAATTTCCGGTTAATAAATAATTGTATATGTCTTAAAATATCTCAGACAGATCGGAAATACTCACATTTTGGGCAAAAATTGCGGTATTTAGACGTGTTATACGTTAAAAGCCGATTTTCTAATGATTTGGTGACTTGGTGAGATTTTTGGTGACTTGGGGAGAAATAGATTCTGGAAACATCCATCACCTAAGCTCTAGGACCAATATTTAGCGAGATTGCCTAGAAGCTTCCAGAACCTTGGCGAAATTAGTAGATTTCCCCGCCAAGTCAGGTATAAATACCACAGAACGACATAGTTAGACAGTATTGTGAAGACAGTCAGTGAGTGAATACGATTAGTCGTGACTGCTAGTTTAGAGAAGCTGTTCTCTGCCTGAGGTATTTGAGACCTGTGATTGGAAGCTGTTACTTATTGTATCTGACAAATTGTAGCTGTATAATTGTGATTATTACAGCTGGTATTTCTAGTGGAATTTTTTTAAGAATAAAAGTCTTTTGTTCATTGAGTGGTTGCTTGATTCAACTCTCAATCCACACGAACCCCGAAGCTTGGTACAATATATATATATATATATATATATATATATAATTATTACCTATTAATGAATATGATTGTATTACTTTACCACACACACATGATAAAATTCTTTCCTTATACATTTCTTCAAAATTATCTAAATTATCAAAGAATTTAAGAAACATTTACCAACAAAATAAAATGCACTGATTTACTGTGCAGTGATTAAAATAACGATATCATCATTCATTATCTTAATTTTTCTAAAATAAGGTACACTGTATTTATTAGTGGCCCTTTTTTGAGAGCTGAAAACGCAAATTTTTCTGTATTTACAATCTAATTAGCTCTTTTATATAGAGATATAAGCCATAATACAACCACATATTTTGGCTCTGAAGCATACATAACATTGTCCTGGAACTGAAGTACATGTATATGTGTTTGACACTACTTTTTTAAGTTTTACAATTCTTTTTTAGTTATCAAATAAGGAATATAATAATTTTTTTAATATGAAAAAGTGTTTATGTATATTTTTCTTTGCATAAGTCAGTATATAATTTCAAAACTGGAATGCATTAATCTTCCTAGTCAAAATCATCGAGTTACATCGAATAAATTGGATATGAAACACTTTGAAAAAAATATTATTAATAAAATTTTAGTAATTTGTATTTCAGTAACCGCGTTAACTACATGATTTTCTGAAAAGGGGGGGAAGTTGGAAAATTTTACCCTATTTAGGAAGACGGCATCTTTAAGAAGACTAAAAATTTCTCTCTCTTGCATAAACTAAAGTAGGAATGTCGCTAGTGATAATAAACAATGTGAATGTCTGTCATTAAGTCGCAGAAGATAAATAATAAAAAATTATCTGTATGTAGTCATAGCACTGAAACCACGGAAAATGCATGATTCTTTTGTTATCATTATTTTGTTTTTGTTTAAAGCAATAAAAGCTACTGCTAGTTTCCAATTTTGAATCGATGTTTAAAAGCTGAGATTCATTTACATATGTATATTTACTTAAAAAAAATACAATATCTGTAATCAAAATATACATGAGCATTCAAAGCAATCTTATACATGGATTTCAAAAACGAGTCTCGTGCATTTTAATGTAATGTTCTCTGACGTCATCGTGACGGTACTCCCCTAAGCTGCCAGCATTATTCTCACCTTCAAGACTGGCATTTGTGTCCCAAATCTTGCACAGCTCGTCCTCAAGGTCTGTAAGTCTAGATTCTGCGTCTTCCCTATCTGCAGACGAAAGATGTTTGTCCATTGTCTGGCAGATTCGGCTGGGACCAGCCACTTCTCTAAGATAGCTGTCAACTTGTCGAGATTCATTGATCAATCTCAGATTGTGGAACTCCTGGACGCTAAGTTCCAAGAGGGTGTTGTTTTTCTCGTTCTCTTCCTCTTCTTCATAGTTCATGACTTCTAGATCAACAGGTGAGATTCTTTGTGCATGTTCAGACACAAGAGTTCGGAGGCGTTTACGTCTAGAGGAGCCTTCCAGAATAATGGATTTTTCGATTTCAACCGCTACATTAGGCAATGGTCGATGACAGTTGGCAGGTAGAAAAGACGCCAAGCACCCGCCAATGACGGATAAGAAGCCAAATAGTGCAAGTGGAAAATAACGAGCACTTTCCGATTCCTAAGGAGAGAATTTCTCAGTTAATGACGTTTGCAATTAGTTGAGCAAAGTAATAATTAATATTTGAATGCTTAAATTGTAGTTTGCATACCAGAGTAGAAATATGAATTCCTATTAAGTGTGCTGCTCTCGTCCAAAACAGACATGAGCCCATTCCTATTGCCCTGAAATATATTCTTACATAAATTGATTGTTAATGAACAAAAAGGTTATTACTAGGAATTATATGACGAATGGAAACTTAGCTGAGGAACAATTTTATTAGCATTCTTAAACAGTTCATCCTTATAAGTCTTCTTTGTTATTATAATTTTTGTTATTGTAAGGTAAATATTTTTAAATGTTTTGTAAAATTTTAAAGTCTCATTTTTTATTATTATGAAAATTTCTTAATTTCTCGAGGAAAACGAAATTTAAATTTTTTTTAAAGTTTATTACTCATAAAATTTTTAAAATTATTATGCTTACATTTATTCAAAATTATTTATATTTATTTAGAAATTTATAGTAATTAAAGTTTATATTTTCATATTACACGAATTATAAACAACGGTCTACTGCGGTAACTAGAGATAAGCAATGGCAATAGCAGAAGATACCATGAATAAAATCTATTAAGCGCACTATTGAAAAATAATCACAAAAAATGAACACTGTCGATCGAAACATATTTTTCAAAACTTTTTTTTAATGAAACAGATATATTTTAAACAATAAAAGGAAAATATTTTAAATTGTTTAAAAATTTTAAAGTCTAAGAAATTTTAAGCAATTTCTATATTTTTCAAGTTATTAAACAATTTTAATTTTTAATTGGCAACAAAAGTCTTGCTTAATAAGTAGACAGGAGAATAAATGGTTTTAATAGTTTGGATTTTTTTAAGACTCTATCATTTAATACATAAAAATATCAATACCGCATACTATTAAAGGAAAGAAAAAAATAACTTGTTTCAAAGTTTGTAATACATTAATTTATAATATTTAATACAAAATAATTGCAATTGTATTATTGTATTGGTAATGTAACTATTGAGAGAAATCTTACTACGATTCATTAATTAAAATGTTTGTAAAAAAAAAAAAAAAAAAAGCTTTATTAATTTTTGTAAGTGAAGATAAAATATTAACGTTCTTACTATATAAATTGGTTAAAACTTGGTTGAAGATAATAATTGTCAGTGTGAGGAAAATTTCTGTAATTACTATATATACCTGTGAAAGTAACTTTCATATGTAATCAAATTTGCACCATTAGAAAAGGAAGTTTTCCTCAACAAAGTTTGAAGTTCGTTTTCATATTAGTGCTGCCACCTATATTTCTAAACTTCAGCATAAAACGAATTAATATTTCGCCATCATTTATATCAATGACCTGAATTACAAAAATTTTATAACATGTAAAAGACTTAGATCGTAAGCGTTGGTGGTATAACGGTTAGCATAGCTGCCTTCCAAGCAGTTGACCCGGGTTCGACTCCCGGCCAACGCATGATAGTATTTTTATTCTTTATAAATGAACAGTTTTTATTAGAAAGAGAATCTAAGAGAGTTGTATTAATATTTCGCGCAGACCTGAATAGAGAGAAAAAACAAGCTATTATCCGATTTATTTTTCTGTATTTAGTCATTTAAACAATGGTAGTCATTTAAACAAGTAGAAAATAATATTTGATTAATATTGCATCCTTTTTATACACCACAAATAATATCAGGTGTGTAAGTAATTTACACACCTGATATTATTTGTGCTGTATAAAAACGATTTTCTCAGTTTTAGCAAATAAACATTTAAATAACTTCCATAAAATGTAATCAGTTAAAAAAAATATAAAAAAGTAGCAACTTAGTACTTTTTATAACTGTTTAAGTTTTGTACTAGTTTCATAACTTATACTGAAATTGACACCGTGAAACGGATTATCTAACAGATTCGAAAACGTATGTACATCCCCTCTATATTTCCTTTTAGGAGAACTTTTCATAAATAGAGGTCCATAAGTCATCTGTCAGGAAAGAAAATCTGGAAAATTCTCAAGCATTCTCAGCATATGTGTATTAAAAAAAAAAAAAAAAAAAAAAGTAGCCACCCAAAAAATGTGACACTAAAATAAAGAATGCAAATCCTATGTAATTTATATCATGCGTTGCAAATGATGAGATATGCATATTATTATCATCGCCACGCACATGTACACCAGGAGCGATTGTAGTGCCACCTGCAAACGCTATATAAAAGGAGAAAAGAGAGATTGGTGATTTGATGTGTCGCAATCGTTTTCCTAGCTTTTTTTTTTTGAGTAAGATGCTAAACTGGAAACTCTTAGAAGACATCCAATGTCTTTCGAGCAAGTTTCTATCTGAATGTAAAATAATGCAGTAGAAAGAAATAAAATCAAATTACAAAATTGTTAATTTAGTTAACATTATCATAAAATCGCAACTTGTGTGATTATAATCATATATTATGAGTAAAAATGATTTAGATTTTTGTTGGAATTTTAGGAAAAGAATGAATCGAAGTACTCATTAAAACTGTGCATGATAAACAAATTATGATATTATAATTTTTTTTTTATCTGTCTTTTTCTTAATAACTTAAAAAAATTTACTGATATTTTTTAAAAAATAAACTCACTGAGTTTTTATTATTTTATCGATGTTTTTTAAGTACATCGATGATTTTCATATCATTTGATATTGAAAGAATGAAACAAAATATTATTTACCGTACTCCTGTAGGAAAAATCTTCAACGTAAAAAATATACAAGTTACCATCGCAGATCTAATACATGCTTTGCCGATTACTGCAAGTATAGGGGATATTAAAAGTAAAATACGACTGATGTTTTCTGAAAAAAAAAATACATCACAAGCTATTAAAATCTTTTATTTCTCTTAATATGTGAATTTAATAACAGATAAATTATAAGAATATACATGGTCATTTGATTTAAATAATTAAAGAAACAGCCACCCGATTTGTCTAGTGATCTGAGTGCGAGGAGGTCCTGACTTCGAATTCCGGGTCGAGCATGGATGTATTTTTTCCCTCTATCTATCCTGTCTTTGGCAGGCAGCAAACCTGGTCATCGTCTCCTAGACACGGTGGATGACTACCAGCTGTCCACAAGCCATCCACCAACCATCCACTAGCCATCCACGAAATGACGTCACGAATGACCAAATTGAGGCAGAGCTTTCCATCAAACGAAGTATTCAGCATGTGTAATTTTTTCATCCACAACCGAGCGACAAGTGTATATGTACTTGATTCGCGTTGTTTATATAAGAACATGGAATTAAAATTTTCTGTAGAGATTGAAGAATTTATCATTGAATATTTTAAAAGCAAATTTAATTTAATTGGTCAATATGTTTTAGAATATCATTTTTTTTTTGTTTTATAATATATACTTATTAATTCAATTATATATTTTTCAATAGACAACAGGTGCTATTGAAATCTACGCGATGATAATTATTTTATTAAAAATTTTAAATAATCAACTGTATAAAGATCTCACTTGAAAAATTAATAATAATTAAAAAAAAAAAAAAAAAAAAAAAAAAAAAACCCAATTCTCTGGTAAAGTTTCACTAGATTTTTAAAAACTATTTTCATTTTATTTAAATCTTTCTCCTTGAAATTGCTTTTTAAAATTAGAAAAATATTTTGAGCATTTTTAATAAAAATTAAATAAGGCGTTTTTAATTTAAACTGCAATTAAAACACTTCAGAAACTCTAATTTAAATAATATATTTTTATTCATTATTACTTTTATGAATGCATTAAATATACATAAACTTCAATATGATAAATAAATTTATTTTTATTTTTTTATATTTAAATATTATGAAATAGACTCTGAAATAAAATGTAATTATTTTTAAACTAGGATTTTTAATATAATGCATTTGTAGCAAAAAGAACTTTTTATAAAATTATTTTCCAATTTAGTTATTATTTAGAGTTTATAAAAATTCATTTCAAAGAAATATTGCTAACTTCATTTTAAATAAATTGCATGGGCAATTGAAATAAGTTTTACGTTATTTTAATTTTGTTCTCCCTTTTTTTTCTCTTCCAAACATACTTCAGTAGTAATATTTGCTGTTCATGTTAAAATCAAAGTATTACATGCAATATTTCTTGGCGTTTTCGGCGTGATTGTATTTCCAAATATGAAAATATTAACAAACACGCAATTAACAATAATAATGCAAGTAAAACAGTAAATAAACTTTTATTGGTTAATATTTGGAGTGACGTCATTAATGACGCGGTTGTTTCGTGTTTGGTTGGTATACCAGATACCAGGTATCCACAAAACAGACACCAGTGAAACACAATCCACAAACAACGCGGTGCACAGGTTTGCTGCCTGCCTTTGTCCGTTCCTTGTGTGAATGAGGGTTGGGAATGGTTGTCTACCCTATAAACGAGTACATGCGTCATGTGTGTACTGAGGAAATCGGAATCTACAACAAAATATGGTTTAGTTGGAGAAATGACGTAGCGCACCCCATAATGCCAGCCTAGCTGGCACACGACAACAACAACGATTATAAAACAAAAATTATTAACATTTTCATTGTTCTTATTTATAAATTTACAGTAAACAAAAAATTGTTTTTAAAATTTAACCGCAATTTTTTCTTAAAATAAACAGCATCTAAAGCTTCAAGCAGCACTTATGACTTTCGAAGAAGTGTAGAAAATGTTTCTCAGAAGTCTGCGAGATCAATACCATTAGTTAAAGACCGAGGAACGCGAGACCATGTAATCAAATTCCCTGAACTGGGTTTGTCGTGGTACACAATGGTAACTTGAGTGGGACGACTCTGGCATCATCCAACGTTGTGTCAAAAGATGGATTCAGGAAGGTCTACCCGCAAGCCGAAGAGAAAATGCTGAGCATAGGTGCACGTCAGACCGACATATTCATCAACTGATAATTCGTGATCATGTCTCCTTACCGCGTGACATCCGAAGCTGATAGCTTCCAGGAGCTGGTGGGTCTGTACTCGACAAAAATTAAGGTCGTACCCGATAGATGCACAGCATATCAATATGTTCAACTATAGAATGTTTAATGAGTTGAATAATAATAAATGATGGAATGAATGTCAATAGAATATTCAATATCAAATTATATAACTATCGAATGATAATGAGTTTATGCTGCAAATCTTTAATCAAATTGTCCTTGGAATCATTTTAGCAAACGATAATGAATTCCTTCATAGACCTTCCTCCTTAATGACTAATGAAAGGGTGAAGGATTTCCTTTTATGAAATAATATGCACACTCATCCAACTTAAATACAATTGAAAACAGGTGAAGGTAATTTACAAAGAAAGAATGGTCAAACCCTGTAAACTTTATAGGCAGATGTGTGATGAGCAAACACCATAATGTTATTCTCTTCATTTGCTTTTATTTAAAATTTTTCTGTTAGAGATTTCAATGAAATATCAAAGCATAAATTAAGGTACTACTTTTTTATTTTTGTAAAAATTATCTGTTTCATTTTTTTGATACATAGTAATGGATAGCCTAAGGATTAAAAGAGGATTTTTCATAGATAAGCGGGCCGTATTCACGTATCACAAGGGAGATAACCCAGAAAACCTTTAAGAACCCACCCCTATAGACTTGCATGGTGAACATAGGAGCGACATATCCATTTTCCGTTGTTCATCAAAGGCTGGGATCGAATCAAGGACCTTTCTCTCTGAAGAGTGCAGTGCAATCGCTTGATCACGGGGAACCTTATGTTCTATTTTGCATGCATACATATTTTACTGATAACATATTTACATATTTGGTATATTTATATAAGTACATATATATGAATTATACAGAATTTTCCAAGCCGCGTGACGATTGAATCCACACTTGTCTAATTTTTCCCCCGTATACAAATCTATGCTTACCTTTTGAAAGTGAATTAATCTTACTTATAATATGATAATAATATTAAAACAAATAATAATATTTTTAATAAAAAAACGTTATTTTTTAAAGCATATAATATAAAAAAAAGTTTAACTCCTCGCTCATTGTTGTAGTAACTTTTAAATGGAATTCAATTGTTTAAAAATTTTTTTCCAAGTAAGTAAAATAATTAAAATAAAGTCATAAATCTTTCTTCTGAGTAGAAAATAATTCTTTCAAGTCATCATTTGTATTATTTGAAATTATCCTTCAATTATTTTGTTTTGACATTTTCAAGGACATTGTTTTCAAATCAAATTCTGAAAATAGCTTTCTTACTCGTATTCTTAAATTATGTATATACATATAAATGCAATCTGTAGAAAACATACTCTTTTTGATTCCCTGCAAAACAGACTTTAGATTAATGTTTTATTCTTAGAGCCAAAAATTTAGCAGTGTTACCTGTTATATATATATATATATATATATATATATAAATATATATATATATATATATATATATATATATATATATATATATATATATATATATATATATATATATATATATATATATATATATACATACATATATATATATATATATATATATATATATATATATATATATATATATATATATATATATATATATATATATATATATATATATATACATATAATTGTGTGTGTGTATAAATCCTTGGGTTTTATAAACTTTTAAACATTAAAAACTGTAAATTAGAGTTTCCTTTATTTAACAGTCATTCCTAAATTTAACAAAATTCTGTAAAGTTTAGATTTATCCCCTGTGGTACTAAAACATACATGAATAAACCTGGAATCTTTTTTGCTAAATTTCTTAATATTATATTAGACAATATTGTTAAATCAGACAATATTGTTTGACTTTAAATAACTTTTTACAAGTATTCCCATTGATAAATTAAACGATGTACTACGCCTTTATTATCAGGACTATAAAAACTTATTAAATATTAATTTTGAATACTGGAATAATTTAGTTAAAATGTGCATTTATGATAATTTTATATTTAACGGTGAAAATCTTTTTATTCAAAATTGTGGAATTAGTTGCACAGGGATACAACTTTTCTAGCACACTAGCAAATTTATTTCTACATTATTTTTAAAAAAAAAAAAAAAAAAAAACATTTTTTATCAATATCCTTTTGCTTTCAAGATACGTAGATGATTTCATTATTTTCAACAATTTAAAATTTGAAGATATTTCTGAAATTATTTACCATGAAGAACTTTCTCTAATTAAAACTAATTTAATTGATATTAAAACAGAAGTTTTGGATTTATTTATTACTATTGATAACTCTACTACACATACTGATGTCTTCGACAAAAAACAAATCAATTTAATTTTTATGTTAATAAGTTAATTTCCTGAAACTCAAATATGTCTTTAAAAATATACAGAAACGTTAAAATTAATGAACTTAATCGCATTTATAACATCTGGAACTATGAATCCACTAAAAATCAAAATAAACGTGCCTAATATCTCACCTAAGAATAATAATATTCCAATTAATTTTATTTTAAAATATGTAGGAAGTAGGGAATCGCTTGTAAGATTGAAGTAATCCGTAGTTTTTATAATTACAGAATTGCCACCCAAGCACTGATGTTTTTACAAGAATTCTGAAAACACTTACATTCATACACTTTATTTTATACTTAACTTAAATTTAAATCCCATTTATCACATTTTTTTTCAAATTTACTACATGTTTCTAAGCCACTTTAACTTTTTGAATTTAATTACACCTGGCAAAATTTCTTTATTCTAATTTCAAATTTACTTTTGGCAACTCTCCTACTATTTTTATATATAAATTCAATCTGATTTGCTGACTTTGGTATTATGTATTTTTCTACTGTATTTATTTATTTTTTCAACTGTACGTATGTGTTTCATCTATTGTGAATATTTTTACTTTTCTGCATCTATATTTATTCTAATTTTTTAACTAAGTTCTTTTATAACGAACACTCTTCGGGGGAATTAGTCAAAAATATTTAGACATTTGTCCTTCGAGCATATTAGAAAAGGGTGTTAATTTTCATAGCTGACCATCTCCCTTCTGGTGAAGACGTGGTTCCTATGCCTTCTTCTTCTCATTTGCTTTGTATATTTTAGTATTTTTTCCAATTTTATATTTTATATTTCTGGTTTCAATATTTTTCATGTTTCATCTTATTTATATTGGCAAATCTTACTATAGTTGTTTTTGCGCTGGCTAGATTTCCTATAATGTATTGTAGTTCCTATTTTATTGTATTGTATTTTCAGTGTTGTATTCATTACTTTATATATATATATATATATATATATATATATATAATTATGTATATAAATTAATAGTATATTTTTATGAATTTAATCAAAAACCAAATTGAAAATAATAATTAAATAATAAATGGAAGATAATAATCGAATACTATATGGAGAATAATACATTGAAAATACCGAATGGAGAATAACAATGTATTTATAAATATTAATATAGATTAATATAGAATAATAATTATATAGAATAAATATATACATATATATATATATATATATATATATATATATATATATATATATATATATATATATATATAAAGCAAGATTGGAAATATCATATGCGAAAATTGAAAAATAATATATTGTTATTCTATAATAATATATATATACTTTTATTTCATCAAGGAAAAATATTGACACAAAATAATGATAGAATGTAAAAGGTTATTAGTTATGTGCATGAAAAATTGAATACCATTTTCAAACATTTCATTGCAGTTTGGTGCTAAAATAATATGAAAAAAAAATTCTCTTAAGATGCTTGACTTACTGAAAAAGATGTTATAACCGAGAAGTGCTGATCCCGTGCATAACAAGCCTCCTACAATTAAGAGACATGCATGAGCGGAACGGCAGCCGAATCTAAGTGGGGAAAAATATCAATTTATTGTTTGAAATAACTATGATATTTGAAGACGCGATAAAATTGTCAGACAATTTCTATAATACATTTATATAAGCATATGATTATAAAAACTTACTATGTTAGAGATTTAATATATGTTGACGCAATTACATTGTCTGTGCAAATTTAAGATACTTTTATCCACTATACCTTGAACCAAATCATTCAATGTCAATTTAAAGCTATATTTAAATCCCAAAATAAAAGCAAATATATTGATAATTTTTATAATGAAGTAATTATTATTCACTATTACACACAGATTCTTTCCGTACATAATTATGTAAGAATATCATTAGTAATTTTATATGAAAGCGTCATTATAATTGATTATCCAGGCACTTTTGAAAACGAAATATTTTAATCCAAATAATTACTTTTATTAACAAATAATTGCTTATTTTAATTAATTTTATTACAGTTTGTATCCCTCATATGTATCTAAGAGGAGAATTTAAAATATCAATAAATATCATCAGAAGAATTTTAGGTATTTTTGAGTTCATTAAATTAAAGTGAAACAAGAGTTCCAGTGACGATATTAAACAGGACAATAATTTGAATAATATAAAAGGAATAATACTTTTGTCATACCTTAAACGCATAAAAATAAAATCCTAATGGAATTTTGAATCATTACAGAAATTGTTTTGTTTCCATTACAAGCAGGAAATTGTTTTAATTGATCTTAAAACATCTTTCAATATGTAGTGGCAAATAATTACTTAATACACCTAGATTAAAAATTAATATCAGAATTCATTTACTAAGTATAATGAAAAGACTTTGATTTCGCAAAATCTCACTCATTATCTACGGAAATTCAAGAGCAATATGGGTTACAGATTTTGAAAAACATCCTCTGTCGCTTAAATCAATGGCAACAAGCAGGTAAACTGAAGCTGGAAATGAATTTTTAGAGCCAATTCTTTCCAAGATAATTACTAATAGATTATTTAATTATGAAAGAGGGAATAGGTATGGAAAAATCTTAAAGTTTTGGATGCACAGACAAGTAAGGCCATGTTGAAGACAGAGAAATTATATAAAGCTAAGAAAATTAAAATATTGATACGAAATTCTGAGAGTTGAGTTCTACGAGGTATGTTTTCTCAAAATTTCGTATGAACGGAATTGGAAAATGAGCTTAACGATATTAAATTTAAGGCAACCTAATAAAATGGCAGGAATCATTAGGTTAGATGTCGTGGCATAAAATTTGGTAAAATTGTCGACATATATAAGTACAGACATTTCTTGAAATCTCTCCGATCAAATTTGTCAAAATTATAAAAAAAATCTCTCAGTGATTGGGCAAAAATCATACCTTCTAGTTAAAAGAAGGGATCATAATGGGTGTTTATACCATTTCTGTATAACACAGTGCTTTGCAAAGGATTAGTTTTTATTGCGAGATCATAAAGACTTATTTTAATGCATTTAGTTTACTTTTCTGCTATGTTATATAACATAGAATTCGCGCTTTGATAAAAAAATGACTTGAAATCTTTCAACAACATTATATATCAGAATCCATAACGTAGTGTTCAAGCAAATACAAAGAATTGTAAGGATTGTTGTTGGAATAGCAAATATTGTCCTTTACAGATTAAGGCTCGATTCCAAGAAACGAAGAATGTCAATCGCCTTTAACAGGATAAAGCCTATACATATGCTAACACACCAAATGGTATCATGTTAGTAATTCATTGAAATAGAACAAGCAAAATGAACTCAGATTCAAAGGCGGCTGTTTCTATCAACAGGATGAAATGTCTAACAATAAGAAACAAGATTCTTCCATGACAATGTTTATGTACTTTGGACAGTGGTGAGTTTCTGTTGATCTAAAGACACTGGCAGAAAAAGAAGGGATGTTGGTCTTATGTTTTGTATTCGAAGAAATTTCAGCTCATATTATACCTTACGTTGCAACTTTCAATGATTCCTTTAACACTTGATAACGTCAGAACTGTTAAACCCATTTTGTAGGTATCATACTTTTAGTTGAAACAATATAGCGTATAAAGAGGTCAATATGCTCTCATGGTCTTTAATCCAATCGAATGTGTTTGGAAGATATTCGAAGGGCATATTGTTATATCTTGGCTTTAAATATGTATTTCTTCAGGATTGGATCAATATTCAGTATTGTTTTCTTAATATCACATCTAAACAAGATAAGTGCAACTTGTCTAACATCACTTCCAAACAATGCTTTTTTTGATATTTACAAGTTTTAAATTATTTACTTTAAGCAGCTCTTTATGTTATTTCTATTGTTTCTAATACTTAATTTTTTTCAACATGTATGACATTTTGTTACACTTCGACTTTACATTTTATGCTCATGCTTATCTGCCTCGCAATGTATTTTTGTGCGCATTGGCTTGCTTACTTTACATCACTAATTTAGTTTAAAAGCTCATATCTAACAGAGTATTTTAGACACTAATTCCTTCTTTATTATATTCTATCAAAACATAGTTTTGAAATATGAAATATTAATCACAGTTACTTCTACTGGATTAGATTTTGACGTTACCATTTTCATTTAATTGTGAAGCAATGCTTTTACTACCTTTGTACTATTTATATAATTTAATATTGCCATTATAAATTTTGAATTTAATATTATTTAGATAGTAACATTATTAAGTTGTTTAAATAATTAATTTCCATAAAGCTGTACACTTTTACTTTAATAGAAACTGAATTTCCATGTAATTACGTACATATACTATAAAAAACGTTTAAATACATATTAAAAAATAACGAGTAATTCCCTTATTACCTTTGTGCGAAGAAATATAGTAAAATGAGTATTCCTGTATCTATTAGGCCTTTTACAAATAACAGAGCGTACTTATTGTCTTTCAGCGCTGGCAAGTCGCTCGAATATGAATCTGATTCTAATGAAATAACAAACCTGAAAATAAACAAATTTGTTTTTATAACTTTAATATTTTGCTTCAGAATTTTTTAACACTGTAATGTATAATAAAACATCAAAATTCTTAACATATAAAGCTTTTAAATGTTTATCCTTTATTAAGTAAAATCAAAACTCCTCCGAATTCCACCAGCGAAATGATTCTTCTATCTTTGAAGTTCAAGAAGAAAAATTTCGATAATATGCAAACAATTTCAGTCTACTTTCATCATGCATGATAAAATTAACTCCTCATTTACATAATTATTAATCTATATTGTCAATTTCAAAAGCACCATTTTTATTAAAATAACGCGTTTATAAATCAAAGCATCCATAGAGTTCTTGCCGTTTTCGCATTGCCATTGTGAATGAAGTGAGAATAAGTATGCAAATTAGTGTACGATGTGCTTCAGTCGCCCGTCAATTGAGAGTAGGAAACTCAGTCGTTATAAAAGTAGCATCGTGTGCATTCAGCAATCGTAATTCGTATAGTAGTGAAGAAAAATGGTAATGTCAAAAGAGTTCGTTCGGTGTTGTTTGCTTTACGACTTCAAAGTAGGCTTATCAGCTGCTGCATCAAGTCGCTGAATATGTCAAGCGTTTGTGGATAGTGGTGTACATGGACGCACGTTTCACAGGCATTCGTTTTACAAATTTAGGTCGGGAGATTCATCTCTCTGTGTCGCGCGAGTGGCCATGGATTAAATGCAGCGACTTAGTTGGCAAACTTTATGTCCTACTTCTTACTCACCTGACTTTGCACAATCAGATTACCACTTCTTTTATTCCCTAAACAATCATCTTCGGGTAAAATCCTTCACCAATGAAGTAGAAGTAGATTTGTTTCAAGCACCCACGGACTTCTTTGGGTCCAAAACCCCGAATTTTACCGCAAAGGGGATTGCACAACTGGAGACCTGTTGACAGAAGGTGCTGGATGCTGATAATGAGTACTTCGAGGAATAATAATAGGCTACACTTCCTATAGGTCATGTTCTTTTGTGCCGTTAAAAAGGCAAGAACTTTTTTGCTTACCTTGTAATAAAATATTAATTAAAGATTTTTTTATTATTATTTTACAACGTGGTGCAAAAATAGGATAAAAAGTAAGCGATTATTGCAAGAAAAAAAATCATGCGAGAACTTATTTTATTGAATAAAGATACTTAAAACTAAGATATTTAAAATCAAGATTCTCGAGAAATCTACTTTTCCCCCATTATAATATTATAAAACCATAAGTTACTGTCATAATGCGGCGGAGTAGGTTGGATTTTTGTCATCCGTGTCACTTCTGACGACTGTTTCAGGTGATCCTGTGAATTAAGTGTATACCTATACATTCAGTCCTTGATGGAACCTCATAAGAAAATAAATACATGTCTGCATCTTATTGAATCTACTGAATTTTCGCCTCATGAATTTGCATCCAATGCAGTCAAACTCTTACTAAACGTTGTTCCAAGCTATGTAAAGATGTCAACAGTTCTATGGAGAGAAGCCCATTTCTGCAGAACTAGTATTATCAGGTCAAGCCTCAAATTCAGGGCCAAAGTCACGTTCTAACATATTCCATGCTCCGCTCCGTCCGACCATACCGCCAATAAATACATTATCTATAAATTAAGGATAATTCAGAATCACCCAGAAATTGAATTCTAAAATAAAAATTTCACATGTAGAATTATCACACACATCTTGAAGAATAATATGCAAATTACAAGAAACCACCAGATGGCGCCGATACTACGTCACATTGACGAGAGTGTAAAAGAGGGGTATATAAGGAATAGTTTCAAAGAAGTAAAATTGTTCACAAGCACTTTAAAAGCTTTTCAGTGTAATACCGCATAGTTATGGCACAAAGGAAGCATTTGGATGATGTTCACCGTGGTAGAATTATAGGCCGTCAGGAATGTAGACGTACCCAGCTGGAAGTATCCGAGGAACTGGGAATCACTCAGAGTGTCACCTCCAGGCTTTGGCAACGGTTCCAAGATGATGGTAATGTGTATAGACGTTACAACACAGGTCACCCCCGAATTACGACGCCGAATGAATACCAGTATTTGGCAGTTACTGCCAAGAGAAACAGACTTATCACAGCATCAGATCTGTCTCGTTAGCCCTCTTCAGCTACCGGTACGACAGTTTCAAGGCAGATCATGTACAGACGCTTCGGGCAAATTGGTCTAGTTGCTCCTAGGCCTGTTAGATGTGTTCCACTTACCGCAACTCACTGTCACCTGTGGTTAGCCTGGAGTAGTGAGCATGCATTGTGGACACCGCAATAGTGGTCTTGTGTGATGTTTTCCGACGAGTCCAGATTTAGTTTCCATTGGACTTCCATATGGAGAGGGCCAGGTACCCATTACCACCAAAAAAAATTATTGAACAACACCGTTAGAGTGATGCAGGATTGCTCGTTTGGGGAGGAATTATTCTGGGTTCCAGAACTAACCTTCATGTTCAGAATGTAACCATGACAGGCCTCATCTATCGGGATGTCATTCTGAATTAGCAAGTTCGCTTGTTTCGGGCCACCATGGGTGCAGAATTTCTGTTTATGGATGACCACGCTCGTCCTCACCGTGCAAACATTGTAGACAAATGTCTTCAATAGGAGGATATCACCCGTATGAACTGGTCAACATACTCACCGGATTTGAATACAATAAAACATGTGTGGAACATGCTTGGCCGATGAATTGCAGCCCGTTAACCCCCTCCCACATGTCTACTGGAATTTCAGAGAGCATTGCTTGATAAGTGGTGTAATATTCCGCAAGATCAGATCGATAATTTGATACTCAACATGCCTAGGCATTGTACGGCCTGTATTGTCTCGTCTGGGGGGCATACTATGAGTTAACCATCATACCAACGGTGTTATATTGGTTTTTGTAAATAGGTTCTTTTTGAAATTTGCTCCAGGGAGTAAAATACGCAATTCTTATTACTGGTGTCAAACATATAGCATTTTTTTGACTCTTTGCCTTTGGTTTATTAAATAGACTTTACAAATAAGTCACATTCGTTTTGCTTCTGCCTTTTTCTTTGCCTGAGCTTGCATTATCCTTAATTTATGGACACGAGTGTATTAATTATCGGTCGATCAGCGCTTCACTAGATATCTTTTTTTTCAAACCCTAAATAGCATTCCCGTTAACGGCGACATTATAAATCTATTATATAAATCTATTATAAAACTTTTAAAGATAAATAATTATTCGTTCGAGGTCAGTAATACCATGCTGCATATTATTTATTTCCGATAATTAAGCCTTTATTTGAAATGCCAATATATTTGTTATTACAATATGGCAGAATTATACTCACATCAAAACATTTTAAACTTTGTAACTCAATACTTTCTATCATGTTTTTTGAACCTCACTACAGATTGATTCTGCATCTCAGAGAATCTTAAGCAATTGAAAAATTATAAACTTAAGGAAATTTAATTGAAATAAGTAATATAAATATTCCTAGTGCTATCCAACATAGTTTTCACAGTCTAAATATTTATAATGATAAGGGAGTTATGTTCTATGCATGAAATAAAGAAGGAATATTAAAATGAACATCATCTGAGATCTTTACGTTGAATATGATTATCACTAAATTAAAAAGTAATGAAAATAAGAGTTGTTAAAGTACTTTTAGCGTGAGATTGCTTTATTAAAGTCCCTCAGTTACATTTTAAATACAATGAATAAAATAAGTTCTTAGTTAAAAATTTCGATATTAATAAAAATTTTACTTTGATTAAAATTACAAGTGAAAAGGTAAATTAGATCCAGCTACAGAACTGGCAAAATTAATACATATAATATAAAATAGATGACACATATAATATGTGTCATCTACTTAAGATGTCAACAATGTCTGTGTTACTAAAACAGAAGAAAATCTTTTGTATAAAAATTATCGAGGAACATATACTCTCCTACGAGTATTATGTAATAGTTAAAATGTCCTATTTTTTCCAACTTACAAGATAGGATCATTAATAATTTCTACGTCAAGAGAGATAGTATCTGGGAGATATCATAATTTTTTGCATATTTCCATTGTAATGGTGTTTTATGATCGGAGTAACGACGCAACTAAAATAACAATCGCGAACGACTATAATCCGTCACATTACCACAAGAAGTGAACGTCGTGCGTCCAGGTATTGCAGAATTACCAACAGGATATAATTGTGAGAAACTAATGTATGTTAGTACAACTGTTAGTTATTAAATAATCAAAATTACAGCTAACAGTTTATGAGCTGAGACGGCCTATGGTTGTTTGGTTAGCATTCCTGACTCCTAGGTTATTTGTCCTGGTTTCGAATCCCAGTTTGGGCATCGATGGCTTCTTTTTTCTTCTTCTGAGATGTTGAATGAATGTATACCACACTATATGAACTAGTTTGTGGTGGTATGACGTGGATAATAGTACTCGCCACCTTGACTTGATTCACCTTGGCCCTAACGGATAGTAATAAATGAGAAGCATTTTCCTGCCTTGTTGTGGTGAAAGGTTAGCCACACAGTGCCACCCCCTTTATTTAAAAAAAGCTTATACTCTGAGCCTTTAAGCTATTGCGTATGAGAATACGAGAAAATGGTTTTAGTAGTGTAACTCGATTGTATATAGAAGCAGAATTACCAATTAATATTTGATTTATGTTAATAATTGGTTTGATTGTATATTACTTGAGGAGTTACATTCAAAACTATAAATCATCCTTCTTGTAACTTACCACATGTAATAAAGAATGAAGGTGTATCGCCTAATCTTCGATGAGCAAACAACTGTCTCAAGACTGTGGCGAGACCCAGATGAGTGAGACTTGATTCTCTTGCAGTAGCTCATGATGCGTATCCGGAAGTTGTAGGGAAGCATGGTCTTGTTGAATTTGGCAAACTGGATCAGTTGCTTCTCTGCTTTACTCGTGTAGCCTTCGGTTAACAGCCAAGGCAGAGATCGCGGGATCAACCTATGAAGAAGACGAAAATTATTCCATATGGTCAATGTGGTACATTTAATATAATTCTAGATATTTGTGATGTAACCTAGGAAGATATCAGGAATCATCCTAATATTTTCAATATGGCCGAAAGTCTTAAGATCGAATTTTCTGGTTTAAGTTTAGTCGACATTATGCAATTCTTCAACTAGTTGCACATCTGAAATACATTTTCATCAAAGTTATTGCTGTGATCACAAATTGAATGCTCCTAATGGTTGAATTTTCGAAAATTACTTTTATCAAAGTAATTTAAAAAAATAGATACTTGCATATGACGTTATCGGATCATCGCAGACGAAATTGTCTGCTTACTTTCTAGAGGAAATTGAAAACAATTGGGAATTACTATTTATCTTGTGAAATGTACTCAGTAATCCTTGACGAATTAGTATTAATCGTTTGGAAACTGGTTGGTTAGTTGGTTGGATTTTATGGCGCAAGGTCCAAAAATGGACATGCTGCGCCAAGTTTGGAAACCGAAATGAAGAGAGAAAAATTTAGAATTTTTTACGTGCATTGACTTGTGGTAAAAAACTTTTCTAGTTATGTATTCAATTTTCGTGGCTCTCAAAAGAACTTCTGGAACAACAACTACCACGTTTTCAGTTCTCATTTGTCGTTTTCTTCTCGAAGTAAAAGTATGTGGATTGCAAAATGATGTACTCAGATATGTTTAGTGCAGTTTGTGACACCACAAATTTCCACAATGTTTTTTTTTTTTTGAGATTGCTTGTTTTACAGTCAATCAATAAAAACCAAGATCAATATAATAATTCTAAAAGTTCAATATAATAAAAGTCAGTTTAAATCGTTCCTTTTGTTGTTTTTCCAAATTATAATAACAATATTCATAACACATAAAAATACAGGGTTATTATAAATAAATCATTGGCTTTGGATACTATGTTCCAACTTTAAAATGTATATGTTTTGATGACAACGCAAGCGAGAGGACATGTCTTCTCGTTTTTTCATTAACTACAGATTTATTTCTTATTCTTCTTGGAACTTTTCTAATGTATTGGTTAATAAAGAAATGTTTAAAAAAAAGGTTTACTATAAATATTTAAAGGAAAATGGGGACCCTTATACGGGAAATGAAATAGCATACAAATTCTTACTTCAGTCTTTTTTTCTTTAAATGTAAATTTTTTATTCATTTTTGAATTATCAAACTGATAATTTCATATTTTAAATAAGGTAAATAATGGTAGTAAGTGTGAATTTTTTTTATTATTTTTTTAGAATATTTTACGAGTTTTTATACCAAATTAGAGTTATGGTAAAATATATGAATTGGCTCTTAAATACTATTGGGATAGTTAAAATTATTTTCTACACTAATAAAGTAAGACTATTGTTTTCAATAAGGGTAGCTCTTAAAATTTTTATGCGTACTTTTTAATTTATTAGACATTACAGTGATATTCTTCCATTTCGAAAAAATTATCCTCTTCTTGTTAAATAAGAACATTTTATTATTGTTAAAGAGTCAATTAACTCAATTATTTTTGTAAGCATGCTTAAAAATATTCTGTTAAAAGTTTTCCTTCTGATTTAAAATATTTTTTCCTTTAAAATTATCAAACTGATAATTTCATATTTTAAATAGGGTAAATGATGGCTGCATCATGCCTATACAATTAATATCTTGGTTTCATAAAGATTAAATAAAGAACAAAGAGAATTAGTGACATTAATCAGAAATAGAATATCAATCTATATGAAGTAGTTACCAGAAATATCCAAGGCAAACGATTCCAGGAGCAGAAATGGCCAACTGAATGTACCTCCAGTTTTTGATGAGCCAAGACACGATAGACAGGGTTATGACTCCCAACGGTGTGACTACACACAGACAAACGATCGCTTTCAGGTGGCAACGGAACGAAACTGTCTCCAAGAGTAGAGTGAAAGAAATGCATTGTATAGCCTGTAATTAGACATGTCTTTGAAGTTCTAATATTCATAAAATTATACGTGCATACATGAAAAATAAACTTGGTATTACCTTTAAAACAAACACTAAAAAATTACCTTAAAAACATTACAAGTAATATAAATTATAATATAATATTACAAATACAAATATAACTTTGATGTTTGTATAGAATTGTACCATTTAATGATATTATATATTATAATTTTAATTTAAAAATTTGATAATTAGCATCTTTAAGTATTGGAATATATACCTTTATAACATGTTTGATTTCAGCTATAAAAAGAATAAAAATAAATGTATATTTTTAGTTAAGTCTAATCTATCACATAAATGAACTACATTTAAAAATCACAATAATTTTCAATCATACATATTTTAAGCTCATTAAATAGAGGTGAATTTAATCCAGGTTATTCCAAAGTAGACTATGAGGTAAAAAAAAAAAGTTCTTGCCGTTTTCGCGTTGCTGTTGAATGATGTGGCAATAAATAATCAAATTAGTGTATGACAAGGTTGAGACACCGGTCAGTTGAGAGTAGGGTAATCAATCGTTGTAAAAGCAGCAATGCGCACATTCATCAATCGTAACTCGTACAGTAGCTAAGAAAAATGGATGTGTTGAAGTAGCTGGTTCGGTGTTGTTTTCTTTAAGAGTTCAAAATAGGCTTATAAGCTGCTGAATCAAATCGCTGAATATGTCAAACGTTTTGGGATACTACTGGGAATGAAAGTACATCAAGGCATTGGTTTCACAAATACAGGTTGGGAGATTTGTCCCTCTGCGGTGGACAAGTCGTCAATTGGTTCACTATGAGTTGTTACCAATGGTCACTGGGTATCCATATTCGCAGTAATAAGAAAGTGTGCAATAGGTATTACAGCAGAAGGAGACAGCACTGGTTAATCACAAATGTGTATTGTTCTTGGCCTAAAACGTAAGCCGCTTGTCATACTGGTGATCAAGAATACCATACAGCGACTTTATTGGGAGATTTTGTGGCTTCCTGATTGAGAAATTTCAGGTGAGTAAGAAGGAGCTTACTCACCTAAACTTTCTCCATCAGGTTACCATCTCTTCTGCACCCTGGACAATCATCTTCGTGAAAATTCCTTGGCCAAGAAAGCAGACTTGTGCCTAGCTCTCACATACTTCTTTGCATTCAAAACCTCCGAGTTTTATAGCAAGAGGATTGCACAACTAGAGACACGTTGGCACAAAGTGCTGGATGCTGATTACTTTGAGGACAGACAATAGGCAATACTTTCTGAGGATCATGTTCTTTTCAGTTATTAAAAATGGCAAGAACTGTCTTGTTTACCTTGTATTTTGAAATCAACATAAGTAGTATAAATAATCACTTTAAAATAGATTATAAAATGAAAAATTTCAATTTCGAAATCAATAAATTTCGTCTAAATAGAACTTTGAAATTTATAAATGTATTCTCTGATATCATATATATATATATATATATATATATATATATATATATATATATATATATATATATATATATATATATATATATATATATATATATATAGTCAAACTATCATATATTTTCAACTCTATTCTAAATTATCAAAAACATTATTTAATTTTTAAATCAAATTTAACAAATCTTTTTATTTCTACTAGTTTTAGAAATTTTCATTCAAAGAAAAAACTTTACGAAATTAAAAATTAAATAGTTCAATATTTTAAAAGGATGACCAATTTAACTCTGTTTTTCTAATTTATCTTTAAATTACTCCGTAAGCAAATTAATGTTTTGGTAAAAAAAATCCAATGAAAATTTATCCTTATTCTCATGGAGAGCTCTTGTTCGAAAGTTAGCAACAATTTTACTTTCAATATTAATAAGTATGGAGAAAGAGAGAGAGAGAGAGAACGAGAGATATAAGGCACTTTCTTATAACTATCCAGGAGTCTTAAATCTCTGTTTTTTTTTTTTTTAACGAGGACATTGTAATGATCAGCAAGCAACAAAACTTTGTAATGATCAGCAAGCAACAAAACTTTGTAATGATCAGCAAGCAACATGACAAAATATAATACATAATAATACTTAGACAAATTTTTATTTAATGGAATTAAAAATTAGTCAAAGCTATAAATTTATTGTTTACTCATTCATAGAAACAAAACAAGTAATCGTATCTTACCATATTAGTTCTAGCTCAGGTAGATATCTTAATGCATTTAGTACACCTTGGAAAAAAAGGTAATCCTGTCTACAAAACGGAACTTGTACTTACCGTCACTAAAATTCCTTGCAGTGAATATCCAATGGCAAAAAATGTGAACATTGACAAAAAATGTAAGGCAAGGCCCAGAACAGTGTGAATGAACAGTGCAGCTAGTAAGTTGAACCGTCTGCCGTAATGATCAGCCAAAATGCCAAACAGCAAGCCGCCAATCATCGTTCCCGCGGTGTATGTGTAGGGAAGCAGATTCATTAGGTATTGTCTGTCGCATACTAAGTCCCACTGGGGAAAAAAAAACAATGTTATATGTATCTGCACTCTACTAGAGAAGTGAATAAATAAAACAGTATAGTCATAAAGTAGAATTAAAAAATGATGCACGTGACACTGGATCTGATCTTAGCAAAATAATAATAATAATAAATAAAAAAGGATTTAATTATTTAAAAAAATATATTTATTTTCCGATATTTTTAATCCCTATGTTTTGAAGTCTGGAAACTTATATTTACGGAATCAAACACAATACTAAAGTTTTTCCTCTTTTGTAATTGATGTTGAAAATCTTGGTCACATATAAAACCAGTTTTAAACCTCTTAAAAATGTGTGTGATGTGTGTGTGTGTGTTTTTTCTTTTTACTCATTATTCAATAAACCACCAGAGAAGAGTAGGAACAAACCAATGATTAAATTGTACGAGTTCTATCAATCTGTAAAATCAACCAATTTGGGTGAGAAAAAGAATACCATTTCTGATGAAGGGAATGTGTAGGAAAAAACTTCTGTGCTTAAGACTTTTCGAACTTAATGAATAGCGCATTGTCTGTTTGTTTGCATTTCAAACATAAAATTTGATATTGAAAATAATTCCATTCAACCATTTTAATGAAAGAAAGAAGGAATAATTTTTTTACATAATCACGCCTTCATTATAAAACGCTATTTAGTTTTTAATTGTGGAAATGTTTAATTGATACAAAGTGGTATAGTTACATTACATCATTTATAACAGTAAAGCATGTTATTTTTTTATTAGCAATGTAGCAACACAAGGTTTATTGCTTTATAGCATTTCTGTTGGAGTATTATTTTTTATGCTTATTACATGAGGTTTATGACAATAGATATACTATTTTTAACGAACTAAAACTGTAAATAAATAGGAAAACAAACAACGATTTAAGGGCACAACGACTGAAAGGTGTTGCAGTCCATCGAATAATTTTATATTCCGTAAGAAACTCATAGATAATCGCCAATACTTATCCATATATCACAAAGGAAGAAACTATAAAACTAAACACTCATTTTTGCAGAAATGCACATTCAAAAGTACAAACACATACTTATTAAACACATGTATAACATTATTTTATTAATCAACATTTGTTGGTAACAATCCTGAACTCTTCTGCACTCAACAGGCCAATTTTACACTGTTCCACGATGAGCTTTTGCCATTTATTTGATGAAATTTTGACCCAAGAATAGAAACTCAATTTCCATTACCAGTAATTTCTACAATGATTGCTTCTCATGTTTCACATCAAAAAATCCAATTTTCAATAAATTTAAACTTGAAAGAAATAGCCAGGCTGATTTGAATCCACATTCTTCTCAATGTTGCACTGGATTTTGCATGAGAATAAGAACATCTACTAATACATTTATGTTCAAAATTGGTTTTTAAATTTTTTTATCAATTTTATTCATGATAAATATGTCTGCATGTAATATGCTAACATTCAATATTTATTTCATGTATAATTAATGAGTTAAATTTGAAGGTGTAGCATTCTTTAATGCATGCAAAAACTGTGGAACAATCGAAACAGGCCACAGATTGTTTACAGTAATCCCTAGAAATCACTTCTCATTTATCAAGAGATATGAGCATTAAAATCAAGTGTTAATGATATCGAGTAGATATGAAAGGACAACCACCGGCTGTCATGGTGAGTTACTTAAGTCTCTCTCCAGATTGCAAAATTTCGATTAGTTGATCTTTGTTGCACAGAATCGAGCCAATCAGAAACTGTTTCGATGAGAGCATCTATGCATGTTAAATATTAGGAAAACTTAACTTTTTTTGCCACTGAAAATATTACGAGGAGAGAAGTGCCCAACTCAAATGTCAAACTCTTTATTTGACCACGGTTTGTCACTGACATCTCAAAGACATCATATTTAACTGTTGTTTTAATAGGGATACAGAAAATAAATATTATTTGTATCTTTTTCAGATTATTTACAATATACTATCAAATTTTATTAGTAGAGATACTTTATAATTAATTTTCTAGATGAGCACAAAAAAGAGAAGTTATCAAACTAGCAACTAATGTCAATTAAATATGCATTAAAATAATCAACGAAAATAGGAGAATGTGCTTACTTCAGTCACAAGAGTCCACTCTTCTTCACTATGCAAGTATTCCCATCCGTAAATGCATGACTGCACACCGACTGAATGGTCTGTGGGCTCCAAGTACATGGAACACGAAGAGAACATCTTGCGACCTTGCTTTTCCACAATGGGCCATGACAGAGCGTGGTTGAGAAGAGAGCCATTTTGGGGAGGCAAGCGGCAGCGATGGGGTGGTGTCCACCCATACAAGCGCAACAGCTGGTCGCTGAAGGTGATGGGCAGTTGTATACAGCATAAGAGGAAAGCTGCTAGCAGTTGGTACTTTCCGTGTGTAGCACCGTTCCAGTCAGACATTACTTCTGTCAAAGGGCACTATGGTATTCTGGGTAAAGCAGACAAGTATTTCAGGTATCATTGCTTACAGAGTTCAGCACAGTGCTCGCCACTTCAAGAAACCGTGAGACAGTGGACATGAATTGTTGTAAAATGCTCTTTTACATATTGGACAATATAAGATTCTTCATGTTGAAATCTAAGGAAAAAGAGGATAATAATCAATGTACAAAGACAAGAGGTTTTTATTTCAATGAATTCATTGTACATAATTATTCTCTATATAATGATGCACATTATAATTGAAATTAGGAAGAAGTACAGAGGAGAGCAATAACAAAAGAGAAAGGTAACACGTTCACCTATGGAATGAGCCATGCGATGTTTCCCTTTTATAAGAATTTGATAGGATATACTGTAATGTACTTTTATGAGATATACTGTGTGTTAAAACTACGAATTTTACAAGCTCATATATGAATATTCATTCATCACAGTTAAATATGGATAAAAAGGAATCCTCTTTCAAATCTGGAAAGAAGTCATACATGAATCAGGCTATCAAGCTATTTAGTTGATTGGTTTATGTCACTTTTTTGTACACAAACCCTAATATATCGGGATTAATGGTTTAAATACTTCGTACTTCTTACTTTTGAATGACAATTTGTTCGAAACTACAAATTGTCATTCAAAAGTAAGAAGTCGTGGGAATCCAAAAGTATTTTAATTGCTCTTCCCTTATCGTCTTGTTATGAAAGCATCAAATTTACATGATTCAGTGGTTCATGCACATAAATAAGTATCAAGATAAAAGGATGCTTGAACCCTACTTCCAAGTTTACCATGTTTGGCATATAAAAAAGAGAAAATAAAATTATTTCAAATGAAAATTACTTAAATTATTATTTACTGGAAATTATTATTTTGCTAATTAATACTCTATAAGAAAAAAAATAATATGTAATTTACAGAAAAGTCATTTTTGTACAATTACATCAATGATTACAAGAGAGGGAGCACCTAATTCCCTAGTATTACATCAGTTCATTACATCCTGCTTAAACGAATTGAAAATTTTCAATTCCTTTGAGAATACATAGTTTTAAAATACATGATCGCTCCCCAAAGTTGTAAAACACATGGGATTACAAAGTCATACTAGCTATTGATCACATTCTTTCTAATTGTTACTATGTAAGAAAAATTACGATTAAATAAGTATTGAAAACAAGACAAGTAATAAACTTAAATCAGTCAAAAAACATATAATCCTATTGAATAAAAACCATAGTAACTTACAAGCTTATAAAGTAGAAGTAAATTTCAGCAGAGAGTTCCTTTAAAATTATAACTATATATTTTTGACGAAGAAGGTTTATGACCCTCAATGTAAAGTTTCCAAAACTTTTTTTATATCATACTGTTCACTTTAAAACAATTTTAATATTTAAGAAATATTTAATTTTGAGTTTCGATGTATTTAAATTGATAACCATGCTGCTGGTCACCCATACTGCAACCCCAAGAAAGACAAGAGATATCACAACAAAATTGATTTCGTAGATAACTTGTTGACCAAGTATCAAATGATTAAATTTATAAATTTCTATGAAGTGTGGTTTCTTCCAAAACCAGTAGCTATCGTAGCAGCCATTGTTGCAGATCACTGCTGCCACACGCCATTTTATTGATTCCAAGACACTTTGCATGTGTTCTAGAGCAACAGCAGACACAGAATCTTCCACACTTTGTCAAAGTTGATTTGGTATGACAGCTGGGGATGTAATTTGAGTCAATCAAGATCCGGAGCCAGCCAGGGAAGCAATTCAATCTGGCGATTGACGAAGAATTCTTGAACAATGCGTACCAAGTGTGGTCGCGCATTATCCTGATGAACTATGGATGTGGGCAAGCACTGAAGGTAAGCAAGAACAACTAATTCCAACACCTCGAGCGTTGGCTTTTTAAAGTATGCGTACTACAGGAGAGCGACAGTGATATCCATTACCATCCTATACCATAATAACCGGTCCAAGGACCAGAGTGGCGGTGTATAACACAGCTGTGCATCATCTTCTCTCCACGTTATCTTTAGACTTAAATGCGACCATCGTGGTGTTGCAGACAGAAGCGTTACTCGTCAGTAAAGGCAATTTCATTTTGTTCTGGCGTTCACATCCTTCTTTCATCGCACCATTGGCGGCGGAGACGTCTGTGGTTCTGTGTCAAGGGTAGATGAAGCAATGGACGTCTTGCGGACAGACCACTCTGCTGTAAACTGTGTAGGTGTATGCGATTGAACATGTCGGTCCATCGTACTCTTCTGCATCCAACGATCACATATCCAAATTACAGTTGTTTGGTTTCGTCCTACACGACTACCGATTTCCCTGATAGATAATCCACAATCTCGGTAGGCCACTATTGTTCTTCTGTCGAACTTGGATACTTGATCAAAAAATGATCGCTTTTTATTACGAGGCATAATTGGTCGTTTTTTAGAAATAACCAACACACACACACACACGCACACACACACACAAACATACACACACACAAACACACACACACAAACACACACACACACAAACACACACACACACAAACACACACACACAAACACGCACACACACAAACACACACACAAACACACACACACACAAACACACACACACAAACACACACACACAAACACACACACACACACAAACACACACACACACACACAAACACACACACACAAACACACACACACAAACACACACACACACAAACACACACACACAAACACACACACACACAAACACACACACACAAACACACACACACAAACACACACACACACAAACACACACACACAAACACACACACACACAAACACACACACACAAACACACACACACACACAAACACACACACACACACAAACACACACACACACAAACACACACACACACAAACACACACACACACACAAACACACACACACTTGCCGAACTTGAAATCGTCGAAATCTCTAAGACTTAAACAATACTTTGAAAAGACACCATAAGATCGCGTGATGTGCGTTTACGCTGAAATTCTAATCATTTGCGTATCTTACCTCCACTAATACATGTTGTAAACTTCATATTATTTATATGCTTCCTTCACGGTGTTGCATTTTACGGTGGTCAGCAGTGTTCTGTGTTTGTATTCAGTTGAATTAACCTTCCATGAGTATTATTGAAATTATTTTATTTAAATTAAGAATTTAAAGATTTTTTATGTAAGGAGTTTATTTGTAAGAGTTGTGTTTAGTATTTATATGAAGTTTTGGACTGAGGAGAGAGAAACAATTGTGTGCTATTTTAATAATTTGAGTGTCCATATCGTATTACCTCCTGCTAAAACTTTTCGTAGATAGTTGGTGATTTCCTATTCTTCTCCAGTACGCCTCAGTGGCTCAGTATCCTCACTTCGTTTCCTATAAGATCAGTAAAGTGAAGCATTGTTCTCTGCGGGTAGTAATTGGGAAGGTGACCATATTCTCCCTTAGTGTGTTGCTCGAGTTCTGAGCCTGAATACATGAGCGCATTAATGTGCAATGCCCAAAGTCATATCACTGGTGGGTAATTGATATGAAGAGAAGAATGCCAGCTCAGGTGTGACCTCCTCATCAAAATCATGATTCAAAATTACGAGGCACTGGGGACTAGTCCGTTAATCTTAAGGTACGCCCTCACACCGTTATGTATGCTATATATATATATATATATATATATATATATATATATATATATATATATATATATATATATATATATATATATTATGACAAATAAAACGTAGTATCCCTCTTACAATTGTCTAACATAAGACGGTATCCACCATTAAGAAAAGCGAGTTATTAACGTTCAGTAATATAAGCCTTTTATAAAATGTATGGTAAATCAATCTATGTCTAGAAATGAATTTTCCTTTGATTATTAATTTTTTACATTTTGTTCCTTTTGAGTTATCAGTCATCACTTATATTAAAGCAACAAATTAAATCATATACATATTTTTCTCAGATAATATCATATTATAATTTTCTGCTCAAATTATATCAGGTACACATGCATGAAAACTAGTTTATAAAGATAATTTGAAAATATATGGTCAGATCGCTTTACGATTGTCAGCAAAATATAAGAATAGTTTTCATATAAAAAAAATTAGATATTTTTAAGAATAGGTTCATTTATCTTGATAGAGTGAGAGTTTTGAGAAATGAGTACATATACTGATTCTAATAAAATGATTTCAGAAAAGGATTCCACGGCTCATAGTCCATAAAATTGTCTTTCTTATTGAAAGTATGGTATTTTAAAAAAATGTGATCAAACGTTTCTATTTTTTTTGCTTTTGAAACATCTAAAATAATTAAAAGATTAAGAAACTCTCAAAGAAGATTTATTACTTTTTGATAAACTATTTAGTAATGCTAAACATGGTATGCTTCGGGCACATTTTTTATCCCCCAAAAAGTTGCATTAAATTCATATGATCGCTGTAAGAAAGTTTATAGTTCATTGTTTAGATATTAATTAACATCCAAATAGTCTTTACTAAGCAGTTTTTGAAAAATTGCAATATCAATTCACACATGGAGAAAGGGCTATAAAAAAGCAAACACTGTGCACTCAAAAACATTTCCATTAGTGGGAAACTGTTTGATTCAAATTAAAGTAATAAAAAAAACCCATAATATACAGCATTAACCCTTGATGTTCTTGAATTTTCTGCACAAGTTTCTAAAAAAATGAATATTTCATTTTCGTCCCATTTTTTCCCCACATATGTTCTTCTTGAATGAGATGAAATTTTGGGATTATATAGTATTACATATTCCGCTTACTGAAAATATTGGGTTTGAGAATAAAAATTTGTAATGCATTCAAACTTATAAAAAAGAGTTTAAATATACATTTTTGCTTCAATTTATAAAAGTTATGCAGTCATATCATATAACTCATGGCATGGAACTTCCGACGTCACATGATGTGTTGTTCAGTAAGGAAATAAAATAATATCAAGCAATGTAACACCATTTTTATCAAGTACGCAGCCATAGATATCCTAAAGATCAATTTCATTTCATGCTTCAAAAATGATATTTACTAAAGATAATTTAGATATCATATGAATTATCTAAAATGTAAATCATCATACACGTGCACATTCATACGAGAGTTACTCTGAAATTTTTGAGATATGCGCAGACGAGAGTTTACAAAATAAAAATAAAGGTTTAATTTCAAAATACAAAGTACTTTAACACAGAAGACGATTTTTTACTAACTTACTTCAACTTGTTTAGCGTAGAGTAAATTTTAAACAAAAGATAAAATGTAGTTGACGCGAGAACATTTTCGCGCTATGATTTTTTACGATTTTAAAGCAGGATTAAATCAAGAAGAATGCGTTCAACGGTTGCAGTTAGCATTTGGTGATGAATCTCCAGCTCGTGCTACTGTATTCAAATGGCTTAAAGAATTTGGAAGAGGTCGCAATTTTCTTCAGGATGAAGAACACACTGGAAGGCCGCCGTCGGCAGTAATCCCGTATAATGTAACTGCCATACGAAAAATGTTAATGGATGATAATCCCTGTACCTATCAAATGATACAGAATGAACTTAACATTGGATCCGCAGCCATACACAAAATCATTCATGAAGAATTACATATGAAAAAAGTAGTTTGCCGTTGAGTTCCCCATAATCTAACTGAGTGCCAAAAAGATGATTATGTCAGAATCAGTAAAGAAACTCTTAAATTGCTAAATGATGGTGGCCACCGCATCATTTCTAAAATTGTAACAGGTCATGAAACGTACATACCGTTTTTTGACGTTCAAACACGTCAAGAAAGCAAAGTATGGGTCTTTGAAGATGATCCTACGCCAACAATGGTGGAAAAACAACGCGCACTGAAAAAGTGATGTATGCCGTTTTGTTCAGAAGTACCGAATTGGTCAAAGTCATCAAATTGGAAGGACAGAAGACAGTAACAGTAAACTGGTACACCACTAAATGTCATCCAGAAATTCTACAAGAACTGCATGTTAGGGGACTAATTCTTCACAATGACAATGCATCTTCACACACAGCCGGATTAACAGTTGAGTTTCTTAAACAAAAACAATTTAAAGTGATCGAACATCCGCCGTATTCACCAGATCTATCTATGTGTGATTTTTGATGTTCTTTAATCTACAAAAGAAATTACGTGGACATCGTTTTCATTCAGAAGAAAATATTGATGTGGCTATAAATGCATTTTTTTCACCTATTCCAAGAAATGAGTGGCTTGAAGCATTTCATCTGTGGAAAATTCGTCTACAAAAGTGCATTGATGCTGGAGGAGACTATTTTGAACACACCTAAAATTTTGTAAGTATAACTTTAAAAAACGTAGTTGTATTTCAAAAATTTAAGTGTGACCCTGGTATAATATAGTTAATCTATAAAAACTAGGAAAAATATTAAAAGAAAAGCTGACGACTTATACTTTTTTTAAAAACTGTATATGTGAATTGAATCTATAATAGTTCACAAAATAAATAAACATATCGAGGAAATATCTGAGATTTAAGAGGAATGTTCCTCTAGCGGTCCAATGATCTTAAAAATGATGAACAAGCACAATCATAGATCTTATCAGCAAATGTCATCGCATACAGATGGAAAAATTGTTCAGTTAAAAATGATGTTCGTTGTCAAAGGTCTTTAAACACAAAGATGACAGCAAAAAGTCGATGTTTTTAACGGATGATTGAATCTAATTTTTACAGTATTTATAGTAGCTTAAACATAGCATCTCGAAATAATTGCAGTAGGTTTCCATAGAAAAACAAACAATTGCAGTATATCTTGAAATGATTCTTGTTTATTACGAAAAGTAGGAAAAAAAAATTGATATGTATGGGGTTGAAAAACAAATTTTATTTTAATTATATGACTACCTATGTTGAAAATTTTGTTGTTAATACCTGGTTCATTAACGGAAGGTTTTTTTTTTTTGTATGATAAGAATTTTAGAAATCTGTTTTCTCTTTGTAACATAATACATTGAATTAAAAATTTGATTTGAAAATAAAATTTGAGAAGTAATTTTCGTTAATTTTGTAATATTTATAAATAATTTTTTGTTAAATAAAACAATGTCCAAAAACTTTAAGCAGACATATTATACAAATCTATATCATTTCAGCCAAAGATAAAATTTTATGTATTTGTTTTTATATTTTGGTTGAATATTTAAAATTTTGCTTTCTCGCCAGTATACTACAATTTTTTTTCCCGTACTTGAGGTACTGCACTCGTACTTTATACATTACTTGTACTCTGAATCCTACGCTACTAAACACTATGAAAAACCAAAACCTCGTTTCATAACTCGTCATTCAGGCTCTGAATTCTATTAGAATCTTGCTTCGTTGTTTTAGGGAGCTTGCCACAGTTACCTTAATTTTTATGGGACTCAATGTTTAAAATGAATAAATTTACGCAATTTGATGTAAAAAGTCATCACAAATCATAATCAATTATTGTTTCTTCTGTAGAAGATTTTGTGAACTTCTTAACATGAACTATTCGATTTGAAATATTGTAATGTAAATAGAAAACATATAGGCAAGTAGTTTTAATAAAAATAATGTCTAATTAACATTTATGAAATATTGTTACACTATGTTCTGAAGAATTTATTATTTATTGACAAGAAATTTTTTAAAAATTTTAAATGCAAAAAAATTTTAAAATCTTTCAAGAAAAAAAAAATTTAAACTCTGGCAAAAATCAATATTTAGGATGAAAACGTTGATCTAATAATTGCTTAACTAAAACAAAAAAAAAAAATGCTTTTTCGCACAGTTTTATGCATAAAAAATAACAATCTCAGCAATTATAACTTAAAATTCCTTTATGATTTACATTGGGAAAATTTATTTGAATATTTTTTCGATAGTTACTTTAACAATTTTAACAAGCAATTTCTTTTCAGTTTCGCTGAAAGTGATTTTAAATTTGAAACAAACGTTTTTTTTCTTAACACAGTTGTTGTGTGCATATATATATATATATATATATATATATATATATATATATATATATATATATATATATATATATATATATATATATATATATATATATATATATATATATATATATATATATATATATGAAGTCATATGCAGTTACAGAGCAAATGTAAATTAAATATGAATGTATGTCTATGTATGTCGTCATTAAGTAATTCGCTGAATCAGAGAAAGAATATAGTTAAATTAATTACATAAACATAATTAAATAAAATTAAAAAATAGTTTTAAAGGTTTTAAAAATTATTTTTAAATAATTACTCTTTAGAAAAATAAAACTCATTCTTTAATAATTCAATATTCTTTCAGAAAAAAAAAAGTTAAATTCTTTGGAAAAGTTTAATTCCTATCAATCTTTTTCCAATTTTATAAATTCTTCACATGAATGATTTTGTTTTAAAAATGTGGTTATAATCTAAATTAAATAATGCATGGAAAAATTTTCTCTCAAACAATTTAAATAGTTTTTTTAATATTAAAACTTTTTCATTTTTCTTTTCTTTCCATGAATTTTTGACAATGTCATAGACATAAAAGAATTATTATTATATTTAAGGTATATTTTTATTCAAAAGCAAAGTAATGATATAAATAAACAATAGTTTTCCTGTTTATTCATTTTTTATATTTTTTATCGATGTGTTTGATTAAAATATATTAAAATTTCTGATGAAAATTCAAAATAGAAAATTTTAAATAAATAAATTAAACTTTCTTACCTATAATTTATGAAGACAAAGCTGTAAATTTTCAGACTTCATTTGGCGACATAAGTTTTGAAAAATTTCTGTTGTTTCGAAATGTGTAAACATGAAGGGACGGAAAACACTTTTCCTGAAAATGTTGAATGGAAATGTGGTAGAGATTCGGAATGCTTACCAGAGCGTGAAGACGCCAGAGTTAGCCAAGCTGGCGTCATAAAATAATTTTATTCACATTTCAGCTATGAAGCTTCTGTAGCTGCTAGTTCTTCATTCCTGCATTAAATGTTATGCACTTGTCTGTATGTGATTCTAAGAGATTCAGGATTCATTTCTACAATAATACAATTCACTTATTAATGCATAGAGCTTGAATTTCTCTTTTTGTCCCTCCCTTTTTTTTTTTTTCCTTTAAAATTTTTCTGACTACATAATTTTTGAAAGTACAGAGGGTATTAACACATTTTCAGAACAATTTCGATAACGAATTAAAAAAAAAAAAGTAAATTAGAATAAAAATTTTTGGCAACAGCTTATTATTTGAAATGAGAAATATCGTCTGCTACTTTTAAATTTATTCTTCTTTCAAAATGTCACATATAAACATATTGTGAACTGAAGGATATGTTTTTGCGCTTCCCGAAGATAAACGTTCTTATTCCAGAATTCAAAAACGTTGTGAAATGCATGGTATTAAAATTTCTAAGTGCAAAATAAGCAATATTATTAATCGGACAGGTAAAAACTGTCAATCAATATTTCTACATAGAAAGAAGACTTCAAACGAGTATCCATAAAATGTACGAACTGTTTCAAATGTTTCTAAAATGAAATCGATTGTAACAAGAAAAAATCCACCAACACAGAAATCAATTGCGAAATCTTTAGGTACATCTGTAGTAAAAATAAATAAAATAATAAACCAGTATTTACTACTTAAAAATGCTAAAAAACATTGTGTTCACCAGCTTTTGCCGAGACATGGTTCAACACTAAGAATTTTGTAGAATCTTCTATGAAAACCACTTAGCAGGAGATAAATGGGAAAACATTGTGACCCTTGATGAAGCATGGGCTTAACTAAATAACTGTAACAAAAAAAGGTCTTTTTACTACAGAAAATGAGGAGAAAATGTACAAACCTGTTTCCGTCAATGTAAAGAAAGTTTCAGTAAGAGATTTATGATTGTCGCAGGATTCTTCTACAGTGGGAAATTAAAAATAAGAAGAGTGGAAAGAAATGCTAAAATCAACTCATCGTACTCTCAGGAGAAGGTTTTACATCCAATATTTACAAAAGAAATTCCACTTTATCCCAATGACTTTCAAAGAGAGAAACTTCATCAAGACAAAGCTCTAAGTCATACTTCGAAAACTACCACCGCATTCCTTGAAAAAAAGATGACTAATACAGGTATTGCATGTATACATTTTCAACATATCCCTGCGAAGTCTCCTGACATTTCACCTATGGACTATTGTGCCTTTGATCTGTTAAAAAAGGCTCTTTCTAAACGCAAACCCACCACGATAGATGGGCTCTGGAAAGTGGAAAAGGAATGGAAAGCAATATCCCTGGAAATATAGCGAAAAGCTCATCTATCATGGAAATCACGATGCACACTTATTGTCCAGAAAAAAGGTTAATCAGATCGAACATTTAAAAAATAATCTTTGCATTTTAAACATTAATTAAACGGCCACAAAATCATTCTAAAAATGTGTTAATACCCTCTGTATTTAAAGTAAATATTATTTTAAAATATTTTGAGAAAATTTAATTATTTTCATACATTAATTAGATATTCTAATTTATTTTATAAATCATTTTTTGCTGATGCATTTTAATGGATGAAATATTTCAATATTATAGCTAATTGAGTATTATTTGTACGAGTTTTAAATTTTGTTGGATTAAAAAACTATTTCATCGTTGCTGAAAAATGGATAAAAAGCTCTCTTAGTGAAACTTCATCGAGTTACATTCTACAATTGATTTTACTCAAGATACCTTAATGAAATTTTCTTTTAATTATCTTGTATTGATTTGCTTTTTACCCATCACAATACATAATAGTTGCTGTTGTTTTAAAATTAACTAATTTTTATTCTACTTAAATAGAAAAAGTAAATTAAAAGAGCATTGAATCATTTTGTGTTTTAAAATAGCAAAGTTGATTTATCTAGATTTTGCGATGTAACTGTGAATAAAATGGTTTCATATATAGCACTGGATTCCATATACAAATATATATCGTACACTGGAGATTTTATTAGTAGTATAACATTGTATAATAACATTTCTTCAAAACGAAATAATTAACGGATTTTGTTGCAGATTCTTAGTGCTATTTTTTTTAAAAACCTTAGTGCATTAATTATAAAAATATTAATAAGGAAAAGATTAAATGCATAATTTTTTCACTTCAATCATGGTTGTTTCATTAATTTCTATTTTAATGTTTTAGTTTAATACATGCGATGAAAAATGTGTCTGCTAACTAATCCAAAATAAATATTTTTAAATATTCCATGCCTTATCATAACGATATAATTAGACAGTTATTTTCTTTGCGTAGCAGGTTAATGTCATCAAAGTTTGAGAACCCATTTTCATATTAATGAACACACTGTTAAGTTTTTATGAAAAATATATATATTCTTATATTTTACAATAATTAAATTATATAATATGTATGGTATTATTTGGAAATTAATATAGTGTATATAAGTACATATGATATATAAAATATTTTACATTTATTTTATCTACTACATAATATTGCAATGACGTCGAATTTTATGTTAAAATTGTTAATTACACAATATGTAAAAATTACGGAAAATATGTGAAATATTTTACATACTATACATATATGCATTTTTTTAATGTTTATTATTGACACAGACACACAAATCATCTTAAACTTTCTTAACAATATAATGTACATTCACAGCAAAATTTATCTTAATATTAACATCGGAAAATATTTTGTTTTAATTATTGTTTCAAAAGAGGCTTAACTTATATAAGATTAATTAAAACAATTATAACAGTACTTGTGGAATTTAGTTTTTTTAATTAATGCATGATCTTTTAGAATTATTGAAGCATTTCAAAGAGTAATTAAAAATTTTTAGTTTTAAATAATTACTAATGTCCAATGAACAAACTCGGATTTATGCCTATGCAAATTTAAAGTTGTTTAAAGACATCAACTTCGAAGGAATTTTAAAAAAATGAGATATTTGAGGTTACATTAACAACATAGAAAATCTTAGCTTTTTATAACATATAAAAAGCCCATGATCTTTAGGCCGTTTTTTTAGTTGAGATTTTAACTCGGTATGCCATGGTCTTTTTAAGAGAACTTAAAGGACTTGACAACTAGTTAAGAATAATAAAATCTCGAGAACATCACAAAAGTACCATACAATATATAATAAAACGCGGAACTTAGTTGAGAAAATATCCTCCCGAAATTTCGTTGACATACTTGAGAAATGTGAGAATACCTCATTTATAACCTCTAAATATGTTGAATCATTTCCGGAAATTTCTGTCCAGATTGAAAGATGTAACAGCTTATCACAAGATGTTCTTTGTGGTGATGAATTTTGGAATCAAGTGCAGCGTGTGATAATGATGTACTTGACACTGAAACAAACAGTGTGCAACAAAATCTAAACACGTGCAACAATCTGCAAGACCTATGGATATAGGTCTTAGAGAAACTGGCTAGTGTAACGGACTTATGAACTAGCATGTGAAATGATAATTGCTTGATCTTCACGGTGAAGAATCAGAAAAAATAAGATTATTCCTCACAGTGATTGAGTCCTAACAGACATAAATGTTCGAAAAGAATGAATGGTGAGCAAAGCAGCTATGACAGACGCTTATCATCAGTTATAGCGGTATCGAGTGGTATCGAGGCACAGCGTTCGAAGATAAGTAAGATTTTATACTCAGATGATGATTTTTAATACAATATATTTAATAAAAACCTTTCCATTCTTGTTTATCATGATAAAGCTTAACAGTGTCTAATAGGTGGTTACAGATGAATAGTTTTCTTCTCAGTTCCAAAAACTATCCCATTTAATAAAGAGACGGAACAGTCTAATATAATTTTTATTTCAGATGGTTCACTGGTTTGTATAGAAGCCATTTTGCAGCTGGTAATATTTCCAATGTCACTAAATGATATTTATCAGTGCATATATCGGCCACATAAAGTCAACTTTTGCCGCAAAGTTCATAATTTATTTTCCTTTGCTTGTGAATTTACCAGCTCTTGTTCTAATATAGAATGTTTGAGTGAACACTCGGTAGCCAGCTTAGGTGTGACTTCGCCACCTGACCGTGTTCAAAATTACGAGGGATTTGGTGATGGGAGAGTATTTCAAATCCATTAATCTTAAGATACAGCCTGGGACTCACCTGCACCACTATCTATATATGCATAGAATGTTTGAAAAGTTAAAAAAAAACTTTCTTTTTCTCCTCAGAAAACCACCGAAACAATGAATCAGTTTTTATGTTTTCGACACATTATAGAAGACCTAACAGCTTAAACTTCAGATTTTAGCCATTGTTAAATTGGATATTAAATACTTTGCAACAAAAAGCTGTTAGAAGCTTAACAGCTTGAGTTTGTTGTAAAGTGTTATAACTATCTACCACGTAAAAGAATTCCAGGAAGGTTTTTCGTAGATAATTCACGCATCACGTATAGTAATCCTGTGTCGCCATGGAGAAATCTCAGAAAAATTCCGAGCACCCACTCTAAAGACCTATGAATGCAAAAGGCAAAAGACCAACACCATTTCCCAGTTATTTAAACAAAAGCGGCTAGGATCGAACCCAGAAGCGCGCTGTCCAACAATTAAGTCACTGTAATTCCAAAAGTAACAAAAGCATTTGTATTTTATATATTTATGTTTTTTTCATGTTTGTCAGAATGTACTGTAGAAAAATATATCATTAATTTAAAAAATTCTATTTTTCTGTCACACAGCAGTTTGAGATAGTAACAGCACTATATACCAGCTTCGTACTACCGTTTTTAGACTCCAGAAGCAATTTTGCAACATTCTATTATTGTGAATGCGTAATTTTTTGTTTATCTACATAAGATGAACGCTGTCGAATCTTGCGCTTATTTTGTGTAGATGAAAATAAATCAGTCATGACCATGAACGCCATTGAGTTTCATGCCCATAGTTAAATTTTTTTTTGATTAAGATTTTTTTAATATCTCTTCTAAAATACTTTTCACGCAAAATTTATCCAATGTATTACTAATTATAAATATTTGTTTCTAAATTTTCCTTCCATTTCAATTAAGAATTTAATTTTGAGAAAGAAATCGAGGACTAAGTCGCCAAATGGCGATAAAATTTTCTACATATCCACCTCTGGCATGAACATCCTGAATTGAGTGAACGATGCTCAACACGAGTAGTTTTGTCCGCGGGTGGGGCGTTTTGAAGATCAACACAATGGCGATTCAGAGCACGACCCCGGCGCGCGCCTGCACCTTCCTTTGTTTTATTCCCACTCGTGACAAAACCAGGGAAGCAGAGCTTTGTCGACCAAATTTTTGCTTTATTTTTTTGATAAGCACTATCATTACTATTATTTCACCAAAATCTGTCTTGCAGAAATCGCGGCCACGGTCTGAATAAAGTGAAAGGCGGGTTTGGCATTCAATAATTGTCTCGTCCGCTGACTTGTCCTCATAAATGACTTGCAAGCACCTTGAGTTCAAGAAATAGGCTCTCTCGCTCCGTGATATCACATTTTTGAATTACGTTCTCATAACATCTTATATTTTTATGGCTGCGCAAAAAATACCAGAGAAAAATTTCATTTAAATCATGAGAATGTTAATAATTGGCATTTTTTAAGCTCACACTTTTATTCCATAAGTTTAAAAAAATAAAGTCAAACCTTCAGAATCGACTTTTGCTTGGGTAAATCTATCCCAGTGTTTAAGCATAAGAATATATATGCTTTTAAAATTTTATTTCAAAAGGGAATACAAATCCTTATTCTCTCAAACGCAATTTCTATAAATGTCTTATAAATATCATAATTTTTAACCTTAACTGATTAAGAGAATACTTTAGAATTAAGATGCAAAAATAATCACACACACACATCATTTTTGCATCAATAATAAGATGCAAAAACACACACACACATATTTAATAATATTAATTAAAATAAAAAGTTGTTACAAATATTTTCGCGAAATAAAATAATATAAATAGAAATTATTAATATATATATATTATTAATAATAGAATTTATTAATATATAAATAAAATATATATTAATAAATTTTTTATAGATTTGGAAATCCTTACAATCTATCGTACGCACATTTGGTTTTTACCATCATCATAATAATAGATTTCACCATTACAATTTTAAAATATTTTGTGGTTACATAGACTATTTAGATAAAAATATTCGCAAAAAATTCACTAAATAAGACATACGTAAATTGTCGGTAATTTCTAAATTTGCAGTTTTATTTCAAATATTGTACGTAGTGTAATGATGGACGCTTGGAAGTTTTCACCAGTTCGATCCGCACCAAGTTCTCTCCGATTGTATATCCCACAATTAAATATAATCAAGCAATAATTATGATAAACACCATATCCCCTTTTTAGAGCAAATAAGTAAATTGGAGGTGTGTGCCTGGGGCACTGGGAACTATGGTCAACAAACGATTAACCATCGTCCTTAGGAAGTTTTCAGGATTTTCCCTCTCGCAACAGATGAATATGCCATACTTCCTATGAAGAACCTTTCTGGAAAATAATATCATAATATGGATATTTTGAAGCTTTACAACACCTTTTCAGATATAAGACTATCATACGAACCCTTCACACAATTTGTTGGGCCGTGGTAGCCTAGTGGTTGGGGTATCGGCCTTCCATCTGGAAGGGCGGAATTCTATTTCCAACACCGCCCAAGACTCATCAAGTACATTATCTGTGGAATCGAAAGTCCTGTGGTTAGTCGTTGAGCAGATACCATGGGTGCAATGGTCTGGAGATTTCTTCCCTCTACAGATCAATGTCAAAATTGAGGGAAAAGATCCTCTAGTGGTGCAATCTATCGGAGGATTTAAAAAAGAGCAAAGTGGTACTTTCACCTTTGTGGCTCTCTGATTAAAACGAAAGACGCTCCCCATTGACTTAAATTCGCATTGCCAAGACATAGCGAGCTTGGCTTGTCCAAGTGTCATAAATAACAACAACAACACAATTTGTGCAGGAAAAAACACGTCTTGGGGAACTCAAAACTAAATCTTTCAAGTCAGTTTTAGATTTACGTTATTTTTCAGTTCAGTTTATGAACAAAATTCAATTCTCTACCTCCGAACAATAACAATTGCGATCTTTCTATGGTTATATACATATTTTATAAGTTTTTTTTTTATTCAGTAGAATTCTTTAGAGCTGGGTTGTTTTGGACAATTTTTATTTTATTTACTTGTAAGCGGTGGAATTCATTTTTCTAAAAAATTGTGATATTTCAAATTACTACTTGCATTCTCATTCTTTAGTTCTTTTAAAATTTAAAAAATCATAGCTATGTATAACAATGGATAAAACGTCATTTTTAATTTAACGTTTTATTTTAAATACGACTAAAAATTAATGAATCGAATAGAATTTGTTGATAAATTGAAATATTTCTGAAAATGCAGTTAGTTTCTATGAATTAGTGCAGTTAATGTTTTTTTGTGTATTTCGATTTTCAGATAGGCTATATTACAATTAATCGAGACGAATGTGGTTACAATATAAAATTATTAATTTTTGATTGATTATTAATTAAAAAAATAATTATTTTTATAGTAGAGAGACGGAAAGACCAATTTCTATCTATGGATGGGGATATTTTTAAATCTTCGTATAATTACAGCCTCAACCCGACCAGTATTCGCAAGTCGTAATTTTTCATGTGGAAAATGTTCACACAGCTTTCGAAAAAATTAGTGTTTTGAAAAAATAACGATATTTTTGATATACTTAGCATTATTCAAAACACTGTTTTATACACTGAAGTAAAGTTTCACAAATAGGACACAGCTAAAAACAAATCGAATGAGCTGTTGAATGCTTGAAAATTTCTTTATGAATTAATTGAAAAGGAATTCTTGAAAATGTTTATAAATAAGAAATTATTAACTATATTGATATTAAGGTTTTTATTATCCTTGTTCCAATGCATTTCCCTACTGATGATGTATTGGGAAAACATAAACACGTACGCCGCAATCGATGAAAACAATGCTTCCTCAAAAATTGAAAAAATAATAGTAATTATTGCCATTTTTAAATTTCACTGGTTGAACGTAAAAAGGAGGGTAGTATCCAATGCCATTAAGTATTTTTTTCTCTGCTCTTTGCGCGGTTATGCATAAATGGCATAACCACGCTCATAAGTTTAAAAAAAATAAAACGAATGAATCAAAAATAAAAAAAACGTCACATTCTTGTTTGACATCTGAAAGTATCTTTACATGTGCATTCATTATGTTCTCGATCATTTAATTATGTGATACTTCTTACATACCAATAACATCGAGGGTCTGACTTAGCCTTATTGGGACCTGGGGAAAAAACTTCTTTGGGAGTCCCTCTCTGCTTTACAAAAACAAATTTTCTCTTCGATTTGGCAAACGATTCTATTCGATTGACAATGTAAAATAAACTTTTAATTTGATTTAAAGCCCCTCTGATATCGGAGCCCTACCCAACTTGCCCCATATGCCCTGGTCTTAGTCAGGCTCTAATTACATAAGAGTTTACATTCAAAAATCCTAAAATGAAATTTTAAGATCCAGTGGACTTCTTTATCGAAGTTATAGCTGAGAACTTATATTTACTCAAGATGTCATGCTGTTTAATGAAACCAACATGTCAAAATGACCAAGATAGTTTTTTTTTTCCCACATTATTTCAAGCACAGATTGACAAGTACATTAGACCTAGAATGCCCATTCTAAAAGCAATCCCAACACATGATCATTACTGGTGAAAATACTTTGATATTTACTAATGTTTATACTCTGATGTAAGACAAGAGTTAGATTAAGCAAGAGGAATTTACGAACTATTTGAAAAATATCTGGAATTTCAATATCAGCAGTGTGCATAAGTTATCTCTATAATTCAAAGGGATTAAGAATCTCCAATAAAAACTTCCAAATTTCCCACAGCTATAAAATAAAAGCAGACAAAATATGCAAATGATATATGAAAATGAGTTCGTAAAGTACTTATTTTCAAAATTTTTGTTCATAAATGAGTTCGTAATTTTAAATTAGAAAACTAAACACAAAATTAATATGGTGTTTAAGGACCACATTAGGAACTATTTATTATTTCGTAAAAGCAATGATTTACCGCTAGATTCATGAGCCATGTATATTCTGTAGAGGGCCTGAAGATAATAAACAACTGAAGGATACATAGAAAAAAATGTATGCAGTGTCTCCATAACTCAATCGTTCTTTACCTACACTAGAATATTACTCTGGTATTTAGTATGAAGCATAATTTCAATAAATTTAAAATGAATCTGTATTGTATGATACAAAATAAAGTTACATCATAAATGCAAAATCAAGGTTATAGGTGAATAGTTTCCACATTATTTTCAATATTGAACATTTGCTCGAATTTTATTAAACTCATTTTTTTTCTCACTGATATTTGTAAAACTGTTATTTTAATAAACAAATTAATTATGAAGATAACTGAAAGTTCTTACATATAGCATTTTGCAAACCCATTCTAAGTGTATTCATATTCAGTTTAAATGAATGATCTTTTATTCTTGTTAACAACAATCATATTTAATTATGTAAATAAAACCACATTAAGTTAAAACACACATGACGATAGTTCTTAGAACAGTTTAGAATATTTCTTAAAATAATATCTTTTTTTTTATATAAACCTTAAAGTAATAATGAAAAACGTTAGTAATAAATCTTCTATTCAAAAATAAATGAAAACATATTATAAACAAGTAATATAATTTTAAGTCAAATAAATATTCAAAGACAAGTATTACAAAATTTTTTAACTAGATAAAAGCAATTATAATTTATTTATTAAAATCGATTAGTAAAAAATAAAATATCAAACTGTCAACGTTACATTATTTTTAAATATCATAAATAGAATATTTTAAACTAAGTACTTGGAAAGAATACTGCATAGGTAGCTCTACTGTCAAAATTACAGCCAACTTATGCAGTTTCTCACCAAGTTTACTTTATGTGATTGCAGTGTTAAATTTGACAAACTTGGGACATATTTTAAAATATTAGGTCCACTGATATTGAGCATCAATCAATTTCTTTAAGAAGCAAGAGGTAAATTTTTTACCCTCTACTTCATGAACACAATTTTTATCAGTAAAATAATTTTAAATTACAAATCATTAAAAGACAAATAAAATTAGAAAAACATGAGTTAATTAGAAATGTATTTTAATATTACTAATTATACAAAAAATAGTTTCTTGCGGTTTTAGTCAAATCATTTATCTGTTTTGCATTTTATTGTATCAATTCCGAATACAAAAGAAAATTCATAATTAAATATTCTGTATATTGGAGAAACAAGGTTCTATTTGAAATTTAAAAATGTATGAAAACAATTTTTGAGGGGCAAAAACATTGTAATTAATGCTTATTATTTATATAGTACATTATATCCTTGTATATTGTTGTAAAATACGGTTTATTGTGTAGGCACATGCGCGGCAACTGCACCTGAGTTGGACGCTCAAACGCGAGATGGCACAGGCAGAAAGGTTGTGGGTCAATAACCTTCTGTAACGACACCCACAATATTATATTAAAATTCTTGCACCAAGTTGTTTTCTATTTGTATTTTTTGTTAAATAAATGTTGTTATTGTTGTCTATAACAGCTAGCTCGTTTCTTCCTTATTAATAATCCTAACTGTTGACAAATGGTATACGTTGCAATTAATATAATTAGGAATCAAGAATACCAACAACAAATTAACTAAATTCTGAAAAAATAAGTGAATACACTAATGGGAAAGTCTCTAAATGAAGCAAAACTCATTCAGTCAAACAGCTTTAAGAGAATCAAGGTCATGAAAAAGAGAAATTGCTATCACTTTTCACACACATCCCAATACAATTTAATATTAATACAGCAAAAGTTTCATCATACTCCATTCAGTTATAACAAAGCATCAGGGGAAAATTTTTCAATGAAATAAAAAAATAACCTTGTTTTATTACAGTGCGATTCCAAGAATTAATAACACAAAAATTAAATATACAACAAAATAATGAATATACTCAAAAACACACATTTATAGAGCAATTAATCTAACAGATTTATACAACATAATTACTATATTTTCAGTACCTCTTACCTTTTTACATTTGATTTCAATGCAATGTGAGAGAATACAATTAAAAAAATAGGCAGAAGTATTTATCAAGTTCAATTACAAAATGCTTAGTAAATTAGTTTAACACATTTGACCAATGTTAATGAGCATGGATTAATCTAAAAGCACACAAAAGTTAATTTTTTAGATAAATGCATATTTCTTTTCAACACAAATACATGATGACTTTATAACACTGGAGATATCACTTGATAGATGTTTCCCTTATATAAATTGTTTTATTTTAATGTAAAACTTAAAAGATTTAGGATTTGGATGTAGAAAACTCATATTTCTTTTATGGTTAAATGACATTCATTGCATTTTGTTAAATAGGAACACAAGTACAATATCTACTGGAAGATTGAAATGTTATTTATGTAAAACTTTTTTTCTTTATTAGCTTATAATATAAGTTTTATTGAAAAGCTTTATTTCATGAATAGTAAAAAAAAAGCATATGCACATAAAATTATTTTGTGTACATTATTTAATAATAATTTTATGCAGCAGTAAATTGATGCGTCCACTAAAATTTAAAAATGAGATGTTTTAACAAAATTCTTCAAAGCACATAATCAAAATTAAGAAAAGAAAACAGTAGAATACACATATAAATTTTGTGTCTACTGATTTATTTTTAATTACAAAGTTTGTATTAATTATAGTATTTAGTATTCATTATGAAAGCTATTAAGTTTACTCATACATATTAGATAATAAAAACAAACATATTCCTTTTGCTGTTACATAAGGTTGAAAAATAAGATTTTGAATAATTAGTAAGATTGTGATGTAAGATTTGAAATGAAAATTTAGTTAAATATTTTAATTAACTAGAGAAATAACAACACATAATACTTAAAAAATTAACTATTAAAAATACAGGAAAATATATCTGCCATAAAAATTTCAAGTAACAGTTTTTTCATACCATAACATCAAATAGAACTTACTTACAAAAAGTAGTGCAATTTTTATTTTAATTTCTTAAATACTTAACTATCATTCAAATTTCATAGAAAAGGATTTACAGTAATATTTTCAAACAATTATACTGGATAAAAAATCTTTTTCTCACAAAAGACAGTGATACGCAATATCTATGAGGTTACTGCCAAATATAAATTTCTAGAATTAAATGGATTACAATGGTTGAAGAACATATTTTTTCTATCGATAAAAAATAAAAATTTCATTTAAAATTTTATGTTATTCATTATAGTTATTCATTGGGAATCATTTACTTAGAAAGATTCATAATTATGCCGATTTCAAAATTCCTATTTCCAGATTAATGCACTTTCAATTTACAGTTCATAAAATACAGAAATCTTATAACTTTTGGCCTTTGGTAAACTTTTGTAAGGTAATAATAAATAAAAAATATCTACACTTAAAAAAAAAAAAAGGAATGTGTGGTGGACGAAGAATGTAAAGATGCAAACTTGCTGCATATAAGGTCTTTGCAGCATGGTACTAGGAGTTTAATAGAGGAATACCATAAAGCACAAAGGTATAAGAAGATTTTCAGGGCTAAGAAAAGAGCGTTTGAAGAAAACAGATTCAAGAACGTAGAACACCTCAAGAAGACCAACAATTGTGCATCATATCAGAGTCAGCTATTCTTGAAGAGACTTTAAACCTAAAATCAACTGATGTAGAAATAAAGCTGGTGATATACTTAGTGTCAGCTCTCAAATGTTGGAGAGATAGATTGAGCATTTTGAAGATTTACTGAATAATAATAAATATACTGTGTCTCCTGAGATTCTACAATAAGAAATCTTAGATGGACAAGAAGAGCTGGTTCTTTCAATCATGCAGGAAACATTTCTTGCTATTAAGGAGCTCAAAAACAATAAAGTGCTTGAAATTAATCTCATGCAGGCTGTAGTTTTAAAAAAAAAGAAGGAATAGAGGTGTTGGAGGTCTTTCATGGAATAATCTAGTATGCTTGGTGATTTAATAAGATGCCAGATAATGGCTTACAAGTTTGTTATGTTCAATTTACAAAAAGGGCAATCCTTTAGTAAATGAAAACTATACAAGTATTAGCTTATTGTGCATTTGCTATGAGATTTTTTCCAAGTGTGTAGATAATACTGTTGGTGAATATCAATGTGGATTCTGTGCTGGTAAATCTACAATGAACCATATTTTTGGTCTTTCACAAATAATGCAGAAACGTCATGAATTTAATATTGATTTAAGCAATTTTTTCATTGACTACAAAGCGTCATATGATTCCATAAACCACAACAAATTATGTAAAGCTATCCATGATTTCGATATTTCCATGAAAATGATTAATTTGCAGAAAATGTCTCTTAACTCGACTTATTACAGGGTCCTGAGAGAGAGATCCAGGGCACTTCTCTAGAGATTTCCTGATTGCAAAAGGAGTAAGACAAGGGGCTCTCTCATGCGTTTTACTTAAAATCGTTTTGGAAAGAATCATTAAAAAGTCTATGGCAATACCAGGGGCCAGTATTTTTGGAAAATCTGTTTAGGTGTTGGTATTTGCAAACCACATCGCACTGGTGGCCAGAAATGAAAAATACTTAATAGAAGCTTTTGAGAGGGAGGCCAGACCAACAGAAGATAAAGCTAAACATTCCCCTGTAAATGAAACCCAATATATTCAAACACTTCTTCTATTGGATATTATAAATTTGAAACAGTTGTTGAATTCATTTATCTCAAGTTCTCTCGGTTCAATGTTAATAAAAAATAATGACATTCTCCCAGAGTGAAGAAGGCATTCAGCTGCAGCTAACAAAGCCTTTTTTGGGCTAAGATAATTATTAAAAACTAACTTTTTATCACAAAAAAAACAAAGCTTCTCATCTATTAGAAGCTTATTCATCCAGTTTTGACAAATGATTCAGAGACCTGGACTTTGACAGTAAAAGAAGAGAAGCTTTATGCACCTGTTTGAGCATATGATCTTAAGAAGTGTCTTTGGAAGTACAAAAGAAAACAGTGTCTAGCGCAGAAGATACGACACAGAAATCTACTTGAAAGAAACTTGTTCAGAAAGCAATGGAACAATCCTGGTCAGGCGTGCCATGAATGATAATGATGTATAAAAAAGAATTGTAATAAACATAAATAAAAAAAAACTATGTCAACGATTGAAAACAATATCATTTGTCTGATCACTAACTATAATACAATAAAAAATATTAAAAAAGTTTATTGAAATTTTTTATACTAAAATAAAATTTGCTTAACTGTCTCCTACAGTTTATGGTTTATACTGAAAATCAAATTATATAAAGTGAGGAATAAAATAATTTAATTATATAAAATATGTACCAGAGAATAGCTTTTTTTTCACATCTTAATATTCACAGAACTCTCATCACAGCTTTTACATCCACAGAATACAACTAGAAAGAAAAAAAAAATTAATAAACAATGATATTTTTTTAAACAAATACATTTATATCCCAAAAACTAATCAGGTTATATACGAATTAAATTCTACTATTTTACTCTCTCTCTCTATAAATTAATAAGTAAGGTTAATGCTTTTCTGATAGACGAATATTATATTGAAAATGCATAAAAAATTTTATTAAAAGTTAAACATTTCTCCAGCATAAACATTTGAAAAATTTGGATTACATTATAAATTCTTGATTTTTTTATGATTAAATATGTTGGTGAGATTAGCTGACATTCAATTAATAAAAACAAAATCACACAGAAAGTCTATTGTTATTATGAAATTAGAAAGTAGTCTTCATTTACCCCATAACAAAAAAATAATCAAGCATTTCTATTAAACTATCTATCATAACTTATAAATGTTTATATGTGTACATCATATGCATTTACAGTAATATTTTTTAAACCTATCATTATGTGTAATTATCATCTTTTCTTTTTTTAATGTTTTATCTAAAATTTAAACAGTATCAAATCAGTATTTTGATTTGGTTTTCACTGTCTAAAACAGTAAAAGTGTATTTTAAACGTACACCAAATATAAACACTGAAGCTACAAAAGACTAGAGCACTTATTATTTGCTGCCATATTGAACACTTTATTAATTTATTTTTTACAAATTGTTTTAAAGTAATATTTTAGATTAAACTTTAAATCTTAATAGAATCTTTAACTATGAACTTTAGGAATTACCTATTTATTTTATTTTTCAATATCCTACATAAACTCATACTAAGAATAAATAACACAGAGAATAACTTTACACTTTTAAGGGAATTTTTTTTAATTATCTAGATGAAATCCCCTTTTAAAACCAGAATATATTAATTTCATCAGTACCAACTATAATTTAATAAATGCTGCAAGCTCTTAAAATAAATAGTGAGAAATAATTGAAAAAATAACACATTTTTTTTTAAATTATCAAATATAGCTATTACCACACACACAGTCAGCTATCACAAATTTATTATATTTAAAAAGTAGAAATAGAAGAAAATTTTGTAAAATGAAAGATATTATAAGAATTTAAATTTACTAAAATGGTTGAGAAATTTGAATTTCTATTGAGAATGCTTATATCACTTAGATACCTTTTGCATCAGATTCAACAGTCAAGGCATTTCCATAAAAAGCATTGCTCCAAATTCAAAATAATTTAACTCTATCTATTAGGATCTCCCACTTTGTTTATGAAGGTAGAAAGGCTCTTTATAGAGCTGAAGTGTAATTCTTCAGTATCAAAAGTACCTAATTTAAACAATTGTGTAAGGGTAAAGACATCACCTTCATATACAATATGATGCAGCATTTTCTCTATCTTATGGCATTTTCTACACACAGATCTCATTGAGAAAGTCTCATTGTATGAAGTTGATTTCTTTACCTGGTTTAAAGAGGCAATTTCTATATATGGTATCAAAAGAGTCCTTTCTACTTCATCAGTTGATTTACTCTGGATTTCCTTATCTTGAAAAGACAGTTTGGTTTGTTCGCTGCTCAATGGTTATTTTTTGCACACAAGGGCTAAGTAGAAAAGGATCTATGGTTTAAAGCAGATTCCAAATCCCTATGAACATTCAAGCCTAAGGTAGGATTTGAAAGCATGAACTGCTGAACCGATGGCCCGAGTGCTAACATTCGGCTGCCATCTTAACCTTGAAAAGGCTAGGTCAATCTTAAAGTTTTTATTTGGATGAATAGTAGTTTTAAATCTCAGGAAATAAAAAGATCCATATAGTATTGCCCAAGTTACATGGCTGAGTTGCTCTCCCAAGATACTAGATTATAACAGATTTTAAAATGGAAAAATGTCTTTTATACCTACTTAATTTAATAAGACATCAATCTGTATTTTAATATTAGAAATATTGCTTTGTCAATAGAATTTCCCTAAGTATTTAATAGCAATATTTTAATAACTTTTTAATGATTCAAGATTTACATCATATGCAAGTATAATTTCATAAGATTTAGAATTTCATTTTATAATTTTTTTTAACAGATAACAGTTTCTTTTGATCAATTTCACTTCTGCAACTTCTTTGAATATCTAATATTTTTGATCATTCTTTATTTTTAAAATTTATTATTGCTCAATGGTTGAATAACTCATTGGCAAAAGGGGAAAAAAATATATACACACATTTTATTCCAGCATTTTTGCAGAAGACAAATATTATTCTTTTGTAAGTATTTGTAATGAAAATATATATAATTTTGAATTTTCAGACTCCTTTCCTTATTTGGAAAACTAATAAAATCTTCTATTCATAAAAAAATCTACTTGAAAGTGCAACGTGTGCTAAAAAAGCCATAAGTCAGTTTTCAGTTATAAGACTATATTCTATGCAGTTGTCACATTAAACAATTAATATGCTTTAATAGTTAATTAAATTATTTAATTTAATTAACTATTAAAGCATATTAATTGTTTAATGTGACAACTGCATAGAATACTTACGGATAAAATTGAATTATTTATCAGCAATTTTTTTCAGATGAATTGTAGTACTATTTGTACAAAGGCAAATATTAATTTTAAGTAAGCAATATAACAAAAGAAACCAATTTCTTAATTGCTTAAAATTAATAAACATATTATTTTATAAGTATCCTCAAAAGAGCAAATTACATATAAAATTAAAATAACTTATGAAATCAAAAAAACACCTTTTTCAGGACACATTTTGAATTTTCAGTTATTTGTAACATGCATGAGAATAAGATTTATTTTATTCCATTGGTACACAATGAAATGACTTTGTAATAACTCTAAAAAGTAAACTAAACATTAATATTTCTAATATAATTAAAATATTTCAGCAAATGAGAATAATTTCTAACAAAAGGTATGTGTAAATCATTCAAAATATTGGATTATAAAAATACAGTAGAAAATGTTCAACAAAACTACTTAACTGTCATAAAAACATAATGCATAAAGAGAAAAATCACATATGCACATGCTTAAAATATAAAATAATTCATAAATAAATGAATACTTATCTACTTTATTTTCATGAAAGCATAAAAATATTTAAAACATGAAAAGAATAAAGATAAATCATTAAGAGTTTCACTAATAATTCAGTCTACAAAAATGTTCTACAAATAAATTAAAGATTTATTAAACATGTACAAAAGATTTACTTATAATTCAATAATAATATATAATAACAACCTATAATTCAATATAATATATAATAATAACCTATAATTCAATATATTCCAATAATTTTTGAGGAACATAATCACAAGAAAATAAAACAAGATAAAAATTTTAATTAAATATGAAAAGAACAAAGAAATTTCTGCAAACATTTGGTAAAAATCCTCTGAAGATAAAAATATTTTATTGTTTTCAAATGAAACCTAAGCAATGCTTATGTGAGAAATGTAAAACAGATTTGTTGATTTATTTGAAATCACCAGAAAATTTCTGATTTGTTAGAAAAAAATAAACAATTTAATTTGAAAATGGGATCAATTTTATTAAAAAGTGCAAAAATATATATATTTAGAATATTTGAAATAAGCAATTGACAAACTAAAGCAAAAAAAAGACACATATAACAAAATATTTATACATAATAAAGTAAGAAAAAATGTTTGTTATTTAAAATGTTTATGTTATATCATTAAAAAATGTTTATCTGCAAAAAAATAAAAAAACTCAAAGAATTACAAATTTATTACTTTCACATGCTATAAGGATATTTTCCTTTCTTTAAAATAAAAATTTTAATCTTCTTTAAAAACAAAACTAGAACCTTTTTTAATCAAAGAATGATTCATATATTAAGACTAGTACACAAGTCTAAAATTGTAAACCAAATAGAGAATTTTCATTGATATAATTCATGAAATGTTGAGTCCATACTAAAGATTTAAACATGGGTTGAATCATTAATAATGATGACACATCTATATAATATGGTGATTCTGTCAAGAACTTCATTAATAATATTTAAAATTACTTTATTATTACATAACAAAATTACTACTATCTCCTTATTAAAAATTATGACAAATTATTAAATTATATAAATTCTAATTTTTCATAATAGTACATATTTATATATATAAATAACAACATATTACACATTCATTGGATATTGTATATAATGTTCATTACATATTAAACAATTTACTAATATTTGAATGAGATTTTTTTAGATTATTGAATCAAATACTAAAAAAATCATTTTTACATTTGATAATCAATATAAATATTTGCACATTTTTCAATAATACAATTATTAAAAACTGAATGATGAAGTTGTTTTTCTAAAAAATATATTATTCCTTAATTTTACAATCATTAATCTCCAAATTAAATGTCTTAAAATAACTACCTTAAAATGAATACAATCAAGAGCTGTCCACCCCGTCTAGTGGTCAGAGTGTTGGACTGCGGATAGGGAGGATCTGGGTTTGAATCCCAGTTCTGGCATGGATGTACTTTCTCTTCCTGTCTATCTTGTCATTGTCCTTTCTTTGCATGAATGAGTGGTGAATGGTTGCCTACCCTATAAACAGGTACTTATTGCATGTGTGTCAGACTCTACACCAAAATATGGTTTAGTTGGAAAAGTGAAGCAGCACACTCCATAATATGCCAGCTTAGCATGCAGAAGACAACAACCTATATCAAGATAGAAAATCTAAAAGAACAATTTCAAATAAAATAATTCGCCATGGCTAAATTCTAGGTAACAAAGAAAAAGATAAGTACTCAATTTAATGAGTTTATTTATAAGATTGGTTTCATTCTTCAAAGTAAAATATATTTTTCAGCAGCAAAATAATCTTTAAAGTGGCATGAATAATTTAATTTGAAATCATTTATGCACAGTGCACTTCCTGGTTATAATTTTTAAACATTTTAACATTTGTTTTATATTTTTATAATAGTCAATTAAATGTGAAATTCAATGAAAACTCATCTACATTAGAAACCTATGAATTATAAAATATTCAATGATTTTCTCTTTTTGACACTATTAAATAAAAACGATTTAAAGTAATTTTTATATTAAATGGCAAAACATTGAAACTAGCAATTCCCAATTGCTTTTAAAACTTTGTTTCATATTTGCAGTTTCCAATTCAATTGGAAGTATTTAAATAGAAATAATATAATTTATTTGATAGAAATAGATATAAATATTAAATGTTCATATATATAATTTAATAACTTTACTCTTAAAAGTATTGATGTTTAAAAGTAGCATTATTATCTTTAAATCAAAGGCTTTAGGTTTGATCCTAGCCCTTGTTAAATAACAAATTATGAATTTTGTTTTTTTGGATAAAAACCTATTGAAATCCTTGGGAGTTTTCAAATATTCTTCCTTGCCACATGTAAATAGGATTAACTGCTACAAAAAGGATTTTGCAAAAGATTCCACTATGAAATCACTTTCTTACATATACATGTCAATAAATTTTAATTTATCTGTGATGAAGAAAAGGATTCTGAATTATTCTATAAATTAAAACTATTTACCTTAATTTTCTGAAAATCATTTTATGTGACTGACCATTAACAATTAATTGCATCTCTGATAGTTAGTTAATAAAATAATTTGAGGGGGAAAGGAATTATTTTAATGGGAACCATGAGATTCTTTTATATTACTGAGAAAAAACATAAAATAATTGGAAACATTTCCTACTGTAAATTCAAAGAAAAATACATCAAAAATCATAGTTAAACCTGATCTAGCATTATTTCTATTAAAAAAAAAAAAAAAAAACTTTCCAGATATTTTTTTTAAAATTTTTATAGAATATAGGAAACAAAATTTGACTGTATTACAATAACTGTTACATTTCATATATTTCCTAAAAAACAATCATATGAATTAAATTCCAAAATAATATTTCCTTCTTCAAACAATTATTATTCAGCAGAAAGACATTGTTTTTAAACCAATAAAAAAAAATGGTTATAAAACTGAATCACAACTGTAATTTTAAAATTAATAATGGAGTTCAATATAAAAAATCAGGTATCATTATCATTTTAAGTATCACTTAGGAATCATTTCTAAGTTAATTACAGTTTACCAATTTATTTTGTTACTTTATAAGTTATTTATAAAGTAAATTCATTGTGTAAGAAAAAATAAATTGGTGTAAAGTAACAAAGTAAGTATTAAAGTAACAAAATAAATCCATGTTATAAATTTAAAATATAAATGTAGTAACAAGCTATTGAATGATAAAAATTTAGAACATCCTTGCCAAACTGACATAGAATCATTTTATGTTTTTCATTAGAACTTAATGAGAATTGAAACATAAGGCATGCAATCAAAATTTGGCATAATTTATTTTCAAAAATAACTAAATATAAAAGTTATTTAAATTCATTTAAAAAAAGAAAAGCTAATAAAAATTTGATTTTGTCATTAACTTTTTGCATCAACAGTAAACATGCCTGACAACGGTCATAATTGCAATATTTGAACCCTCCGACCAGATTTTTTCAAAGAAATATTAAAGCAGCAGTCATGTATTTGGTAAATAGCTTTTTATCGTTGGTAAAAAATTTGTTTCTTTGGTGCCATTTTTGTTTCCTGGTTGACAGGATTTTACACTTATATCATAATATTAATACTTAAGAGATTCTTTTTCAATTGCATATACAGATCAAATACTAAAGTATTAATCAAATAATTAATCTTAAAAACTAAACAAAAATAAAAGAAAAAGTATTACCACAAAAATGCAAATTTTTCATAGCAACTTTCTATGGCACTTTTATCTGCCCAAAGCTGCAAAAAAAAAAAAAAAATAAATAAATAAATAAATAAATAAAATAAACAAATAAATAAATAATAAAATAAAAATAAATTAATAAATAAAATAAAAAATAAAGAGATATATGAGGAGTTGAATTAATTTTTTTTAGCAATGCCTGATCAATTGTTATGAGTTATTACACCATGTTATTTCTTCTTACAAACAGCAGAGTAATAGATTTTGTTTTTTACTCGGGTACCAGAAAATGGACTGAAAAAAGAGAAGTACTCATTGTTTCTCATAGTTTACCCAACACAACATTTTATAGTGTCATATATTCATTCTTTTATCATTCTTCTGTAGATCAGGCAATATGTATGGACCACGATTTATTCCAAATTATTTAATTTATTGATAGTTTCATCAAAGCTCATGAAACTATCTAATATTTTCCTGATGACAATCGATAAAACATTTACACAACCATTAAATATCCTCGCTTAAGGACTCTTGTGTTTTCTTATGTTATGCACAGTGCTATTCTTTTTAAAAGCTTGACATGTAACATTTAGTAATTTATAAATTTTGAAGATAATTTTTGACATGAAAGGTAAGCAAGCATAAAGTAAAAAATAAAGGAAGAATATTTTAATACATCAAGAAATGTTCTTATTGAACTCTCTCTCTCTATATATATATAAATTTTTTTACAGAATTTTTTCCTAACCTTTTAAAGTTCAATAAATAAATGTTTGACTGAATGTAATTTATTATATAAAATGAGAAAAAAGCATAAATGACAATGAAAATTTTAAAAATATATTTAAGATTTTTTTTGGATACCAATTAGCAGTTGAGTCTGATAAGATTGCATGTATTAAAAAGATGTAATTTTCTCCAAATCCTTTTTCCATAATAAAGAATCAGGAAATATCCTTTCTACAGCACTTTTTTGTTCAAAAAGCAAAGTCATTATAATCTGCATCACAAACAACTGTTTGTAACTAATTTAAATTTATAAATTAGTCTAAAAAATTTTTCATTATAAGTAATCTGTGACTTTGTCTTTGATGATAACAAAGATAAAATCACCAAATTTGTTTTTGTGGCTTCAATATTCTCAAAACGTTTTTTATAAAATGTAAAAGAAGTGTACGAGCTAAATTTTTAAGACAAATATTGTAACTTTTATCATCAAATTCACAATTTTTAGTTTTACCAGATGAGAAATCCATTGATGCTATAGGTTGATATTGGACATCTTTAAAATATAGGGGTAACCATTTGATTTTAACATCTGTGTGTGTAAGCTCCTGATTTAAATGTATACCAGTACCTACAGAACATAAAATTGCTCCAACAAGTCAGCATGCAGCTCTTCACCCAGCAATGTATGTGTAATGGACAATAACTTTGTTACTCTCTTTAGCAACAGTCCAAGTTTTAGGTCCACAGGGGTTTTCAATTGTTGAGAATGTTTCAGCTGAAAATATAGATTAATAATAATAAAAAAAACCCATAAAATATAATAATGACAATTGTTAACATGACAGAGTCTGAGACTTTAGCTTGAGTATTAATAAGAAACTTAGAATGCAAACACAAGAAATAATATTGTTTCTCTCAATTTATAACACTGATTTGGAAACTATATAGTGGATTGCTTCTAACAGTCTAAGTAACTCATATTATTTAAGAGAAATACTTATTATATATTAAAATAGAAAAATAATTTGATTCTAATGCTAAAAAAGTTGTATTCTCTAAATAATACAGCAAGAAAAGGGAATTTTCATATTTTTCTGTGGATGACATAAAAAGTTACTGACACATAAAAAGGAAATCATTCAATATCAATATTAGTTTATATTTACAAAAATAATTCAACATGAATGTTTTTATTTTAAAATATTAAAGCTAAAGTTTGAGAAATTGTTATATGGTTCTATAATATTAAAAAATTCATTCCCTATATTATAACTAAACTGAACAACTTAAAAAAAATTGTTTAAAGAAATAAATGTAAAAAGGGCTATTAACTGTAGTTATAAATTAATAAATTGCCACTGAAAATAAAATATGATTTTACTTTTAGTTTGATATATAGCTAAAAACATTTATAAATTGCAATCACAATTGCAAATAGAGATTAACATGTATAAAATAAGTAACGAAAAATTTAACATTTATTTGTAAGTAAAATTTTTCAATATGCATTTTGTAATTTAAAATTTAATTTATTTTTTAAATTTATGTATTTTAAACGTAAATTCAAAATTTAAACAATAAATAAACATACTACAGATGTGAAAGACTTTGATTAGAAAAACCATATTTAAGCAAACTGTATTATAATCAAACTTATACTGAAGTCGATCACATATGGATTTTCTCAATCACATAAGTGCAATTTATTTTTATAATTTCCATGCTTTTGTGCTGATAAACATGTCATACGAAATACTCATAGTAGCAGGTAGACATCATACTCTTTTGTATGTACTCAGGAAAACTTAGCAACAGTTGCTAAGTGCATTAAGCCGTGACGTCAGTAAATATTTAACTTTCTGAAAAAAGAAAAGCTGTTTAGGAAACTGGAAACTTTGTATCACATTGAAAAAAATATGATAAATGCACTCGAAACTCACCTTTTTAAAGTAAGCAAAATTCACATTCTTTCAGATAAAAGTTATAAAAAATTCAATGAATTTTTGATCCCTTGTTTTACAATTTTTTTTTATTTCAGCAATATTAATTGAAAGAAAATTTTTAATGTTGGTGTAAGCAAGGCAATAGTCTTCAAATTCAAAAGTTAATCTATGGCTTTCTGTAGCGCTTTGTGAAAAAAACTTTTGATTTGTTGGGATGGCGGATTGTTCTAAATTGCAAAATACGTAAATTTTGAACTCTGATTATTTTATCATTATTTAATGTTTTGTTTGACTCTTTTTCTCCTTTTTCGTGTTGAAATTATCGTCTGACTTTGGCTTAGTGTTTGATTGACTAAGATTGAGTATTTTTGTTCTTTTATTTTTACTATTTAAACTTTTTCTTTCTTCTTCTTTTTTTTTTTTTAAGGTTTTTTCATTATTATGTATTTAAAACATCTGAAGCAGAGACTGAAATGATTTACACGGATTGCGACGTGCGCATTCCAAAAATAAACACTTCAAGATTATTGACTTTCGAATATTCTATTCCACAACTAAACCAGTTAGCTGCGGAAAATGATATTACTAAGTTCTTCATTTTCCTGTTTCCCACTGATGGTGCAGCATCAATTCCAAAGAAACCTTACAATTTAAAGCAAGAAATAATTCAACTTGTAAAGAATCACAAGAAAATAATACAAATTCAACACACCCGTCAAGGTAAGCTTCTATTCGAAACTAATTGCCCAAATATTGCTGGAGAAATAAGCAAGATAAACAATATTTTTGGAGTACCTGTTAACTCCCCTTATCAACCTGAATCTTCAAGATTTTTTTATAAAATAAATGTAGATTTACCTTTATATCTTGTTGCCGAAGAAATTGCGCAAAATGGCTTAAAGATATTAAAAGTTCTCAAAGATTTACAAAAAAGAATTCAGAAGAATTGAGCGAAAATATTTTAGTGAGCGTCTTGGACATCATCTACCTCAAACTATTAACTTATTCTGTTCCATCAGTCCAATTTCTCCTTTTATTGATAACGTTTGCCAATATGGAAAATGCTATAAATACACTTACCCTACGAAAAAATGTAAACAAGATATCTTCCTATGTAAAAAATGTGGAACATTCCATAAAGACTCTCCTTGTGGCAATGAAACACTTGAATGCATAAACTGTCAGGGAAATCATGCAGCTAATGACATTTCCTACCCTACGAGGCTTGAAGAAAAAAAAATTCTTACATATTAAAAGCATGAACCACCTTCCATTTTTTGAGGAGAGAAGACGTTATAATTATCCTTTAAAAACCAGTTACTCCAGTGTAACCAAAAGTCATCTTCCTTTCGTACCGAATCAAAATGAAATAACTGATATTGTTAAAAAAGCAGTGACAGAGATGACTTCTATTTTTGAAGCAAAATTACTTACGATACAGGCTAGACAAGATCAAATGTTCTCATTCATGAAAGAATGTATGTGAACATGTTCGAATCCAGATAGATCAGTTTCTAGATTTCCTCCAATAAAGAGTCGTGCAAGATCTATCCAGTCAAGAAAGATAAGTCCAAAAAAATTCAGTGAATCAGCAAATTATATCTCCTGAGCAACCTATTATGAAGTCGCCTCAATCAAATATTAAATATGCAGAACCTAACATTGAAGAAAGAATTGAGCGAGGAAGAAGGCGTACACAATATTTATAATTTTAAAAAAAATATTTTATTACTACGGGAGCACTTTTTTTTAGTTTTAACAACTGTTCAGGTTTTCCGTTTTATTTAATGTTCAATTTAATTTCCTGGAATGCAAGAAGTGTTCTATCTAAGCGCCCGTATATAAAACTTCCGTACTTTCAATCTTTTGATGTCCTAGCAATTCAAAAAACGTTTCTTAAAAATCCGACTTATTTCAAATTTGTAATAAAACAATAATTAGATTGGATAGGCAAGATGGCCGTGGTGGAGTTCTTTTTCTGTTGATAAATATCTTCCTGTGCAAGTTTTAAATATATCCCGCTCAGAAGATAACGATATAGAAATATTAGCTATAAAAATTACTATATCCAAATCATTTCTTACCTTAGTAAATGTTTACGTCCCACACGGTAAATTTTCAAGTTCTTTGTTCCATAGAATCTTATATTCTATGGAAAATATTCTTCCTCTCTTCATAATAATTGGAGACTTTAACATATGAAGTTCGGCGCTTGGTAGTTATTCAAACTCTCCCGAATCTTCAGAATTCCTTGATTGGATACTGGATAGCCACATTTGTCTTTTAAATCCCTCTCAGCCTACTCATTTCGGACTCCACCATAAACCGTCCCTTATCGATTATAATTTTGTATCTCCTGATATTTTTCTTTTTTGAACTTTCTCAGTCAGTTCAGATAGTTATGGTAGTGACCATGTCCCTGTTCAAACAAGTGTCAATATCTACAATAACGATTATTCGAAAGGTACTTCCCGCAATAGAATTTTATGGACTGGCTTCTTCAATTCAATGAACACTCAAATTGCTGATAATGGACTAGTTTCTGTAGATCAAATCCAAATTTTATGCAAAAACTGTTTTGATAAATTCAGGAAAAAAAAAAAAAAAAAAACAGATTCGTTAAAATCCTATCCTCCTTGGTATCTTTTGGGTCAAAAAAGAAAACTTTGGAGGAAGGCGAAAAGTTCTCTTAATCAGACTCTGTGGATACAGTACAAATGAATTTCTGCAAAACTTCATCAGCTTCTTCTAACCCTTTCCAGAAATTTCTGGGATAAAACTATAACAAACGCTGGTATATCTAAAGACATTTATTTCATTCTTAAAAGACTTAAAAATAGATCTACTGACTCACCAACTCATCATCTACTAATTTCTTGCGAAGCTTCAATTATTTCGGATCCTGTTGTTCAGGCTAACTTATTTGCCAAATTTTATTCTCGTCAATCTGAAACAGAAGTACTACCCCTCGATTTAAGTTCAAACTTTGATTTAGAATTTTAGCTCTGCATTCTACCTGTCAGAGCTCCAATTGGCGATTTCTAGATGCAAAAATACTTCAGCTTATCCTGATTTAATATCAGCTAAAATTTTGAAGGGTCTATCAAACATAGCTTTACTTGAAGGGTCTATCAAACATAGCTTTACTTGAAGGGTCTATCAAACATAGCTTTACTTGAAGGGTCTATCAAACATAGCTTTACTTGAAGGGTCTATCAAACATTTTGAAGGGTCTATCAAACATAACTGTTGTCACTCATAAATAGCTCTTGGTTAAGCGGTATTGTTCCCCCGTCTTGGAAAAAATTCATCATAATTCCTATAATAAAACCCGGGAAAGATACTTCAGTAAAAATTCTTATCTCCCAATTTCTCTTACAAGTGTTCTATGTAAGGTCAAGGAACACATGATTTTAAATCGTCTATTAAATCATATCTCCCTTTCCAAATATTTTCATCCAAATCATCATGGATTTATGCTTCACAGAGGGTGCGTTAGTGTTCTTTCTATGCTTCATCATCATATTATTGCTTTACGCTCACAGAGAAAATATGTCATATGCGCAACTGTAGACATATCTTAAACTTACGATTCAGTGTGGCCAGACGGTTTTATTTATAAGCTCCTCCAACTTGATATCAGAAAACACGCAGCTTATGCGTCTATGTCTCTGCCCATACTACATCCAATCACATTTCTTCTTGACAACAATGGCTCCGTCTGAAACTTACTCAGTAAATGATCACACTCGTTAGCTGGATCACCAAGCTGTGATTCTGATGACTTATATTTGGGAGAAGGAAAACGGAATGTAGTGCTTGGCGAAACAATCACCATCCTGCGAAAATCAATTGCCAGAGTAGCCACCATTGTTTGAGATCACCACTGCCACACGCCTCAGCATTGATTTAAAGAGACTTTGGGTGTGTTCTTGGGTTACAACAGACCAAGCATCTTCCCCGCGGTGTCAAAGTTAATCTGGTGTATCAGCTGGGAATGTAATCTGGGTCAATCGTTGAGGACCACATGCTGGATGCTCCACATCAACATGGACCACATGCTGGATGCTCCACATCAACATGGACCACATGCTGGATGCTCCACATCAACATAGACCACATGCTTTCGATTGGTGAAAGATCCGGGGAGCCTGCCGGCCTGATAATAATTTCAACCTGACTATTGATGAGCAAATCTGGAATAATACGTGCCATGTGAGGTCGCGTATTAACCTGTTGAAATATTGCTGGGGCAAGCCCTCAAGGTAAGGAAGGACAACTGGCTCCAACATCTCGGAGATGTAGCGCTGGCTGTTTAAAGTATCGGCAATTCGTACAAGAAGATTTGTTTATTTGTTTGTCGCTCAACGGTCGTTTTTTGCACACGAGGGGTAATTAGACCGGGACCTACGGTTTAAAGTGGATTCCGAACCACTACAAACATCCATGCCAAGATGGGATTCGAAACCACGAGTTGTTGAACCGAAGGCAAGAGCGCTAACCATTCGGCTGCCAGCTCGGCGCATACTAGAGGAGTGCGAGTTCGATATGCAATACCGCCCCATACCATAATACCCAATGCAGGACCAGTGTGGGGGTGCACAATGCAGCTGTTCAGCACCCTCTTTCCACGGTGTCTTCAGATTCAAATGCGACCATCGTGGTGTTGCAGACAGAAGCGTGACTCGTCAATAAAGACAATTTCATTCCATTCCACCGTCCACATCTTTCTTTCATCTCACGATTGGTGGTGGAGACGTCTGTGGTTCTACGTCAAGGGAAGCCGAAGAAATGGTCGTCTTGCTGGTGACTACTATGGTGAAAACGGTGTCGAATGGTACGCATAGACACTGGATGATGCGTTATAGACTGAATGTGCTGTGTTGTGATCTGTGATGGAGATCAGGACCCGTCTCTGCCATGCGTTCAATTTGCCTGTCATCATGTGAAGTGGTGCACTGAGGTGACCGCGATTGAACGTGTCGGTCCGTTGTACCCTCCTGTACCCAACGATCACATATCTGCATTACAATTTTTTGGTTTCGTCCAACACGATTACCGATTTCCCTGAAACATAATCCACAATCTCAGTAGGGCCACTATCCTTCCTCTCTTGAACTCGGATACTTGATCAAATGATCGCTATTTTCTACAAGGCATAATTGATCGTTTGTTTTGAAAAAGCTACAAGAAAAATACAACTGCCGAACTTGAATTCGTCGAAATCTCCAAGTATTTAAAGAGCGCTTTGAAGTGGCGCCACAAGCGCACGTGATGTGCATTTGCGCTGAAATTCCAATCATTTGCATATCTCACCTCTGCTAATGCATGTTGCAAATTTCATGTTATTTACTTGCTTCCTTCAGGGTGTTGCATTTACGGTGGCCAGCAGTGTAATTTACTCGTAAATTTGAACTAGGTTCAAGTACTGAGCTTATATCAAAGAATTTGCTTTCCACTCTTTGTCACGTCTCATTAGTGAAGAGAAACTAATCATAGTTAAAAATGGGAAAAAAAAAACGGAATTTTTAATGCACATTCCAAATTTATCTTGTGAAACTTCTAACCAGGAAAATGTATCTAACAATTGTTTTCTCGAGTTTCACTAAATTTGGAGAATACAATTTGTCTTCATATGGATCTTTTCCCATGCATTCAATTTTTGAAACGCACTTTGAAAACCAAATACTAAGAATCTGTAGATTGAATATTCATTTTAAGATTTTTATGCTAATAATTTTATCTAAAAATTTTGGTTAAATTAAGTAAATAAAATTTGACATCCAAACATTTTGCTTAACGTTCATCTAGTTCACTGGAGAAAGAAGAAATTACAATTGTAATCAAGTTATAGCTACTTCTTGATTATTAATTATAAATTACAAACAAAATTGTTATTGTTAAATTATTAACCATTATATATAATTTTAAACATACAAAAATTTGTAAAAATCCAACTTTTCAAAGTTATTTTTAATATGTTAATCTGTTTACTTAAAGTTTTTGAATTAAAAGGTTTCAAAACTTACGCTCTTAACATGTTACAAATGGGGAAAATTCACATTATATTGTAACGTCTCCTACTCAGCGCTTTCGATTTCCAGAGCCTTTGATGGGGAGGGTGAGTAGGGAGACGATTGGTGCGAGGAGCAGGCGGAAGAAGCTGCGTTTTCAGTTTTGGAAATTGAGATTGACTCTTTGGTACGCTACGCAAGCGCGAGAGTTTTATGAACCCAAATATGACTCCTTGTAAATTTTTTGTTAATTAAATGTTTTGTTTCTAAATTTGGAGTCGTTAGTTTGTTTCATAACAAACTTATGTTTTTGGTGGCAGCGGTTTTGGATGTTTTTATAATGCTTTGCATTAGCATCCACTGTGAAAATTAATTATGTGCACTATAATGGATTACGTGCCGAAATGTTGGAATACAGGTAGGCCATTTTGATCAATCCTTCTCTGGCTACAATTAAAAATAAATAGTTGGTATGTTATAAATTTATAGAATATTTAGTTCCAATCTTATTTATGGGAATTTTCATGTTATATCAATTAATTTTGTTTATAAGTTTGTAAATGGTGTATTCCATATTACAAAAGATAATTTCTGTATTTCGTGTATTCGAATTTACAGTGTAATATTTTTTTTAAACGAAAAGTGTGTATCTTATTAAATGTGTATTTCATAATTTTTATGTGGTTGATGTATTTCAATTCACTTAGGAATTTGTGTTAAAATAACTATGTTGTTATAGATTAAGGTGTAAAATCAAAAGTACAATTATATACTTAGTTTTTTGATTGTTCAACTGATATATAAAGTAGATTTTAAGAAAGAAAGAAATATATTTTTTAAAAGGTTTTGATTTCGTTATGTGAAAACGAAAGTATATTATTACAAATAGGTTTGAATTTAATGTAATGTGAAATTTTTATTGATGTGTTTGATTGTTCTTTGCAATGTTTTATATGATATAAAACTGATTTATTTGATATTTAAATCGTATATGTTTTTTTACATTGTTAAGAATTTGAAAAGATATATTCTTAATGTTTAAAATATCTTACGTTATTAACATTATTTGATGTCGTGTATGATTAACTAAGTTTATTGATTTGAAATCGAAAGCTGATTTCTGGTTTAGATTAGTTAAAGCTGTTAATTTGTATTGTTCTTAAGAATTGTAGTGTTCTATATTTTGAATTAAAAATATGTATAATTTCATTTTTGGATTTAATATAGTAGTATCTATATAAGAATATGATTTTATATAATTTATACATATAATATATTTACATTTTTGATAAATGATTCAATTTATCTGAGTATCAATCATTAGCTTGGTGATAATAACTTGAAATCGAGAGTAGATTTAATATTAAACATTTTCTTCTTTTTGAAATAATTGATTTTCCATTTTATACTTTTGTTGTATTATAATATAGTTTGTTTCATTTAGTTTTTAAACGTTATTGATATGTTTATATTAGTAGTGTGTGATAAATAATTTCAATAGTTATTTAATAAATTTTGCATATTGGTGGGTATAGTCTGTTTTTCTCTCATTATTGCATCTCTTCTGAGATAAAACGTTTAGTAATTAAAATGGCTTTTAGCACGGGAAAAAGGAGATTTAATAGAAGTAGCGGAAGAGTTAGGGGAAATAGTTCCAGATTCTTTTAAAATCCCAGACATTAAAAAATTAATTTTAGCTAGTAAAAACTTCAACGAGGAAGAAGTAAAATGTATATTAGATAGGGTAATCGATGAAAGAGTTAAAAGGAACAAGAAGAAAAAGAGGAAAAAATTAGGCGAGAAGAACTAGAAAAAGAGGAGAGAATTAGGCGAGAAGAACTAGAAAAAGAGGAGAGAATTAGGCGCGAAGAACTAGAAAAAGAGGAAAGAATTAGACGTGAAGAAAGAGAACATATCTTGGAAATGAAACGTCTGGAAATCTCTTCAAATGCCACAATTTCGAACAGAGAATCAGTTACAAATAGGACTGAACAAGCTCAAAAAATTCAATTAATGCAAATAACGCCTAAGTATGATGAAAAGAAAGATGAGATGAGTTTATATTTAATAAATTTTGAGCGTAGAGCAGAAATGGCTCATATTCCAAAAAACGAATGGGTAGTTTATCTTGTCAATGCTTTACCTTCAGAAATATCTAACATGTTAGCTAGAGAACCTCCAGAAAGGGCTGATGATTACGATTATGTGAAGGAACTTATTCTTAAACGATTCAAGTTAAATAGCGAAAAATTAAGACAATTGTTTCTTAAACACCAGAAAACGACAGAAAAATCATGGAGAAATTATGCACAAGAATTGAATAGTTACTGTACGGAATGGCTTGCGGAATTAGAAATAACGACGTTTGAACAGCTTAAGGAGCTAATGGTAACAGATCAATTGAAACGTCGAGTGCCAATTGAAATTAAAGAACATTTTTTGGTGGAATGGCTTAAAATAAATTCTCCGTATGATCTGGCAGAGAAAATAGATGAATATGAAAGCTTATAAGATAGTTTTAAGACTAAAGATTTTACAAAACTCCCTCGAAATAACTTTGGTTTTCGTCAACAAAACGAAAACCGTGCCTTTAAGTTTAATGAAGTAATTCGAAATAATAAATCTCATGTTCCTAAAAGAGTCGAGAATAAAAATTCAAATTATGCACATGAAAGGGAATTTGAAAAACGAAAACAACTCCGATGTTATGAGTGTGGTTCTTATAGTCATTTGCGGCCTCAGTGTGACAAAATAAAAAAGAACTTAGAATCGGTAGCATCTAATGAAATTGCTAAAAGTACATTTAATGAGTTGATGGCTCCCTACACTAGTATCGGCACTGTTAATGGAATTCAAATGCCAATCTTAAGAGACACTGGAGCAACTCTTGATTTGATTTGTGGAAAATACGTTAAACCTGATATGTTCACTAAGGAAAAGGTTTGGCTAAGAACACCTCTTGATGAAACTTTAGTATGCTTACCTATTGCCGAGGTTGAAATAAATTGTGAATTAGGTCACGTTTTGACAAAGGCAGCAGTTCTTCGAGATTCTTTGGATCAAGGAAGGTATTTACTAGGTAACAAAACTGCCGCTTTAATTGAAGAAACCAAAAACACGAAGAGGTGAAAGTACATATGATAAATGCTATAGAAACTCGAGCTCAAAAAGACGCAAGGAAAATAGCACGAATAAAGAGATAATTGTCTCTGAAATAAAATCCTCTAGGTCTTGCCTCAAAACTAAACAAAATGAAGAATTAGAGGAAAATGCAATTTTGCCACCATTAGAAACCGAAGTTGAAGGTCTGGATTTGATAAAGACATCCCCAGAAGAATTCGCTCGTGAACAAAAAGTGTGCGAAGATTTGAAACCTCTTTTTGAGCAAGCTAAACGACAATCTTCAAAAGACAATAAATATGTTATAATAAATCAAATGTTGTTTTTAATAAAATGGACAATGATGGAACCATAAGAAGATTATTAGTTGTGCCCAAGAAGTTTCGCAACCAGCTAAAAGGAATCTGCCATGAGGTAACTGCAGCTCATTTAGGTGTAACTAAAACAAAAGATATGTTGTGTAAAACTTTCTACTGGCCAAACTGCTTTAAAGACATAGAAAATTTTGTTAAATCTTGTGACAAATGTCAACGTGTAGGAAAGCCTCAAGATAAGAAAAAGTCTCCTTTGAAACTGGTTCCAGTAATTCCGGAAATATTTACTAGAATTAATGTTGATGCCTGTGGACCTTTACCTTTAACTTCAAGCGGCAACCGGTATATTATAACAGCCATTTGCATGTCATCCAAGTATCCAGATGCCATCCCAGTACCAGATATTCGTTCTACTACTGTGGTTGATGCTTTTCTTCAGATATTTAGCCGTATGGGTTTTCCTAGGGAGTTGCAAAGTGATCAAGGAACATCTTTCATGAGTGTCCTGACATCAGAATTTTTAGAAAAATTTGGTATTAAAGTAGTGCATAGTTCTGTACAGCATCCCCAAAGCAATCCTGTTGAAAGATTGCATAGAACTTTGAAGAGAATACTGAAAGTCCTTTGTTTAGAAAAGGGTACAGATTGGGAGAAAATTTTACCTCAGGCACTTTTTGCGCTTAGAACTTGCATTCATGATAGCACTGGATATTCTCCTGCAGAATTAGTCCATGGTCGGAACCTAAGAACTCCCGTAACACTATTATATGAAAATTTAACTGGTAAAACCATTGAAGAAGATAGTGTGATTGCTTACGTTTTTAATCTTTTAAATAGAATGAAAAGATGTCAAGAATTAGCTGTGCAAAATATGACAGATGCTAAAGAAAAACAGAAACTTTGGTATGACCGTAAGGCTACGAAAAGAGAATTTAAAGAAAATGATCTTGTGTTAGTCGTTGCCCTTCTAGGTCAAATAAATTTTCTGTTCATTGGATAGGTCCAGGAAAAGTAGTAAAACGACTATCGGAAACAAATTATATAATACAATTTCCCGATAAAGAAAAAATTACATGTATACCATGTAAATATGTTAAAACCCTATTTTCAGCGTCCAGAAGATGTTAATTTAATTTTTACCTCTAATTCTGATAATGAAGATATTGATTCTGAGAATGAAGATATCCCAAGTTTTGAAATTAATTCATCCACCCTTTTAGAGACTTTCCCTGAAAGCTGTTTTAATGAAAAATTAGAGGATGAGCAGAAGAAGCAATTGAGTAGACTTTTGATTCAATTTATTGATATTTTTCAAATGAACCGGGTTGTACTGAACTAGCTGAACTGGACATCGAGTTGGAATCTGATAAACCTATTATAGCTAAACCATATCGAATGTCCCCACGACAGACAGAAATCTTGAAATCGGAAGTAGACAAGATGTTGAAATTGAAGGTGGTGGAACCAGGTGAATCCGATTACACATCACCTTTAATATTAGTTGAAGCTCCTGGAAAAGAACCTCGTCCGTGCATTGATTATCGCCGGTTAAATGAGGTTACCAGAACACAATATTATCCATTGCCAAATATTGAAGAGCGCGTTGAATCTGTTTCGAAAGCGATTTTCATATTTCTATTAGACTTAACACGAGGTTATTGGCAAATACCTTTGAGTCCGAAGGCTCAAAGATATGCTGCATTTACTACGACATTTGGTGTTTATAAACCTTTGAGAATGGCATTCGGTTTGAAGAATGCCCCTTATTATTTCAGTAAGTTAATGGCTGAGATATTAAAAATTGCGAACATTTTGCTGTACCTTATTTAGATGACATAGCTATATATTCATTTACTTGGTCTGATCACATCCAACATCTTAAATGTGTTCTAGAGAAGATTCGATTTTCGAAATTGACTGTAAAACCCTTAAAGTGCAAATTCGCTCAACTTCGTGTTAAATATTTGGGACACTTTGTAGGACAAGGTCAAAGAACACCAGGTGATATTAAAGTGAAAGCTGTTACCGATTTCGAACGTCCCTCAAGCAAAACCGAAGTACGTGCTTTCCTAGGTCTTGTTGGATACTATCGTAAGTATATACCAGACTTTTCGGTAGTTGCTGCGCCTTTAACTGACTTACTAAAAGGGAAATCCAAGAAGGGAACTGTAATATGGAATAATAACTGTGAAAAGGCATTCATAGAATTAAAGAATGCTTTAATAAAGAAGCCTGTACTTTACAGTCCAGACTTTCAAAACCATTTATTATTCAATGTGATGCCTCAAACTTAGGAATAGGAGTAGTTTTATCTCAGAGAGATCAAAAACTAAATGAACACCCTATCCTGTTTCTGAGTAGAAAATTTTCAAAGTCTGAAAAAAATTATAGTACTATAGAAAAGGAATGTGCAGCAATAATTTTTGCTGTTACTAAATTAAAATATTATTTAGATAGTCAGTATAAATTTGTTATAGAAACTGATCACAACCCTTTAGTTTGGTTAAAACATCATACAGGGTCTAATCCCAGACTTTTAAGATGGGCTTTGGTTCTTCAAAGCCTAAATTTCGATATTGTTCACAAAAAGGGCAAATTACATCAGAATGCTGATAGTCTCAGTAGAATGCTGAATAACCAAACATAATTATTTTCTTTTATTACTCAGATATTAATTTTTTTTAAAAAAAATATTTTCTCTTAATACAAATTTCAATTGTTTCATAATTTTTGAAAAAAAAATTATATTGTTTTTTATAATATTAATGTGCATATTTGTAAATTTATCTATTGTTGCAGATTCTGTTGTATTACATAATTATTTTGTGCTCTTTTGATATATTTTTATATTATATAATGCCATATATTTTGTGTATCAGCCAGAGTCCGATTGATCAGGGCTATCTGTAATACTAAATTTTGCTTTTGTTGCTTGTGTGTGTGTGTTTTTTTCTTTTCATTGCAGGTTGATTTCCGTAGAAAAAAAAAGAAAAAAACTCCGGGGAAGGAAGGAATAATTTAGTCTGTAACGTCTCCTACTCAGCGCTTTCGATTTCCAGAGCCTTTGATGGGGAGGGTGAGTAGGGAGACGATTGGTGCGAGGAGCAGGCGGAAGAAGCTGCGTTTTTCATTTTTGGAAATTGATATTGACTCTTTGGTACGCTACGCAAGCGCGAGAGTTTTATGAACCCAAATATGACTCCTTGTAAATTTTTTGTTAATTAAATGTTTTGTTTCTAAATTTGGAGTCGTTAGTTTGTTTCATAACAATATGTTATTATTTCACATAAGTTAAATATTTCCTAAACATTCCTTATGCATTTTGCTTGATTTTTAAATTTTCTTGCAAAATCATTGCTAAATTAATAGTACTACTAATTTTTTCAATCTTATACTTATTAAAAATATAAAATGGTTTTTAGATTAATTAACTGTATAAATTGTAATAACTTGGTATAAATTAAGAATATTTGAATGTAAAAAATTATGTTTAGTTGTAATAATAGTTGAATGATGTATTTGATTAAAATTTTAAACAAAGCATAAATCAAAATCAAATGTCTTGAGAGGCTGAGATATTTAAGGACACCAGCATTTCTAAATGATGTTAATTTCATCGGTTGGCAACACATTGCTTAGGCTTTTTGAGGAAAAAAAAAACTGTATGTTATTGTATCCAAATGTTATATCAAAAATCTCAAGCACTCGAATACATATTTATAACGAATCTGATGCTTCTTTATAATGTGGTTCCAGTTGGGTTTTCTGGCGCAAAGTCCAAATAGGAGATGTCGTTAATGTTGTTCCAGAAGGCCAAGCATATCATTACTACCACAAGAGTGAACCCATAGATTAATTTAAGGTAGAAAGAGAGGACTGTGAATACCTGTAACCAAGAATTTAAATTATATTCTAAACTTACAGAAATATTGTTTAAAATTCAGTGTTGTATTTTAAAATATCATTTACATAATAGTGTTATAAACAATTTCATATTTTTAAATTTTTTATTTTTTTGTAATGTAATTGAAAACCTGAAATACACACATACACACCCACAAGAAAGAACTTCATTGTTATGGTGCAGACGAGGGTTATGCATACATGTTTAAGTTAGTGAAGACCTCATATACAACTTATCCTTTTGTAAAATAATTCAGAAATGGCAAATAATCATTCATTCATGAGTAAAGATAAGAACGAAATATTTAATAATGAAAGTGATCGGATTTCACACATATTAAGTGTAAAAAGAGCGAAAGCACAATACAATTTTAACTTATGTAGAAATTTGCATTAAGAACATATATTTATGAATTGCTTAAAATAACTTCTTTCAGTCAGAATAATGGATGAGTAAAATCAAAATCCGCACGTAACTATTAAAGATGGAGGAGATATCCATATTTTACTCCACAATATTGGAAAGAATATTTTAGGTACATTTAAATATTCAGTATAAAAGCAATTTCCATAAGCATTTCATGAGATGTGAATAAATATTATAAAGAAATATTAATACAAAGGCTCTTTATAAACTTCGTTTTTGTGTGATATCACCATAAATGAGACAGTAAAATTATCTCCTTAAAGAATATAAACTACCTTTTTATTATAATAGGTGATTGATAATGAAATCTTCAAGTTTACTTCCATCATATGCACTAAATTCTTCCTATTCAGTTCAAAGATATAAATTTTTAATGAGAAAAAGCCAAAATGTATAAATGATAGAAAAATAACCTTTTTTGTTATTTTAAATTAATTTTTATTAATAAAAAATTTTGGTAAAGAAATGTATTTTGTAAAGTATTAGTTTTAAAACTATTAAATAATTATTCGTGATTAATTTCTGTTCACATAGTTATAAAGCTTATTAATTTGTTTTTATTTAAATGTATCACACACAAAAACTATGTATGAGAAAATATATATATATATATATATATATATATATATATATATATATATATATATATATATATATATATATATATATATATATATATATATAGGTTTATACCATTCATATTTAATATATGTGTGTTAAGAAAATTTTACAATTTACAAAACAAATCATCTACTTGCTAAATTCATTATTACTATAAACATCTTACTTGATTAAAATAAAATTAATTTTTATTAAACATGTATTGCTTTTTTTTTAAATAAAATTTGATAACATTTTCAAAGGATAAAAAAAGTCTATCTTTATAAAACTTCTAGCACACACAATTTAAAAACATTCCCTAAGTGATATGCATATTGAGGAAATGCTAAACAATTATTAGATTTTATATGATGCATAAAAATATATCAATATTTTTAATAGATATGTATATTTTTGGAATACAAATTTTTTATAATTGTTTTCCATTTAATTTACTAAAAGTATTTATAATGAAATACTTTTCATCTTGATCAAATTATAAGAATGCAATGAAGATTTTTAAAGGAAATGCAATTTTTTAAAGGCTCTTATAAAATAATGAAATACCTTAATTTAAAGTATAAGCTTCTGCAAAACATTGAAAATATTTTAAGTATGAATCTTTAACTTACTGAAAATAATAGTTCTCAACTAATTGCTCGAGAAGAATGTTTCTACCACGTCTTAATCTCCTTCTTTTTTCATTCATAATATTTTTAACAACAATATCTGTTCGCAAATCTTTAGTAATCTTCACACACACACAGCAAAATTAATGATATGTTTAATAAGAAAACATCATATTAAAAGCTTCCCAATATGTTTAAATAAGACCCAGAATTAACCTTTTTATATCTTTGAAAAATGCATTGTAAATCAGCTATTTAAAAAGAATAATTTACATACAATATGAAATTTAAAATAATTGCTTGAAAGTAGATGATTAAATGAGGAATATTGCTTTCGCAAAACACATTACAATAAAAGGTAAGATGTAATTTTATTAAAGATTAAATTTTTTTTGAGAATTATTTAATGATTTATCTATGATTCATTCATCTGGAGATATTATAAAGTCGAAATTTAAAAAAGTATAATTTTCAGCCTCGACTCAAATACTATATTCATATAATAGTAATCTTCAATCTAGTCATTATTCACGAAATTACTTTTAAAATGATATAGAAAATATTATATTAATAATTCTTTGGTATCATTCTATATAGGTTTCACAAAGTTTGTAAAAGGATAATAATTTTCAATCGTTTTCTTCTAAATTTCGCTTATACGCTATATTTAAAATCTACATAAATAGTTGTGTTTGCTTACCTATAAATTATTTAAAACTATAACATTGTTTCTATTAAACATCCAACATTAGCTATAACATTTTACGCGTAAATTATAATTCTATGTTATGAAAATTGTTCGAATGCAAAATAATTTTCTGAATAAAGCATTAATCACTTACTATTAGAGTTAAATGAAAATTTATTTAAATTTTCAAAGCGAATATTTTTAATGTTGTTACACATTACAAATATTTATATAAATAATATAATCACAGAAAAAATTTGAAAAAATTTAAGATCATTGTTTGTATTTTAATTTTCATAAATTCAGCGTAATAAATACATAACATTTGGTAAAATCTTATTTTAGTTCATCGCTCTAGCATTTTCTCGCCAACCGAATTACGCGATTTCACGTGGTTTTGAAAATCGTGAGATTGAATTTCATTAACATAATACAAGTTACGTTTTTAAACAAAATAGTAGACTGTTAAATCTTACTCAATTTATGGGAGTACATATTATAATATATAAAAAAAGTAAAATGTGAAGAAACAGTACGATATATGTTTGACATATCATTCAAATACATGTAATCCTTTTTTACATTTCATTTCAGTTAATCGAAAAATATAACTTAATCAATCACGTAAATATAACTTAAAATGGATTCAATTTTGAAAAGTTCTTTTTATTATTTTCTATAACATTTACTTGCAGTCTATTAACGCAATTAATTCCTAATTTTTCAACTAAATTTCAAATTAATTTGAACAATAAAAGTACTTACATATTCTATTCCAATCCATTCATAAATCTTTTCATTCACTGAAACTCATACTTTAAAAAAATATCATTGATCTTAGATTCTTTTAAAAGACAAACCATAACTTAATATTTAAACTGTATAAATTTTTATTCTAAGCAATCGCTTCGAATAAAATCGTTTGCTTGTTATAATTTTGTTTAAAAACGACTTGTTTCTAATATCTCCTAATTCTGATAAATTACCTTTAAAATATTTGACACATAAATAGGAGAACATTATTATTTTTATTGAAATTTTCAAAAAAAATAAAGTTTAATTTTCAACAAATTAAAATTTTTTTTTAAAAATAATTTCATTTACTGACATTTTTTTTAGTCTACGCGTTCATTTTAAAATTACTTTCTTACATTGGTTGTTATAACATCGTAACCAATAGACATACAGTTTGAAGTTAAGTTCATTCTATCAAGAAATCTAGCTTGGCTTGTAATCTGCCTATTTGGCTCCCCATTTTTTCTTGACGTTAGACGGTGGATCTAAATCGGACTCAACCTAACTCTTAATTGAAAATTATTGTTCAACAGTAAATTTGCGAATAATTATCACTGCTAAACTTTGATATAAATATGCAAATCATGAACTTTTCTCCCACCTCAAAAATAAAGTTTTTAATTTCTGATAACATATCGAGGCATATTCAGTTATACCATCTTCTAGATCTAATCTTAAATTAAAATAAGTATTTAAAAATAATATAATTGCTAAAATTCCTAAGTTTGTTAACACAAATAAAAAATGTAGGAAAAATTATTTATTCTTAACTTTAATTTAAATTGCATTTTGTCTTTATGATAACTAGCTCTTTCAAGCGATAAAAACGGTTTTAACTACTTTAAAATTTGTATCATACTATCTGATACGCTATAAAATTCGCCGTAAATCTTTATGTAGTATTCCATAAAACATGCAAATGAGTCTAATTCAGTACTTTAAAGTTCAAAACATGATATAACGATGCAACATGTTTTTTGAAATTAGTGAATCTTAAGCTTTTTCCGTGTATTTTTTATTCACAATCTACAAAAAAGTCTTCGTAAATACGATTAATCCCACAAACGGAAGAAAGCTATGTGGTTACAGCTTGCAAATAAATGTGAATATTTTAGTAGGTATCAACAAATTTCTTTCATTTTTTTTTAAAAAAAAGCTTACTTTGTTTCCATGTAGAGAATAAATAAAACCGCCAATTTTTCAACAAACATAATTGAAATTTTGTATAGTAATTTCTCGAATTCATTTAAATTTCGTCCAATTTCCGATTAGTTGAGAGATGAATTTTTTATTCCGCAATTCCGAGACGAATTTTCGTTCTAGGTATTTCGCTTTCCATTCTTTTATTAAAGACTATTATCTAAGAAAGATAAATTTTTTCTGGAGTTTTAGCGAAATACTTCATATATTAATCCGTGTCGATAAAGAATTTTCTATTATTTTTCTGTTGGATTTTAATTTTTTTAAAATAATTATTTAAAATCCGTACACCACTGCTCATGAGAAGAATTTTGCTCAGTTCTGTTCTTTTTTGCTTCAGCTTTTATTTCTCCAAGAAACTGAAACTAATTTTTGTAAATTTTCATTTTTGTATACACGTTAATTCTTTTGGTTTTTAATGACCAAACTCTGAAAATAATTCCACAGGCTTCTAAATTTTAATCAAGTTTTCTTGTTATCTTAAGATGTTTACATTTTTTTGTTGCAGAATTAAAATCAGCAAAATATATTTTACATTATTAGTTAGGTTTTCTTATTCTGATAAACTATTAATTTTTTTCCACAAATAATATCCATTTAGTTTTTCCTTATTTATTATTTCAAGCGGGCAAATTTTCCAGCATTGTTTGGCATTTCAGTTTTTTTTTGTGATTTTGATTCCTACATTTATTGTGAAACATTTGTCTCATGATTTCGTATATCATGTAGTGACTTTTTATAATATTTGTCATTTTGTTGTCTACTGCATAGTGGAAATCAATTTTCCCACATTTTCCTCAATATGGTATGGCACATGTAAGAAAGCTCTAGCTATTGTTAAAATCTTTTCGAGACATCCTTTATTCCGTTCTTAAAGAATCTGTATGTTTCCAAAATTTTTTTTTTTAATAATGGCCATAGTTTTGTTTAAATTTTAAAGTAATTCTTGCTTCTATCATCGTTAATACTTATACATCCATTTTATTAAAAATCCATTATTAACATTTTTCTTTAGGATATTTTTCTTCTATTTTTTGGTTCTCTTACTTTTACATTGCTTTCAACATTCTAGATTCGCTTTATTTTTCGGCATTTTTTTTTGAATTAATTTTAATTCGTCCACTAGGCAATTCTTAGCGCTTCAACTAAATCAGAAAGAAAATTTAATTAACTATTCAATGTTTTATGAATTTAAGAAAATATTGGTAATATCTTTAATCTGGAAATTCAATGAGAGAGCATTAATATCAAAGTGCGTCAAATAGCAATCATACTCGAATTCTTCAAAGGAATTTGAAAGTTGAATTTGAATTTATGAGGATTAGATACACTTGTCACCGTCTTGAGGACGAAGTTTCTTTTCATGATACATATAAGTCTTATTATTTTCAATAAAATAAGTATATTTTAAGTTATATTCTTGAGAACAGAGCAGATCTGGGAAAAAATATAATTTACAGCCCGTTTAGAATAGAAATATTTGGAAAAAAGACTTATTTTTTTAGTAAAAGATCATTTTAAGTGCGATAACTCACAATTTTCGTTCTTTGACTGATATTTTCCATACATACTGGAGCCAACTCTGAAGATTCGTGCTGTGAAGAATGAGCATAACATCAACTCCCTCAAAGAATGAAAGGCATGACTGACTCACTTTCAATGAATCAAAACAGGAACCATCAAAGCATGTAAGGATTTTTCTAAGATAAGTATTAAATCAATTCATGGTCAGAAAAACTGACAGCATGGATTGAGGAAGGTATTAGATATATGTCTCATAGTAGACTGATACTTATGGTTACATAGATAGTAAATTAATTTGATTAGTTTTTTGCTTCCATATATTTTGTTTTCTATATTTAATTTTAGAGATAGTAGCCAACTTCTTCTGAAACTATTTTATGAGAAACGTATAATACAAAATCTAGCGAGATCAAATAAAAAGCATAGAAATGTAAAAGCATAGCAATAAATCTATCTATCTATCTATCTATATATATATATATAATAATATATAATATATATATATATGTATATATATATATATATATATATAATCAATGTATCACACATTTAAAATGTGGAGATAAAGATGGTTTTTAAAATTAACAAGGAAAAAACGCTCAATTTTTTTTAAAAAAGTCATCTAGAAGTATTAGAAAGAACATGTAAAAACTTCTGTCATGTTTTGTAATATGTCTGGGAATAAAAAATACCATTTTTTTGCATATAGAAAAATTCAAGTTGGTACTATTTTGCTTCTCCGCCAAATATCTGCGCTTTTGTTTGGGTTGATTTTTTTTTCGAATTTGTTCATATTAAGTAAATTTATAAAAAGCAAAAAAAAAAAAAAAGTTTAGAAAACATTTTATCTACTTGTTCATTTCCAGTGCGCTACCGTCATTTTGATTCATTTTCTACATCTTTGATTTACTTTAATTCAACAACACGTTTGTTGATGGAATTCGGAATAAAAGTTTTTAAATATTTGCTAAGTAAAAAGTATGTAAAATTAAAAAAAAGAGAATTATAGAATGTAATTTTACCCCCTTCCCCAAAACTTCTGATATTCATGAGTTTTGTAATTAATTTTTAAAAGAATGTATAGTTAAAATTTTTTAGAAGCTTTTTGTGTTCACTGTCTGTCATTCACCGTACAAGAATTATTACTTTCTGTAATTTGAAAAGTTGGCGAAATTTTATAATTATTTTTATTTTGTACGAATTCACTGTGACCCTATTTCTAATGTTTTTGTAAATATAGGCTGTTGTGAAAGTACGATGATTCAAAATAAGTAATCCAAAAAATGCTTAAAAGTAGTTTTCGATGTTGAATGAAGTTTTTAAATTAAGCAAATTACATATGTTAATGTATAATTATTTAAAAACATTAGATTTTAGTGATTACAATCAAAGCATTTATGTATTAAATTTATTCGAGTAAAAATTATTAAAATATCAAAATCAAACTTATTTAGTTTTATAATTTTAGCAAAAAAATATGTTTTTATTTTATTAAATATTTTAATCTACAAATATATTGAAGAAACTGTCTTCAGCGGGTCTGTCCTCTCCCAGAATTTTATAAAGAGACTTTTTGAGATAAAGTAGATTACATATATATATATATATATATATATATATATATATATATATATATATATATATATATATATATATATATATATATATATATAACAAAAGATCCAATCGAGACTTTTGGCTTCGGAACATAAATACCATAAAATATAAGCACAAAATTTAAAATGTGCATAAATTAAAAAAAATTTAAATCGATCATATAATATAAAAAAAAAATAATAATAAAAAATAAAAAAAAAAACTTAACAGAAAGCAATAAAATGAAAAAATAATCCAATCTAAGAAAAAAAATCTCATCAAATTACTTCAAAATTATTATAAATTTTAAATCTGATTTTATAAAAATCATTTGACAGAATACATTCAAAAATCTTATTACAAACCACATCTCTATTAATAAAAAACAAGGACGAAATTCTTTTAAATTTAAACCAATTGCAAAAGCTACTTAAGCGCCATCTTTGGATACATTTAAAAAATACGAAGTGCTAAAAGTCACGGTTTTATTTTCTAATCTGAAAGTGGCACAAAATTATTTCCTCCGATTTTTTTTTCAAGTAACCATTGCCATTAAAAAAAAATTATGTTTGTAATAAGATTAGACTCACATTGACTCATCTAGTAAAAAGAGAGGAGTGGTCTGCTGACATTTGCGCTCTGTTCAATGTCACAATATATTAGATTTAATTTTAGAATTTTTGTCCCCGCATGCAGAGAATGTTTTTGAAATCTGTATTCATAAATTCTATATTATTATGCAGAAAAAAGTATAATTACCCTTTTTTAAACACAAACAGAATATTTAAAGTTACATTGCCATTCGGAGGATTCCATAAATGTTAATGCCATTACATATTGTTAGTAAGAATCTATATTCATTATATTCAATGCAATTTTTATCGATATAGGTTTAATTTAAATTGTTTGGAAATAATGGTTACAATTCTATGCTTTTAACTATATTTTAAGACAATATCTACTAAACGTCTTATTTATTTGCGAAACAAAATTTGACGCGATTATTGACAGTTAACCGTTTGTTCTAAAGACATTTAAGCTAAACCGAAAAACAGCTGATCGTTTTATAATTCGAGGGTTACTCTGAAATTTTTAAGATACGCGCAGACGAGAATTTACAAAATAAAAACAACGGCTTACATTTAAAATACATTTTAATACAAAAGACGATTTTTTACTGACTTACTTCAACTTGTTTAGCGTAGAATAAATTTTAAACAGAAGAGAAAATGGAGTTGACGCGAGAACATTTTCGCGCTATGATTTTCTACGATTTTAAAGCAGGATTAAATGAAGAAAAATGCGTTCAACAATTAGCATTTGGTGATGAATCTCCAAATCGTGCTACTGTATTCAGATGGTTTAGAGAATTTAGAAGAGATCGCAACTTTCTTCAGGATGAAGAACACACAGGAAGGCCGTCGTCGGCAGTAATACCGGATAATGTGTCTGCCATAAGAAAAATGTTAATGGATGATAATCGCTGTACCTATCAAATGTTACAGAAATAACTTAACATTGGATCCGCAGCCATACACAAAATCATTCATGAAGAATTACATATGAAAGAAGTAGTTTGCTGTTGGGTTCCCCAAAGTCTAACTGAGTACCAAAAAAAGGAGCTTGTCAGAATCAGTAAAGAAACTCTTAAATTGCTAAATGATGAAACGTACATACCGTTTTTTGACGTTCCAACACGTCAAGAAAGCAAAGTATGGGTCTTTGAAGATGATCCCACTCCGATAATGGTGAAAAAACAACGCGCACTGAAAAAAGTGATGTATGCCGTTTTCTTCAGAAGTACGGGATTGGTCAAAGGCATCAAGTTGGAAGGACATAAGAGTAACAACAAATTGGTATACCACTGAATGCCTTCCAGAAAGTCTACAAGAACTGAATGTTAGGTGACTAATGCTTCACAATGACAATGCATCTTCACATACAACCGGATTAACATTTTTTTTTTTTTTTTTTTTTTTTTTTTTTAAAAAAAAAAATTAAAGTGATCGAACATCCGCCATATTTACCTGATCTAGCTATGTGCGACTTTTGGTTATTATTTAATCTAAAAAAGAACTTACGTGGACGTTGTTTTCATTCAGAAAAAGAGTCTGATGTGGCTATAAATGCATTTTTTCCATCTATTCCAAGAAATGAATGGCTTGAGGCATTTAATCTGTGGAAAATTCATCTACAAAAGTGCATTGATGCTGGAGGAGACTACTTTGAACAGACCTAAAAGTTTGTAAGTATAACTTTAAAAACCTAGCTGTATCTCAAAAATTTCAGAGTGACCCTCGTATCAATGATCTGTTTAGCAATTGAACTTCAGTTGAAATTTTGGAGCTGTCAGTAAAGTTGTTTAATAATACATTATTAATATTTTTATAACCATAAAAATTATTTTTTGAATAAAAACTTTTCTTCGAAATTATACTGGAGAATTAAAAAAAAAGAATTTTGGAAAGTTTTGATCTAGTTGTATGAATTGATGAAATTATAATTTTATAAAAACTAAAAGCTATTAGTGCTAAGAAAGATTTAGAAGCAGGTTATAAAACTTTATAAAAATGCTTATTAATATTAATTATAAAGTTTGAAGAAGCTTTAAATCCTTCCTCAATATTTTGATGTTGAGTAATGGTTCCATTATGCTTAAAAAATTTCCATTTTTATCAAATTTTTTATTTCTCATTCTTATGAAAGAGCGTTCCAGTTTACACATACCGTAACATGTACATAGTGTTATTGAACATTTATTTAGATTTTGTAAAACGCTATTTCTTCAAATTATAATTTTTCTCAAAAGCTGTCTTGTTATATGAAAGGAGATTTCTTATTTATTTGAGCTAAAAATAAATCGAATGATCATTTTGAACGCTCGAAAATTCCTTCTAGTTATGGAGTTATAAAAAGTTGAAGTTTGGACTCCTTTCATCCACGTTTCAATATGTTTCCTACAAGAAACAAACATGGGAAATAGTAACAAACTTCTTTTTGGAAGAGAAAAGAGTTTCGGAGCGATGTTAATAAATATATTTATGTTACGTAATTTTAATTACATCACAAACAAATTCTCAGTAAGCTCAAAGAAAAACTGTTTCTAATTAATTACAAACGTTCTGAATGTAAAATTTGAGTTTCATTTCTAAATTTTAAGTTAGTCAGACACCTTGAGGAAAATTTCATTTCATTCGTGCTGGTGTTTTTAATTCAATCTAAAAAAAATTAATTAAATGGGAACGCAGAAAGGATATTTTATTTATGTACATTATATATTCTAGCTTCAAATTTTTAAAAGTTATTTTGACATTTCAAACTAAATGTAATTTTACCAGTCAAAAACACGTCAGTCATTAATTTACGCGTCAATTTCTGAAAAACTCAGTGATTTCGTAATTTACATTTTCACAATTGAGCATACTTTATTTAGTATTTTTATTTCCCATGAAATCATCTTATGTAATTTACTAATACTATATAACAAAAACTGTTTACAGTGCAAAATTTCAAATGAGTAATTCCAGTTCAGTTCATTTTAAGTTCGTTACTTAATCATATTTCTCTTTCATTATTCAAATACATATTTTAATAATTAGCAATATCATAAGTTTGTATTGCCCAAACTGTGAGATTAATGGTTAGCGCACTGGTGTTCGGTTCAACTGCTCGTGGGTTCAACTCCTATATCGGTTTTGGATGTTTGTAAAGAATCTTGCTTAAAAATGGAGGTACGAATCTATTTGGTTATCGAAAGCAAAAAATGACTGCTGAGTGATAAATATGCGGAACTAATGCATTTTGATGGATCTTTCGGCCTGTTTCGTACATGGACAGTGATCAAGTTTCAAAATATAAAACGTTCTGTACCGGAGGGCCATAAAATTATGACCAATCAAATTGCCAAGGATTTTTAAAACTGCCACACTTTTGTTGCATAAGTGAAACTGCATAACGAAATAATACCCGTCTATCATATATTTAATTCCTTTACTTGTCACTTGGAGTATATTTCGAATTTCATTGTTTCTTGATGTTTCTCATTCTGTTTGTTGTTTTTCTCGTGGATCACACAATCTGGTAACTGTCCATTGATAAGAAGTCTGCTGTAAATTTCTATCAAATAAGAGGATTCATTGAAAAACAGCCTTGCTTTCAAATTCTCATGTTAAATTTTAATTTCGAGCAAAATGCCATGAAATGGCATTGCCAGAAAGAAATTTGATGAGAAAAAATGATTTCGTAATTAAAATTAGTCAAAAATTCATTATTTTCATTTTCTTGGTCATGAGATTTACATATTTCCGATATCAATAGATTCAGTCATTCGACCAACTTGTAAAAGTATAAGGTCTAAACTATTATGAATAAAAATTAATATTTCATTTTCTATTCTTTATTTAATGATTTAGTAAAATGAAACTCAACAACGATTCCCTTTAATGGAAATGCAACGAGTTATGCAATGAAAAAAAAATATGATTATCTCGAAAATTTTAACTCCCTTTTGTAGAAGTTACGTTTTAATTATTGTGCAATGATGGCTTTGCAAAATGACCGAAACGCAAACTTACTAGAGATTGACTGTGAGTGTGTCTGTTATGCGTTATAATTCTAATTTTAGGATATCTTATATTAGAGTCGTTATACTGCGCAAACATATCGTCTCTTATTTTTTTCCCCGCTGATTGCGATGTGCAACAGTAAGTGTTGATCGCTTCTGCGCAATTCTAAAGGTGTTGGGACGAATCATCCAGAGCAAAAGGTGAGGGATGATCAGTACTGGTTTTTTGTTACTCCATAAGACTCGCACTCATAAGGCAAATTCCACAAAAAACCTGCTGAAAAGTTTAGCTGCAAAGTGTTTGACCAGAGCTTTTTGCAGCGACTACAGTTCTTGCACTTGAAGAAATTCCTGTCCGGTTATCATTTACCCACAGACGTGACATGCTGTCTCCATTCCCAGACGGTAGATATATGATACTGGAAAATAAAAACTTAACCCACGGTATGACAATTGCTAGAATTCCGATGGCTCTTATGTCGAGATGAAGCTGAAATAATGTTGTATCTTTTGCAATAAATCTTTCTGGGTAATTATATTTTTATGAGCCACGGGGAACTTATTTTTCTCTTAATATATATATATATGTTGTTGTTACTTATGACACTTGGACAAGCCAAGTTCGCTATGCTTTGGCAATGCGAATTTAAGTTAGTAGGAAGCGTCTTTCGTTTTAATTTGAGCACCATGAAGGTGAGAGTACATCTTTGCTCTTTATTAAGTCCTACGATAGATGGCACCACCAGAGAATCCACTCCCTCAATTTTGACATTGATGGCACCACCAGAGAATGGGAAGAATGAATGGGAAGGGATTTTTGCTAGACCATTGCTCCCATGGTAACTGCTCAACGACTGACCACAGGACTTTCGATTCCACAGATTTAACCAGCACGTATATCGCATGTACTCGGTGGGTCTTTAGCGGCATTGGGAATCATGATATAAGAGCATTATACCATCAATCGAAACTCGCGTTCTTGTTGATAGTTTCTAAAGATAAAAATTTAAATATCTCATTTAGAGATAAAATTGCCTAGATTTAGATTTCACCAGAAGTGTCAAAGAACATTTGGAACAAATAACATTTGAAAAAGCAAGATTCCTTTTTCTTTGCTAGGTCCTATTTGTTAAAGCCTTCTTTTTGGTGTTTCCCTTTTAACTAATATTTATATAATTGAAAGAAAATACCATCTCACTGAGGAAAAGGAAAAATTTCTTTTATTATAACAGTAATGTGCACCTGCTGAAGTGAAACATTTGAGAAGATCCCGTCTTTCCAGATGGAAGGCCGATACCCTATATATATATATATATATATATATATATATATATATATATATATATATATATATATATATATATCAATTACAATTATATGAATTTATTAATTTCTTTCTTTAATGAAATGATTCTTTCTTTAATGATATTAAGTTGTGAAATAGAAAATATTACTTTATTTTTTAATTATTTATAAAATTTACATAAAAATGTAAGAAATATTATATTAGGATTCCCCAATTTTTAAAATTTCAGGTATTGAAAATGTAAGTGTTCCTTGATGAAAAATCTAGTAAAAGAGATATTAAATATACATGGAATTCTTTTATTACCAAGTAATACTTTTGTTGCTGTTACGCAACATTTTATTAGTAAATCTCTTAGCTAATGGTTAAAATTTGCTCTTAAAGAAGTGTCGAAATTATTTAAATTTTGGGTTATTTAATTTATGATTCGGAACGGAGAACATTTTTTTGACCACTAATGAAATATTTGGATTCAACGTAGAACGAGAATAATTCCCTATCTTGGACTATAAAAAGAATTCCACCTGAAAACCACAAAAAAATAATAAAAGGCTGATGCTTGGAAACGATGTTTTTTCTTTTGAATATGTTAAGTAAGAATTCCTTGAATAGTGTTATATGCTAGCGCTGAGAGTCCTTTAATTAAGGCAGAAAATGTAACAGTAAGAATGAGATTAAAAACAATAAAAAAAAAAAATCCCCGAGTTTGAATCACAATCCCGAGCGGTGTGCGACATTTTTTTAGAGTACGTAAAAAAAAGTGAAGGGACTTAATTAAATTGAATCCATCCGATACTTTAACAGCTTCTTTTATACCTACCAAATTTATAACTCTCGCAATTCTTTTATCCCCCCCCCGCGCATTTTAGTGCTTTCTTCCCTGTATGTGGTGGAAGTAGAAGAGACTTCTTGAAAAATTTAAATGAAGTCGTAATTGCAATTCTCAATTGTCGGCATTCAGCATTTTTATTCGCTTTCTCGAGAGAAAACCGGAAAAAGACATCAGGGAAACTTTCTGAATTGAAAATTTGTCATCACACTAAGCATCAGTTTCTTTCACGCAAATCGATTTTCCACATAAAAAAAGGTGAAATCTTGAACACGCTTTGTAAATTAAGGTACTTCAGCAATCAAATTTTTTGTCTAGTTCAAATGCTGATAATTACTTGATTTTTTTCAATTTCAAAGATTTACTTAAATGTTTGGGATATTTAAGCCTCCTTTCACTGTCGGCACAAGCTGCTCAGATAAATCTAATTAAGTCTTTTTGGCTTCTAGATTTTTGTTGAAGTTTATGGTAGTTTTTAATGGTAATTGTGCATGTAAAAATAATTGGAACAAATCTTAATTAAATCCTTAAGAAAATGTGAAAGAAAAAATTTGCAATTTTTTGTAATTTTAAAATAGTACATGGTCATGCAGTTTGTTGGTCAATTATTTGATTTGCTATAAATGATGTTAAAAATAAGACATTAAATTTTTTTTTACATAAGAATATGTGACTGTAAAATTAGCTTTTGATTTAAAAATATTTTTATAAATAACATTTTTAATACAAATAAATTCCCACCGGTGGGAAATTTCATGTATTTCACAGTTCATCCAGTCAGAAATTTGTCTCTCTAATAATTAAAAGAAAAATTATCTCTATTGAATTACTTACATAAATAAAATTCATGTTTTGCAAAGAGCATTTTGAATAAAGATTGTTCCTAAATTCTTTCAGAATGAAATTAAAAATGAAAGGATATTCAAAATCAAATGCTTAAAATCTTGCAATATTGAAATTCAACACATACAGTTTTAAAACTCGTAGTACTTAATTTTAATTTTATGAGAATTCTCCTTCTTAAGGCCTCTTTCACACTAGATGACTTTTATCGTAGGATAAAATGTCGTCCAATATTTTATCGTGAGAAGTTATTATTAAAAAAAAAAAAAAAAAAAAAAAAAAAAAAAAAAAAAAACAATAGACTGCTCTCTTTCATATTGAATGGGAAACGATATTTTGTGATCAGTCTATTGTGTGGTTTTTAATTTTATCGTACGATAAAAGTCGTCTAGTGTGAAAGAGGCCTTAGTCTTAAAATTTTACTGACCACATTTATTCGTAATAAAATGCCAAAAGTTTTGAAATTTTTATTTCGTGTTTATTAATTACTTAATTTGAAATTTTTAAGAAAAAAAATAAGTTTAAAATTTGTTTTATAAGAGTAGAAAAAATAAGTTGTGTTTTTTAATTTTGAATACGTATTTATCAATATGATTGTATGAAAATCTAAAAGTAATTACTAGTTCATGTTTAAAAAACTTCCACACAATATTCACTTGTTAGACTATTCCATTTCCCGGCTCTAATTTATATACCTGTAACTATATATATTACCATTATAACGCACGAGAGTCAAAAGCGAGACTAAGCGAAGGTCTTACAAAGTGTTATAATGACTTATGTTCTAAGTATGTACCCTAATGAATAATTGTAAGTAAATTTTTACCTAGATCTCTATAAAATATCAAAACAATTTTTGCTTACTAATTGTTAATTTATCTAATTACTAATTTATTATAAGTGCAAGATATTCATTTAATGAGTAAAATGCCAGTTAATGCCTACACCAGCTACTCTTAAATAAATAAAGAAACTACTCAACATGATGTATCTTGCTATTAATTTGTAACATCCACCAATCTCAGTGACTTAGCAGCCTTCAGAGCACAAAGTTTGAACATATAATACCCGCAAGAAATGGTTAGGAAAGCGACTACTGACTCATTTATTCTAAAATTGCTTAGAAAATAATCTAACTGATGAAAATTATTTTAAGAATATTTTCAACAATATTTGAGAATTGTATTCAATTATATTCAAAATGAAATGCTTAAAATCTTGCAATATTGAAATTCAACACATACAGTTTTAAAAAACTCGTAGTACTTAATTTTAATTTTATGAGAATTTTCCTTCTTAAGGCCTCTTTCACACTAGACGACTTTTATTGTACGATAAAATGTCCAATAAGAAGCGTCGTTCAAGAAGCACAACATTCCGTGCGAACATAAACTATTATGTATCAGATAATAATTGGAAAACTTTATAATTTTTTCTAGTATACGTAATAAACATTTTATGAAATTTTCGATCTGATGATGTAAATTATGGGGAGCTATTAAATCATTATAAAATAAGGTGGCCTTTATTGATTTTCACGCATTATAATTTCAGAGAAAGAATCAAAATTCTACTATTAATCTTGTAGTGTGTCTTTCATTTTTGTCTCTAAATATTACCTTCATTCTAACCCATGATAGTAACTTATAATTTAAGATTACTGACACATAATGAGATTGACACTTGAGCTCTGGCATTCTCCCTTCTAATTTTAAACAACGCTGCAATTGCATGATATTAATTTATGGGCCTCAGGTGCTTGTAGTAAACATGATGTATCTTTGCTTCAGCCGCGATTCGAATCCACTTCCTTTCAGTAACAAGAACGAAGCGCCAATCAATCAAGTAAAAATGGAAGGAGGAGGGATCAAGAAGACGTTTATTATGTCCTTGACTTTGCTAGTTGTTCGTATGTTATAGCTGTGCAATGAGATTTTAGAAGCGAGTGTGGAAAAGAACCATCAGGTAAATGATAAATTTTGTGGAGTTATCAGCTATTCAAGGAATCTAGTTGCTCTTTTCAAATTGTATGGAAAAAGTTTGATAATAATCAGGTCTTGTAGATTATTAAGTAGCAAATATATTTATAGAAGTCTATAAAACATGATGAGTTTGTGGTTCTTCATATATCTTTCATTTTATATGCGTGTAGTATTATTGCAAATGCAGTCTATTCAAAATGGATGAATCATGATTTCTAACCTTAATGTGTAATATTATATAAAATTTGCTTATAAATTTTACTTTCTAATGTTTATATTTTGCTTATAATGAAAATGATTCTTAAATTGCGTTGAATGAGGCAGATCTTCAACCCCTTAGTCTAAGAAGAAATGCAAGCCTTGTGAAATATTATTAGAAACTTTTCAGTTATGGCTCCCAAATTAGGACTTCAGACTTAAAAAAATAGCCATTTAGTCAAATTGAGTATGCTGGTATAATTGACCGTAATGTTGAACAATATTCCTTGAAATAATATTTAGATCCGTCTGAGGGATTCTTTAGAGTCGGGTTTTATACGGAACTTTCGTCTCGAGTTTCCAAAAAAAAAAAAAGATATTCCGTTTCTATTACGACAATCTCCCTTGGAAACTATACACGCAATTTCCACTGAAGCTATTCTTATTTATACTGATGAGAGTAAAAGCGAAGAATCTCTCTTTCTGGTATGGTATTGTTATTAAATACACAAATGGAACTGTAAAAATAAAGAAAAGAAATCCTGACTTCAGTTCAGTTTTCAAGACTGACCTTATAGCCATCGAAGAGGGGCTAAGCGCTGTTTTGTCCTTTACAGATCTTAGGGATGTTTCGCTTTTGACTGACAGTCGTAGCGCCATACAATATCTTTCAAACTGGCGAAGAGTTGGTGATAGGGCCGGAATTGAAATTGTTTGCACACTTAAGCAGGTCTCCTCACTTTGTGAAGTGCACCATCAGTGGATTCCTTCGCATCTTGACATATGGGAGAATGAGATGGCAGACATTCTGTCGAAGGAGGGTTCTGAAGAACCATTGCTAGCTACCAATTCACTGACATATCTTGAACTGTATTCCATTAGAAGACAGGCAAATTTGGCTCGTTCCCCCCGAGTCATCCCTGGTATCAAGCAGATTGTCCTGGAAGATCCCTTGCTTTTGATTGCGATAGATGTGTTCAGACGACACTTTCCCGATTCTCCAGTGGGCACGTGAAAGAACTTACATTCGAGAGAGGTCTAAAGGTGCACCCGAATTGTCCTAAATATCAAAATGAACCGGCATCACCGGCACATATCCTGGGGATTTCTCTTGAGTCCTACAATTGTTTTCGACTTTCTGAACGTAAATGAATTCGTGGACCTCGTTTGGTATATTTCTAGACATGGAGATTAGAAAGACGAAGAAGAAGACCATTCTTAGATGTTTGAATAATATGAATTCAACAAGATGTAGAAAGAATAGCTTTTTTAAACATAAGGTTTTGATATTTATCTCAAATAAGCACGATTTTGTTGAAAAGTTGATAGTTGAGAAAGGTCATTCAATATTCGGAAGGTCTCATACTCTTTCGTTAATGTGCGTGGCTACTTAAAGAGAAACATTGTCATCAACAAACATCAGCGTTGTCATTTAACTAATTTTTAAAATTAGAAGGAATTTCTTTAAGGATAACAAATTCATAGGAATAGACAACTGGTGCAGTGACATAATCATGCAAAACCAGCGAATATTTAAAATAACATAATTTAACTATATTGGAAAGCAATTTTAGAAAAAAGATTTAATTCCAATCTATGAAATAATTCATTCTAATTACTGACACTTCATTTTACATAAAAATATTTATTAACTGAAAGATCAATGGCTCTACCGTAATAATCATATTTACAAAAATGTGCTTATGAAACTTTCATATTTTAACTACTTTTTGAGTGAGAATGATGAACATAATATTATTTTCCTTAGTAGATTATATATAATAAATATTTTCTTCTATTCCCAGTATTTTCATAGATTAAATAACCCAACATTGGAAATAAAATATTTTAATACATAAAACAATAAAATACTTATAGAAAACCAAAAATGATATTTTTGGTTATGAATAAATTGATTTATTAAGTTTCTAAAGAGACAAAGCCATGTATAAATAATAAATGAGTACGAAAATGAGAGTTAAATTTATTACATTAAAAAATGCTGAGATGAAGCAGATGGAATTTAACTGTTGAAATGGCAATGTGCTATACATATATTATACAGTTACATTTACAATTTTACGAATTATCTTCTTCAGAAATAGCAAGTTGGATTTTTCCGTTAAAAATATATTCCTTTTCTCACACATATTTGTTTCTGAAATATGTTTCCAGCGTGCTGGAGAAAACATAGATCACATTTGCATTCAAAGAGTGAAGCAAATACACTTTCACTAGATATATTTTCAATTCTGATTTATTTTTCCACTCGTATAATCTTTATTTCTCGGAACAAAGACTTGCAGATATCGCAAGCTTTCACCGGAAATGGGAGCTTCTTTTAGGTATACAACGTGTAGCTGGGTCATCTAAATTTTTATTTTCAAGTTATACCACTCAAAGCATTTCCAACGATACAGAAAAGAGTAATAAAAACGATGAAGAATTTTAAGAGCTGAGATACAATAGTAATATATTTACGCAATTATGACGAATATTACACTCAAGCAAATACATATATATATCTATATATATTTATGTACAAATGTATATGCATATATCTATAAATACAATTTATATCTATATTTATTTGTCTATACATATACATTTTGGTTTGACCCTCGGGCTGGGCAAGGTTGACTCAGCCTTTCATCCTTTCACTGGGTCGATATGCAGAGTACCAAGAATACTTCGGAACAAAACACTCGGGGGGGGGGGGAGGTTCACTTTAGGCTGATCACCTAATCGGGACATATCCTTTGCACCCCAGTGACTCTCGGTCAAGAAAACAGAGATGGGCATTGTAAGTCTTGGCCCACATGGGGCTGCCGTGCCATAGAGTTTAGAGTTATACATATACATTTAAAGGCACAATTCCTGGGTTCAATTCCCTGTTTATGCAAAGTTGACTCAGTTTTTTTTATCTTTTCAGTCTGTCGATAAAATTGAGCACCAAACATGCTTGGGAATTGTGCACCTAAATTTCGCATTAGGATGAGAGTCTAACAGAGACATTTTCTTCTCTTCACAGGGATCTCGTATAAGCAAAAGTATATGGGCACTGTAGGGATATGTCGGGCTATTTAGTTTGAGTGTGTAGATAAATACAAGTTGATTTGAGTAACGCAGAGCAATCATATGATTTAAAAATTGCTATAACTTACATGAATTTATCTCAACCGGCTTCTTCCGATATCTTTTTAGACTCTGTACCATGAAAAATCAACTAAGCAACCATCTTGAAGTGTCTTTTCAAAATGGGTTTAGAAATTTCAATTAACATTTGCTTTTTGATTCTCAAAGCAATTTGAAAATTTTCAGTACGAAGAAACAGTAAAAACATTCACTTCATAAATTTCTATTAAAGATCACATTTTTAAATCCACGATTTTTAATTACAATTTGAATACACAATAGTAATTATATTTTCTTTTAAGTTATAAAAACATTTTATATTATTTGAAAAAATTGAAATGAGAATCAATTCATTTTTAAGTTTTTCATTTGACACAATTAACGAGGCACTAAATATTAATTGATTTTTTCTTGAGATTTTTGCGTATTTAAATTTTTAGAATCTATTGTGTTTACGTAAATATATAAAATTCTTTTAAACAAACTGAATTAAAAATAAAATATATTACGTAAGAATCCTTTCTCTACAAATTATTTCCAGTGCAAAAAATGGCTTTTGTAGAAATATTTTTTTTACAAATTTAAATGATACACATTGTAATACAAATCCGGGAAACATTCCAACTTACACTGCATTCAATAATTATAAATATCTTCTCATTTTCTTTCTCTTGTGTATGCATTTTCTTGTGTCTGTAAAATTTTTTTCTACACTTTTAAAAGTCATTAAATTTTTCTGAAGAGTATATAAACTCTAATTTACTATATTGAAACAAGTATACAGGTCATCTAAAAATTAATTTGAAATAAGAGTTCTTTAAGCTTACGAAATTTACAAATAAAGAATATTGAATTTTTTCTTACTGTAAATGTGACTTCTAAGCAATGGAGGAAGCTTATGGTAAAGAGAATTCCTCACTAAGTTTGATTGGCTAGAAAGAAAAACAGGTGAATTATATGTTTCTAGAGCCCTATAACTGGAGCAAAATATTTTTTGCTTGGATGAATCTCATCATTAACAATTTTAAAGCTGCGCTTGGACTTGCTTAGTAACTGATTCATATAAATGCTGAATAATATTTAGAGAAATATTGTACCATTCTTCATGGAAAATCTGGGAATGTTCTGGGGCAGATGCAGATAGAGAATATCGATTCTATATATCCTCTACCAGCATCTCTCTCGGAACAGACCGTAACGATTCAATTATATTGATGTCGGGTGAATGCGCGGATCAATGTAGACACCTTGGTTCACATTCGAATTTATCAAACTATGACTGGACGAGTACTGTATCATAGATTGGAACATTATCATTCTAGAAAGTTTCCTCTCCCACAGCAAACAAAGATTGCCTCATAGGATGGGCCTACTAAACTAAAGTTTCTCTATACTTCTCCCCAGAGATTCTTCCTTTCAGTGTTGTGATTGATTTAGCAGTAAACCATGACAAGATTACCCATATCATAGTAAAGCCTTTTTTATGCTATACAGTTGTAATGAGACGATTACAATAATACGATTGTGCATACGACCTGTTGGGAAAATTCTTAAAGTCCTTTCGTTTGACATTTCTTTCTTACACTTTTCAATCGACATGATTTTGTGAGTGTTGATAGAAATTGATTTTAACATCTTTGATAATTGATTTAGATCTGTCCCTCAGTGTCATTTTTTTTGCACACGAAGGCAAATTAGACTGGGGCCTAGGACTTTAAGTTTATTCCGAACTACTAAAAACATCCAATCCTAAAGTGGAATTCAAACCCATAAACTGTTGGGCCAAGTTGCTTGGAAATTGCTGCTCTGCAATAAATCTTCTATTTTGAAGGGGCCTTCTAAATTTAATCTTTAAAACTCGAGAATGCAAATGCTTTTTGAACTCTACGATCCTTTTTGCAGTAATTGTTTGTTTTTAGAAATATTGCAATCCGCTTCAATACCAATCGGTCTCTTTTATTGAACGTTCCATTCCATTCATTATTTTGCTTTCCCAAATTTGTCCTGCAGTGCTGTGTGTATGTTATCATGACTTTATACATCGTATCTCTAGAAACGCATAAAAGTTGAAATAATTCGGTCCACTCGCTCCTGCTTAACGGGCTTCTACAATTTGTCTTCTTTGAACATATGAAATCAATCATAAGTTTGGAAACTATGTTGTTAATTGTTGTTGTTATTTATATAACAGTTGGACAAGCCAAGCTTGCAAGCCGATGGCTATGCGAAATTAAGCCAGAAGAGTGCGTCTTTCGTTTAGCCAGAGCACCACGAAGGTAAAAGTACGTCTTTGTTCTAAGACTCATCTGACAGATGACATCCTTAGTTTTGACCTTGATCTGGAGGGAGAGGAAATTTTCTCCAGACTATTATACCCATGATAACTGCTCAACGACTGACCTCAGGAATTTTTATTCTTCAGTTTTAACGAGCATACATATCGCATTACTCTTTGGACTTTTGGTGGCATTGGGAATCAAACCTATACACAAGGCCGATGGTCCAACAACTAGGCACTATGTTGTTAGTAAATCTCTGAATTCACCATTTTTAACACCTTTTGAGATTTACTATAGGCCATTATGAAATATTGTACCCCTTTATGTGGCTCTTATTATTTCTCATCCCCTTGAACAGCAGAGCTAGAGCAGGTTCATAATCTCATTCACTCTGAAAAATTCCATTATCAATTAAGGACTTACGAACCAGCTCTATTGTTTAGATTTGGATAAGCAAAGATCAATGAAGATAAATATCTCTGAGTCAAGTTTTACAAAACTCAAGATACGAACAAAAGGCAAGGAAGAAGTTTTTGTATTTCAAAATAAGCAAGAGGAGCCAAAATTTAATTCGCCTTATTATAATCTTAATCTTTGAACTAGTTGCCAATCTTCATCACCTTTTTTAGAACAAATTTATATTATTTTAAACAAAGGGTCGTAACCTAAACAAAGGATTTTCGGAATGGAAATTCTCAGTTTCGAATTCAGTCACTGTATAAGAATTAAGAATCAAAGTTAGATTTTTGCTTTTAACATACACAAGTATTGGCAAGAGTGTCAAATATTTTAAAGTTTCTCAATCTGCAGTGCGGAAAAAATTTTGAATGAAAAGTTCTTGTGAAATACACGAGTAAAATAGCTGTACGAATTTGCTTCAGTAACATTTCCATTTATCAATACGTAATATTTATATATCTAATTTACCATCTACCTAGCCAGCCAACTTGTCTAGTGGTCAGCGTTTCTGACTACGGATAAGGAGCTCCTGGGTTCGAATCCCGGTTTGGGCATGTATGTACTTTCTCTCTCTCTATCCTGTCTTTGTTCTTTCCTTGTGTGTGAATGAGGTGTGAATGGTTGCCTACCTTATAAACGGGTCCCTATGGCATGTGTGTGTACTAAAGAAGTCGAGACTCCACACCAAATACGGTTCAGTTGGAAAAGTGGAGCAGCGCACTCCAATTTGCCAGCCTAGCTGGCACACGAGAACAACAACCATCTACCTAATTTATAACATCTTAATACATGAACATCAGCAGTTTTTTATGTCTAACTTGTTATATATACCTAAATATTTGATATCTGCAAAAGTCATCTACATGGACAAGCAAAGAAAACATAAGAAATTAGTACAATCAAGGGGTAAGAAATGTAACTTTTATTACAGCAAGATAAAGTGGTACATTGTAGGTGGTCAAAATTGCAACCATTTACACGAACATAGACTTCACAGCACCGTTGTATTGACTGCTGAACATTTTAAAAATCACCCAGCATTTCACAGACAGTGTCTACGGTGGCCGCTATTCGTGCAACAAGGTCCATTTCACTGTCCAAGGGGGTCTCATACACAAAGTTTTTCATTGATCTCCAAAAAAAGAAATTCATGGGCATTAAATCAGGTGACCTGGTTGGCCACGAGATCTGTCCACGCCTGTCAATCAATCGAGCTCCATATATACGGTTTAAGTAATCAAGCACAGCAGTTGTGGCATGGGATGTAACCCCGTAATGTTGCTACCGCATATCTCATCGGACATGTGCGGGAACAGTGCCCAAAAAAGTCAATAACACTGTCCCGAGAAAGATTAGATTCCGGCCGTCCAATCGGTACGGTAGCAAGTAAGGTCCCAGCAAATAATCACCAATTATTCCCGCCCACACATTGACGACAAAACAATGTTTCGCAGCGTGACTTCTGATACCATGTGCGTTGTCGTAAGCCCAGACAAGTAAATTGTGTGTATTGAACACACCTTCACGAGTGAATGAAGCTTCATCTGTAGAAAGGACAGAAGTGGGAAAAATGGAATCCACGGCACATTTCTGCGTGAACCATTGTGCAAATTCCACACGCTTCGGGTAATCGTCGGGTTGCAGTAACTGCACCCTTTGGCGATGGTAAGAATACACTCGTTCCTAGTGCAATACATGCCAAACTGATGAGTGAGAGACCCCAAGTTGCTGAGAAGTAGCTCGTGTGCTGGTATTCAGATTATCTTCGATGGACTGTAGGACTTGTTCTGCAACGTTGGCAGTCCAAGTCAGTCGTCTTCTCCCCGTATCCTGCATGTTGCTGCGCAGTGCAACACGTTCGCACAGATTACGATGCACGCGTGCAAACATTTCTTGCTGCGGTATTCTTCTTTTGGGGTATCGGTCTTCGTAAACTTGCCTAACTCAGCGATCGCTTTCGTCAGCTGCCCCATATGCGAGGCACATATCCGTTGCTCTTGATATGTGAAACAATTCATCTTACAACTTGCAAGTTAGTAGTCGAGCAAGCTGGTTGTCTACACACAGCGTCCTCTACATACGCATGCCTGCTTTTGCGGACATACTTTACGATGCGAAATCGGTTTCCTGATGTATTCTCTAGCTCTCCACGAAATTTGTACGATAAATTTTGAATCACCCTGTATATATATATATATATATATATATATATATATATATATATATATATATATGTATGTATGTATATGTATGTATATATATATATATATATATATATATATATATGTGTGTGTGTGTGTGCTTGTAAAACATTAAAACAGCATTTGTTTTTACATTTAATGTAAAATAAGTAAAAAATTATTTATTCCTTCAGCATGGATTATTTTAATGAAAGAACATTTTTTTGATAAAATTGGCTCTTTATCCGAATGAAAATATCAACAATAAAACATTACTTGTAAATGAGAAAGAATATTCTTTTTTAAGAACATAATATATATTTTTTAAGAACATATAATTTTTTTGTCTGTATTCAAGGTAATATTATGAGAGACTGAAATTTTTTAATTTTAAGAATTTTTTTTATTTCCACTCAATATGTTAAAAAGAAATTATGAAAAGGCTGAATTTTTATGTGAAAGACATTTATAACACGAAAAGAGTTATGCAATTAAATGACGCAGAAGACTGCGTTTCATAGCAGACGATTAAGAAAAAGGTAACAAAAGAATCCTTCACGAATAACATTTTTTGCCTGAATAACTATAAAGCTTTTTTCCTGCGAAAAAGAAGGCAAATAATAAAATGCAATATTATGAGCACTTTTTTCACAATTTTACTTCTTTCAGGGAAAATATTGGAAGAAAATGATTCCTTCTTTTAGATTTTGAATGACAACAATTTTACTGATTTTGCTCACGAGCTACAGTCATCTGTATTGGGTATTATAAAGGGTTTCAAAACCTTATAAATGACAATAGTGAGAAGGAAATTCTTATGAAGCAATGAATAATGGGTAATATATTCTGAATTTTCAATAAAAGTATTGTTCTCACTAAAAGTTTCTGTATTCTTGTCAAGATGTGAAAATAGTTAGCAAGAAATGATTACGAGAATGGAATTGAAATCTAATCTAAAATTTGATGGGAAATTAATACAAATTCATTGTTATATATTATCACTGTATATATATACATATATTTAAGTTAAAATACTCAACAAACATTCAGTACAATAATAAAAAAAGAGAATAACAGTGACGAATGCTACTGTTTTTAGATTTGATAAGGAATTTATATCCTTGCAAGTGCTTGGAGTTTTCATGGTTTCTTCGTTTTTAACTCGTAAATCCTGCTCATTGTACATGAAAATTTTGTTTCAAAAATACCTTTCAAAGTTTTTGAGTTATTTGACACATTATGATACACGCTGTTTAAGAATTTCAGAGAAGCAGTAAATTTTTTGGTTACTGTGTGTATTTATTTTTTCTGTGAAAGGATATTTCATTTGATTGAATACAATAGTTTCTGTCAGCATTTCCTAATTTTAATAAAAAAGCAAATTGAAACAGGACTGGCGAATATATCCTCATTCCACTTTATTTTCATTCCGAGTTAACTTTCCATTAATAACAGAAGAATATATTGAAAGAGAAGAAACCTAAAAAAATACAAGCATTGACTTTAGCAGATGTGTGTTGACTGGATGGAGCAGAGTTAACTTAATAAACGAAAATTGTTGTAAGACATTTAAACTTGGATCGCCTATTGCGCTCTTTTTTGGCATTTCTTCAGATATTTTTCAGTATTTTCATAGATAGAAACCTCTATCATGTATCGCCAGGGAGGAGAACATCCTCATTGATAAATGCACATGGAAAGGAGTAAAAGTAGAACGTTCGTTCATTCTCCTGTTGCTCAATACAAGTCAGAATCATACCTGGTAACGTCCTTCATATGGTTTAAAATAGAAAGGAAAGTATGGTAATCGGTCTGTCATAAATTGGATGCATTGTAGACTCAAAAGTTTTCAAGTGCTTTATTAACCATCTTTGTTTTTTCTCTTTAAGTATGTCAATGTATTGCAAATAAATCGTCGAATAAACAATCTCTAATAAAAAATCTAGATTTAGCCCCAAACAATTTTGAATTTCTGTAGATGGAAGCTGTGTTGTAGATAACCATACGTATGTGTGCTTGTATGGGTGATTAAGAGTTTTCACAGATACCCTCTCGGCGATACATTATGAAACGTCCTCATGGAAAGAATGAAAAAAAATGGCTGATAACTATCTTAAAGTTTTTATTTTGATACTAGCCACACACACATTTGAAAGAAAGGAAATAAATGTTGTTTGCCGTTTTTCTGCATACACATCTGTCTGTATGTATACCCGGAAATTTTCCATCCTCGTGATATAAATAGAATACTATGAAGAGTTATCAAAACTTATTTCCAATATCTCCTGCATGGCAAATTGTAGCGGATACTAAAAACTTACAACCCCTTGCAGTTATTAATCTGTCCTACATTATACCTTAATTGGGTTTACTTTCCTTAATTTAACACGGATTTCACAATAACGAGGTATACGAGTGATATTTCTTTCTCTTTTTTTTCTTTCCTTTCTTGCTTTCTTTTCCTATTAGCCCCGTAGTGGTTGCATTGCAAAAGGGGTTAAGGGCTTCTCTTTAAGTAACTGTCACTGAATTCTTGCTGATAGTTTTTTCTTGAGTACGAATTACCAACATATTTACTATGTGTTGAAGATCCATGTCACTGGAGAGTTATGGTAATTGAGGCCCCAAAACATCAACACATTACTTTGCCCTTTACTTCAGGCAAATGGGAGGTGCGATGGGGTTCTCTGCATATTAAGCAACTTAATTAATCAAGTGACTGGTACATGAATTGCATAACTTATTAAGGTTGAAGTCCATTCCAGTTATATACCATGAGCCTATAGGACCTGGCTGGTGCCGTCAAGCTCAGAATTTGTCTTCTAATTTATGGAAAATAAACTATATTTTCCTTTTTCTCCCGTGAGTAGCAATTTATAATAATATTTTTCAAAATTCTTTGTTATAAAAAATCTCTTCAAAATCGCGTCCCTCATTCTAACTCAAAAAGTTATGTCAGGAATAACAGTAGAAGTGAGGAATATCCACAAATTACTATGTAGTAATTTGGTGGTGGAAGTGGTTTTATCATACTGAATCAACACCACTAGCAACGCACTTGTTAACTAATCTTAAGACAATAGTTTTGTCCCTTTAACTTTTCAGATGTGCTATTTCCATAAGAGATTTGATGAATGCGTCGAAGGATGAGATTCTAGAAAATCTTCGGAATCAGAAGGTTTGTGGCTTTACAATCAGAAGAGATGAAAAGTTGATATACAGCATAATTGTATTCAAAAATCAAGTTTATATATTAACAATTTTTTTTGTTTAAAGTTAATTCTAAATATTCTAATTCATTTACCCACCATGGCTTGCTAAATTATAAATTGTTATATATACATACATATATATATATATTGGATTATTAAATTCAATTATGTTATCTTCCCTTTTATTTCTTTTAGAAAAAATTACTACATGAAGTTTTTCCTACATTTAATTCTATTTTCTAAGCATTACCACTCATATTTTATTACAACTTAATATTTAATAAAAAAATATCATTTCTAAAGTGATTTATTTTGAAATCATTTTTCAATTTCGGTTAAGTTTTATTTTATTTGAAATCATTTGTTTTGTATCACAAAAAATCCATGTCATTCTGAACCTAAAGGTACAGTCCGGGACCCACCTGCACTGCTATATACGTATGCTTGCCTTGGAGCTCCAGTGACTCAGTAGCTTCATGCCGCTTCTCGTTAATGTAAGCAAAGTGAAGCATTATTTGTCGCGGGCAGTGAATGGGTATGTGATCACATTCCCCCTCAATGGGTTTCTGAAGCTCCGTGGGTTGGGAACGTGACCGCAATAATATGTAACTTCCAATACCCTTCCCCTGGTGTAGCGAGGATGTGGAGAGGAAGGTGTCAACTTAGGTGTGTTCTTCACCTGACAGTGGTTGAAAATTACGTTTTCACTTGGTGATGGTATAGGATTTCAAACTTATTAACCTTAACGCACAGCCAGGGCCTCGCCTGCATCGCAATGTATGCCTTTCCTTCTGAGTGCCATTTTAACTCTCGAACACCAGAACAATTTAAGAAAAACTGTGGTTGGAAACTGTTAGCATAGTTTCAATCTAATTTGTAGCTTAGTCAAAATGGAATTCTCTGAATAACCATTTCTCATTCAGCCGGTACTATTTCATTATGTTACGAATTTTATTTTATTTATTTTTAAATACATCTTTCACTATTAGTGTGTGTGTGTGAAGCAAATTATGAATTCTTCTAATTTCCAACTATTGCAATTTCATGTACTTAACGTAAATGAATCCACAAAAATATTGGTGCATTTCAGTACTTCAATAAAGAAAAAAAACTGATTTTCATTTTGTATTCATTTGTGACAAGTTTTTTATAACTATATTTATTTAATTAACCCCTAGTTGTGTGATATTATTTGAAAAAACCAATTGATGCCTCTCTCTTTCCGAATTCACATTAAGTATTTCAGAAAAATATACTTCTCCTTTTCCCCTTCCAAAATTGCTTATTTTTTCATTGCGTCAAAATTTCCAAACTTCCAACAAGTACAAGCTCTAAAAGTTAGGAAGTTTACTGGCTTTCTTAAGGAGAGAGGGGAAATTAAAAAAAGAGGATTTTTATTCTCTTTTTGAGAAATTCCTAAGAGTTTGCGCATCAGAGCTCAATCAAGTGCTTACTACTGTTTGATCAGATATAAAAAGATTTGCTTTTCCAATAAGTAGTAGTATTCTCTTAATTACCAAACGAACTTACAACTTTTGTCCTTACCGTACTTTTAAACAAACCTCTTTTTGGTATGAAAACTCTAATTTCCTTCAAATATAACTCAAATTAAAAATCTTCATTTTCCTTAAATTACAATACTATAAATGTTTTACAAATCAGACTGATTCTCAGTCTTTGTTCTACTTCCTTCCTTTCTGTTAAGTTTGATTATTTATTTCTGTTGATTATTTACGCTTGTATATGTGGGGACAGTCTTGGTCTAAATTCACCTTCAAGAATAAAAGGAACAAAAGATTCAACATCTATTCCAGGAAACAGATAAAATAAAAAGTATCCCTTTTAACACATCAGTTATCTTCAATATTTGTTTCTAGTTTAAACATAGCTGTGGAAAGTAACTAAACTTAGCATAGTGTTAGAATAATATTCGTTAAAACAAAAAGTTCTCTGTTCCATCCTGGTGATTAATAAAGGAAGACATATTATCATGTTTTATGTTATAGTATTCGTATCTCTCTAGATGCATAGTGCAGATTCCACCTTTTGCATATTCATTTACAGTTCATTCCAAAATAAGCACGCGATGTATTAAAAAAGTTGACAACGTTTTTAGTAGTTTAGTTTGTTATGGAATGGGAAATTTAAAGGATTGATGGAATGTGTTTAATATAAACACTAATTTACGCTTTTGTATTACTAATGATATTGTTACGATCATTACCAGAAACAATAATTTTAAGTTTGGCCTATTATTTTGAATTCAAGATTCACTTAAAGATTATATTTATAGTTCATATTCTGACGCTGAATTATTCTTGACATTTTAATACTAATTTGACATCAAGTGTTAATCTCTGCAATATATTCCGATCAGTTTTAACTTTCATTTTCTTTACCTGAAGATATTCCTTCATTACGTACAAAGTTTACATCAATGTGTCAATAAAATAAGGCGGATTCAAGGAACAAGAATTAGAAATGTATAAAGTTAGTGTTTATCAAATATTTCAATGTTCGTAACTGAATCTGCTGTTAATATGAAATGTTGATAACTTCTTTTCTGATTTATCACTTATTTTCAGTCGAGTCAAGTACCTTATTTATATAAACTTGAAATAAATAATTTTATTTCAAATATATCTGCATTCAGCTTCATGCAACTCGATGCATGGCTCAATTTCTGCAAAATGAAATAACTAAAAATACATTTTGCAAATAAAATTTAAAATCAATCTTGTCATACTTATTTTTCTTTTGAATATTTATTTTTTCCCAATTCCAAACTAAGTTAGCAAAAAATTATTGGTCTTTGAGATTTCCATTGAAAAGAGAAAAAATATACTTGGGATATATTAAATATGATTATCAAGTAAATAAAAAATTTACTTGATAGTCAATTTTTTGACTTGATAATGAATTTAAAATGAGAGTTTTTGACTCAGAACAAAATTCAATGAGAAGAGAACAGAAGTCTGTCTTTTACAATTTAAAATTCTTTATAAATATTTGACCTTTTCTTAGTTAAAACACGTAAACTTTACGTAAATTCAATAGTCATATTTTATTAAACCATTTACCTTTCGAGAAATAGGCTCCTTTAATGAAATATGTTTTGTCACATTCTTTTTTAAATTGAATTTCATTTTCTAAACTTCTTTTTGGCAGATTTCCTTTTTGCAATATATTTTCTTTAATTTACTTTATGTAGAAAGTTATCTGGAAGACAAATAGTTATCCAGTAAACATTACGCTGATTATCATTATGTATAACTCTTCTCATACAAAAATGGTTTGGTTTGTTTGTGCATCATTTCGGTCACATTTTGTACACAAATACTAATTGGGCAATCCTTAAATTAACCGCTACAAATAGTCTCCTCAGAGATGAGATGAAATCACGATCTATTAAAAGCCAGAGATGATATTCTGGCTACATCAGAAGGATAAATCTCAGGACCTCCTTAATCTTATCATCGTAATGTTTGTTGAGTGTAAAAAGGAACTCATGTGAAAAAAGTTTTCTTATGAGCTTTTTATACCCATATCAAGACTTCATCAATATAAGGGCAGATATAGCCTAATTGGAGCACAGGTAAAAATTATTTTTGAGGGAGTCCTTTGCTTCACAACAACAAATTTTCTATTTGATTTGGCAAATGGTTCTATTTGATTGACGATGTTAAATAAACTTTCTATTCGATTTGGGGGCCAAGAGAAAATGCCTGTATGACCAGGCTCTACCTGGCAAGCTTTTATTTAATAAGAGAAGTATTAGATTTTTTTTTATCTATGTTAATCAATTTTTTTTCTTTGCTTTGAATGTGTGAATGATGCACACTTGAAATAGTAATTTAGGATTATCTTATATTATAATATACAAAAATGAAGATGGCAAAATAAAAACCGCTAATTTCGCAAGTACATCAGCATTCAACTGTCATTCATATGCTGAAATCTGTAATTCCACAATTCTGTGTTTTTCTAGTTTTCAAGCATTTTTATCAGCACACACATCTTCTTTTTTGAATTCGATAGTAAATGCACCTTAGCTAAAAGCATTTTGTATCAAACTCAAAATCCAAAAACTTAGCTCCATCTATTACGGTCTCTCACTTTGTTAAGAAGTCATACGTAAAGCTGAGGTGTATTTTTTTATCATCAAGAGTACATAATGTAGTCAATCGATTAAAGGTAATTGCATCACATTGATATAAAAATGATACTCTGTTTATTCTCATTCTTATGACATTCTCTTCATAAAAGATCTTGTCGAGAAAGACCCATCATATTAAATTGTTTTCTTCATCTTATTTCTAATCGCTTCCTGCTTTACTCCAGAAGCACAGGTACAGAAGAACAGGTATTTCTACCTCTGTTACAGGAACCACTTCTAATACTTTAATTGACTTAGTCTGACTTTCTTCATCTTGTAAGGACAGATCTACCTCAGTTTCAAATATTAGAGCTGCAAAACTATAATTATAATAGTGCAAACTACTTTATATCAGAAATTATTTATTTTTCAATTGTTCCACTTTCAATTGTTTTGTTATCACTAACAGTTAAGATTTTATGGGGGCTATTTTCATATTTTATTTTTCTTTAATATGCATTAGTAAAATAAATTGATATTCAAATGTAATTTTAAATTACCAGATACCTTGTTCTATAATATAAAAATATTATAAGCCTAAAATATGTTCTGAAGGTTAGAAAAAATCAAGTAATAGTACGTATTTTATTATAGGTGTGACACTTTAATTTAACTCCGCAAGACTGTCTCATCTTCAAGTGTTTGAGAAGTAATTGTTGATAGACCAGTATAAACTACAACAAACGATAATAATACATTTGCTTAAGATTCAGAATGAAATAATTTTTATAAAGTACCGACAATAACATATTTCGCAACTCTGGAATATTCGCAAAGTTTTGAATTTTCTCTTGCAATTATTTTCACTGACTAGAAATATTGCATTTAAATTATAAGATATATTCATTGCTTTGTTTCTCTTGTAATGAAACAATGAAAGTTGTTCTAACTACATTTTATGGATAGAAGTTATAGCTTACCACTATGGTAATTAAAATTGTGTTGTAATTACAAAGTTAACTGCAACAGTTCCATTTTTTCTTCGGTTAATATACATTCAAAGAAAACCTAAATTAATGTAAAAATATTGAATGATAATTTTTCGCTGTCAATCAAGTTTATAAATTTAATCCCAAGGTATTGATAAAAAATTTAACCACAAATCTTAGACAATAATTATTTACCAATTCTAATTGTAAATTATTTGTGTTAAAGTTAAATAGTATTAAAAAATCGAATAACAGATTAGTAATTTATCGTTTTAAAATTAAATTATGAAATCTATAACATTTTTTTAAAAAATCACTTAAAACAAGTTGGAATAGAATAATAAAATTAAAATCATTATATAACGGGTACTTTCTAAATATTTTCTCTTATAAGAGATAATTTTCAATTGCCACTTAATGTTATTCATTTTTAATATTTTTTGAAACCAATTCATACAATCATCTGATTTGAAATGTTTAAAAAAATTAAGCATTAATAACCTTAAAATTTATATTTTAACAGAAATTAAGAATATATCAGAAATTATATAGCCCATAAAAACAAGATTTGAAGTAAGAAGTAATGGCTCATTTAATTAAATTTTTCCTGTCCATTGTATTAACTCTCGTTATTCTTTGGTATTGAATTTGGAAGTTATTAAAACAAAAATATTCCTGATATTAAAAGAAATACCTATATGCATTTTTCTTTTATATATTAACTTAAATACATTCTTTTAATATTGTTGCTTCTCTAAGAACTCAGAGCATGCTATTATTAAAACATAAACAGAAACTAGATGTGATAGAAATGAAGGCTACATATATCTGAATCAAAATAATGTAATGAAAAATATTCCCATATTGTTTAGTTTTAGATTAAAATTTATTACAAAGATACTTTGATGTTTTGACCAAAATTAAATTATACTGCTCTCATGGAACAGCTATTTTTTAATTACGTAACGCGAAGCTAATTTTATTTTCAGACACATGAAACAAAGAATGATTACTTTCTGGAATTTCAAAGACACTTTGTAAAAAAAAACAGGAATCTTCAATTTTATATAATCCCTTCAAAGAAAATACGTCTGATTTCAAGATAAATTGACAACATTTAATTTTATTACTTCTTTCTTAATGAATAAGAAAATTGCCTAAATTAGGATTTGAAAAGGAATTTTAGAAATGACTCTTTCGAAAGAAGAAAAGTATTCTTTTAAAGAAGGTTGTTTGCTTGATTTTAAACTTATTAATTCATTTTTAGACTTTATTGTAAATTTTGCTTTTCATTTTTTTGGATGTTTTCTTCAGATCTTTGGTACCTCAGGAGAGCAGAATTTTGTGACAAAAATTTTATTCGGTAAATGTTTACCATGAATGAGATATTTGTCTTGATACTTCTGTATCTATGAATGTAAAATTTTAATGGAAATATTTGGTCGATTTTTTACTCATGAATAACTGACCAATATTTAAAGCTTGAAGATGATTTTAAATACATATTGTCCTCCACATTAGAGATAAATTAACGAAATCTCTATTTCGTTGCATAAAAGACTGCATGTTGTTGTTACTTATCACACTTGGACAAGTTAAGCTCATTATGCCTATGCGAATTTAAGCTAATAGAGATCGTCTTTCGTTTTAATCAGAGCACCATGAAGGCGAAAGAACGTCTTTTTTCTTTTAAATCCTCCGATAGATGGCACCACCAAATGATACACTCCCTCAATTTTGACATTGATGTGAAGGGGGAGGAAATTTTCTCCAGACCATTGTATCTATTGTAAATTTTGCTCAGTGACCGACCACAAGACTTTAGATTCCCCAGATTTAAGAAGCACGTATATCACATGCACTCGGTGGATATTTGGCATCATGGGGAATCGAACAACGCCCTTTTAGATGGAAAGCCGATGCCCTAAGCACTAGGCTGCCACGGCCCAAAAATAAACAGGCATCATCAACAAAGACTACCTTCGTGCACATAATATTTAACTATAAGCATGATACTTGGATATTAAGAATGTAACAGATAGAGAAAAAAAAAATTTAACTAGATATTTATTCATCTAAGTTCAGTCTTGAAAAATATTTATTTCCTATTTTATGAATTCGTTATGAAAAATATGCAAATTGTAATAAAATAAGAAATGCATTCCAAAGTATACAATATTTCTGATAATAAATTAAATTTCACTTTTAAATAAGATAATATCATAAATGACAATTTATAAATATATTTAATATTTTTAGACGTCATACATACATTTGCTTACATATTTAATGTATGTATGATGTCGATATTGTCATACATTAGATTTTTTCGATAGTGTTAAAAATTCGATATTAGATTAATGTTGTGGGTTTAAATTTTAAAACGATCGAAAAGCTGTAAGAACTGTACGACTTCAAAATAAGGGGGTATTAATGAAAATTCTTATTGATGAAATCTTTTTTTAATGGTTATTTTATGACAGTAAGATTTTGTGAGAGGCAAAACACATTTATTCCTTTCATTAAATCAAAATCAAGACCAAATCTTTCGTTTTTTGTACAATTTTTCATGTAGAAGATTATACGGAAATTCAACTACGTTTTCTTGAATTTTATTTCCAAACAATTGCTGTTTATGATAAATGATGTAAATATTCATTTATAATTAAATAACACAGAGAATTATTACAATTCTAGTGAGAAAATAAAAATCAGTAAGTTTGTTTTAATTTTTCGTTTATTAATCCAAGTGTTATTTTACACACATGAAGTATATGAGTAGATTTGATAGACTCAAATTTTCGATTATCTAGTAAAATTATATTATAAAAATCAAAATACACTACAGGTCATTAAAATTGCTACACAAAGAAGGCGACATGCTACAGACGTGAAATTTATACGAAAGGAAGAAGGTGCTGTGATATGCAAATGATTAGCTTTTCAGCGCATTCAGACAAAGCAGGCGCCAGTAGCGACACCTATATTTTGTTTAAATGAGGAAATTGTTCAGCCGGTTTCTCATACACAAATTTCATTTGATCGTTGTTGCCGGGTGAAAAGTTGTTGTGATGCCTCGTGTAAGAAGGAGAAATGCGTACCAGCACGTTTCTGACTTTCATAAAGGTCGAATTGTAGCGTACCGGGATTGCAGTTTATCTTATCGCAGTATTGCTGCTCGCGACGGTCGAGATCCAATGACTGTTAGCAGAATATGGAATCGATGGGTTCAGGACGGTAATACGGAACGCCATGCGGGATCTGAACGGCCACCTATCACTAGCAGCCGAGAAGACAGGCATATTATCCGCATGGCCGTAATGGATCGTGCAACCACGTCACGCGCCGTGAGTCAAGAAACGGGTCGTTTGGAAGATAAGTGTCTGCAAGAACAGTTCCACGACATTTGCAGCAGCATGGACTCTCAGCTCGGAGACCATGGCTGCGGCTTTCCTTGACGCTACGTCATAGATAAGAGCGCCTTCAATGGTGTGATCAACGACGAACCTGGGCGCACGAATGGCGAGACGTCATCTTTTCAGATGAATCCAGGTTCTGTGTACAGCATCATGATGGTCGTATATTTGTGCAATAAATATCATTTTGTTATCTGTATTTCTTCCTGGTCTAGAAATTTTAATGGCCAGTAGTGTAATATAAATTAACAATTTTTATACTTATCTTCTTGGATAATATAAATACATTTTCTATCAAAAAGTGATGGTCACATAATATTATTAGAATAATACGCACTTAAAGTTTTTCTTAACGTTTTAGATTTATTGTGAAATAATTTTTACTTCATTAAATAAGTTTTTGTCTTTATTTTTAACGATTAATTTACTAATTAATATTTCGCTTTTTTCAGTTCCTCTTCACTATGATGAATGTAAAAATGATATTTGACTCCTACAAAATTTTCTCGGCGATTTTTTCCATGCCAAGAAATTTAATTAATAATTAAAAAATATAATTTTAAAAAATTTAATTCACAAATGAATAACAAACTTAACAGGAAGAAAGGATTATTCTTCTCAAAAATTCTTTAAGGTGAATTAATTCTTAATTTGGAATATTAATAGAGGAAACGTAAAAATAAAAATCAGTAAGAATGAAATTTAAAGCAAGCGAAAACAAATGAAACGCTTAATTATTTTGATGTGTTGAGGAATAGAATTATTAATGGAATGTAAGAAATATGTAAAAAAAATGGATGCTCGCTTGGTTGATGAAATTTCAACTGATTTTCTAATACAATGAACAATTTGCCACAGTCAGTTATTTTATTAAAATGTATTATTTGCCTCAATTTCAATTTCTACGTAGAAGTTTTAGTTAAAAATTATCCATTCTATAGAATATGATAACAGTAAGTTAATTTGGACATATTAATCATTTTTTTAAAAAAAATATATTAATAAATTTTAGATATTCATGTAATGTAAGAACATGTTAACTGAAAAATTACATCTTATTTAGCATTTTCGAGAAATGTTAACAATATTTAACAAACAATATGTTTCCACCGAATACTGAAATAAATTTTCTCTTCTTCGATAAAAAAAATTATTTTATTAAAAAATGTTGTTATTAAAAAAATTGTTTATCGATTATTCACATAAATACTGATGCTTTGTTCAAGAAATTCGATTTTTAAGAAAATGATGCATGAGTTGTCAATATGAAATGCAGCGAACCTAAATATCATCAACACATTTATACTCAGGATCATCTATTTTACGTAAAAGAAAATCGAAAAGTTTATTCGAAGGCATTAAATCCGTATTTACCACCCCGTTTTTACCATTTTTCTTTCCTCTTCCAATTTAAAGTGGATTGAATTTTATAAAATCACTGCTGCGCCACTGTCGCCGCGCGTGCATTTAAGGCTGTTCTTTAACTCACAAATCGAATCGCAGAGTGGAAACTCATAACCGTACTCATCTCTCGACGCAAACGTTCAATCTCATAAGCCTTCACTTTTAGACAGGTTTTCCATTTAGCACTTCAGCTACTTTCAACTAGTGTTGGTTTTTTTTTTTTTCACTTTTATCTCGCTTTCGAAATGATGTTTGTTCCAAAATATAAATGCAAGCAGAACATTTCATTTTATACTACAAAAATCGAAATAGTGAACTGCTTTGTTAGTACCTTCTCGTCTTTTTCAGCTCTAATGGAAATCTCAGTAAGATCTGTGAACTCCAAGGGGTTTTGAAATTTTATAGCAGAAAATATTTCATTGAAAACAGAATTGCGTAGACTCAAATATGTAAATATGTCGGTAACTTTGTACATTTTTTTAAACCCATAAATTATTCACTTTGTTTTTAAAATTGCATGTCAGTTTCTTTTTTGTAAAAAAAAAATTTTTCTATGTAAGTAAATTGAGACTTATTGACGAATTTATATTTTTTGATATTTTAGTTTCGTATTTAATATAATTTGATTATTAATATTTATGACATATAATCCTTTTCTTCTTCTTCTATCAAACTATTTGTTTTATAAATACACAAGATGATTGTATAATATGATTTTATGGTATTATCTTCTATTAGGTAAATGTAAAATGTGTGATATAAATTACAGGATATATATATGTGTGTGTGTGTGTGCGTGTGTGGTGATTGTATGGAATATAATGAATCATTACAAACTAAACTAAATATAGTGTACAAGGTGATCTTTTTTTTTTTTTTTTTTTTTTTAAAAGTGAGAGTGTTTGGAGCGTCCTGCAGCTCGATCTCATAGCGGAAATGAGACTAAACTTGGTATTTAGACTTATCAAGACGTGGGAAATAAATTCCGTAAAAAAGAATTTTAGTTCAAAAGTCACCTCTAAGGATTTTTGTGGCGCTGCTGTAGCTTATAATAACGAGAATTATCATAAAACACAGGTATCAAAGCAAAATGCAAATGTTGTTCGATGACAGCGCCAGTAACAGGGACAATAAAAGCAAGTACTAGACAGCTCCGATAAATAATCTCATTTGAAGTAAACGAGATCCAGTTGCCATGTCTCTCACATTATCGGAACGTGCGCATATGTGGGGGGAGTATCAAATTTGTCTATTCTAAAGAACAATATAACAAAGACAGCGCAAAATATTCCTCGTGACATATTATGTTCGGCTGTGGGGAATTTTGTACGCAGAATACACGGTGTCATTTCTGAGAACGGTGCTCACGTGGAATGTGATCTAATTTCTCACCGGTGATGTTAATGTAATAAATAAAAACATTAATAATTTAGCTGTATGATTGTATGTGTCAGTATTTTTCTTTTCTCACATTTTATACCTTGTAAAGCGCCACAAAATACACTAGCAACGATTTTTGGAACTAAGATTTTTCACGGAATTCTTTTTCCCGTGTTTTGATTAGTCTGAATACCAAGTTTGGTGTCATTCCGGCTATAAGATCTCGCTACAGGGCGCTCCAAACACTGTCATTTAAAAAAATATCCCCCTGTATATGATAAATGGAAAATAATCACGTGAAATAAATTGCGTAATGTAAATTTACATTATATAACATGATTGTTCAAAATTTCGATCTCAATTTAAAACATAACAAATGGAGATAACATAAAGGATAATAATATTTATCCAATACGTATTCAGTGTAATGATTTATAACTTAATTAATATTTTTAAGGAGAAAACATTAAATGCTTATATATTACACACAGATTAATGTATGTCATATACCCGACATTGAAAATGCAACACCAAAAAGGAGTTGCCAGAAAGAGACCAACAAGGAGAGACAGCAGTGAACAATAAGTGATCTACATTTCGAAACGATATGGCATTATACAGAGTGAGAACTGGGCCGGGTTAAAAGGTTTTTGACTGCGATACAAAAAGTAACATGTCTAGGATCAGAGTTGATGAGAGTATGGATACCTTCCTGAGGAATGACTCTCCATTTTCTGCCAACCATTTGCCAAAGTGCGTCTTCTAAAGGAAGCAGTGGCAAAGTCTGCGAATGGTTTTCATGCATATCCCAAACGTGTTCGATTGGTGAGAGATATGGCGAGCACGGTGGCCAAGGAAGCAGTTATATACCTTGCAAGACATGTTGGCTGATGCGAGCAATGTGTGGTTGAGCGTTATCCTCCTGATAAAGGGAATTGGCCACCCCTTGAAGATAGGAGAGTGTCACCGGTCACAGTACATACTCCAAGTAAGATGGCGCTGCCATAGTGCCATGAATATGACCTAGAGGTGACCTAGAATCGTACGCAATGGTACTCTAAACCATGATGACATGATGTGGGGTGTTTCATAAGTGCTGCAAGATTAGACCGGTCTCAGCGCTAACACCACACTCGTAAGCAGTGACTATCACTGAAGAAATAGAATGAAAAGGCATATAGAGATTCATATGTCTGAAAAGACAATCCTGTGCCACTTCGTCGTCCTTATCGCTATGATGCGGCACCATTCCAGACGTTGACATTTAAACCGTGGGGTCAATAACTGTTTTCATGAGCGCAGGCCACTAGCGATCAATCAATGTCAAATTGCTTTGCTCGATATGAGAGCATCCAGGGAGTCTTGAACATGCTGCAGAATTTCGGTAGACGTAAGTTGTCTCTCGTCGGACGTGTCAATCCATGCTTGTTTACATCATTCTGGCAACTGCTTCCCTCCGTATATGTACCACACTTCCTTGTTCCAACCATCTCCGAAACAACCACACTATAGACGCTTCCAAGAGCCTATCATCAGCGATTTGCCGTAAGGACCTTCTCAATCCGATCACTATACCCCTTGTAAACGCGTCTCTCTAATGGAACTGACTCCGTCGACGATAGACTAGCATTCTATTCAATTACAGGCGTCCTTTGCAACAATAACAAAATTTCAACGATTATTTTTCATGTTTGTTATTGTGTACCTCAATCTTTATGATTGCAAACATAACAGGACAATATTTCCCTTTTAAATTTAAAATAATGAACTTTCAATACAAGTAATTCAATTGAAAATACTAAGACAAACCACGAAGCGGAAAATATGAACTCATTGCAAATTAAAAGCAAAATTCTATATAGGAGTCGAGTCATTTCGATATTGAACGTTGGAGAATTCCTACAACTAATGGATAACGGAATGTAATAATTTTGCATTTAATCAAACCATCATCATTTGCTTATGGATTTATGTAATTAAAGTAATTTTAAAGAAAAGCTGTTGCTTTACCAGTCTTTTATTTTCAATTCAAATGGAATAATCTACGAATAAAAATTAATTTCTAGAAGATAAAATTTATTCCCTTTTAAGAAATAGATATCTTCAAGGATTCAAGAGTATAAAAAGGATAACCATTAAATTTCGACGAATCATATTGGTTCAAAATTCAATAAAGTTGCTTCATATCATATTGAACCACTATAAAGGGGGGTCAATTATGAGCCGCTCTTTAAAATATCGATAGATAACAGAAAATGAAACCTTTTAGTATGATATTTTTTCAAACGTGACGGAATGCTTTCGAGATATTTTCAAGCCCTTTTCAAAGGGATAGTTGAAAAATAGTTTTGTTGGGATTCTCAACTATTAGTACAAAAATCCTTTCACATAGTTTGTTTAGCTTGGATTTTTTTTATTTAGTTATATCAATTTTAAACATATACAAAAAGTTTTCGGAAGTGAAATCTGCTCCTTTCATTTCCAGGAGAAGTAAGAAAAAGCAGCGGAAACATTTTCGTCACACATTGAATCTCATCCTCTTCTTTCTCGGAAAGCTTAACGATTTCTAACACTTAAAGTTTCACCTCGACCTATGAAATGGTCCAAGTTAGTTTAAAGCACGATAAAACTTTCTTGTGCAAAAATCGTTTAAGGCAAAGAAATATAAACTATTTCTTTACACGTTTGGATGTGAAAATATTAAATGCAATATATATATATATATATATATATATATATATATATATGAAAATTATTTTCCTTTTAAGGATTTAAAGCTATTAAAAATATAAGAATATCGAAATAAAACTTATGAAATTATTTTTTTTTACCAAGAGACGTTTAAGATAGATTACAAGAAATTTCAGAAATACGAAATAGCACCAAACAATGGAGAAAACAGAAAAAAAAGCTGTATAAAAGAAGCTTGAAATAAGTAGCTATTATTTCTAATAACTTTTAACTTAAAAATTTACGTAATTTAAACCATTGATATAAATTAAAATATTCACATAAATTAAACCATTAACCACTGACATAAATTAAACGTTTAACATAATTTAAAGTATTGACATTATTAATGTCCGATTCACACTTCACACGCTTTCAGTTTTTTTCCCTTCAAAGGTTGCAGTAGCCTTGGCGGAAGAAAATTTCCACTTCCGGAAAGTAGACTCTTGGATACCAGACGCAATAAAGGAAAGACATTTTGAAAGAACCAATACATGATAAAAATTCAGGAAGTTCCGTAATATATACTTTCAGTATTTGGCAGGATATGAAATATGGGATGTTAAGTCACTTGACGTTAGTTAAGATTACAATGTGCTTATATATATATATATATATATATAGCTTTGGCTTTAGCAGAAACAGGTAGTTGGAAACACACAGACATAACTTTACCATCTTCATTCCAACAAAAGTAATAATTAAGCTATTATATTTAAAAAACACTTTCATATTTCTCAAGATTCTCATGAACGCCAAATAATATTATTTTCATACGAATTTCTTAATACTTAATTAATTAAATTCAAAGTAAAAGACATTTTCTGATCACAACAGATGCTGATCAGATAAAATTTTTTTGTAAAAATGAAGAGCTTTGTTTAATTTGAGTTAAAAAAGTCGTATAAATAAAAAAGTTGATTTTGGCTAAAATATTTATACGTAGTGTAAATAGATGATAATTAAAGTTGTGATTGACATAACCGTTACTATTACAATTGCAAAGCCTTGAGCCATGAATTAAGAAATATGGCACATCAGTTAAGTGGATGAAATGAAAGTACAGTTGAAAAATATCAAATAGTTAAAAACTCATAGTTAAAAATTATCAAAAGTATAATTCATAATTCAGAAATATCAAATGTAAATAGAAGCTCAGTCATATTAATGTAATCGCCGCGTTCTTTCGACGTCAAAGTTAAATAATAAATCACAGAAGTTAGATGGCAGGACAGTGGAATTGAGCGTAGATAAAGGATGTGTGAGGGCTTTGGAACACATTGCTTTTGACGTTCATATTCTCCCTGGGGATGCCGAAGTCAGACCTATTGTGGCCTTTTATTCCATTTGCGCAAAATTTTCTGAGACTTTTGCCTAATTTTCTTTAAATTTAAGTTTTTACTCACATTTAGTTATGCATTCAGTGATTATATTTTCGATGAATGAGTAGGTGGTTTTGGGCAGGAACTCAGCTACCAACCAAGAAAGAAGAAGAAGAAGAAACACATTGCAATATTTGGCGTAGCACAAAAATGGAGTGATTTATCCGACGACCAAGAAAGGCTTAGTAAAAAGGCTTTTGGATCAAGAGTATCGAAGCATTTCCAAAAAGGCTAAATTTGGGAATTGTTAGCGTGCCACCGGAGTAAAAGTATACCGTACATGACAAAATAGGCCTGTCCAAAATCAGTGACGTGACAAATATGGTGCAACACGTGTCATAGATAACAGAGGTGATTGGCGACTCTGGGGATGCGTTTAGGCGAATGAACGAGCTACCGTTAAACAACTGACCTCATAGATTAATCAAGAACTACCAACAGAGTCTCCAAAGCTATTGTTCAGAGAACGTTGAGGCGTCTGGGCCTCCGAAGCAGAAGAATGGTTCATGCACCTATATCGACTACTGTTCATCAGCGACGAAGGCGGGAATTCGCATGAGAATTGGACGACCACAGAATAGTGGCAGGTGGCATTTTCCGATAAATCACATTTTATGCTCCATTTGACAGATGAATGTTGGCGTATACGATGTGAAACTTCTAAAAGCACTCTGCAACCATTGCGGGAATCGTCTAGGGCGGTGCATTATGGCCTCAAAAACATTTTCTTGACATTCTCTGGTTTCCCTCATCATTGTGAAAGGCACAGTGTATCAATGAAAGTACACTTCAGTGTTTGCGGACCCTATCCAATTTTATATTCGCATTGTTTTTCCTCAAAATGATGGAATCTACCAGTAGGACACTGTGAGGTATCTGGCAGTTCACGTGAATAGTTCGAAGAGCACTAGGATGAGTTTACTGCTTTCACATGGCCATAAATTTCACCTTACTTGAACCAAATCGAAAATCTGTGGGAACATCTTAATCGGGTTGTTCACTGTATGGATTCTTACACGCCTATTCTGGCACAGCTGACTACAGTACTGGATTCGCCAGGACTTAATATCCAGTGAACACCTTTAGTAACCTAGGTGACACTCTTCTGGTACTTCTTGCGGCAGTTCGCTGAGAGAAAGGAGGTTAGGATTTTTGACAAGTAGTCACATTAATGTGACTGAACTGTGTGTATATATATAATTGAGAGAAATTGTTTTTCATAAACTGTTCCAATATTCTGATAAATTCATTTTATTTTACCTATTTATATGTAGCTTATAAATTACACACCATTAGTTATCCATGATGATAAACTGGCAGATGCAATCAACATTCGTTATTAGATGATAATTTAAAACTGTTGTTAAAACAAAATCTATTAACTATATAATGAACTGAAGAGAGATAAGCATTGAATGACACTTTTCTCAATTAAATTACTAAATTGATAATTAATAAATTATACTAATAAATATTTTGATGTTCGTCAGTGTGAGACATCAGGAACTTAAGAAATATAAAGATACATTTTAAAATAATTTCTTACAGAATTAAAGTGATTCATATTACATTATCATAAGGAATTTTTATAATCGGCTTTCTTATATAATCAATTATACTTTAAAAATCTATGAGTTATTTAAAAAAAAAAAAAAAAAAAAAAAAACTTGATTTTGTTTTTGAATCATTTTGTTCTTATTGTTTGAAAATTTACTGGGTTTACATTTTTTCATACAAGCACAAGACTGTAATTTATTTGTTAACAATTTTTTAACTGTATTATTTTGAATTTGTACATTCATTGTTATCACAGTAGACTTGTATTGACCTACTTCGGCGCAGGCTTCGCCTGACCACATTTTATCTTGCTTAGGGCCTACCAAGCGCGACATGATTCGGTATCCTCTTCCGGTGTTTGACTTTTTTAGGGTGAATGGACTCATGGACATGATCTAGCTTTGCTGATCACGGGGATTGGAAACAACAACAACAGAATTGTATTTGATAGAATTGCATTTATTTACTTCAGAGATTCAGAGTTGCATATATTCATTTTACAGCAATATTAAAATTTAATTCCAATATTCAATCAACAATTATGTCACCAGTTAACAATTATGAAACATTTTAAAAACATTTTTGTCATTGGCTCAGTATATTCAAATGATTTTTAAATATTTATTTTTATTCCACGTGAAAATATTACATGAATACATTCAAATACATAAATATATAAAATTGTTCAAAAATTCCTTAACGTTTTTAATAGTGATATTTTTATACAGTCAAGAATGTGAAGGAACAGAAATTTTTGTTGAGTAAGAATTGGGCTTTGATTTTTGAAATAAAAAAAATGTTCCAAAAGTTAAATATTCTAATTTATTTATTTTAAGTTTTCTTTTATTATAAATTTAAATTAAAAAAATATACTACTTATTAAAGTTCACAAGAATTTAATATTTACAATGCTAATATAAATAATAGAATATGTATATAATAAAATCTATATTCTATTTGTCGTAAACATTTCGCTTGGGAATGATTTGAAAATGCTTGTATGAAATGCAGTAAAATTTATTTTAGGATATTCGTCTCTGATTAATTTAAAACAAAGGCAACGCTTCGTTTCAAAATTTTGATCCTAGTGTCGATAATTAATTTCAATTATAGTTAACATTTGTTTAGATTCCCTGTAAAGCTGCTTATCTCTTAATGCATAGTATTCAAAAGTTCTTTTGTCTGAAACAGTGAAGGAACGATACCCTTTTTACCACTTCCAAAATTATCATTTATGAGTAATTGTTGTTTTTCGGGGAAAAGTACATAGGACATAGGATTTTCCCATTCTTCCTACATACCCATGAGTAATTTTTTATGAAAAATATAAAGATATATTCTCTTTTTCCATTAATTAAAAATGTACCATTTTTGAATACGGAAGCGAATGCGTTTTTGATTTTTCCACTATGACTCCGAAATCCCTAGTAAAGCGAATAAGAGTTGTTTCACAAGAAATATAATTAGCTAGAGTTGGCATATTTTTCGGGTTAAGTTAAAAATATATTGTAAAACGGTGAGTTTTGAATAATCTTAAATTGATTTGTGAATTTACACAAATCTTTAAAATATTTATATTTTTTCTATAACCTCAGTTAGAAACAAAAAAAAAAAATATCCCAGAAAACTATTTTAACACCAGCAAAAAATATGAAAAGCTTACTTCTCATTGTATGGTATATTCTAATACGTCTAAATTTGTAGCAAATTGCGTTAATTTTGTGCATAGATTACCGCCTTTTACTTTAAATTTTAGAAATGAAGATAAAAAAATAGTGCATTTGTTACTTTTGTTGAATTTGGTCTCTTAACTAAAGAAATGATTGAAATCAACTGATTTAAAATAGAAAAATACAGACACATTTGTTTATAGATTACTATTTTAAAGAGGATTTTTCGTAGATTAGGGCAGTATTCACGAGTCACAAGAACGGAAACATGGAAGAATTTGAAGCTCCTACACTGAGAGACCTACATGCTTAATAAAAAAGCCCAACTCCACCTCCCACTATTTTACTGTGACTGGGATCGAACCCGATCACAAGTATTCCAAAGAGCGGTGTTCTATCACCAAAATGGACATGGTGGCTCTAGCCCAGTTACTTTTGTCATTTTTCCTATCCTTTTGTTATGTGGATTTTATGGTGTTTTAAAATTTAAATTTTATTTTAAATAGTGCGTAGGAGTATAGTTTAATTCCTCTCATCTCTTTTCAAACTAAATTTAAAAACGCATTTTAAAATAACCTTTCTTACAATAAATTGTTTAATTTTCTCAAATTATTATTATAGTTTTCTTAAATGTCATTTGAAAAATCAAAAAGTTTGAAATATATAAAGGTAAAATCATATGGTGACCTAAAATAGTTTTATCCTTTCATTATTATTGTTATTATGTGAGTTATTGATATCTTAGAATTTTTCTCGATTATTAGCTTCAATGATACATTACCATTATAATTTATCTATCTTTTAAACAATGATTCTAAAAGAAAACATTAATAAAACCTATTTTTCCCCTACAATAATAACTAATGGGAAACTAAAATGAAATTAAATATAATCTTTAATATGGATGTTAAATAATCTTTAATGTAAATTAATTTTTGTTGAAGTTAAATTTGAACTTTGAATTTGAAATACATTTTTCATCATATTCGTTAAATAATGTCTCCGTCTTTATATTATAGGGCGAATTTTCTTAAAATTAAACAGAAAACAATCAATTTTGGATAAAAAAATATTATTCATTCTGTAAGGAACTGATACGCTTTGTTTTCTATAAAGTAAACATTTCAGTTTTCATTTCTTCTCAATGAAATTTAATTCTAATTAATTTTTTTTGTTTAAATATGTATCTTCACTTCTTCAAGAAAAATTATTTCATTTGTTTCACTGTTATTTGATTTCATTCAATTTTCTTAGGTAGAATGATTTTTACAGGTTTTTAATATATTTTTACTGTTATAATTAAGAGTTTTCATTAATAGAATACTTGAAAAATGCTTATATTAAATGAAAATTCTCAAAAAACATGGATTTTATTATGGATCAAAAGTAAATAAATGATATATTTATTTAGTTAGCTTAAAAACGGGTTATATTTTGGCTTTTAAATTATATTGATTATTAATATTATTCCAAATTTCTATTCTATCTTCCTTAAGCCTAGTCTTCAAGAAATATTATCCACATGATTAAAAATTTTAATTTCTTTTTTTTTAGAATAACTCTGTTACACCTTATTTTAAATATTTAACTTTAGTTAAAAAATTAGCTCAAATATTTAAAATAATTCAAGTTTTTGAGAAGTTTCTGGGTACAAGAGGTAATTTAAGTCACGCATGCATATTTTATTAAAAACATTTTGCATGCAAATATAATAGCAACGACTTTCTTCATTTTTAAAAATATTTTTTTTTCAGTCTACTTGATTTCATCATTGACTTTATCCTGACTTGCATTTTTATATGACTTTAAACTCTTAGAAAAGTATATGAATGTAAAAAAGCATTACATTAAAACTCTCTGATAAAGTATACAATTTTTTACTTATGAGTTCTTAGGATTCAATTTCGGCAGTTTTGAATAGCTTATTTCGAATTCATAATTACAAGACACGTAAAGGGTTTTAAAATGAAACATTTGTTTTTTATGAAAAAATATATATTTAATATTTTATACTTTTTTATGAATACATATTCGATTTTTTATATTTTTTTTATGAATATATACATGTGTGATTTTTTTAACATAAATAATTTTATATCTAAGAATTATTTAAATTCTTTATTTTGAATATTTTTTTTATTTTGAAAGCTATATATATATATATATATATATATATATATATATATATATATATATATATATATATATATATATATATATATATATATATATATATATATATATATATATAACTGCTTTTTCCCAACAATTTTTTTAACTTTCGTATAAATTCTTATTTTTTAAATTTAAATGAATAAATGTTTTTTTTTTGTCTTGTTAAAAACTGATTAAATATTTTGAATTGTTAAATCGGAGTTAAATTCAGAAAAATCTTCGGATATAAATGGTAACTTTCTCTGGAGATTTTCTGAACTGTGAATATTGCTTTTATTTTTGCTTTGTTGGGTTTTTATTTTCAAGCTTAATTTACTCTTGTATACATATTTTCTTACATTTTTCGACAAATTATCTTAAAAGTGTAATTTTTTTAAAATTCTCATGTCACCTCAATATCTAAAACTGTCATTACGAATTTTGAGAAAACATTTGCACTTTTTGAGAAAATTGCAGGCATGTTTTTTATTTAAGGATTCTCATCTATGTTAATAAAATCTTTATTGTTTTTGCAAATTATATTTTTGTATAGAATAAAAAAGTAGAAATAAGTGCAATGAATTTTTTTATTAGAATGTTGATTTCTGATTAACTTAAAACTCAAACTGATATTCATTTGGAAATTTTGATTACAATGTTTGTAATTTATTTCAACCATGACCAATGCTGATTTGAACCCCTTGTAAAACGTACGCAATACATACTATTCCAGACCCTTTCTTTTTAAAATAAAAAAGTTTGAGTAATTCCTCTACTTTTTAAAGTTGTCATCTAACCATAGATGCTGGTAGTAAATAACAAAATCTACATTGCATCAGATTTTTCTTTCTTTCTAAACTCCCATCACTTAATTTATTAATTACCCATTTTATTTTAAAATTGTTGGTATTTATAATATTTGTCTTTGATTTTTGAAAAGGCATTGCTTTTGCCAGCTGCATCAAACAAATTTCATTTTTCTCAGTATTCTCCATTGGATGCATACAATTTTCTGCGATCAGAAATTAAATGTGGGTAAAAGAGTCCTGAACTTAAAAGTTTATGATTTTGTAGGTAAATAGAGTTTTTAAGAATTCTACTCCTCATTCGATATATTTTTAGCCGATCTTTGGGAAAAATTTTTTGAACAAAGTTAAATATATAATAAAATTAATTAAAGCTATTTAACATCATTATATGGAAACTTCAATCTAATATAGCATACGATATTAATGCGGAATTAATGGAAGTATTAATTGAAGGTTAAAAGGTTTTTCTAAGAGCGAATTTGAGGTCAACCAAATAAACATTATCACGTGTTACCTTATCAACTGATACCTTTTATTTGCCGTTTTTTCAGACAGAGAAGGTGAAGCGAATCAGATTCTTCTAAAAAAATTATTGAGATATTAATTTTGGAATAAGCAACATCAAGGCTTTTCTGCGATTAATTTAAGGGTATGCATTCATAAGACTTTATGATTTCATACTATCCGAAGCTGAATAAAAAAATATCGATTCTGCAGGCTGTACTGCTTGATAAATGTTGTTCAGGGATTAATATAGATTCAATATTAATACAAAGTGAAACGCTCGATTTGTGTTGTGACTTACTTAAAACTGCAATATTTCAAATAACACCAAATTTAACAATGATATTCACATAATATATTTGAGAAATATTCAAGATATGAGTAGAAATCAGCATGAGACTGCTTATGTTGATTCCTAACCCTCAGTTGCCTTCAGTAAAATTAGCATAGGATTGCCTATGTTGATTCTTAACCATCAATTGTCTTCAGCAATATCAGCATGGTATTGCCTATGCTGGTTGTTAACCATCAATTATGTTCAAGGAAATCAGCATGGGATTGCCTGTGCTGGTTCTTAGGCCGGACGCTAATTCGGTAGGCAATCCGATTAAGAAGCCGTTTTACAGTAGACAAATGCGGTCTTATTGAGGTCTTAGTGTGACGTAGATAAAACGTTGTATCTGACATCATGGAATTTTAAACCAATGAGAGTGCTGTCTCGTGGAATGTTGCTAGATATTTCGAACCTGCTTGAAATCTAGAATCACCTCGCACTCCACTCCTTTTCAGACGTAACTAAGACATCAATGACCTCATTTGGTCCAATGCAATTCTCGCGAGTGACTCAGCTTGTCTCGCGAGACAAGTCTTATGCGATTATCTACGAATTTGCAGACTGCCTAAAGCATCAAATGTGTTCGGTGAAATTTAAGACTTATGTATTATTTGGCAACCGAATGATTTGCAACCAACTTATTGAAAATTGATATTGTAGACATTTCCAAATCTTTTATTTTATTGCTCAATACCAGATGAACTGCAGCTTTAAATTGTGGAGAAGATATTTCAATGGGATGCAATATGATGACCAGAAATATTTTCGTGATATCTTTCTCTAAATATTAAAGAAAATATTTTGAGCTCACTCCTTTTGTAAAGAGAAAATTCTTTTTTATTCCAAGAAAATTGAATATCTCCTTTATCTTGAAGAAACAAGATTTCACAAATTCTTATTGATAACCTCATTTTATGTCACAGTATTTCAATACATAAAATTTCCAATTGTATTATATAAATAATCTCATATATCATATAAAATATCTGCTCTTTTTCACATATGATACTTTTTTTTGACACGTATATGTAATAACATTTATCTTATTTATTATATTTGTTTTATTTTTATATTTCGCTTTAATGTATGCGTACTTACTTTTTTATGACATATGTGGAGGTATCACAGTATTTTCTTTAATTTTCCTCTTACCAATCATTATTTAACAATGAATTTCAAGCTAATGAATTACAAGTTATGATATTTGTTAGCAGAATATACTTGACCAAAATCGATAGTATTGAAATACACTACTGGTCATTAAAATTGCTACACCAAGAAGGCGATATGCTACAGACGTGAAATTTATACGAAAGGAAGAAGGTGCTGTGATATGCAAATGATTAGCTTTTCAGCGCATTCAGACAAAGCAGGCGCCAGTAGCGACACCTATATTGTGTTTAAATGAGGAAATTGTTCAGCCGGTTCCTCAAACGCAAATTGTATTTGATCGTTGTTGCTGGATGAAAAGTTGTTGTGATGCCTCGTGTAAGAAGGAGAAATGCGTACCAGTACGTTTCTGACTTTGATAAAGGTCGAATTGTAGCGTACCGGGATTACGGTTTATCTTATCGCAGTATTGCTGCTTGCGTCGGTCGAGATACAATGACTCTTAGCAAAATATGGAATCGATTGGTTCAGGACGGTAATACGGAACGCCATGCGGGATCTGAACGGCCACCTATCACTAGCAGCCGTGAAGACAGGCATATTATCCGCATGGCCGTAATGGATCGTACAACCACGTCACGAGCCATGAGTCAAGAAACGGGGTCGTTTGGAAGCCAACAAGTGTCTGCACGAACAGTTCGACGATGTTTGCAGCAGCATGGACTCTCAGCTCGAAGACCATGGCTGCGGCTTCCCTTGACGCTGCGTCATAGACAAGAGCGCATTCAATGGTGTGATCAACGACGAACCTGTGCGCACGAATGGCGAGACGTCATCTTTTCAGATGAATCCAGGTTGTGTGTACAGCATCATGATGGTCGCATCCGTGTTTGGCGGCATCGTGGTGAACGCACATTCGCAGCGTGCATTCGTCATCGTCATACTGGCCCAAAACCTGGCGTGATGGTATGGGGTGCCATTGGATACACGTCTCGGTCACCTCTTGTTCGCATTAATGGTGCTTTGAACAGTGCAAGTTACATTTCTAATGTGTTACGACCCGTTGCTCTACCCTTTATTCGAGCCCTGTGAAAACTTACGTTTCAGCAGGATAATGCCCGATTGCATGTTGCCGGTATTGTACGGACCTTCCTTGATACTGAACATGTTTGGCTGTTGCCCTGGCCAGCACGTTCTGCAGATCTTTCATCAAGAGAAAACGTCTGGTCAATGGTTGCCGAGCGACTGGCTCGTCACTAAACGCCAGTCACTACGGTTGATGAATTGTGGCATCGTGTTGAAGCTGCATGGGCATCTGTACCTGTACATGCAATCCAATCTCTGTTTGACTCAATACCCAGAAGTATAACTGCTGTTATTACTGCCAGAGGTGGTTGTTCTGGGTACTGGTTTCTCAGGATCTATCCAGCCAAAATTTTTTGAAAATTGAATCACTTGTTATTTCTAGTACAATATATTTGTCCAATAAATATCATTTTGTTTTCTGCATTTCTTCCTGGTGTAGCAATTTTAATGGCCAGTAGTGTATAAGACAATAAAAATTCGGTTTTGTTTTATAAATAATGCAATAAGATTAACATTTGGGAAAATGAATCTATTCGGAATAAGTAGATGAAAAAAATGTAATTTTTTGTCATATTTTTTATGTAATTGTGATATAACTAGTACTATTATATTCATGTATTACTAATTGCTACACTTTATTACAGTTAAAATCTAACATTTCATCAAATTGTTTTTTCTGTTGTAAATAGAAAAAAAATTTCACGTTACATTTTTTAATCATTCAAGCATAAAATTATTGAAGGGATAAGAAAGATATTTGTGATTTTTATAATCATCAAAAAAATGTGTTTTAGGCTATCATATTTACAATACATTGACATAATAAAGTTTATTTCGTTATTGTTTTGCCTCGTTGTTTAAGGAAAATTATATAATAATGATACTGAAAAGCCATGAGGTCATTCATCATCATTCATGGCGTGCCAGCCCAGGATGGGCCAAGTCCTTCTGAATAAGTTTCTTCCAGTCACCTCTACTGGCAGCCAAACTCCTCCAATTTTTGTTCCGAGGACCCTACAGTCTTTTTCTACTGCATCCACCCATCTCAGTTTTGGTCTTCCTCTTCTTCTTATTCTGATGGGTTTTGAAAAAAAAATTCCCTAAGTGTTTTATTGTTCTTCATTCTAATAACATGTCCAATCCAATTGAGACGGCCTACTTTAATGTGATGTACAACGTCTGGCTCCTTGTACATTCGATAGATTTCTGTATTGTATCTTCTGCGCCAGAGACACTGTTTTCCTTTGTACTTCCAAGGATACTTCTTAAAATCCTACGTTCAAATAGGCCCAACAGCCTCTCCTTTCTTACAGTTAAAGTCCAAGTTTCCGAGGCATAGGTCAAAACGGGACGGATAAGCATTCTATAGATCTGTAACTTAGTTTTTCGTGATAAAAATTTAATTTTTAATAAATTTCTTAGGCCAAAAAAGGCTTTGTTAGCGCCATGAACATGTACAAAAAATTATAATAAAAATATTGGATGAATTTTAGTTTTAAAATCATAAGACAACATTGAATATGACACAGGAAGTTATTTTCCCCCCCTTGAATTCCTTGAACGAGAATATACAAGATGTTATTCTCTTAACATAGAAGATGTTATTGGAAATTATTCGCTCAACATTGCAGGATTCTGGAGAAAGATATTTTCTTAAGAAGATTCACTGTTTAAGTATTTACTTAACTTTGAATGTTAGATGCTATGAAAAATTCGACACGGTCACCTTTTGAGTGTACAGGATACACATAAACTATAAGAGACAAAAGTAAGAACCACTTTGACCAAGCCTTAGCGATCACAGGCCATTAGTTTATTTGACAAAATTGTTATAAATAATATGCTTTTATTAAAGTCATATTTATAAGCAAGGCTATAACACTTTTAATGGAAATTTTATTAATATATAGTTCAGTTATTAAGAATTATATATATATATATATATATATATAAATAGTGTATTATGTTATATTGAAAATTTAGCACGGTTTTACTCTTTCAAAATGTTCCAGTTTAAGGAAAATCAATAAAAGAGCTAATGAAACTTGTAATGGGTGTTAAAATCTTTAATATGTGGAATCCCAATTTCAATTATGTTTTATTGAAAATGATGGGGAAATATTAAATAAAACCACTTGTTAACATAAGCAAAATATTAACAATTGTAGAAAGATATAATGATTTCCTACACAGTATAATTTGTTGTAATTTAATAAATTGAAATTGCGAAATGAAGCTTAAATGATAGAAGAAAAATGATTCTGTTAGTAAATGCTTGGTGTTTTTCTCCCGAATATTTTTTTTTCTGTTCGTTGGCAGCATTTAAAATATCGTTAACTACTGAAGAAGCACAGAGGAGGTGGGGTTGTTGAGCAAGATGACGCAAATGGCAGTATATCGGAAGTTTCCGCTAACCCCCTACTCTTTTCAAATATAAAAATTTAAAGGGGGGAGAATGTGTTATTTCTTTTTGGGTAAGAAACCTTCCATATGTTTAATCTTCTGAAAACACAGGCATTTCGAGTCAAGAGATATGGTTCCGATCTCTTAAGAGAACAACTTTACGTTTTCCCTAATTAAGAGTCATAAATTGTGCGCTCTTGAGATTTTTAAGAATTTTAAATGTTCACTTGAATATTATATTAGCTATTTTCACAAAAAAATAATGCATTTCTTTTAAGAAGAGAATTTTGCAAGAATCTGATTTATTTAAGAAAACAGAAATGGAATTGAAAGTAGAATAAATTTTTCTGAATGCTAAACTTTATATAAAATGTAGAGATTAAATAATCATCGAAATGAAGTTATTAGGATATATACAAATCACTATATATCATTTTATAGATTCCTTACAAACTAGATTTTAATCTACTTTTTAATTCTAAAACTAGATGAGTATTTCAGATACAGATGTAAAATACGTTTTTTTTTCAAATGCTTATCAGTTAAATTTTTTAAGTGAGAGGTTAAAAGTTATTATTTTTTACATAATGAAGTATATACGTGCTCATTAAATCTGTGGAATCGAAAATCATGTGGTCGGTCATTGAGCAGTTATCATGGGTACAATGGTCTGGAGAAAATTTCCTCCCCCTGCAGATAAGTGTCAAAATTCAGGGAGTAGATCCTATGTTGGTGCCATCTATCGGAAGATTTAATAAGCAAAGTAGTACTTTCACTTTCGTAGTGCTCTGATTAAAATGAAAGACGCTACCTATTGACTTAAATTCGCATTGCCAAGCCATAGCGAGCTTGGCTTGTCCAAGAGTCTTAAGTAACAACACCACAAACACAATGCATTATTTTTAGACACATTATATCCTCATTAAATATAATACCGAGTTGTTATAATTAAATATCCTCTTAACAGCATCCTAAAACAATAACAAGTAAACGAAATGCAACGAAATTTTCATATGTGATATACATAAAATGCGCTCACGGAATTTGAATAAAAAAATTTGATCTGGTTATAATCCAAAGTACAATTAGCAGCCAGTGTTGTTCGACATTGGTATTATGGCAGGAAATTGCCTCAAGTTTTACATGTAATAAATAGCACATAACAACTTAATCATATAATTTGTAAGTAAGATTTTGGTTCATAAGTTGTGCGTGTGTATGTGAAGAGAAATTCAACATTTTATTACTCTGGTATACGAATCATAAGCAACAATATAAATTTTAAGTATATGGCTATAAATTTGCTGTAAAAGAGTTCTTAGGGTCAGAACAATGAACATGCAATTCAGTAGAAGGGTCAAGCAAATGCAAAAGGGTTCCCGCAGCTCAATACTATCATAAAAACATATACGGAGATGAAATCAAAGACATTCGTTCCAAGTGCGAGTGTGATTTTCATGAAGTAAGGCTAAATAGCTTTTACGAATTTACGCCTGGAAGAATGATTTGAAAGCTGGGAGATACATAGTGTGACCAATATAGCTGAAGAATTCGGGATAAACACCTTTGTTGATAAAAATAGTACTTGGAAAATCTTCTAAATTAATAAATTATAGCTGTAAAAAGAGGTTAGTAGTATTGCTATAGGAAAATAATTGGAGTGAATGAACAATGATCGTTCTGCATGAGAAAATGTGCCATTGCTCATCAACTGTGTTCTTCAACAGAATGACAAGCATCGCTGTTTATTGGGTCCAGATATTGTGTAACTTTGAAAGATGGCCATTGGCGCCATTGTTTAGAGTGATGCAAGATACACAAGACACATAATCACTAGTGTTGTATCTTCTTTATGCACCAGAGTCTTTTTTGTGCCACAAGTGACTCTCAACGCCATTTAATTTGAAGAGAGATCGGTATACGGTTTCATCCCAGTACCATCATGGAAAGATACTGCTATGATAGTCCTGGAATTTCCGTTTGGGAAAGCATAATGCTGAATCAGTGGGCTGAACTCCACGTTTCTGATAGAGGTTCTATAATCAGATATAGTTATTGTAAATAAGTAATTATTCTCTTTGTGCTTTTCGTTGTTATTGATGACAGTGCATGGCTATGTTGAACTCCTGTTGTTTAATAGTTACTGCAAAGGGAAGATACCTCACGAATAGAATGGCCAGAGAACTTCGTTGATTCAAATCCGATAGAACATGCGCGAGGAAACCATAGCAGTAATATAAGTCATATCCATAATTAGGAACATCTGCTTGGTATTCTCCTACTTACACAATCATATAACGATAATATGACTTCTAAAAACCCTTTTTTGTTTGGTTTCATACTGAGTACATTGAATTAATTTTTATCCAATTATGCTTTCGTCATCTTTTAATTACAAAATGCTGTCTCTTATTTCTGAATTTCGTGCTTCTCATGTGAGTTATGGTAAAAAACCACCTGTTGCTTTGCACACAAGTGTATGTGTAAAATAAAAATTTAGAAAAAAAAAGTTATTTATTGATGTTTGCTTTTAAATTACTATTATAAACTCATTAATTTGTACGCTTTGGAAGAAGAAAACTAAACAACTGATTTTTACTTCTATGATAACAATAGGAAACAATATTAAAAGTATAAAAACATTTAATTATTTAAAATCATTGAAATTTTCATTTACAATGAATAATATTATATAAAAATAATAAAAGAAAAATATTACTTCTATTGGAGAACTAAAGTGGGAAAAGATAGTCTCTGTGTTCACAAACCATTTTATGTAAATTTAGTATCATGAGCTTGATCAACGAAAATGAGATAAAAAAAATATTAAAAAAGAATACCAGAAAACCAATAATAGTTGAATTTTCAAACACAAAACTGTTTTTTTAAACCAAATTGGACTTTAGCATATTTGAAGTATTCAAATCAATGTTTAAAGTCGGAGCACGAAAATAAATATTGAATGTGTAACATTTTAAGAGTTAATTGAATGCTAAAAACATTATATAAGTAAAAACTGCGGATTACTTGCTATGAATACATACATTAAATTTAAGAATTATTGGTAAAGATAGCTAAAAATTAAAGTAAAAATTTAATTGAAACTAAGCATTTTTGACTGATGAAATCTCCAGAAAAATATTTGTACAAGGAAGAATTAGTTGGTTATATGCATTATAATTTTGCCTTATAAATTAACATATATGTAAAAAAGGTTTTCACCAAATCATTTTAGTACTGCAACATAAAATATTCTTTCGAATTTCTTGAAAAAAAATGGACAATGATTACCTCCAATAACGTTTTAAAAATATTATGATAAATGAAATCGGTTATGTTTAAAATTTTTAATATATAAAAATCGAAACTGTAGTTGATTTCCTTTAAATGTTTTTTTTGTAGTGCTTTTTCTTAATGTAAAAAGAAGAAATTAATATTATTTCTAAAATAAAATTTAAAGAGAAATGCTTTCCGATAAATAAATATTGGAATTAGTAATTCTTATTGATATTATAAATACTGATTATAATTGATTGATATTAAATATTTTCAGTCATTTTTAATGACTTCTTAAGAGAAGTAGTTTTTAAACCACATAGTTTGAGAATTTCTGAAGCTAAATACTGGCTAATTAAGACAAATAATTAATTTTTTTATATATTTTCTTTAATAAATTGCCTCACTAATCTGCATAATTAACAGAATTACTCTGATCTTTAAATCAATTAACTCTGATCTTTTGCTATTATAAAACTGATCCTTAATATCTGGATCTATAAAATGTATATAGATATACAGTACATGGAAATATCTATTCCATGTTAAAGGAAAATAGAATAACTATGTGTTTCTTTCGGCACAAGCTAGTTCGTCCATATTTTATGAAAAATCCCTTTTATTATTGCTTTAAAATTATTCCCTGTTAGCATGAATGTATTCATAAATATCTAGAATGAAAATTTATCCTGTATGTAAGTTTTAATATTAAATATGTTTACTTTTTGGAAGATGGTTTTCATAAAAAAGCTAACATTTCGTGAAGATAGCGGAGGAAAGTTCCCGAGGCAATGAATACCTAGAAGAAAAGAAGAAACACTCTATGTGGAGATAATACATTTTCCAGATAGCAAGGAGAAGATTGTGTTTGTATAATCATCTCTATAAATACGCTTGCTTAATAGATAACATGCATTATGCGATATAATTTTTCTCAGTTTTGTTCAAACACAAAATGTTGCGAGCTCTGTGTGTACTTAAACACAACGCAACTCCATCACCACTAGAACATTTACTTGATAAATTAATAATTTATAATTCGTGGCTTAATTTTTGAATTCTTTAATAAATATTATAATATAATGCACTATAAACACAGGAAAAATAATAAATGTATTAAAATTTACTGTTTAAATATTATTATTTTTAAATAATGCTTTTATTGTATTTAAACTACTGTGATATATCTGATAAGGATATCAGGGAATCAAAGTAAATATAATTCATAGACAAAAATTAATACAAAAATGTCAAAATAAGACATTGTAACTTCAGATAATATATTTATATAAATTAAAATTAATTATAATAAATTTATTACTAAAAAATTATTTTTCTTATTCTAATTTATAAACTGGATTGTTTTTATAGTTTTTTTTTGTAATTTTTCGTTTTTAAGTTAAAAAATCACATTTATAAGAAAATTAAATTATCTAAACATAGTAAAAATCCTACATATGCGAAGGTTACAAGAGAGACAATTGAAAGTTAAAAGCTTTGGTCTTATGGGTTCAGCATGTCTGGAATTGAAACCTTATATTGGAGGTGGGTGTATGTTGTGGCTTTGACATGAGGCTCTTTAACTGTGGGTCCTGGTGTAATTAATCCTATTGTGCAAAAAGTGTCCATTGAGCAATTTGCAGTTTGAGCCATACATCGCCTCTGTGCTGTACAAGAACATGTAGTTTTTACAATTTTTATCTTATAGTTTTTGTGAGTTCAATTTTCTTTAATAAATGCTGTTTATACAAACAAGATTTGCAATTTTAACATGAAAAACTGTATTTTTAATAGGAAAAAATGTAATTTTTACAGTAGCAGAAACTGCAGTTTAGGCGAAATATAATTTTGTCTAAATTACAGGTATGAGAATACAGCACAGAGGCGATGTATGGGTCAAACATTTTGCAGTTTGAGCCATACATCGCCTCTGTGCTGTACAAGAACATGTAGTTTTTACAATTTTTATCTTATAGTTTTTGTGTGTTCAATTTTCTTTTATAAATGCTGTTTATACACACAAGATTTGCAATTTTAACATGAAAAACTGTATTTTTTAATAGGAAAAAAATGTAATTTTTACAGTAGCAGAAACTGCAGTTTAGGCGAAATATAATTTTGTCTAAATTACAGGTATGAGAATACAGCACAGAGGCGATGTATGGCTCAAACAATTTGCAGTTTGAGCCATACATCGCCTCTGTGCTGTACAAGAACATGTAGTTTTTACAATTTTTATCTTATAGTTTTTGTGAGTTCAATTTTCTTTAATAAATGCTGTTTATACACACAAGATTTGCAATTTTAACATGAAAAACTGTATTTTTTAATAGGAAAAAAATGTAATTTTTACAGTAGCAGAAACTGCAATTTAGGTGAAATATAATTTTGTCTAAATTACAGGTATGAGAATACAGCACAGAGGCGATGTATGGCTCAAACAATTTGCAGTTTGAGCCATACATCGCCTCTGTGCTGTACAAGAACATGTAGTTTTTACAATTTTTATCTTATAGTTTTTGTGAGTTCAATTTTCTTTAATAAATGCTGTTTATACACACAAGATTTGCAATTTTAACATGAAAAACTGTATTTTTAATAGGAAAAAATGTAATTTTTACAGTAGCAGAAACTGCAATTTAGGTGAAATATAATTTTGTCTAAATTACAGGTATGAGAATACAACACAGAGAGCGATGTATGGCTCAAACAATTTGCAGTTTGAGCCATACATCGCCTCTGTGCTGTACAAGAACATGTAGTTTTTACAATTTTTATCTTATAGTTTTTGTGAGTTCAATTTTCTTTAATAAATGCTGTTTATACACACAAGATTTGCAATTTTAACATGAAAAACTGTATTTTTAATAGGAAAAAATGTAATTTTTACAGTAGCAGAAACTGCAGTTTAGGCGAAATATAATTTTGTCTAAATTACAGGTATGAGAATACAAGCACAGAGGCGATGTATGGCTCAAACAATTTGCAGTTTGAGCCATACATCGCCTCTGTGCTGTACAAGAACTATGTAGTTTTTACAATTTTTATCTTATAGTTTTTGTGAGTTCAATTTTCTTTAATAAATGCTGTTTATACACACAAGATTTGCAATTTTAACATGAAAAACTGTATTTTTAATAGGAAAAAATGTAATTTTTACAGTAGCAGAAACTGCAGTTTAGGCGAAATATAATTTTGTCTAAATTACAGGTATGAGAATACAGCACAGAGGCGATGTATGGCTCAAACAATTTGCAGTTTGAGCCATACATCGCCTCTGTGCTGTACAAGAACTATGTAGTTTTTACAATTTTATCTTATAGTTTTTGTGAGTTCAATTTTCTTTAATAAATGCTGTTTATACACACAAGATTTGCAATTTTAACATGAAAAACTGTATTTTTAATAGGAAAAAATGTAATTTTTACAGTAGCAGAAACTGCAATTTAGGTGAAATATAATTTTGTCTAAATTACAGGTATGAGAATACAGCACAGAGGCGATGTATGGCTCAAACAATTTTCAGTTTGAGCCATACATCGCCTCTGTGCTGTACAAGAACATGTAGTTTTTACAATTTTTATCTTATAGTTTTGTGAGTTCAATTTTCTTTTAATAAATGCTGTTTATACACACAAGATTTGCAATTTTAACATGAAAAACTGTATTTTTAATAGGAAAAAATGTAATTTTACAGTAGCAGAAACTGCAGTTTAGGCGAAATATAATTTTGTCTAAATTACAGGTATGAGAATACAGCACAGAGGCGATGTATTGCTCAAACAATTTTCAGGTTGTGCCATACATCGCCTCTGTGCTGTACAAGAACATGTAGTTTTTACAATTTTTATCTTATAGTTTTTGTGAGTTCAATTTTCTTTAATAAATGCTGTTTATACACACAAGATTTGCAATTTTAACATGAAAAACTGTATTTTTAATAGGAAAAAATGTAATTTTACAGTAGCAGAAACTGCAGTTTAGGCGAAATATAATTTTGTCTATATTACAGGTATGAGAATACAGCACAGAGGCGATGTATGGCTCAAACAATTTGCAGTTTGAGCCATACATCGCCTCTGTGCTGCTACAAGAACATGTAGTTTTACAATTTTTATCTTATAGTTTTTGTGAGTTCAATTTTCTTTAATAAATGCTGTTTATACACACAAGATTTGCAATTTTAACATGAAAAACTGTATTTTTAATAGGAAAAAATGTAATTTTTACAGTAGCAGAAACTGCAGTTTAGGCGAAATATAATTTTGTCTAAATTACAGGTATGAGAATACAGCACAGAGGCGATGTATGGCTCAAACAATTTGCAGTTTGAGCCATACATCGCCTCTGTGCTGTACAAGAACTATGCAGTTTTACAATTTTATCTTTATAGTTTTTGTGAGTTCAATTTTCTTTAATAAATGCTGTTTATACACACAAGATTTGCAATTTTAACATGAAAACTGTATTTTTTAATAGGAAAAAAATGTAATTTTTACAGTAGCAGAAACTGCAATTTAGGTGAAATATAATTTTGTCTAAATTACAGGTATGAGAATACAGCACAGAGGCGATGTATGGCTCAAACAATTTGCAGTTTGAGCCATACATCGCCTCTGTGCTGTACAAGAACATGTAGTTTTTACAATTTTTATCTTATAGTTTTTGTGAGTTCAATTTTCTTTAATAAATGCTGTTTATACACACAAGATTTGCAATTTTAACATGAAAAACTGTATTTTTTAATAGGAAAAAAATGTAATTTTTACAGTAGCAGAAACTGCAATTTAGGTGAAATATAATTTTGTCTAAATTACAGGTATGAGAATACAGCACAGAGGCGATGTATGGCTCAAACAATTTGCAGTTTGAGCCATACATCGCCTCTGTAAGCAAGAACATGTAGTTTTTACAATTTTTATCTTATAGTTTTTGTGAGTTCAATTTTCTTTAATAAATGCTGTTTATACACACAAGATTTGCAATTTTAACATGAAAAACTGTATTTTTTAATAGGAAAAAAATGTAATTTTTACAGTAGCAGAAACTGCAGTTTAGGCGAAATATAATTTTGTCTAAATTACAGGTATGAGAATACAGCACAGAGGCGATGTATGGCTCAAACAATTTGCAGTTTGAGCCATACATCGCCTCTGTGCTGTACAAGAACATGTAGTTTTTACAATTTTTATCTTATAGTTTTTGTGAGTTCAATTTTCTTTAATAAATGCTGTTTATACACACAAGATTTGCAATTTTAACATGAAAAACTGTATTTTTTAATAGGAAAAAAATGTAATTTTTACAGTAGCAGAAACTGCAATTTAGGTGAAATATAATTTTGTCTAAATTACAGGTATGAGAATACAGCACAGAGGCGATGTTTTGCGCAAAAAATTTGAAGTTTGAGCCATACATCGCCTCTGTGCTGTACAAGAACATGTAGTTTTTACAATTTTTATCTTATAGTTTTTGTGAGTTCAATTTTCTTTTATAAATACTGTTTATACACACAAGATTTGCAATTTTAACATGAAAAACTGTATTTTTTTAATAGGAAAAAATGTAATTTTTACAGTAGCAGAAACTGCAATTTAGGCGAAATATAATTTTGTCTAAATTACAGGTCCTCTGCTTGTTGAAGACAGATCTAATGCAAAAAAATAATTTACTTTTTGTTAAAAATTAATACTTTAAATAATTTACGTTTTGTTAAAAATTAATTAACAAATGATACGTAGCTTCACAGAAATAAAATAAATTTCCTGATATAGTTATTTAATAAATAAGACGTAATTATTACATTAAGATTAGAGCGAAAGAGATTTAAGTTCAGATCCAAAATCCAATTTATATACCATTTATACATGTGACAGTATATATATATATATATATATATATATATATATATATATATATATATATATATATATATATATATAAAAAAGAAAATCATTGGGGGAAATTTTTTTTTATTTATTGCAAACTGTAAATGAGATTTCTTTTTAACTGTAAATAATATTTCAGTGATCATCAAATAATATTTTTGATTGAGAAGCTACAGATTAAATCGTATCAGGTTTGTAAAAAAATAAACAAAACAAATTAATGCATTTTTCACAGAAATATTATTTTTTATCATAAAAGATTATTCATTCAATACTCTACTTTGAAAAAATAATCATACTTATAATGAATCCTATAATAGAAAATTGAATGTTTTCTTATGAATAAGTAAACAAACGTTATTTTAATTCTAAAATATTTTATAAACCATGTTAAAATCCTACAAAACATGTAATATTAAATTATTTTATAAAGCAACAACGTGATTATTCATATATGATTTATAATAATTTATATACAACGTAACATATGAAGGAAAAAAAAATTATTAATTAAATTTACTTCAATCAAGATATTGCGCACGCGCGCACGCACTCACGCACTCACGCACGCACTCACGCACTCACGCACGCACTCACGCACTCACGCACGCACGCACGCACTCACGCACGCACGCACGCACTCACGCACGCACGCACTCACGCACACACGCACTCGCACTCACGCACACACGCGCGCACTCACGCACACACGCGCGCACTCACGCACACACGCGCGCACTCACGCACACACGCGCGCACTCACGCACACACGCGCGCACTCACGCACACACGCGCGCACTCACGCACGCATCGCACTCACGCGCACGCACGCACTCACGCACGCACGCACGCACTCACGCACGCACGCACGCATGCACGCACTCACGCACGCACGCATGCACTCACGCACGCACGCACGCATGCACTCACGCACGCATGCACTCACGCACGCACGCACGCACTCACGCACGCACGCACGCACTCACGCACGCACGCACTCACGCACTCACGCACGCACGCACACACACTAATTTGTATATTTAAATCAAATCTTGTATTTTAGATTTAAGTATTCTCACTGAATGGTGAGAAATGATATAAATGAAAAAATACAGGTAATTAATTAAGAAATTAAAAAAGTTACTAAAATTTTATTCAAATGATAAAAAGGTTTCCTTTATTTATGGGTTTATGAAGACATACACAGTTTTAACTAAAAAGTCATAGATGTATTGCATTTAATAATTAAATGAATAAAATATTAAAGAATCATTAATAAATTGTTACATGCTGAATAATGAACTTTTCTCAGAATGGTAATAAAAGTAAAATATTAAAAACAAGACAAAATAGGAAAGGCATAAAGCAATATTTTATTTTAATTCAAAGCAAATTAAAGAAAACGTTAATAAATGAATATATAAAAAGTCTGGAAAAAAATTCTTGAATGGAAAATGGGAATTTCTCCTTCTCTAAAAATACAAAAACATTCTCAATTTTGTATCAAATATTTCTCAGTCCCATGCTGAGATACATAATGGTACAGTTAGTTAATTGAATATATTTGAGATTATCTTTATCTTGTTTGACCAACACAGCTTGCACAAACCTGAAGAAGATAATGTTGGCGAGCTAATCCTAAAAACAAAACCATTTGAATGGCTTAAATCATTTGTATTAGGTTTTGTTTTCAATAAACATACTTAAGAATTTGTCTCCTGGTGCTTTCAGTTTCAACGAAATTTTTGCCTGATTAGTTTTGTCGTAGAAAAACTAAAGTATTATGACGGGGAAACACCAAACATTCTCTAGAAAATAGTTCTATTCTTTTGCAGTAACATATATTAACACCAAGTTTTTGTGTATTAGATACGTTATTTTGGATGCTACATCAGTTTATTTTGTTACCATCTTTTACCTAGTCTACTCTGAATCTTTTTACTTGTAGTGGAAGATCATGAACTTATACCCAATTGTGAAGAAGTTTGGAAAAGGGAACTATTGCTGTTTTCTATATATTTAATTTTCTGTTATAGCGTTGTTAAGTTATTTTGAAAAGGTAAAAGCGAACATGTTTGCAGCAAACTTACAGAATGGTTTAGTTGTTTAGGGCATCGTTTTAATCATGTAATCATGGGATAGTAGTGAGTTCGAATTTCACCTTCAAAGAAGACCCGTTGACTAAAGGTGGCTGAGGCATGTTCACTAATGTCCAAATAAAATGGTATTGTGTTAGTGAAAGTATATATTAAGGTGTATATATGTATATAAAATTAATACTAGTGTCTATTTTAATAGAGGCTCTTAATTACAATATAAAATTCGAAGTTATTTCTGAGTGTACAAGTAGTATAAGTGACGTAATAATAAAATAATTCTCCGAAACTACTAAGGATACTATTTTTAATTTAATGAAACAAACTAAATGAAATCATCAAACGGAAAAACTAAGTGAAGAATACTTACAAATGAGCAAAATAGATTAAGAATACATATCCTGAAATATATATATATAAATATATATATATATATATATATATATATATATATATATATATATATATATATATATATATATATATATATATATATATATATATATATATATATATATATATATATATATATATATATATTTTAAACCTTCTGAAAATAGTTGATATTAAATGCAAATTTTTTTTAATGCAGTTAGATTCTTTCTAGAAACCCCACATAGATTAGCAATATTTTTAAAATACGATTTTCATGTTAAAATATTATTCAGATAACTAAACAAATAACAATAAAAAGGCTGAATGTGATAAAATTTGACTGAACTCAATCATATATAGGCTGGGTTATTGAAATTAAACTTCTGCTACTCAAAGGCAGTTCAATTAGTTCGAAAAGAAAATATTTGGAAGGTAGATACTTCGAAAAAAACTCTTAAGATTTCTCGAGAAAAAAAAAGCATTATGCCCGTAAATGTACATCTCAACTTGTATTGAGTATATTTACGGAGGTACGTATGAGATTAATCGGTGCTCTTAATAAATTGATTTTCCATGTTGCTCATTCTGACATCTTGAGAATTCTGATGACATATGAGAATTTTTAAGCAGCAATGTTTACCTGAAATCTTTAAGAAACTGTGCCGTGTCATGGAAAGATATTCGCTGCCGTGTTCTTTCTCTCCTGCTCATGTCAACTCTCTTCAGTCAATGGTAGAAAACATGATTTTCAGAATGAAGTACTCTGACGAGTAAGATGGTTCGCAGATTGAAAGGTCTCTTAAAGCACAAACTTGTTGCCTAATAATTTTATTTAAAGAGACGTTTTGTATTTCATAAATTGTGAATAAAATACTGTAATTATGTATAGAACTTACTGCTTGTCATTTGTAAAAAACTTCTGGTGCTTCATTGCTACTCAATATCAGCTTGTCGTTTCTTCAGACGCCATCTAGTAACGATTATTTGAACTAATATTTTATTTCAAATATCTCAAGTGCATCGTGCAGTGTTTCTTGCTCAAATATTTTTCTGTTTAAACTAGTACTGTAACTAGTAACTCCAGAGCCCTTTAAGTAGCAAACATTTGATTTCGATAACCCAGTATACATATTTTTGTGTAAGTGATATATGTTTGGTGCTTTTAAAAGAAACATTAGTGCTACATTTAATTCAATTAAGGCTTCATATTTAGGAAGAACACTACAAAACCTACAATAAAAATCAACACATTGTAAGTCAGTAATGCGGGATTTTATCGGTCTGAACATAATGTTGAAGAATGATAGTCTAGATTATTTTTAATGAACAAAGTGAATGGATAATAGAAACATTTACACTTTGATTATAGTGCGGATGGCATAAAAAGTCTCACAAACAATGCCGAAATAATCTTGAGCATGTCATCAATTTATTCGGTACATCATCTTCATTTGCATGAAATCCTTGTCATCAAGTGGTGCTTGTATTGTTTGGTCTAATGATGGGAATTTTCAATTCTCGTTGCTTATATCTCAGTACATACCACTGTGATCTGAAAATAAGAAGTAGAAGTGTTAATATGTCATAGTACTAAATTTCTTCCACATGGATGCCAGTCACACACGACTCCTCACACATGACATTCTCGAATTTCCTTAGTTACTCAGGTGTCAGTCAAAAAACTAAAGCAGCGGGAAGCTCTTTTTTTGCTGTGAATGCTATTCTTGGCTTTGGTTCATGTTTTAAACTCTTTGATTCGCACTTACTAAAAATACTAAATTCCAGGAATAAAGCTTCACAAAACAAAGAAAATTTAATGATTCAGGGAAAAACACGCTGAAACAAGAACACATGTTGATATTTGTAATACTAAGTGCATCACAAACAATAGTAGAAAAATACTCTATGAAACTTAATGTTACCTGGTAGATGACGATGCGTTTTAGGCACAATTCTAGTAGCAAAATACATTCATGCAGATATTTCGAGAATAGGACATGTAACACTGTTATTACTGTGCCAACTGTTTTTTTAGGTACTTAATATTCTTATTTCAACCATTCGATTTGAGATACACAAATTAATTCTGGAAAGAATTCCTTTCAAAATTTAAAGTTATCATTTACTTTTTGGTGAGGATAATGTAGTTCAGATAAAAATATTAATGTAATTGCTTCTTATGGGAAAAAAACTTCGATGTAGCTTATTCCTAAAATATTCCTATTTTCACTTTAAACATACATGTATTTTTCGAACTTGTATAACAGAAAATTTATGTCCCATTTAATAAAGATCTTTCATTCAACAACAATACAGAATGGTTCAGATGTCGATACATAGCATAATATTTCCCATAAAACAAAAGTGAATTCAGTGGGGCTTCAAACTTGTTACATAATTGAATAACAGCATCAAGACATGATTTATCATTTTGTGATCTATCAGTTGTATTGAATTCAATTCCTTCAGAATAAATATAATACACATTCTCATGCTCACTGTAGTACTCAATTCTTGTTAGAGAAAAACAGTCACTGATAAACGGTTAATGAATCATTCTTTTTAAATATATTGTTCTTTTTTCCTGATTTGGCTTTACATTTTGTGAATTCTGATAACATCATTTACGATGTAAATGCTTCTTAAAACCGTAGTTTCTGGACCATTCATAAAATTAATGGTGTTTTTTTGTGTTTCTTTTTATCGTAAGAAATAAAATTGGTCATACGAATCCACCACATTATAGGATTTTGTCATTTTGAAAGATAAATTATCAGGGACATAGTAAACTTTTTTTATTAATAAGTTCTGTGTATATTATACAAAAGGTTGTTTGTTCAAACTTCATGGAATTATTTTATGGCGCATTTTACTGTCTTCTGAATTAGTAAAGCTTAAATGAAAATTTGCCGTTCTGTATACCTGCTTCATATGAGCTATTCAGTATCATTTATCGCTATATTTACTGGTAATTTTAAAATAATTTCCTTCAACTATTTATAAAACTTACCGTTTCATGATTTGAAGATTTTATAGCAATTAAGCCAGTTACATTGTAAACACACTATTTTGAGTCATGCACAAAATTTAGTAAATATAAATACATACTATTTGCATTATCATCTAAAATTGACAAAAGTTTATATTTCACTAATAACTGATAAAAATTAATCAAAAATAGTTGAATGAATATAATTTTAGACCTGTTTGATGTGCAGAGAAACATTTCAGTATTTCATATTTTTGTTTACATTTTTTATAATTTATTTGCTTATTATTGATTACAAAAATAATTGAATTACAAAAATAATTTTTCTGTTTAGTATTAGTTGCTAATTTGTCACATTCATAGCATTTTTTAGGTTCAACAATATATATATTTATGTATAATACATAAAAAATATACCACATTTAAAAATTATTACAGCTTACTAATAAATTCTTAAAATTATGTGTAAATGGAATAAATAAAAGGATAGTTAAACTAAAAATTAAAAAAATAATGTTTCAAATAGATATCAGAAAATATTTTAACAACGATACTTTGCCTCTCTTATCAATTTTACGAATACAATAATAATATCTTACGTCACTGAAATTATATATATTTAAATAATTATCTGAAACCTAGAGTAATGGAAGCTAAACGAAAACTTATGTTTTATTTGTGTAAAAATTAGATTTTTCAAAGAATTTGTTGCAAAACGTAAAATATTCTTATTCGCTTAGGCAAATATTTAATACGAACGTTTGAGAAAATGGAAAATTAGTTTTTTTATTAATTTCTATTTAAATATATTAACGGTGATTAAATATTCAGACTAGTAATGAAAATAAATAGTGATATTAATTAGAACTTAATATAGCTTGTTGGCATGTTAATAAAAACTTTAAGCTAAATAAATTTCAATGCTTTTGATTGAAAGTGCCTGAAGTAACGAAAATTGAAAATTGTGGAAGGAAAATAACATCTATTATTTTAATATATATATATATATATATATATATATATATATATATATATATATATATATATAAATATATATATAAATATATATATATATAAATATATATATATATATAAATATATACATATATATATATATATAAATATATATATATATAAATATATATATATATATATATATATATATATATATATATATATATATATATATATATATATATATATATATGTATGTATATATATAATATATATATATATTGCAACAGTAACATTAGAGTATGTTATTTTATGAAGATGAACCTTGAAATAAAATAAACCTGAGTATATATTTGTTTTCACAAATGTGTATTTTCATTATAGAAAATTTATTTATATATTTTATTTGTATTTGCATTTTAAAATTATGTATTTAGTATAGGTTGAAAGATAAAAGTAGCATTCATTATCCTTATCATGTTACGAATATTTATAGATTTTTGTAAATTAAAATGATTTAACAATGAAGTTCTTATGTGTATAATAACCGACCTAGATATTTAAATAGATTAAAAGTAAATCACGCTTCGGCTTTATTCAATACATTCTTTCTATTTTAAATTTTTGTTGCATCTGTTAATTATTAATGGAGTTTAGAGAATGTGTGTAAATAAAAGAGACGTTTCATTTGCTTGATCTTATAGACAATTCTGTCAAAATATTCAAAAAAAAAAATTGAATATCTATTTAAACATCAGTAATATTTACTATACTTTCTAATATACATCAGAAATAAGTCATTTCTGTAAATTGTTTACCTTGAATTATTATAATTGATGTGCTTCATTTTTTCATAAATACATAATTTCTTAACTATTTCAAATTATTATTACTAAAAGTATATTAAATCTTATCCAGTGTCAAGTGAATATCGTAATTAATTAAAATCATTCAAAGTGCTCATATTTTATATCATCTATAGTTAGCAATTATTAAAATTTCAATTATTATAAAAAGAAGACTGAAAAGTTTCTTCAAAAACAGGCTTCTCTGTCAAAAATCACTTTTGATTATTCCTTTTATTTACAGCAGCATATTTTTCCCAATCAATATAACAGTAAATTTTGAAATGTCAAAAGCATATTTTGAGAAGTCTCAAAAATAATTTATAAAATATAAATGCTTAGTAAGTACTCTTTCTTGAGATTAATAAACAACTTTTATTAATTAAAAATTTGTATTTTTAATGAAATAAATATGCTTTTTTTATTCAAAATTAGTTTGTGATTTGTCATTGGATATGCAAATAATATCGATTAAAGAATTCTTTTTTAAAATTTTAATTATTCTGTCAAATAAGGGAATTATTAATGAGAAAATTATTCAAGATGTTATGACGCAAAGAGTAAGAAATTGAAAATAATTAAATCAATCGGAAATCGAAGTATAAGACTGATAAAAAACACAATTTAATATATGCAACTTATATTAATTTAAATATTGATTAACATACACTACATGAGAAATAAAATACAACATGTATAAAACTTGCCCAAAAAGTTATGAAATTCGGTAAAAAGTGAAACATATATTTATTTGTGAAAAGCAGTATTTGAAATACAGGGTGATGTATATTGTGTTTCACTCTGTTTATAAGTATGTCTTAATTAACATAATTTTTGTGTTAGTGAAGTACTGTTGTTGTTGTTGTGTGTGGCTTAGCCTCCGAATGTCTGACGAAGTCACACAAGGTCCATCAGATCGTTGATCCTATGAAATCAAGCACCAGAAGGGGGAATAAGTTTATATCCTCTCCGGAAAGTTCCAAACAGTCCAGGATGTGAGTAGCCTGCTCAGTTTTACATTTATAGCTGACCTTAAAGATTTTCCTGCCTTCAAAATATGTGAGACCCCTAGTGTGGCCGCTTTCTAGTCTGGAAATTGCGGTTCTAGAGGCTCTGTCACAATTGAGGGCGAATGAAGAGCAAGGCTCTTTGCCCGCGTACTAGTGATGGCAGGGAGGAATTATCCACCCTTTTGAAATTTAAGAATTAACTATAGACCGATGCTCTAAAAAGGTAAGTGTTGAAGAGAAAGGATTATCTTTTGTAACGGTCCTCATTGGCCAGTATATCCACCTGCGTATTGCCGTATATGTCTACATGAGAAAGAATCCATTGAAAATAATCTTCATGAGATTCCCAAATGAGCTTGAGAAGCATAGAACTGCTAGTTTGATCTTCAATGGCGATTCATTTATGGAGGTGCCGAAGAAAGCTTCTACAGTCCGAAAGTAGAAGCTCCGCGAATCCATAGGTCCCCAAAATCACTTTCATTAAGAAGTGAAGCATTGTAGGGATGTTTATTAAACACGATTTACTTAAAAGCAAAATGACTCTACAGAATGCCAAGTAATTTGTTGCACCGAAGCTGGTGGCAATACATCAAACATAACATAAATTGAAAAAGGGTGTAATTTGCTTTCTGAGGGATAACCTTCTCTTCTCTCTCAATTATATGTCACACTTCATCTCCTGAACAGGCTCGTGACTACCAATATAAATAACGTCCAATTACATTTCAAACATTTCCAACTAGATATATCAGTGTATGCTAGCTGGATCATTCGGTGTATGATGTGGAGCTATATTGAGGACAAGGGGTGTCCCCTAGAAATCCTTTAAAGCACTCCCTTATATTATGTATCTATCATTCTCCAATATTATAAACTAGTTGTTGGTGCATCAGCATACTTCCTTGTAACTAGCCTTGAGTTGGTATATACCAGTTAGATATAATCAGCCGGAAGGCTCTTCGTGTTTTTAAAGCAGGGACAAACCAGAGGACTTCCAATACTTGACCTGCCACCTTCGAGATATCATTTTTCTTGGAGGATAATGGGTCCATGACATATTTAGTAGGATGCTCAATATTTGCAGCCAGATTAGACTTTTCTGCGGCTACCAAATCATGCATCATTTTACTTGGGGAACGCTGCAATCACGAACTACTCAACGTGCTCCAATCATGTTTAGTGAACAAGATTCAGTTAAGTCGGTGTTCGAATACACTGCTTTCTGATAACGAGAACGACGCCTTAAGCAAACAACCAGGCCACCATGGTTACAACTCTGGCACGTGTCGAATCTTCTATTTTCAAGCATATTTTCTGCTGCCTGCGTACGGAAAACTCATATAGGTGAATGTGTGTGACTTACTTGCTCTTCTCATTTCGTTCACAAGTGTATTTGCTTGTTTGCTGGATATTCTCCGTACACCAATTGATGGCATTTTCAGTATAAAATATTTTCTCTTTGATAAAAAAACAAGTTTTGTGAATATTTGTTCGATGGAGCAAATCAACTATTGTTGATGCATCAAATTTCTACACATATATCTCGTTCTATCTATTTCAAAATGCAATACATTTTACAACATTTGCATCTTTCTTTTAGGCTGCAAGGGAGACAAACGTAGTGTGTGGATTCAAAAGTATAACTATGCCACCTTTAAAGATATGGTTCTTGTTAACGTGCACCATCAACATAAATGTATCCTTAGAATGGAATCAATGTTGCAAAATTGTAATCATCGTATCTATACAAACGCGGATTAATACGCACTTTTTGTTTATGGGTCCACGATGATTTGGCAGGTTAAGGCATTTTTCTCATTATCGGATGAATGAATTCAAAACCAGAAATAATCGATGATCTATTGTGTTCATGAAATGCGATTGCTGTTTCTTAAATAATCATGGTCGCAATGTCATACATTTGAAGTGATACCTCTGGGTATGGCTAGTTAAGTACTTCAGGCTCTTCAGCTTAAATCATGCTTTTCAAGTACGGAGACCCCCCCTTACCGTCTGCAAATTAGTAAGCTGCAATTCTGGGTTAGTCACCAAGCAGTAGGCAAGTGAGGCAGTATTTTGCTTTTGTCTTAACTTTATAAGAAAATAATGATTTGAATCGATGAAATTGATATAATTTCTGAGTATTCAGTTGTGTTAAAAACAAAAAATGTTTCAGTTTGTCCAAGAATTTCACAAAGAAAAGTAATATAAAAATAAAAGGAGAAAAAAACAGTTATCATTGAAAATTTCTATATCATTAGTAATATATTTTAATCATTATAAATAAAGTAGAGAAAATTCTTTACGATTTTGATAATAAATTAACTTAACTATATTCAATTTAAAGAACAATGAAAAGAAAACTAATCTTTCCATAAAGCAAATGTCAAAAAATTTCGTCATATTATAAATAAACCAACAAAATTGATGTTTGCGAATGCATTCCAGTACCACTGTGAATTGAATTTGAGAAAACTCTATTTAATACAGATTGCTATAACTATCACGGAAACTAATAATACAGTATTATATGAGAAAAACAGAATGTGTATACATGTGAATACGCCCACTTTTACTTATACGGGGAGGAATTTTAATGAAAAGAAGTATCAAATGATAAAAATTTAACACACATTACTGCTGTTAATTTAAACTTCTGAAATACTTATCATCTTTAAAAGGGAATGAAACGGTTTCGAACTTTCACACACCGCACACTATATTTTAGTTTATTTAAATATTACTATGAAATCTTTCAATTATTAAGTGGACATATATCAAAAAGAAAGAAAACTAAATTGAATATGAATAATTGTTGTTTACACACACACACACACACACACACACACACACACACACACACACACACACACACACACACACACACACACACACACACACACACACACACACACACACACACACACACACACACACACACACACACACACACACACACACACACACACACACACACACACACACACACACACACACACACACACACACACACACACACACACACACACACACACACACACACACACACACACACACACACACACACACACACACACACACACACACACACACACACACACACACACACACACACACACACACACACACACACACACACACACACACACACACACACACACACACACACACACACACACACACACACACACACACACACACACACACACACACACACACACACACACACACACACACACACACACACGCACGCACGCACGCACGCAAGTAGAAATACGATATAACAACTATAATATGCTATAAAAATAAAAAAACAATTATAGGAATTTTTCTTTAAATTTATATTCAAAAGTTCTGTTGAAAAGTAGAGGATAAGTTACAATTCATTTCATATCTTTCAAAGTGTTAAACAACAAAACGATCGTGGTTCATGTCGACATCACATGATCTTAATTAATTATTAATGGTTATTGGTGGCAATTTTATTTTGAGAAAAACAACTCTTCTTTAATCTTTAAATCACATTGGTTGTATCATGGTCTTTTAAATCATGCTGCATGATAGGTAATCTAACAGATTTTCTTCGGTGTTTTAAATCATGTTGCACTTAACAGCTTCAAGCTGTTGTGAGATTCTTGAGAAAGTAATTCCTACTGACTTTTCTTCGCGAACCTTGCATTGCTTTCTGAATAGACAATTCAAAGATGGTGAGTTGTACAATCATATATAGTTAGAATTTATGGAATTATTCTTAGTATTCTCTTTTCAGAAAATATATGTAAAAGGAAGAAAAACATGACATTAATATCCTATTGTTGTCACAATCATATAAGAAATTGTGATCTCATCACTAAATATATGTTATCTCGAATCTATAGAAAAATCTTTCCGGAGAATCTCTACTGAAAATAACCCTGGTTGGTGATTTCTTACATTTTTTAGCTTATTATCCTTGATTTGGAGTTTTAAAAGTTCAGTGAATGCAGCAAAATATTGCATTTGAATTTACTAAACCCAAGAAGAAAGTATTGTGTTTAGAGCAATTCCAGGCATGTAATTTTCAACATATATATATATATATATATATATATATATATATATATATATATATATATATATATATATATATATATATATATATATATATATATATATATATATATATATATATATATATATATATATAATGATATAAAACTTCATTCACTCCCAAGGCTTTTTAACAATGTCCTTGAACCGAGAAAATTTAATACAGATAACTAAATGTTCAAAATTACACACATAACAAAAATTTTAATCTGCAACGTAATTAAACAAATCCATAAATCAATGAATATATATATATATATATAATACATATATATATCTATATATATATATATATATATATATATATATATATATATATATATATATATATATATATATATATATATATATATATATATATATATATTTATTTATTGATTTATGGATCGTTTAATTACGTCGCATATTAAAAATTTTTGTTATGTGTGTAATTTTGAACATTTAGTTATCTGTATTAAATTTTCTCTGTTCATGGACATTGTTAAAAAGCCTTGGAGTGAATGTGAACTAATGACTTAAGAAACTAATGTTTGTTATTGTAAAGTAAAAAAAAATATTTATGTATAACTGTCAAATATAAAATGATGAAAAATCCTTTTATGAAGTTTAAAAGTAACAAATGTTAAGCAATCGCTTAAAATTTTTTATATAAGATAATTTTTATTAAAAATATATTATTGTTTCTTCATTAAACGAAAAAAGTGCTTTTAAGTAAGAAAATAAATATTCTAAATATAAAGTTTTTCTTTTTTAAAAAGTAATCAACTCATATAATTATTATTTCATTATGTAACCACAATAAGCCTAAAAAGTAATTTAATTCTTAAGCAATTTAACAATTTCAAACTTCTGGAAAACAAAATATGAAACAGGAAAAAGAGAACATACAGAGGCGAAACGTCAAGAGTGAAAGCAAATCTAATCAATTGCACAATCCATTGCCTGCTTATTCTCTAAAGCCTCAGGATAGCTGCCAAAATAAAAAAAAATTTGCAAAAATAGTTGATTCTTATTGGGTATATTCTTTTTAGGAATAGAAATCACGCGATACGGATAAACGTCTAATATGTAAATAGTTGAAATTAAGTGTTAAAGAATTTGATCCGATTCTATTCATTGTACTTTACTTCCGTATTGATGAATATCTTTAAAAATTGATGAATAGTATTCAAATGATAAGTAAAACAAAATAAAATCAAATATCAAATATAACTTACAGAAAATCTTAATGCAATTTGTGAAAAAATGTTCCATATATACGAAATACAAATTTATTTCTTCTTTATATAATAGATATTTTTATTGTGTTTTGTAAAATAAGAATCATATTTTGCATTTAAATATCAACACTCCATTTTCAGTTATCATTTAGCACAAAAACCAATATTTTATTAAAGAATAATATGGAACTTCACCGAGAAAAAGTGCTGTAACGCCTTCACGAAAATTTTGTAAATTATTAACGCCTGAAATTATTCTCTGGTAAACCTTAATCAAGAAGGTAAATTTTAAGTTGGTAGTCATGAGGTTGCAGAAAAGATGTTATTTCAACCAGTCTGAGGTACTTGCAATTCAATAGAAATGTTAATGTCAAGAATAATGCTTGTAAATATCAGGAATGGGAACCAATAGGAACTAATTAAAATTATTGTCTACAAGTGCAAATGAGTTCTTTCGTAAAATTTAGTTAGAATAAGTTACCTGTATGCGAAATGTATATACAAGCAGTTAGTTAAAAATTGTATGGTGGTAATTAGTCTATTTGTATGAAAAAATTACACATGTGGAAGAGTCATCTGATAGCTGGTAGAAAGACATAGAGTGACCAATGTTGCTGGGTTTCAGTTCGGAATCAACAAAAGTTTTGCGAGCTTCGAAAATCATCCGAACCATAAATATTGCAAGAAAGGTTGATAGTCTGTATATCATCTTACAGGTAGAGAATAGAAATTCATGGGAATTAATTTTGAAGTACGGGAATATATTCGGGAATTTTGGGAATAAACGGGGAATATTATAAAATATTGGGGATTTTGAGGGAATGAACTCAAAAAATCACACTTCTCTTGAAGGATTGTTTTGCCTTATAGTTATGAATTGAAGTGAATAACTTAAAAACTGAAATGCAAAATAATGTCTTTGTTTTAGATTTGTCAACGAAACGTCGAGAGAAAAGTGACACAATTTCTTTTTTGAAACAAATTAATAGGCTCTAATTTTTTTCTTGTCTTTTTTCCCAGAAGATTTAATTTCCCCTTCATTTGTCAATCAAATGCTTTGTTTGTCTTTAGGATTCGTCGTATTGATTTTCAATCAATTTTTCAAAATCCTCAATCCATCATTTTTATTTAGGTTTCAAATTAAAACTCATCTTTCTCAATGCGAACTATAAGCCTACCAGCATAAAGCTCCAAAACATTTTTTTGTCGTAATCTAGCCTAACCTAACAGTAGGTCTCTGTGTTTTGTCTTTCAGATAGAACATTAATATTGTTTCATATTGAAAAAGAAAAAAAAATACTGCTCCAAGTAATAGTAAATTACTTATTAACATTCAATAAAAAACACAAGATTTATTCTTCAGAACTGTGTTAAAATAAATATTGATTCTCTTTCAATATAAATTCATGCTTAGAAAGAAACAAATTATTTTTTGATCATTGGAAAATGTATATTCTCACAAAATTGCTTTCTTTTATGAAAAACTATTTTTTTGATATATTTAAAATAAGAAAATGTGTTTTATACATTGAAAACAAAACACTGAAAATAACTAGAGATATAAATATTATGTGGTTTTTATCATATAAACTTATGAAAATTATGATTCTTTTGATAAACTCTTATGTAGTTTAGATAATAAAAAATTTCTTATATAGAAAGAGAGAATCATTTAAAATTTAGATTATTTAAAAATTTTTGATTAAAATGTGATCAAAGTTATCTTTTAAAAAAATAATGCCTACCTTATATAAACTGTCAAGTAATGTTAACAACTAGGTAATATTTGTTTATGATAGAAATTTATGAACAAAATTTAAAAACAATTTTACTTTCAAGCGATTTTTCAAAACTACAAAAATAAAATAATTCAATCAAAGAAATGGAATTGAAAAATAAGAGAAGAATTCATTTTACAGAAAACAATGGAAATATTTGCCAGGGACATTTAAAAGCCTAAATTCTAATTTTTAGAATCATGACAGTTCTTCTATAATCCTTCTGCAAAGAAATCCCAGCCAATGTTCAATAACCATTGTTGGGCTGCAGCTTTCTCTTCCGCATCCGAATGGTAGCATCGCTTAGAAAGTTTTTGTTTCATGGGACCAAACCTATGGATATCATGAGGTGAAAGGTCTGGGCTATAAGGTAGCTGATTCCACACTTTCCATCTAAAATTTTTCTGAGATTTGCACGATTGTTGTACTGCAAGTGGTCTTGCATTGTCATGCTGGAGCACAATGCCTTTCGACTGTTTATCTGGCCATCGATTTTTAAGTGGTTTTAAACAATCGTTTTACAAAGATGCAAAGATCGTTTTACAAAGACGTTTTTTAAGATGCATTAATTTCCTCACCCTTAGGCATGAACTCTCTATGTACCACGCCATTTCTGTCAAAAAACAGCGTCATCATCACCTTTCTTGTAGACGGAACAATTCGACTTTTTGTTTGTGTCTAAGAACAGCAAATGTTTACACTTGAGAGAGATGAATTTCATTTCAAATGAGAAGTGATGAACCCAAACTTTATCTCAAGTAATAATTTTGTCCCAAAACTGATTTCCTTCCGTTTGGTAACGTTGCATAAATGCAAATACACTTTCAAAACGCTTTATGTTCCTCCTTCAACAGACATAGCACTCATCGAATACAAACTTTACGAAATTTTAAGTAATTTTATGCACACTTCCCTGAGAAATATCTATTTCATCTGAGACTTTGTCTATCGTTATGCGTATGTTTGAAAGAATGCATTCATTCTCAGTGATTTCCGAATTTATTGCTTTTTATGGTCTTCCCTTGTCCTCAGCGTCGTCAATATCTGTACTTCCATTCTGAAGCATGTGTTTATATATTGGTGATAGCTTGAGTTTTGAGTTGAAATTGCATTTTCACCATACACTTCTTACAACTGCCCATAAATTTCAGTGCAATTGCACCTTTTTGTCCACAAAAAACGAAGTACTGCGCTCATTTCTAATTTGGACACTATTTGCAGCTGTCAAGACATGTTTGCGACTGATATCAGAAAATCTAAACATTCCTCGGAGAAGCCGCTTCGTCACAAGATACATGTACATGTTTGAAGTGTTGCCAAACAGTGTCATCAAAATAGTCTTACAGGGAATATATTTACGTAGTAGTGCAACAAAAGTTCTGCTGACTTACGTATAAACGTCATACATTTATTTAGATTTTCATGATTTTATGAATTATTAAATATCAAAATGTGTTCTATATTTTACAGACACAGCGTTTAGCGTGCACAGACCATTCCCAAATTATATTTTCAAAAAAGATAAATTTCTATACCAATTTAGAGTCTTTGCAGTTACAAGTTAAAACCAGAATAGAATTAACATAAATTTTATTTTTTCCAAGCAACGTCCAAGCTGATAATCATAAAATTTTACTATCAAACGAAGACTGTGTCTGTCCTCTTTCTTATTGTTGACACTGTATGATGTGCAATAAAAATGTGTTAATAGCTAAAGTCTGTTGACAGTTGGTAAAAAGTTAAAGAAAATTGGTAGTATATATTGTTTCTTATTAAAAATATTTACAATTAAAGAGAAAGAAATTATGATTTTGATTACAATTTTAAAATGGAGCATTCTACAAAAATGAAGTCACTAAAAAGGTTGGTAAAAATTGGTAATAATTACTGAAAATTTCTAGTAACTTAAGTTAAAGCTGGCAACTTTAAATTATATTTTAGAAATGCTCCAATGAATATTTTTAAAACTTTATAGATTTTACGCAACTATTCCTTCAGTTTTAATGATGGATTTTTTATAATAGATTAATAAAGGGATTCTGAAATAGATAATGAGCCAAGTTCTAATAAAGCAATATTACCGTATACCCTGTCATTCATCAGTTAATCGAAATTCTTGTGACCTAGGACAGCGTGCTTCCTATGATACATTAATGTGTCAAGAAAATTATGTTATAAGAGCATCGCTTTGATTAAGACACTGACATTTATATTTGAATTTTCTAGAATGTGGTAAATTGATGAATCTGAAAGTTTTCTAATTTTTCCGATGGATTAATGCTCGGAAGCATTCTTTAAAATCTGTTCAATGAAGTAGCATAGCTAAAATAATAAAATTCAATACATTGTATTGACATATTTTTCTCTCATTTAAGAAATTTTCAGGAAAGTATTGTACTTATCTTACATATAACATTATTTCAGAAAGTTAATAATTTATGTATTATTCTCTTCCTTTATTTTTTGTTTCTTTAAAATTATTGATTACAATTTTATTTACTCGGTTAGAATATAAAATAAGTTAATCTTCTATGAACTCTGATCCTTTGACGTTATTGGATAAATTAATTTCAAATTCAATAAAATGAAAAAATCTTCAATCACTTTATTAAAAAAGGATTCTAATATATTCAGTTTTTCAAAATATTATTTAATTTCTAAAGTGAAAATTTATGTGATTGACAAATATTCTTAAAATATCTGCCATCCTTGGAGGAAAAAACATCAATAGATTCTACTGATTTTGAGGGAAAAAAATCAGGAGACAGTTACTAGCGACATTTTTGCTTGAATGTTTAAAACTTTAGCACCGCAAAAAGACAATTTTACTCTTTAGGTTATACATTCTGAGAATGATGAATGCTAAACTTATTTTGCGTTGATGTTAATATTTGAATAAGGTATTCATCAACCTCATAAGGAAACTATGAAAGATTTTTTTCCAATGGTCGTGGTATATCGGTATGTATTGTCCCCTTATACCCAAGGAACCGGCCAGAAACAGCGACCTCTTTGCCACCGAGGCGTTGCCCCGGGTGCACCACAGGGAGTGGGCCACCATCGCACCCTCACACATGCGATGGGGACCCGTTTATAGGGTAGGCACCATTCATACTTTATTCACACACAAGGAAAGGACAAAGACAGGATAGAGAGAGAGAGAAAGTACATCCATGCCTGAACCGGGATTCGAACCCAGAACCACCCTATTCGTAGTCAGGCACGCTGACCACTAGACAAGTTCACCGGCCAACTATGAAAGATAAAAGAATATACTAAATAATAAAATAATATTGTAGAATTTTGAAACATTTAGTGAGACATTAGGAGTGAATAATTAGGAATGTAAGCTGGAGAATAATATTGTTTCTTAAGGAAGGAACGCTCATTCATTTGACCAAATAAAAGAAAATTACACGATGCATTCAAAATTATACATGTGTAGTATAATACAATTCTTATAAAATTTTGTCAAAAAGCTGATGTCTTCTACAATTTCACTAAATCTACTGAAGTATTATTAGTTATAAAATCCATAATCTATGAATTACATTTCTAAAAACCTACTTAAAGTTTACAATAACTTACTTTCAGGAATTTAAAGAGATATATAGAGTATGAAAACTGTCAAAACAGGTGAATATTAATTGTGATTTACCTTTCCCTGCATAATGAGTCGGATAGTAAGGGTGACGGATGGGCCATCTGCAAGCAAGGATCGGGGTGGTCGATGGAGGACCTGATGCTAAAATTCATGTTAATTGCACGAAACAAAACGTTTCAAATAACATAAAAGCAGAATGATATTCTTAAGTATATATCTACTTAATTTATAAGTGCCAGATTTTTGTAAAAAGAAAAAAAAAGCATCAGTGTTTATGACACAATATTTATTTTTTAGAGCAACTTTTCCAACTCTAGTGCAATTTATAAATATTAAACTTATAAAATTACATAAAATACATTACTAAATAAATTTAATTCAGTGACAAACATTTTCCTAATTAAATTTCTAATAACTAGTAATATTCATCTTAATTGAACTGCTTATGTAAACAGGAACCTGGTGTTTGTTTTGAATGTTAATTGTATAACTGCCAACTCGTAGGAGTTTTTGGCATCCGAGTGGTTAAAGCGTCATCCTACCACGGCGGATATGTAGGGTTGAAACTCACAGAAACGTATTTTCATAATATTAAAACATTGTAATAATTATATTAAGCCACCACATCTATTGTCTATGTAAGCTACTAAAACAATTCATTAGATTTAGTTTCTGGCAACATCTCGGCCATATTTCACTGAAATTGCCAATATTCAGTAGATTTTCATACATTATCTGCAAATGGGGAGAAATGATGAAAAATCAGATGTTCCCCGAAAAAATCAGTAGAGTTGGCAGCTATGTCTTAATATTAGTTTAAATAAAGAGTTATACGTGGTAGAATTATCCGCGTCCTGGAATATGGAAGCATTCAAGGAACTTGGAATCGCTCAGAGTGTCATCTCCAGGTTTTAGAAATGGTTACAAGATGATGGTAATGTGAGTAGACCTTACAGCACAGATCGCCTCCAAGTTACAATGCCAAATGACGACCTGTATTTGACAATTACTGCCAAAAGAAGCAGACGGAGAACAGCATCAGACCTATGTCGTCAGCTCTCTTCAGCTACAGGTACGACAGTCTCAAGGCAGACAGTGTACAGACGCTTAGGACACATTGTTCTGTATGTTCGTAGATCTGTCAGATGTGTTCTTCTTACAGCAACTCACTGTCACCTGCCGTTAGCCTGGAGTAGAGAGCATTCATTGTGGACACAGCAATAGTGAGCTTGTGAGATTTTTCCGACGAGTTCAGGTTTAGATTTCAGTCTGATTCTCACCGGACTTTCATATGGAGAGGGTCGGGTACCTGTTACCACCAAGAGAACACCATTGAACGGTACCGTTTTGGTGGTCCAGGATTGCTAGTTTTGGGAGGAATTATTCTGGGTTCTGGAACTAACCTGCATGTTCAGTATGTAACTATGACAGGCCACATCTATTGGTTTTTCATTTTAGAACAACCTGTACATTTGTTTCGGGTGCCATGGATGTAGAATTTCTGTTTGTGGGTGATAACGCGTTCTCACCGTGCAAACATTGTAGCCAAGGTAAATCGATCTTGGCTTATTCAAGTGTCATTAGGAACAACAACAATATTTTCAAAAATAATTATATTTTAGAAATGTTGAGACTATATTTTTTACATTCACGAATGTCACTGACTCATTACGAACTGCTCTCAAGAGCTAAGAAAGCTATTAATGCTTCTTAGACCATCCTATTCATTCATCATGGGAGCCATTTTAAGTGTCCTGGAAGGGCGTTATCACGCCAGTGTTGTAGGTAGTAAAAAAAGACAACCACCAGGCTTATCAGTGTATATTTGAGATTTGTCTTATTCTTATGGAAAAAAGTTTCTTAGCATGTTTGGAGTGTGCTGACAACCAGGCCACTTCTGACCATATTCTACATTTCGTGAGGCTTTCCAAAATTCATCTTTTCATAAGCCCAATTTTAGTGTTACATTTTCTTATAGGACAAGTTTCATAGACCTGATTCAGTGTTGCTGAATACCCAAAATCATCGACAAAAACAACAATATATAATTGCCATTAAGAAGCACATAAAGATAAGTCTAAAAGAGTAACATTCTTATTATGTTACAAAAAATATGGCAATAAGATATTAAAAGTGAATGAAATAGGGTCTTGAAGTTTGTTTTTTCCAACAAAAAATTATAAAATTTTATCATATTTAGCAGCGTATGAATTTTTAAAAGCCTTAGTACTTACTATGCGAATTTAAAAAAATTTCAAATTAGAAAGAGAATTAGATTTTAAATAATCTAAGTTTGCCTGGCTGTCTTAAGCGTTTTTTGAAGTACAATCCTTTTATCTGAGAAGATAATTTCACAATCTTGATTTCATTGATGGTATTTTGAAATTCCTAATAAAATGTTAGTGTAAAAAATTAAATCTAAAAAAATCCTGTATTGTGTCCTTTTAATTGTAAAAAAATCCTGTACTGTGTCCTTTTAAGTTTAAAAAAAAATCCTGAATTGTATCCTTTTAAGTGTAAATACAATCCTGTATTGTACTCTTATAAGTGTAAAAAAAAGCCTGTATTGCATCCTTTTATGTGTAAAATATCCTTTATTGTATCCTTTTTAGTGTAAAGAGAATCCTGTATTATATCCTTTTAAGAGTAAAAAAATCCTATTGTATCCTTTTAAGTGTAAAAAAAAGACGTGTATTGTATCCTTTTAAGTGTAAAAAAAGACGTGTATTCTATCCTTTTAAGTGTAAAAAATCCTGTATTATGGAAATGTTACATTGTGCACAATTTCAGTAGACTGAAAAAGACTATAAAATTTTTTTAAACAATATTTATGCTTAACTATTTTTTAAAAGAATTTGCGCTCTATTGATGTATAGTTATACGAAAGATAGAAATAAATAGTCTTATTGACAATTTTAATTTTAGGCGAAGATTTTAGAAAAAAAATGAATGACAAAAATTTATAAATCAATTTGTGCTTAATTTTTTTTATTTTGAAAATTAAAACTAACAAATAAATGAAATATTTTTTCATCTTCATCATTATAAAAAAAAAACAAATTTCACTGATATACGTTTGGATTTTAATTTTTACTTTTATAGTTGTACTATCTCCCAGACACATAAGCTCAAATTCTGCTGCAAGTAAAGCATAATAAGCTAAGATACTTAAAACTTAATATAAACCATTATCAGTATTCTTTAATGACTGAAATAATTATAGTAATTTTAATTCTATTGTCATTATATTCAATGTATAAAAAGTAAATCTAGTGTTTAAATTGAATGAGAGTCTAAATTGTTTCAATTCACAAATCACTAGTTTGTCATATATCATGACTTTTGCCATTAGCTATCCTGAAACAAATTAAAATGTTTCATAAACATGGTTCAGACTGAATGATTCTTGCAATAATATAGAGAGAATTCTTCCTGGCAACCTTATCTTAATGTGTTTGTAAAATTGTTACAAAAGTTGAAGCAATTACGAAAATTATTGTGGTGAAAGATTATTAATCATTTTATCTATTGTAAGTAGCAATTTATAATTAGAAAATTTGTGAATAAATCTGCTTAAGTTTCTTTGAATAAATTATTAATATGAAAAATAGTATTTCAAAAGTTACTCTATCTAAAGCATGGAATAGCGTGAAAGATTAAAATTAATGGGTTGCTGCAATAATTTTGCAATGGTTTTAACCACGAAACTTAATTTTACATTATTTTCTCACTTTAACGACTCATACTAACGTTAACGGAAATGAATCTAAAAAATTCCATATATATTTAAACGCAATTATATACATGGTTTTAATTAATTTTAGTTTGTTTGGATTACTTTTTGGATATGATTTCAAAACTATATTTTAAAATTTCTAATGAACTTTTGTTCGATGTGAACATAATAAAGTTATGATTACAAATATAATAAAATAGATTTAATAAGGTGTTTTTAATCAGAAACATATTAAAATGTAATAATTTTTTCAATTTAAGATATAGGTATTTAGCGTTGCTATTCTAATGAAATCTACCTAAATATTTTTCCTAGCAACAAAAACAAGCTTTATGATGAATAATTTACAAATTTATGCTATTTTATGATTGGTATGTACTTTCAATTACTTTAGTATTGTTATGAAATTTTCTAAAAATACTTTTTCACTTATGTTCCTCTTATAATTTTATTTTAGAATAAGTGCGTTACCAACTATTTTAGTAGTCTTTTGCTTAGAGCATTTTTAGTAAAGTTAGTTTCGCAACCTAGTGTTCCATGAACGTATACACTTTTATAAATATCTATGCCACAAAATTAAAGCTTTAAATATAATATTTGAAATAAGAATTGAAAATTAAAGCAGATTATCTAAATGTTGATAATTTACTTTTTTGAGATCAGAGTTTTATCAGGCTTCTAAATTTTGATTTCAAAAAGTAATTTGAGATCAGAAATTAGAAACCTACTGAAATTTTCTTTCAGAAGGTTTAACTAAAAGATTGTGGATGTTTTAACGAAAAAATTTCAAAAGCATTTTATGAGGACGCAAATTCAAATTATCATAAAACTAAATTAATTTCGGTTTATTTTATTTCATTCGATTCCTTAATTTTTAAGAAAAATGAAGAAGGATGTTTTTTGTTGAAATTTTATAGATTATTACATAAAAATATAGACAAGATATTTCAGTACATTTATATTACCACGCATATTTTTTCACTGTTTTATGAAAAAAAATGTGCCTCATTTTTCATTACAATTCTTATTGTAAGCCAAAATAATGAAATACCGGAGAAGAATACTTTGTCTGTATACAATGATTTCAATAGTCTCTCTAAGTTCAGCTCTTTATTATTATATTTTTTTAAAACAGTCTTTACAACGTTTGATTTAATTTTAATTTATCATGATTGTTGATGCTATAATTGTAGAATTCCCTGCAGGAAAAAAATTATAAGAAATGCTAGTCTGTATGGAGAAATTTAGAGCAGTATTACATTATTAAGAGTCTCTCTCTCTCTCTCTCTATTAATATTTAAATGAGGATTCATAAAATTTAAAGTAATTATAATATTTAGAATAATACACATGAAATAATTATAATAACATAATAGTACTGTGAAAAATAACATTAGTTTTCAAGGGATATTTAAGTATATAATACACACACAAATAATATTAAAAACGTAAACAGGAAAGGAAACATAAAATAAATCCTTATTTTGAAAAAACATAATAATATGCTATTTATAAAAGCATGCGATTATTTAATTTAATATTTAAATTTATAGGCCTCTAATTATTTATAGGGACGTAAAACAAAACGTTGATTATTAGTTAAATAAAGACTAAAAGTATTTTCGTTAATAATTCTGACAATGCATTATATTAATTAACGATAGAACTCGTATACAGACTTATATAAATAACGTGGGAATAATATAAAACGATTATTTGCAGAAAAAAATTTGCATTAGTAATCAGTAGTATGATTTGATCAAGGATTTGGTGGCGAAACATATATTTGTTGATTTTATTGCTACCAAATTTATATATTTTATAAACATGATGCCATACATCTAATCTAGTAGTTTATTTTAAACATTTTATTATACCGATGTTATAATTTTGTGAATAAATTGTTCTTTTCGAATCATTAATAAAAACATGTTTACGACAAGCAAATAGCAATAATATATGTGAAGGTATGGAAAGTTTACATCTTTAGACGTTGCTTTAAAGTGATGAATCACTGCAGAGACCTATAATTCCCATTCCTCCTGTAAAGCAGTTCCTACGTCTGTAAGAATAAGTGTAAGAGTGATTGGGACTTAGGAACTACACATACAATATCTTCACATATTATACGAAAGCTTTACACACGAGATATATAAGAAAGAGAATCTCAGTTAATGTCAAATCGAGGAAGTACCCCAATCACTTTATGAAGGAAATTTACTTAGTCTTCACCAAGGGTGAAAACTCTTTGGCAACTTGATTTATCCATTAGAAAGGAAAAGAATTATATTCAAATGTTTTAAAACACAGAGTGGATAAGCACTGGGGGTTGTGCTACAATAGCGCTGTTTAATGGTTATCCTCGTTGCTGATACCACATTCTGCGGTTACAGCTAGGAGTCTATAAATGTTTTGGTCGATATGATATTCCGAAAAAAAAATTCTTCCTCATGATAATTTATTTCAGAATGCATCATAGGACAATGTTGTATGATATTTAGACATCATACACATTTACCTCTGAATTATAACAAGATCTTAAAACATTGGTGAACACATAACTTTGTGAAAATGAGATACAACACAATTGACAAATTTGGACAATATTAACAGCCTTTCTCTGAATTGGATCAATATAAGAATCTAAGCCCATGGTACGCAACTACATAATCTATAATTATGTATCTTTCTAAGTACTGTAGTAGTCTCTTACCGATTCTCGAAGCAATCACAGAAGCGGCGGCCTAGTTGGCTCGGGTGTCGTACTCATTATCGAAAGGCAGTGAGTTCGTATTTCGGATTAAACAAAGATCCGACATGTTCACTAAAATTTATTCGAACACGTTGAAATTGAGCATTGTCGCAATGTCCTCCAAGTGAAATGATACCTCTGGGAGTGGCAGGCCAAGTTTTGCAGATCTTCTGGAGATTTTGATGGTACTCCTTCAAAGCACCTGACAGCACAATAGAGCTCACAAAATGGCACATTCATCTACAAAATGGTTTAGAAATAAATTTGCTTGGAAAAAATGGTATAAAAGTTATAAACATCTTTCATATACTTGTTATAAGTTTGAAGCTTTTATTACCATAAAAATAATTGTTTTTTATTTGGAATTCAATAAAGATGGATATATTCACTCATCTCTATAGTATAAACTGCAATTTTATAGTGACATTCTTATATAAACATTTTTTTCCGAGTATTTAAGTTGTGAACTAAGCAAAATTATTAAGTGATGATTCTCACTCTCTACAATTTGCTTTATTACTCTCTACAATTTGAATAATGTTTTCCATGATGTAACACACACACACACACACACACACACACACACACACACACACACACACACACACACACACACACACACACACACACACACACACACACACACACACACACACACACACACACACCGTTCATGCCACTTAAAAATTTTTTTATGTTTAGTGACACTTTATTACTTTTCAAACCAATTTTATTAGCTCAAGAAAAATCTTCTTAAATTTATTAATTATTATACTTTATAAATTTTTTCAATTGAAAATTTACGTAGTACAATAACTATGTTGTGCTTAAGTTAGAACTAATTAACTGAATAAACTGTCAAAATCAAAAACATTTCTTCATTTATGTTATCAAAATTCTGATTTCTAAGTAATTCTTTATCCGAAATATTTTGCTGCACTATACTGTTTCTACCTTTAAGGGGGCAGGAAAAATGGATTAATATTTTGACACAGCTACCTGTCGATTTTCCGATACTTGTATTGACAACTTTTGTAACCCTGCCTCTCTAGTGAAAGCTATATACACTAACTCATCCTTGTTCGGAGAAATGTTGTATTTTCTTAAAATATATAATAATTTCTCGACTCTTGCCTTATAAACAAGTCATCAAAGAATTTATTTGTTTATTTTGCTTCTTAAGCTTTTATTAAATACTGTGATTTGCTAAATGCTTAAAGTATTTAATAAATCAGTTGAATATTTAAAATATTCAAATATATATATAGATATATATTCAGAACTTCAAATGAAATAATTGTATAGCAAATTTTATGATGGTAGAATAGACGCAAGCAAAGGAAAATATAATAGCTATATTTTTTCATATTTGTCATTTATTTTCTTATTCTTAATAAATGAAAATTACACTTTGATATGAAGTTTATTCCGTAATTGGTTTAATTACAAGGTAAACAAAAATGTTCCTGCCATTTAAATGACCCAAAAGTACATGACCTACAGGAAATGCAGCCAGTTGTTAAAATTCGAAGTAATCACCATCATCATCCAGCACCCTTTGTTAACCTGCCTCCAGTTGTACAAGCCCTTTGAGGTAAAATCCGGGGGTTTTGGAAGCTAACAAGTCCTTGAGACTTTATGCAAGACATTTTTTGCGCATGTCTGTTTCATTGGTGAAGAATTTTTCCTGAAGATAACTATCCAGGGAAGGGAAGAGGAAGTAATATGTTGGTGCATGGTCAGGGGAGTAAGGAGGATGGAACAAAGTCTCAAAACCAAGCCACTGTAAGACATTCCTTCCACCCGCGTGATAAGCGGATTCACGTTGTCAGCTAAAAACGATACATTCTAGTGATAAACCAGTACTGGCTTCTTCTGTTGCAATGTTGTTGCGCACGTTCCAATTGCCACGACTGCAGGTCCGCAGTGACCATTTGGTTAGTTAGTAGCAGCTCATAGTGTGCCACTTGATGAGTCCGCCAGACAACAATTTAACCTCAGAGTAATAAATCTCGCGATCTAAATTTGTGAAAGATTGCCTTTCTGTACGTCCATTCACAGCACTATCCCAAAAAGTTTGACATTTTTGACGACTTGATATAGTAGCTGATAAGCCCATTTTAATGTCGTAAAGCAAACAACACCGAATTTGCTTCTTCGATACATCCATTCCTCTTCGCTACTGTACCAGTTAAGATTGATAAATGTGTGCAGGGGACTTGCTTTTATAACGACTGATATTACTACTCTCGACTGACCGATGTATTAGCCATGTCAAACCCTAATTTGCATATTTATTCTCACTTCATTCAATGGTAAAACAAAACGGCTAGACCTTCTTGTTTATCTTATGTAAACTAAAACAAAAAGAATCCATAAAAAGAGAAATTATTTGAATGTGACTATTTCTCTTTTATTGAAGCAAATGTTTAGGAAGAAATTATTTATTTTCTTACACTAAACAGAATTTTCATATGAAGTATCTTCAAAATAATAAGATGTAGAATGTAACCATCATAAAACAAGAAAGATTTTGCAAGAATCACAGATAGATGCGATTAGAAAATGAACATGTATGTGGAAAATTTTATGTTATTGTTATATGAAACCTTATGATACTACTATAGTAAATAATTTTGTATTACCTATAAATATACTTCATTAAAATATTTTTATTAAAACACTTATGTACTTTTACCTCGAGAGTTCCAAAATACTTTAATAAAACATAAATGCATTTAGTTTTGAATTGGCCCTGGTAACTTAAAGAATAACTTAACGAATTTTCATTACACCTTTTCTCGAAAATTATCGTAAAGAGAAAGAGAAAAATTGTAACTATTGTCACAAGCATTCGCATCGTGTATATTGCTTAAAAAGGCTTACAGAGTTTTAGAAACTACTAAAAAATAGTACAAACATTTTATTTACATTTTATTATCTAATTAGTTTTCATTTATTGACAAAACTTATTTAAGCGCCACAGTTTATTTCTTTATTATGAAACATAAAAAGTTCTTTCTATTTGCAATTCATTATCATTGAAATAAAAACTGAATGACATGTCAATCAAAATATCTTTCTTGAAATACATTTTTTTATTTTACAGTGTATTTCCCATACATAAATCCAAGTTTCTAGTTATGTTACTTGAAAATTTTATTACAGAAGATATAGCAAATAAATAAAAAACTATGCATGATGTGATTAAGGAAACTTGTAATCTTGAAGGAATTACAAATTTGTATGGTTAAATGATATTTTATTTTCAAAATATGGTATGTTACAAATATTTTCATTTAGTCATGAAAATGCACATATAGTGTTTGAATTTTTAATTATAAAAAAGAATTAAAAATGTCTTGAGGGCTAATTATAACAGAGCCTATAGTTTAAAGAGATACCACGCGTTTGAATCAGTGCAAGGTTCCATGCCGTAGGGGGATTTGAACCTAGAAATTGTCGTACTAAAAGCAAGAATATGATTCATTCGGCTGATTATTCGCTTTAAGACTAAATAGTAGACACACTGATTTCGATTATAAATATGTCTCGATATAGAATTCTTATACATATGATTTAGAGTACCACATTATAAAATAGATAGAAAATATGATAAAATTTATTGCTACCAGTAAACAAAAAGAAATTATATCAGAAAGAAAGGGATATTTTTATCATGAAAAGTTCCCATTGCTAATAAAATGACTGTATTAAAATTTTATTTAATTCATGAAGAAACGCTTATAACATTTTCACAACTAATAAATAATGCAAATTAAGTGCACTTAGTAATAACTATAAAATATGTGATAAATATTGATGCTTGATAAAATAAAGAATACATTATAACTGATATATTCCATGGTTAGAATGGTTCAAAGAAGTTTCTTATCAGGTTAAATTGCACTCCATAATGCTATCTTCGTCATGGAGTGAATTTCAAAATTTTCATCAATTTCTTGCCAAATACGAGCAAATATGTAAGAAATGTTCAAACATGTTTCCTCCTTCGGAAACGCTCTTTATAAAGTTCTGGGAGAGAAAATTTTGCAGTATTATGACATATTATTTAATAGCTTACTTTACATTGAGTGAAAGTATAACTTCAGAAGTTAATAAAGGTATTCAAACTGAGAAAGTAAACTGTCGACAGAAAAATTTAACCATCAAAAATATATTTATTCTTTAAATAAACGATATAGGTTGGCTTATATCTTTAATTATGTATGAGTTGTGAAACATAGAAATGAAATCCCCTTGAGTATTTTAGTGTTCATGAAATATTTAAATATATAACCCTTAATATTATCTAAGAAGTTCTAAATAGAATTTAAGTTTTATAAATAAGCTAGAGAAAATGTGTTTTATCTTTTTTTTTAACTTAAAATAAATTAGATTTCCGTTAGTAATTTTATTCAGACTATTTTTAAAATTCGTTGTTTAGACTAAAATGTTAATTGCAAATTTCACTTGATGATCCATGTTAATTGCAAATTTTAATCACTCTTCTAATTTGCAAAGTTTTGTACCAATTATTGACGGTGAATATATCCAAACTAAGGACAGAATATTCTTTAAAATAAACATCCTGAAAAGGGTTTGTTGAACAATTTATTTATCATTAAAGTCGAGACTGGCGAGAATAAAGCTTAAGGGCTCTCCGGGGCAAGCCTATTAAAGATTCTGTCCTGAAACACGAAAATAAAGAGTTGTTATTTTCATTTGCTGAATCTATATTTACGAAAGTTTTATCAACTGTATTTACAAAATATATGTTTTTTTTTGTTTTTCACAGTGATTTTTAAATTTATAATGAAGAGGAAATTCTCTCTCAACTTTTCGTAGTCAGATGCGAAATTCTAAATTTTCATGATTGCGACTAGTGTATAAAAAATATTGTAGAATGATGAGGATAAGAAAAAAATAAAAACATTTATATTTGATATTAAATTTCATTTAGAACATAACGATAAAACTAGAAATGTAAGTAAAATATTATAAAAAATTAAAAGGAATAATCAAATTAAGAGATTAATTACAGCCATTTCAAGCGTCAATTTAATATATTTATTTATATATAATTCAGTGATAAATTGAAATAAGAAATAAATATATTTATAAGAGGTTTTAACGTAATTTAGTGACCACTTTCTTTAGTACAAAAGATGAAAACAATTGGTAAGAAATTTGACAACCAAAGCAAAGGGGGCTTAAGACCCTGTAAAATTACATGAATAATAATAATATATATATATATATATATATATATATATATATATATATATATATATATGTATATGTATATATATTTTAATGTTGGAGAAAGCAAACTATTAGTATTGAGAGTTAAAAGAGAATATTTACAAATAATGCAATTATTAATTTAAAATTCTATTAATGAATTTTTAAACGTTTAAATCATCCATGTCGATTTAAATTAATCATAAAGTGGATGTTTTGTCTTGTCTTTTTCATTTTGCTTTTTCTTTTGTTCGATTATCAATGTGTTAATGACTTGAATCAGTAGAAAACGGCTTGCTAAATCAATAGTTTGGTCTTTATGTAAGAAATCATTTCTCATTAACAAAATAAGCTTCCACAATATTCTCAGATATTGGATGGTGAACTTCGCCTTGTTTGCTTCCTCTCAAATGAATGGAATTTGATGACAGGCAGCAAATTAATCTGCAAATCGGATTTACGACGCCATTTCAATATGATGTCGTAATTAACAATGTGTGATGAAGATGAAATGTTATCTGATGTCATGGATGTTTTAAACTAATGAGAATTGTAATTAAGTGGCGTTGTTAAGAACTTAGCTGGAATGAAAGAAACAGAATTTTAGGAATTTTAAAGTATTAGCCACTTTATGGTTAATACTTTAAAATTCGTAACTCTACGTGATTATAAGTTTATACTGTTGCATTTGATTTAAAAAGCCGATGTGGCCTGGTTCATTAGGGAGTTCGTTATCATTGTGGGAAGATAAGTGAATTTCACAACTCGACACACACAAGTGAAAATCCATGGTACTCCCTAATGACGGCTTGGGCACATTAAATATGTTGTGCTCACAATGCCTCTCAAATGAAAAAATAACTCTTGGGAAGGCAGATCAAATCAGGGGATTTTCTGCTTGTTCTCCGCTTCTAAATTATGAAGACCCAACCACTTTTGGGACAACGATTTCATACCAACTGGGTTCTACACTATGCAAGCTGCTATCACTTCTAATGCTTGTAGTACTAAAAAGTGTAAAGCTTAGTTAAATCTGCCGCATTAGAAATTAAAACAATATTTACTCAATTTTAAATCTTTTAAAAGTATTAAAACTTTAAAGAAATTTTAAATACTTTCTACTTAACAAAACAGTATTTTTTAAGAAAAGCATGAACTCTTTAAACCCAACGTTTTACATTATGGATCAAGAAAAAAATTATTTTCAAACATATAACATGCATTTACAGCTGACATTTTGCCTTGTAATAAATATTTATCTAATTTTACTCTAAAAGTATGTTTAACTAGAAAGCATAAAAATTAAATTTATATTGCATTCTGTTTCCAACAAACTGTTTTTCATATACTGAAATATATTACTTTACCGGTATTTGTGGTATTGACGCAGATGTATTTAATGATTTTTTGTTTCGAAGTAGATTTAATTGCTTAAACCAGGAGAATCTGTTTCTATAAAAAAGTGAAACAGATTCTTCTCGCTTACGTATAATTAAATCTACTTCATTTACTCAAACATTACAATTTGTTCTCAAATACTTTTCTTCTGTTATCACTTACTGAAATGATTATAAATTAAAGAAACATGATAAATTTTTGTACAAACATGAAAATTTTTTAAGTAAAATATAAGCAATTTTTTTCCTTGAAGTACATTTCTCATATTTTATTTTTTATATTTAAATAATTATTATTCATATCTACAGATCATTTAGTATTTGAATTGTTTCACATATTTTGAGTTAAATCATTAAGCTAATAGTAATCCTTAAATCTAATATTTTCTGTAAGTTTCAAATGAATGGTGTCTATGAAAATTTAATGTAAAAAATCATTACATTTATAAGCGGTTGATATGTGTATTATACTATTTTATTATATTTCTTTAAACTTTTCTTCTTATAAAAGATATATAAAATGATAAATTTAGGGATAAAATCTGTATAATACATTAATTTGGAGTCAGGCATATACATGCTTTTAATGTATAATTGATGATTAATATATAACGATAATATAATATCAATGAACAAGCATATTTGACATTTTTGAATAAGTCGCAAACAAATTTTTCAAAAATGTCAAATTATTTCATTATTTCATGTATAAGAATAAAATATATTTTTATTGTATTTAGTTTAATAAAGTTTCATGTATAAGAATTTAACGAATTTTTATGTTAAATGAACATTAATGAAATTAAAATAAAAATAAGAATAGAATCGCATTTTCAGATGACTATCTATACCCACTGTATAATTGCAATTACATCTAAACACATGTATATGTGTGTGTATATCCATACATATATATGTGTGTAATCGCATTAAATTACAAAAGTTACAAAAGCTATATTTCAAAAAATTAAATGTTTTATAGTTTGACGTAGAAAATTATAATGCTAGATATCTATTATATTTCATCGAAAATTTCTGCCATAACCGTATCCGTTTTTAAGAATCTTTTTAGCGGCAGATTTTTCAAACTTAACCTCGAAAAAGCAAATCTTATTGGAAAGATAATAAATGAAATGATAAGGTGTAAAAACTGATAATTCTTAAAATCTCTCTTTTTTCATAAAAATTATATTCAGAAAATAATTTTATGTGTTTATACCTATAAGTAATCGATTTATGCGTCGTTTTTTATATCTTCATTAAGAAAAATTGAACTGTATGAAGAGAAATAAACAGAATGAAAATGTATATATTGAATGAAAGGAAGCAAAAATCTATACAAAGTTATAACAATGGTATCTTAATATTAGATTACATAATCATGCATGCTGTAAAATCGTATGTAAAGAAACTAAGAAATCCTTATTTAATAATTAATCTATTTCTAATTTTTTTATTTGTGCTTTTTGTAGACGCAAAATACACGCATAATTATAATTAATTTTAGATACTGAGTGTGATCCATTATATAAGGCTTCTAATTATTTTCCTATAAAATATATTACAGTATAAGCTTTTTACATTAAAACTTTAACTGAAAATTATTAAAATTGTGAGATAATTTAAGTAACAAAAAGGATAGAATTTAAAAACAATTCATTCAAAAATGTTATTCAAGTTTTCATGAGTAATTTTTTACAATAAATTCGTTACTACATTATTTTTTATAAACAAATTCTCGGAAAAAAAACAATGTTTATATTTTGCAATTCAATTAAAATTATTATAAGACATAATGATTTTAATTAAATTATAAAATACAAATATTGTTTTTTTTTTTTTTGGTGTTTTATTATAAGACATAGACGAGATATTTTACTATAAGACACAATATGAGGTGATTTCTTTGTGGTTATAATATCCAATAGAGAAATGAATTAAAAAAGAAAAATTATTTATTAATTTTCAATTTTAATCGATTCAGAAGTAAATGTATATTAAATTTATATGTAATTAATTCTAAACTGAAAATGTATATTATATTCACAATATTGCATCAAAATTAATGGACCTGTTTTTTTTATTTTTCATTGTTTTATTTTTCTTCTTTTGACACTTGTTTGATGACTGTTCTTTGATTTTTAAGAAAAATGTCCTAAGAAGTAAGTGTCTAAGAATAAAGGGGTTTTAAAATTTAATACTTTTTTGCTTTTTGTCTACTGGGTGTTATTAAATAAAGGAACCACCATAATTTTTATAATCAAATGAATGAGAATACTTTTTAAAATTCAATAAATAAAAATTGCGATGTTGTTGTTGTCTTGTGCCAGCTAGGCTGGCAATATGGAGTGCACTGGTCTACTTTTCCAACTGAACCATATTTAGGAGTGGAGTCCGACTTCCTTAGTACACACACATGCCATAGGTACCCGTTTATAGGGTAGGCAACCATTCACAACCCATTCACACAAGTAAAGGACACAGGATAGATAGATAGAGAGAGAGAAAGTATATCCATGCCCGAACCGGGATTCGAACCCAGGACCTCCCTAAGGAAATTGGGATAAAATGATGAAATCAATATCAATTATTACATTCTCTTCTTTATATTATATTATCAAATAACTAAGTGATAAAGTATGTATTAATACACGTTTATAAATTTTATAACTATGCATGGCTAAAATCTTTAATGAGGATAAAGTTTATTTGATACCATGAAGTGAACTGCTTAACAGTTGAAAGTCATTATAAGGAATCCGAACAACTATTTTTTCCTTAAGTTTCGTAGATAGCGGATACCGCAAAGGAAAACGAGCAAAAAATCCCAAACTACTCATCCCGATAGACGTATATATAGAATGCAAAACACAGCATCTATCTCTGGTTGTTCAATAATGGTTGAGATCGATACCTTCCACTCAAAAAGCACGGTTTTATCACTAGGTGATAATAAGCTTATTTTTGACTCCGAGTCATGAGTACCCGCAGTGGTTTTATTTATTACGGAGTTCTTCCCTGTTATCGGAAGGTTGTTAATTCGAATTACGACCTAAACAAATACACGTCGTGTTCGTTAATGGAGGTTCAGGTACGTTAAATAGGTAGTAATCGCAATCTCTTCCAAGTGAAATGATACATCTGGAGGTGGCAGGTCAAGCATTAGGGACCTTTCGCTTGAGACTTGCTTAAATAGACTCCCACCTGGCTGCTTCCACCGGTAGAGCCTAATTCAGGACTAGGTACAGGTAATTATGCTGGTGTGACAAAAACACGCATCTTGGACAGCCTAACTGCGTAAGGTTTTTGTATGTCATTTTAATTTACCATATTGTAAATTGTTTTCCTTGAACTATTCCTTTAGATTATGGTACTATTTACTTGGTAAACACTGAACTCCAAATAACCATCTTGACAGATGTGCATGCAAAACGCAAAAATAAGGCATGCATTTTCAATTGTTCACTACAGCCGGCCGGGATTGAACCTGGGATATTTAACTCTACAGAACGCTGTCCTACTACTATCCCACGAGGAAACTTACTTACAGCTTATTAGCTTAATGATCATATGAATTTGTTAACAATTTGGTTATTGCTTTGTATTTGCAAATTCTGTTATGTCTACAGAATATTGTTTTGCTAGACAAGAGCTGATGTTTTTATTCAAAGGTTTTTAAAAAAGTATTTTAAATTAAAATAAACAGTAGTTTTATAATATTCATTGTTGATGTTCTCGTGTGCCAGCTAGGTTGGCAAATTGCGGTGCGCTGCTCCACTTTTTCAACTGAACCTTATTTGGTGTGGTGTCCGACTTATTCAGTACATACACATGCCATAGGGACCCGTTTATAGGGTAGGCAACCATTCATACAACATTCACATACAAGGAAATGACAAAGACAGGATAGAGAGAGTGAAAGTACATCCTTGCCTGAACCGGGATTCAAACCCAGGACCTCCCTATTCGAAGTCAGGCACTCTGCCCACTAGATAAGTTGGCCGGCATAATATTCATTATTGATAGGTATAAAATTTACACTTCTTTTTGCAATAAATGTTTTCAAACATTGTTTTTTTTTCTTTAAACTCTGGTTTTTTGAGGCTAAAAATAACTTTATGAAAAGTATTCTGTTCAACGAATTCTCCTTCATATTGCTTTTCTTGGAAATACGTTTTCATTTTTATCAAGAGCGAAAAATGTTATTTGAAAATAAACAAAATAATAAAGCAAGTGGACTGGTCAGATTCTTCAAAAGATCTTTTTTCCTAAGTTTTTATTTTTCCATTTCTTTCAAAACAGAGTAAAAAAAAATGTCTTTCCGTATCCTTCACGAAATCAAAACAAACACATTCCCTTTGTCCAATAAAGCCCAGTGTATTCGCGAGCTTCAAATATCTACTATCCAACGAACGGGTTTACAAACTTGAAAGATCGATTCATCTCAACACCTGATAATTCTCAATGAAACAACGATAGATGGCGCTGACGTGAGGAAGATGCACTCCGAAAGTGGATCTGCCGGGACGGATAGAGAAGATCAAGCAAACGAGGAAAGTGCGAAGTGTGCGAAAGAAAACGTCTCGATCGACCACTAGAGGATACGAGACAAGAATGCCCCTTTCGAGAAACACGTGGTCAGCTTTTTACTTGGCGGTTTTCGCTTTTTTTTCGTACACCTGTTTGGCTCAAGGTAAGATTTTAATTTTCCACAAGATATATCCGAAAAATAAAAATAAGCCCTTCCCAAAATTTCGGATACAAATTACAAAACAAATTTTCAAAAATGTAATGCAACCAGGTTAAATGTATCAGATTAATAATTCCTGCAAAGGATTAAAATTTCTTTTTTGCCACTTTGAATATTAAAAGCATTTCTTTCCAAAACTTGGATCATAATACATTTTTATGAGGAATTTTTTTTTGAACAGGTAAACGAAATAGGATAAAATCCCAGTAGAAACATTTACCAATTTTATCATAAGAACTATATATGAAATTTTCTGCATATAAATATTATTTATAAAATTTTACAGGATTATAAGGTATGTGTTAACAATAGAACTTTAAATGATTAAGACAATTATATATCGAATTTGATGAATCTGCAAATAAATTATTTTAAAACAATTACTTTTCATTAATAAGAAAAATAAATACTTTCTATAATAATTTATGTCAGGTTTGTTAATTTATATTGTATTTTGAATGCATCGCTGAGGATTACATTAAATATGTTTTTATAAATTTCCAATAACTGGTAGAAATAGATTTACAAAATTTTGTATTTAATTATTTAATCTATTTGAATTATTGCAGGAAATGTTTTCAGTATTCTAAGCTAATGTAACAGATCAAAGAACAAGTTATTTTGTGAAATCTTGTCAAATTATATTTCATAGTTAAGTAATAAAAATTATGTCTAAATAATGAAATATTAATGAGTTACTAAGAAATATATAATTAATTAGTAGTATAGTTTTTCTTTGCTCAATTTCTTATGTTTAGATTTAGTTAAAAATTTAATTCTAATTACTTAAATATTCACTCGGAATAAGGTTTGGAATAACATTTATGCTGCATATTCTATATGGTGAAAACTTGTGATGATTTCAAAAATCTTTGCAATTCAGTATTTCTTTTAATTAACATATGGAAAATAAAGATTTAGAAAAGAATTGAAGGTTAACTGTGTGTGCTATTAATTTTTTAAATCCAATTTCCTTTTTATGCAAATACTGACAAAAAATAATAACTTCTCATGATCAAATTAATGTATTTGATATCTTAAAACAAAAATTCCTAGCAGTTCCTAATTCTCTTTTTAATATCGAAAAATAAATTAAGTGGAACGTGAATTCAAAAAAATGGGACTTATAGATTAAAATCCTTAGATTTGAAGAAAAAGATTTGTTTTGTAACTTTATTTTTGAGAAAAAAATCTAAAATATTTTTACGTTTCAGGTTTTTTACTAACTTGTATTTTATTTTTATGATTAGTGAAAGTGCAAGTTATTAATTTACTTTTCAACGCTTCTTTACACATATAAAGATTTGCATAAATATTTATTCTCTTTTCCTATTAAAACTAATGATCTAATCATAAGATTTTATCCCTCTTAAAATATTTTTTATTCACTTTATTTTTTAATTGATAAGATTTTTTACAAAAGAGAAGCATACAATTTTTATTATTTAAAGAAATATATGTGTGTTTAATCCTCTTATGCTTTAAGAAAAAAAAAACTTGTTCTGGTAGTTGTAAAGTTAAAATATAAAATTTAACTTATCTCATACCAATAAATTTCACAATTTCTGTTGGAATTTACGCAAACTAAAAGGTATTTATTGTAAATGAAATAGGCAAAATATCAAGAAAAATACATGATATTTTATAAGCTTTTATATTTCCACAGCTTAAATTTATATATTTAAAAGTTTTACTACATTTTGTTTGTTCAGTATTCAAAGTAAATTGTTATATCGACTTCAAGATTATCAGCTAAAACATTATGAAATATAACCAATGAAAATTACAATAAATAAATCAAAACAGCCCAAAACTTCTAGTTTTGGTTTAATAGTATAAAGTATTATTTCATTTTTAGTATTAGATCATTAATTTATTTCTGCAAACGTGAAAGTTTTAAATTTGAAAATTTGTACTCTATTTTGTGTTGCGTAATATTTGCTTGGTTTGCCGAAAAGGCTTATTAGCAAGGACTATAAGCAATTCTGATTTTTCATTTCTATATATAATTAATGAAAGAAAGTTAAAATTTAATATTTTTTATGTAAAAACTGTATTTTAATCGAAAGGCATACCTCTTCATGTTTTAAGTATTTGTAATTATTCACCCTTAAGTATTTCTTATAAATGTATATAACTTTTGCTTGGTAAAATGATGAAACTTAGTTTTAAAAGTTATATAAATTACTAAATTAGTTCTTAGTGATTCTCATTCATTTTCTATGATCAAATATTTTACTTTTCGACTAAAAAGTTGCCGTTTGTTTTAATGAATCAAATTTTATTTACATAATCATATACTACAAACCTTGAAAATGCATAACAAACATAAATATTTAAAAAATATTTAAGGACTTTTTCAAAATATTTTCATGATAATTTGTGCATGAATATAAAATTTTCTCTTTAATTAACGTCTATTAATTAGAAGATTTCATGCTTAGTGGAAAAATTAAAAATCCTATACGTTAAAGCATATTTAAAAACAACTTTTTTTTTAATTTTTGGTACCTTCTGATTATTGTTAGCTTAAGGGATAAAAAAAAATAGCCCTGCACACATTTTATGGAAAACTGTTTCTACTTTTTCTAATATCTGGAATGCGAATACTCTATATCGGTAGATAAGAAAAGAAAACATTGATATAAATGCAATATCGCTAAAGATGAAGAGGCATATCAATTATTACAAGGGGAAATATTGATCCCGAGAAGCCGTTATGCATTATTAACAGAGCTTCTTATGAGTGATAGAAACGAAAAGCTTATTATTTGTTCGGAATTAACATCGGTATCTTAGAAGATATTGAATTCAGATGAAACAGAAACACCTCCTTTGTTGTTAGAATAATCATATTCCCCATGTGTTAGAATAAATACAATAAAATTAAAATACATACTCTTAAATTAGTTCAGTAATTATTGATATCTAAACAATATTCACTATATTACGAATCTTAAAACCCGACTGAAAAATTATAAATATGAAAAATGCGATGTAGCAGGAAATATGTTGTAAACGAACGAGTGAATTAAAGCTGGATTTTTATCAAAAAATTTGAACTGTCATGTTTTTTACTTAAGATTTACAATGGAAAAGTTTATAAATGCTGATTTATGTTTAGTACCATTTTATTTCTCAAAATAAAACAACTAATATAGGATACGTAGAGTATTCAAACCAAAGTTAAACATAAAAAAACAAAGTTAAGAAAATATATTTTCTGCGATGTTTTGTACTTCTGAGCCATGGTCTTAAATAGATTTACCTTTTTGGGGCTTATTTTTTAGGCTGCTAGAATTACATTCATTGCTTGAAAATTGTTTTGATCACTTTTTCATCAGAAAATAGTTTTCTACGTTTTGTAATTTCAAGAGCCACACGAAAATTGGCATGAACTGCAGTCACTTGTTTAATATTGATTTTCATAAGAAAAGATAGCTGCAATTTCAATCCGCGCTTCAAAGCTTCAAAATTTTCGATACTCAAACTTGCACTATATTTTGAGTCATTATAAAAATATTTCATTTCATAATGACGTTAAATATTATATTCTTTGAGAAAGGCTTTGGTATCATTGTAAATCAAACATAGCACTTCATTACTGGACTCAGTCACAAAATATTGAAAGTTCCATTGATCTTTGAATGTTCTACATTCATTGTCTATTTTTCGATTCTTTTCTATTCTAGTAAATCAAAGAAAAAATACAAGGTAAATCCAAATGCAATTACGTATGGGCGTTAGTTGAATCTGTCTTTTAAACGAGATTGCGCTCTACTTTACTTCACAACAGACACACAGTTCCGCTTCTTTCACTTTCTCTAGGTAAACTGAATCGTGGTCGCACCGTTAGTTTTTTTAAACTCCAATTACTTCGATCTCGAAGTCAATGGAATATACAGAACTTTCTGGAACAAATGAGATTATTCACGAATTGTTACTGCGCTCTCGAAACTTCTACAAGCTTTATCTATTAACGATAAAGGATATTACGTACCTATTTCCGCTTTTGACCACTAGATGTCGTCAAGTATCATGATCGTATCAGTGAGCACCATAGTAATTGAACCAGCAAATTTAGCAAGCGTATGCTTACTCAGAGCGTGTACTAAGTGACTTTTCTAGAAATTATAGATAATGGCAGAAAAATCAAAACGGTTTTAGACCTTGGAATTTACTGGAGTAAACAGTGTGGGCCTAGGGCTGGAAAGTTTGGTGATCCTAAGCTAGAAGCTATATTAGGTCTAAATATTATGTTTTTCCTGGAAAAGCAAATTCTGGTGGACATATTGGAATGAAAATTTTTTTATTCAAATTCCGCGAGTGTATTATATACATATATCACATATATGCAGAATTTCGTTTACTTGTTAATGTTTTAGGATGCTATTAAGAGGAAATTTAATTATAACAAATCGGTATGATCTTTAATGAGGATATAATAGGTGTCGAAAAATAATGCATTGTGTTTGTGGTGCTGTTACTTATGACTCTCGGACAAGTCAAGCTCGCTATGCCTTGGCAATGCGAATTTAAGTAAATAGGGAGCCTCTTTCGTTTTAATCAGAGCGCCACGAAAAAGAGAGTACGTCTTTGCTTTTTTTTAAATTCTCCGATAGATGGCACCACCAGAGGATCCACTCCCTCAATTTTAACATTGATCTGAAGGGGGAGGAAATTTTCTCCAGACCATTGTATCTATGGTAGCTGCTCAGTAACCGTCAACAGGACATTAGATTCCACAGATTTAACGAACACTTATATCGCATGTACTCGGTTGGTCTTGGGTGGCATTGAAAACCGAACCACGTCCTTCCGGATGGAAGGCCGATACCCAAACTACTAGGCTACCACGGCCCATTGATATATATATATATATATATATATATATATATATATATATATATATACTCGAATCCCTTTCTTCTAATTAAATCTTGATATAGATTTATGTGAATATAAAGAAAAGTAAATAAATTAAAAAACATTCTTATAGACTAAAAGTAAACTTCTTAAATGTGATTCACATATCTGTTTACTGAGAGAACTATATTTAAATCTAATATTTGTTTTTTATGATCATCATAATCTACTTATATTTAATTAATACAATTAATTTTAAGCAAACATAAATTTTTTAGTTTATTCGTTATAAATTTTATTTGATTTTTCAAAAAAATTCACATATACTTCTTTAATATTGCGAACAAAACTGTACAATACACTATATGTTTATTGAATAATCAAACTAATATGCAATGATCAAATAATATATGGTGTCAATTATCATAGGAATTTCTAATATACTTGTTTCTTTAAAAGTATGAATTTTAATAGTTAATTTTTTTAAGAGAAAATCAAATGATGAAATTTAGCGGTAACAATTTTTTTTGCATAAGTAATACATTAATAAACCAATTTTTTGACTGATTTCCTATTTCTTTTTTTTTTAAAGAGAAAAAAATGAAAATATTGTCGGATATTGAAATCTAAGATTTGAAACAATTGACATTCTATTTTTAACTGTATTGTTCAGACTTATTATATGTAGAATAGTTTGTTCTTAAAAAATAAATATTTGCCTTTTAAATTGGTAAGGTAAATTGATTTATTTAAATTTAATGACTATACACATTCTCACATTCAATCCAAATAGAACTTATTTTTTGATTTATGAAATATATGTTTTATGAAGATAGTTACTTTTGCATTCAAAACATTTTATCAAATGGATTGTTGGAAATATGAGTTTCATTAAAATTAATACAAAAACATTTATCTCTTGAAATTAGTACGAGCTAACATATTTTCTAGAATTGGCACAAGGTAACATACAGAGATACTTTGTTTGTTGTAAATTCTTGAGTCTGTTAAACGTAATGACTTAAAGAAATTATACTTTTTTGATAAGAGAAGATATTTTCCTTAAAGACAAAAGAGGTAAACTCATTTTAGATACATTGAAAGATATGCGTTCCGAATTCATAGCAATTTGTCTCAATCTATTTTATTAGATCATGATTTAAGATTATGAAATATCATATAATTTTCTTGTATAGCAATTGTAGCACTGATAATATTTCATGATGAAGCGTTAATATAACCTAAATAAGGAATTTCCATTTTGTTCTATTCGATAAATAGGTAATCGATTGCCTATCGGTATTCCATCTGAAGGACGATAAATTTTTCAAAACAAAAGAAATTAGCTTTGCTTTATCACCGCTTACGATAATGTATTTTGACACCGAATAGTTTATAACCTAATGAATACGCTATGCCAAAATAAAATATCGTATATAATATTTAAGTGATGGCAATGTAAATCTAAATATAAAAAGTTAAAGTAAAACTTTTTGAATAAAACTTTAAAAAATAAATTGCCTGGCGGGTAAACTTGGCGAAGTTTTCAGCGATACTTGGAAGTATTAATACCATGCAAGGGAAAACACACAAAAATGTTCAGGCACTGATCCCAACAAACATGCAGGCAGAAGTCAGAAATGCAACGTCTGTCTCCCGTTACTCAACAGTGTCTGGAATCGAACCCAAGATGTTTCTCTTTGAAATACAGAGACATAAACTTTAGAAAGACCTGTAATAACATATTGTCTAACGTTTTTAAAAATGATTTTAATTATGGTTTTCTGAGATTTAATATAAGTATTCCTTTTGACACCCCACATGTAGCAAATATTTTAATTTCTGAAGGCTTTTATAAGGAATTGGAACAACTTCAGAATCTTAGTCGTGTAGGAAGAATTTTTATAGATAGTGGATCGTACTCAAATGGCAAAAATATGTATATCCATTAAACCTCCAAGCTCTAATTTTAAAGATATGTATGTATTCAAAAAGGTGCAACACTCATCTTTCGTTGTTAAACAGTCGCTTGAATCGACTTTTCATTACATAAAAGCATAGTCTGACTGCTATTCCTCCACATACTTAATTACGAAATTTTTCCTTCAATTATTTCTATTACGTGATGAGATTAATTTATTGAATCAAATTCCAGACGTAAATAACCACCAAACTAATGATGTGCCGATGTGCTAATTAGTGCAAATGTATTGGTATAAATTGCTTTTATATAATTTATAATTTTAAAATGATGTATAAAACATAATATTTGTAATGCAATGTAAAATAACTTCATAGAAGCATGACTAAACTTAGAATCTGATCTCGAGGGAGGACTATTAGTATATATATATATATATATATATATATATATATATATATATATATATATATATATATATATATATATATATATATATATATATATATATATATATATATATATATATATATATATATATATATATATATATATATATATATATTATTATAGTTATAATTATATTATAATATATAATAATATATACTATAATTAGTAGAACTATTAGAATCAATCAACTATTAGCGTCTTTCAAATTGAATTATTTCTAAATTATTTCTGTTTGCTCTAAGTTTTTCAGTGCTAATATAAGTGAATATAAAATCTTTCATTAAATTCTTAATGAACTTAACTATCAAATACTAGTTTTGTTTTTGAGTAATTGCGTTAAGCAGCCAAGTGTTAATTTCACGTATAATAAATAAATATATATATTTTGACACATTCTTCAATTTTACTGTCTGGAAATTTATATTTTTTACTTGGCATTGCTTTTTAGTATGAAACAAAAGTATGATATGGTTTTACAAATTCTAACTAAGAAATATTAAAGATTTCAACGAATTTTTTCTAATCTTTCACATTATTTGTCGAGAAAAAAGTTATTGCTATGAAAAAAAAATTGGATTTTTTTTTTTTTTTTGCATTGAAAAGAATAATGCGAATTTTTGAAAAAATATAACAAAACGGATAAAAAAAATCAAGTCTAGAAAAACATTTATAAAAACAGAAATGAAAATGTTAATGAATAGAATTTTATATCCCAGTTTTCTTCTAAGTTATTAACGGTAGAATATCAAATTCATAAAGAATGTACGTCCATTCATAGATTGGAAAATAGATTTTAGAAATTCATTTTAAATGCTATTTTCAACGTTTTTTGAGAAAGTACACTATAATCTAATGCAAATGCTGTCTTATTGGTGCTTATAGAATCCAGTTAAAGACAGCCATTTTGTATAGAGAGATAAAATGATTTTCATTATAAATAAGATGTTATTGATTTCTTTTGTAAATATGGGTCGTAATTCCACTATTTCAAATCTCATTTAAAAATAAATGAAATTATTTTATCTTTTAATAAAATTTGCATTGAAATTTTTTACATTATATTAAATAAAATTTAGGAAATAATTAATGATTAGAATTCTGGGAGCAACATTATAAAATAGTGATAAATTTTAGTGTGTGTATTAAATATTTTCAATATATTTTAAATTAAAAACAAACAAGTAATAAGTCAAGGGAAAGTGATAAAAAATTTGTAATACCTCATTCATGTTTTTCATCGTTCACATTATTGATGAGAAATTTAAACTGTTATAATGGTTGATATCTGTGTAAGAAAAAAATTATTTCTTGATGAAAAAATTTCAAAAATTTAGCAATGAAAATTTCTTATTCCTTTTAGAAAGTTGAAAAAATAAAAGTATTTTTAAAGCATCAATCAAACTAGTACAATTAGAGATTTTGAAACAGTATTTATTTTAGTATTTCCTTTTTTTTAAAACTCAGTATTCAAACTTGAGAGAAAATGTACCTTACACTTTTTAAACAAGTGAATTAAAGAAGTACCTCAAATTAGTTGGTAAGACAAAGTTCTGCTATTACGTACATTACTTTTATATTTCTTACCCATTTATATTAATTTGCATTATAATGTCTAGGTATTTTCTTCAAGTGAATTTTTAAAGCTACATAATTTAAAAAAAACGTGCAGAATTTTGAAACCTATTTCAGGTCAATACATTATGTACATGAAGAATAAAATTCCCTCATGTTTTTTTCATATAAAATAAAGCTAGAAAATAATATACTTAAATAATTAGTTTTCAGAAACAATAGATATTGTAAAAAAAATCTAATGAAGGTTTTCTGGAAATAATTTTTCCTTAGATTTTTGTTAAGTGAACTATTTAGTTTATTATTTTAGTAAAAATTAACATGCTTTCTTTTTGCATCATAAATACTCATATTGTTCATCACATATTTATTTTATATTAATTTACATTAAGATTTCAGCAATTCATGTTTTGTAAGGAAGGATTTACCATTATAAGCGAAATTTAGGCGTACCGAGCATCGGGGTTCGTGTGGATTGAGAGTTGAATAAAGCAACCACTCAATGAACAAAAGACTTTTATTCGTAAAAAAAAAATTCCACTAGATACACCAGCTGTAACAATCACAATTATACAGCTACAATTTGTCAGATACAATAAGTAACAGCTTCCAATCACAGGTCTCAAATACCTCAGGCAGAGAACAGCTTCTCTAAACTAGCAGTCACGACTAATCGTATTCACTCACTGACTGTCTTCACAATACTGTCTAACTATGTCGTTCTGTGGTATTTATACCTGACTTGGCGGGGAAATCTACTAATTTCGCCAAGGTTCTGGAAGCTTCTAGGCTATCTCGCTAAATATTGGTCCTAGGGCTTAGGTGATGGATGTTTCCAGAAGTATCTATTTCTCGCCAAGTTGCCAAAAATCTCGCCAACTGTCGCCAAGTCACCAAGGTTTCTCGCCAAAACATCGCCAATCATTAGAAAACCCGCTTTTAACGTATGACACGTCTAAATACCGCAATTTTTCCCAAAATGTGAGCATTTCCGATCTGCATGAGATATTTTAAGACAAATACCATAATTATTTATAATTTGTAACAAGCAATTTATTAGCTCTGATCAACGTTAATCAAATAAAACCACATATGGAAATTTAAATATAAAAATATCATGAGAAACTTCTCTTTAAATTTAATATAAAATTTAATGTAACTATAAAATGTTTTTGGATTTTGAATAATGTTTTCTGTTTAATTTTAAATATAAGAAAGTAATAATAATTTTAGTGGAATTACATAAATTTGAAAAGTTTTAATTTAAATAGAATATTGTGATGTTATCATGAACTATAGATACTTGAATTATAATGGGTATTTTGAAAGATATAATTAATAATTTTTGAATAATTGTAAAAGTTTGATTTACAAATAAAGTATTTTAAATTAAAAGGCGATATAATTTTTTTATTAAAAATTGTAGTAAATAAAAAGAGTTAAGGAATATATATCATTGTACACTGCAAAATATTTTCTTTTTAAAATTAAATTAAATAGAGAATACATTACTAAACATTTTAAATTAATAAGAAAAAAAACGATGCATTTGAAAATTTATTATTGTTTATTCAATTTTTTTTTGCTTTACTAATATTTTTCCAGTATATTTTTTAAATTAGAATCTTAATTGTATAAAATTTTCCATTGGATGTCTTCATTTAGATGGAAGAAGTGATATTTCTTAAGTCGTTCATAAAAACATCAGAAAAAATTTTGACTTATAGTATTCGTGGATGAATAGTAAATAATAAAAGTTTGGAATCTACTGAAAATTAAATTTCCATTGATTCCAAACTAATATTAATTTTTTCATTAATTGTTTTATCTAATATCTTGAATGTTGAGGGTGGGGGTGATGTGATTAAATCTATCAACACTTCTTACAGGGAATAACAAAAAAATCTTTGAAGTCAATGATATGTCAAAAACAGTTTTATTTATAAAACATGCTACCAGAACAAATTTCAGATACTTCCAATACTATTTTATAAATGTCTTCATTAAGATGTAGAGAATTAAAAGAAAAAAATTTGATTTTCTAATTTCTAAACTGTAATTACCTATTGATATATAAGATCATAGTTTATCATTAATCAAAAGGTTTATTTTCTTTGGCTTGACGCATATTTCCTTACTTATATAAATGCATTTTATATGAAGTGTATGAATTTACTTTATATATAACATCCCTCATTCCATAGCTATCAATCAAAATCGTCTAATTAAGAATTAAAAATTTCTCTCACGTCTTAAAATAAATTAAATGATATAAAAGCATTTAAACATATAAACTTGTATTTAGTCACTCAGCACACATCGTGTACTAAATGACTAAATATAGACTTGCACATTTATTTTCTTTTATTTCTACCAATGATATTTATTTTCTTTTATTTCCACAGATGATGTCAATTTTCTTTTCAGAATAAACTTTACTTGTATTTTATGCGTTAAAAAATTATAAATCGAATTTTTAATGTGGTGTACACTGTTCCCAAATTAATGAATTATGGATTATTTTATAAAATATTGAGACATTTGTGATATGTAATGAATATTTCAAACATCCAGAAAGAAGAAAATAGTATACATGTTAAAGAATAATTACTGCGTAAGAATAATCATTGGATTCTGGGTTTTCAAGACATATACCATTTTCAAAATCATGAATTTTAATTTATGCAAATTAACTTGAATCTTTTATAAAATATTGTAATTTTAACATCAATATTATCCTTAACAACTGAAAATAAATAAATTTTCGGGAAGAGTGAAATAGCAAACAGAATATGAAATGTTATTTATGCTAAGAGTCGTTATAAATTATATTAACTTCAGATTTTTTCTTTTTCATATAACAAACAATAGGCACACAAGTTAAGGATAACTTTAATAAATGATTCATCTGACTTTTATAAACACTAATTTAATATTTCATGTATCTTTTATTCTAGCTAGTTTTAGAAAGTAATTTAAAGTATTAAGCTTTTAAATACTTCATGGCAGACATGTTAAAAACAAATGCCCTTTAAGCATTTGCCTTTTGAATATAATTTTGCAATATACTTTTACTTTCTGACACACGTGTTCACAAATATAATGAATTCTTAATTTGCAAAGAAGCAAACCTTGAAAACTTACAAGTATTTACCGTGAAAGTAAATTTATAAGCACAATATATCCAGCTGCTGTTGTTCAGTATTGACTGGAAATGAACTAAGCTTTCTCCAAATATAAAGGCAAAGAGGATATCACTAAGCCATGATTATTTTGCTTATTAAATTGGTGAGTTTATTAGTTTATGACTACATAAAATTCTTCAGCAAGCACCTTTGATAATTTCTCTGTAATATGTAGATCATATATAATATTAAAATGCATGTTAATTTTTTTAGATGAATAAAAGTCATACGTTTTTGGTCGTTCATTCTAGACTATCAAAATAAGTGTGATTATATTTAAATTTTTCATCTTTTAATCTACTCAGTAGAAATCTTGACCTTGAACAATGATTATAATGAATGACCTAATAAAATAATGAAATGCAGATTTTTTTTATTAATTTTGTGTGTGTGTGTGATCAAGTTTTATTATTAAATGTACTGTAAAAATTCTAATGAATAGAATGTTTTCAGCTATTGTGTATGAAATGAAATAGTTGATTAATATAATGATAGGACAAATTTCTGTTGATTGTGTTTTCGTTAAAAGTAATTATTAATAAAATATTGATGAATTATTTACATTTTTTAACCAGAAAGAAATAGAGTAATGGATTTAATAACCTTTTAATAAATACAATTTTTCATTCATTATTATCATTTCAAAAACTTTTTTTCTAATTCATGGCTGCATTTGGGATATACCCATTTAATGCCACAAGGGGCGAATGTGATGGACCAGATGGGTAAATTTTCATAATGAAATAATTAAGTTTGATAGATTTTCATTAATATGTTTTTATAGTATCCACATGCATTCGTAATGTTAATAAATATTTAAATTTTTTGCGTCGATAAAACTCAATATTGTGTAATTTTGAGACAATATTTCTAATAAATAAGCAAAAATTTAACTGAGTGAATAAAAATATGTTATTTGGAAGATTAATTTTTTTTCAGAAATTAACATATTAAATCCTATTTTTGAAATGTGTTCTATGTTTCAAAAACTGAAGTTTTGAATTTCCACTTTTTGAAATTATAATTACTGAAAAAATAAATATGTTAAACTAATGTTAAAAAAAAAAAAAACACAATTTGCTTTTTAAATATCTTTAAACTATTAAGATGATATAACATAAAAATAGTTTATAAAGGGAAGATTATTATAATTATAAAACTTTAAAATGCATTTGTAAAATATATTTATGAATATTCGTTTTTGATGAAGTTTATATTTTATATTCATTTTTTTCTGAGGAAAATTATTTAATTAATTATGACAAAATAATTACTAGAAAAATTAAATAGATGCATATTCATTAATGTCTATTTTATGTTTGCAATTATAGTAGGAATATGTTATTGTAAGAATGTAATTATAAATATTTATATTTAAGACTTTCATTATACAAATCTTTGTGTTTCTTTATTAGATTCAATATAATATTATTTGGGTAATTTTGAAAGAGAATATTTCTCTGAACTATTACAATACTAAAATATTTGAGTAATTAAGCAAAATAAATAAGAAAATAACGGGTAGTTTGAATATTATTTGTAATGTGCGCTTAAAAAATCTTTATATTTATCTGAATTAAATAATATGAATAAATAAAAATTATTATATTTTTATTACAGTTAGAGGAAATAACTGATTTATTAAATATAGCTTTAAAGTTGCGAGCCATTGTATACTTAAGAAATGCCACTGTATATTAATATTTTTTTAGGTTATAATTTTCAGTACCTAACGTTTTTCACTAACATGGTAATACTTTTTTTAAAAATAAAAATAAGTAATTTAACTACTATCTAATGAAATGCTGAACAATGGTGGAGTGATGTTTTGCTTTTGCTTTGGGCATTTATGGCTGTCAAGGCAGGTGCTTGGAAGATTTCTGGGTTTTTCCCATACGATACCTGACTACATCTTCCTATTTTTTAAAATTATGCGGTAGAAATACAATTAAATGGCGGAAACTAAAATATTTTACAGCATTACGTGGTTTCAAAGTAAAAAAAAAATATGTTAGATATCAGAGTAACTTTAAACAATGGAAGATACTTGCTAGTTTTCTACTTTTTGTACGTACATTTATCGAGGTGAGTGCTCGAAAAATTTCTGGGATTCCTGACTTACGATACAAGAAGTACAGCTCACTGCAAATATAAATTTTTTAAAAAGTAAATATGAGGCAGTTGTTCAAATGTGTTTGGGTTAAACGATTTTAAATTTTAAATAAAAAAATCAATGCTATACGCTGAAATGTATAGTATAGATATCATTTAAGAGTGTAGCAGGATCTGAATGTTAAGGTTCTATGTTAAAATGTAATAACATAGAACAATTACACCCAGTTTACCATGAAATATTATTGGTTTAATCTAAACATTATTGAAAAATATTAGACACCACTTTTATTCTGAAATTTCTCATTTGCATTTTATTTGAGTTTTCGTATAATTTTCAATTTTTTAATCCCAAATGTTCATTAAATGATGTGACGATAACTTATTTATAGGGATTTATTACATTCGTCTTTTACATTTTCAATTTCAAATGCAGATTAAAATCATTTCTAACTAAACAATGGGAGATTTCTAAACATTTTTAGAATGCGTTTCTAATTTTGTGAGGAAACTTTAATTATTCAAATGCTTTTGAAAGAGTTTTAATTGAGTACAATCGTGGTTTTGACGGCACATAGCAGAAGCTTCAATGATACCTCCATTGTGCTCTTGAGAATCTACCAGACATTAAAGCAACGTGTCACGTAAGCCCATAGTACAAGCTACTAGGGAGAGATAAAATATTCAAAAACACATGCGTGAGTTGTTTAGAAATATTACTCTAGCATCTTAGGGGGTCATTAATCATACTTGAATTACAGAAGCTCTGTCACAGAAGGCTAAATGCTTATCCTCTTAAATTCGTAAATTTAAAGTAGATTTGCTTGAAATTAGTATACTTAAATAATTAATGCAATTTAATTAATCGCATATTTTTAGAAAGATTATTTGAAAAATAGAACAATTTAAAGTACTTATGTGACGATAATATAAGGTAATATAATATTCATTTTGTTGTTTTATTGCTTAATCAGTGGGTCTTAATGCTTTAACATTTAAGACCCACTGATTAAGCAATAAAACAACAGAATGAATGAATTTTATTTTTTCTCATGCTTTAACATTTAACAGTTTTATGTTCAATTATGAATAATATTTGCAGAAATATGTATGAGAGTGTTATTTAAATTGATAAAATGTTTTATTAATTTATTTGACGATAATATTTTACATTAATATAAAAAGCTTTTTTTAATTATAGTTTAATTTGTTAAAAATTCAAATATTATTGATATAATATTATCAGCATACTATGAAACAATTCTGCTACCATCTCCATTGTTAATAAAAGAAAATGTTTTAGAAAACTAAACTAGAGAATAATATATATATATATGCAAATTGTCATGATGAGCAAAATATTTAATTGCCAAACAGTTTGAAAGGTGATTTAAAAAAATGATGTTAAATGCAAAATACTTTTACAAAGTATGTTCCTAATGACAGCTTGACCTGATGTTTCATATTGCATTAATTATTAAAAAATATAGGTGTTACATCGAATTTCAACTGCTTGTATGAGTGTAATTTTAAGCGACTTTTATAAAGTTTAGACGCACTTAGAATTTTTTATTCATTATATGATACATAATATTTTGATTGTCTCATTGCACGAATCATATTTACAGTTACTTTCTACATTTGTTTTTTGTGCTATATAAAATTATTAAGGAAAATAAATATCTTATTTAAAAAAATAACATCCTCTCTTATATAATACGTACGTATAATTAACTTTACGTATAATGCTTAAAAAAGAGTATTTTATTGTTAAAAATTTTTAATGACCAGTTTAAAACAAATATTAAAGATCTTTTCAGAAAACTTTTGTCAAATAAATGCTATTGTTCTGTAATGAATGTCAAGAACTGCCTGTCATTTTGAAATAATTATTAACCTAAATTTATTAAGCATAATAAGCTGTCAGCGCTGTCATTTTTAGGAGCTAACTTCATTTTAAAAGATCAGGTCATATTTTTGGGTTCAACTTATGTAGGGACACTCTAGTATAGACATTCAGTTAAATGATCGGAAATATATAATAGGCAGTCAGCACATCTTCATTAAATGGTTAATTCTTCAATTAATAAGATAGGGGGACATTTTAGTAAATGAAGCTATAGAAAAGCTCTATAAAATTATCCGGAAATCTAATCATATAATCCCTCACTTTATGAGGTAGGATGGTTTCCTTAACTTATTTAATGAAAATGGAGTCTAGTATACATGTACACAGTAGTGCAGGCAATTCTCAGTGTGCCTTAAAGTTAATGGTACTGGAATACTCGCTTGTTACAAAGTGCTCTTATTTTTGAATAATGGTAAGGCGATGGAGTTACACCAGAGCTGGTACCCTCTTCAAATCCTTGGCACACCATCTGACGGATTTTGATCGTCACAGATTAATGTAGATACCCCTCCCCCCTACATATAGAGCTCCAGAAACCGAGTGAGGGAGATTGTGGTCACTCTCCCACTCCCTTATCTCAGAAAGCGATATTTTCCTCTTTACCTTAGGGAAACAACGTGAGACGTTTGAATCACTGGGGCTCCACAATCAAATATTCCTGTGCATTAAATTTTTCAGAAGTGATAAACAATCAATATTTTCATCAATTGGAAAAATTTCTAGTTTATGAGATAGGACGATATTCTTGAATTCAGATAACGAAACTACAGTTTAGCGTAGACGTTGAGGGAAACTATTAGGAATTATAATCAATTAATATCGTAATAATAAAGAATTTTATGAGATAGGATGACATTCTTGAGTTCAGTTAATAGATATACAATTTAAAATATATGTTCAAAAAATTTTCGGAAATGTGATATGTTACTGACATTTTCATTGCATAATTCGTTAATTTATGAGATTGTGAAATTTTTTAACTTCAGTTAATTAAAGTATAGTCCACCAAAATTTGTTTAGTAAAATTAACAGGAATTAGAATCAATCAGCGTCGTTATAATCCCTCATTTATAAGAGCTGGATTTTGTCTTTAGTAAATAAAAATACAGTCTAATATAGATATTAAAAAATGTACGAAATGGTAAGCAATCATCATTTTAATAATTTGGAAATTTCTTATTCCTTTCAGATTAAATTTGTTTCTGTAACTCTACAAAAGTTGAAAATTCTGATATAAGTATTGAGTGCAGTAAGCTACTTTTACCAAATTCATGAAATCAAAATTTATGTCAATCTGTTCATATTTTGTTTACTTTACGGTATTAACTAGCTTACTTATATAATGAACAAAAAGACTTTTTAAACATAGAAATGATCATCTAAAATACAAATTTACTTAGAAATTATATGATGTTTATAAACAAAAATTTTAAATGGTTTGTTACACTTGTCGGTTTTAAATCCAATTGAAGACTCAAGGAAACTTAAAGCGTATGTTTGATGAAAAAGTTTTAAGTTTAAAAATATTAGTCTTTCTATTTTCACAAACAATGTGATAATGAAATCATTGAAGTATTAATGCAAGTAGCATTAAATTATTTGTTGAAAGATTTAATGATGTGTCACGTAAGGAAAAAACATTTTGTTTCTCTAAATCTAACTGAAGCTACGCAAAGAAGACTGAAGCTCACATTTGAAATAAAAATGTTTTAAGCATCGATTTAGAATTTTGATTTTAAATAAAATTAAACGACTTTCTATTATCTCAAGGAAGAAAATACTAAAATTATATCTGATGAGTAACTGTAAATAGAGCTAAATTTTTAATTATAAATTACATACCATGTAAATAATTTTTGTATAGTTAAAAGTGCTCTTTTTTTCTGATTGCATGCATTTATGTTTTCCATTTAACTAATCAATTTTATTTCATCGAATTTTCATTTTATCTTTTGATATCATTAAATGTTTCTTCGATGTTTAGTTGAATCTAACACGAGTCAACATTTTACAGAAAATTTTAATTATGGATGATGTTTATATTGTATTGTTTATAAATTAAACATGTTGGTAAACTATAGATTAGCAAACATTTTGAATTAGTTATTCGCAGTATTTCTTGAAAAAATTTTCACATTTAAATTGAAAACTGTCGGTTAAAGTATTGATTACTGGCAAACTGTGAAAATTTAAATTTTGTTATTGATCTCCGTTTCAGATCTCTAATTTATGGCTTTATATGATCAAAAAGTTTTTAACGGAGAATCATAATTTTTATCCTAATAAATTTATAACAGGATTTCCTATTATAAATATAAACCTCAATCATATATAAACTTTAAATGAGTTTCATGAAATCAATACGAAATATATTCAGCGTAAATATTTGAAATTTTCGTTGCATTAACATTTACAAGTGACCTTTCTAGTGTCCTATTATTTCAAACAAGTTATGAACTTTCCAAAGCGTGCTAAAATCTGCAACACTTTTTAAGTTCTCTATGATTAACATGTTTGAAATTGCAACACTTTTTGTTGCTTAAGAAAAATGGTAAAACTTACAATGATACTACTGATTTCAGGTGTACAAATAGAATATGAACTTTATTATTGATTAAACCTATTTTTATGATGTCTAACAATGAAATGTTTAGAACAAAAAGGTTAAAATAGCAAATAATTTGAAGTAATGTAACTCTTATTTATTAAGTAAATTTCAGTGTTATTAGTAAACAAATGTTGAAATGGTGCAAAAAAGCTTTAATGCAACAAGAGCAAATATAATAAAATTGCAGAATAAATATTGAAAATTGCGGAATAAAACTATATTGAGATGTGTATGAATAATATTCAGTATAGGTGGTTTAATTTCAGTTAGCATTATAAAACCATGTTTTTTTAGCTCTCCAAAAATGCTTGCTGGAGGAAGCAGTTGGAAGCTTCAACTTCTTTACTACTCAATCATGCAGATGATTTTTAGGCATAGGTGCCGTATAATCCAGGATGCCAAATTCTGAGATTGGCTATTTTTTGGAGAATTTTTTATGCATCTGGCAACTTCGTTTTTATTACGTCATACATATGGAGACATATCAGTATAATGCAGAAAATTATATTTTGGTAATTATATTATTTACGTCATCATGCACGTCACGATACGCCAACTTGGCAATATTTCTTCACCGCCAAAAAAAATTTAGAATTTGGAATCGTAGATTATAGGGCACCTGTGCCGATTTCTGTTTATAAACAACGCAGATAACTGGTTCATCATTTGGAATTATAATTAAATCCTCCATAAAACATAAAAAATAATATTTAAGCTAAAGTCTGGTAAAAAAATTAACACATATCATGTATTGTTTTCTCTTAGAACATTTTATAGATAGTTGGCTATATTTTCATGTCGCAAGAAGAAAAACATTTGAATAAGTTCTCAAACACTTACTTTTTAGATGCGAATTCAGAACTGCAACATATATTTCCTGTGTTTTTCAAACAAGGATGAGATTGATTATAAAATATTCCAATACAGAATTCAATGAAATCTTATGGTACAATATGTCATAGAGGTCAACATTATATTCTCCACCAAATTCTTCCTTGGAATTGAACTCATCTGTTTGTCAATTTGAAAACTATGTGCTTGATGCCATTTCTAACTCAGTAAACATAACAATTGCTTTGAAATAAAGGACATCTATTATGATTAAAACTTTGTTAGTACAAGTTAAAGTTCTAAAAACAAAAATACAGAAAATCTCAATCATCATGAAAATGTTTAATCGGAATTAAATAATCGAAATAAAATAAATGTTATTAAGCTTCATTTAATAAATTTTATTAAAATTCAGTTATATTTTGAATAAGAGTAAATAAATTAAAGAATTATACGTTATGTACGAGACAACCTTAAAAAAATTGTCCATTGATATCAGTTTCTGTTTATATATTTGATGATTTTCATAGTATCTACCAATTTCCAAAGAAGCATTTAAAAGTTAGTTGTATATTATGTTTTCATTAAAAGTACTTTATGCTATTATTTTAAAGTCAAATTATTCATTCACTTATTCTAAATTAAGTTAGGTGGCATCGTGGTAGGCTACCAAGGCACAGGTTCGAGGTTTTGCTCTCACACTGTGCAAGGTCTATTCAATCTGTCATCCCTTCAGTGAGTCGATTAATGAGTGTCAGCCATGCATAGGAATCAAAAACACTCGGACATCCACCAAACTTTAACATATTCTTTGCATTTCAGGGCCTCATGCTTAGGAATTAAAAACACTTGGGCGTCCACCAAACTTGGACATATTCTTTGCATTACAGGACCTCATACTTAGGAATTAAAAACACTAGGAAGTCCACCAAACTTGGATATATTCTTTCTATTCCAGGGCCTCACGTTTAGGAATTAAAAACACTAGGACGTTCACAAGACTTGTACATCTATGTATCCTAGGGCCTCATGTTTAGGAATTAAAAACGATAGGACATCCACCAAACATGGACATATACTTTGCATTCCAGGGCCTCAGGTCACGAAAACAGTTGTGGGCTCTGTAGGCCATGACCCATACCTATGAGTTAATTTCATTCTAAGTACTCTTTTAGTTCTTAAATTTTAGTGCATTTATTTATAATATTGCAAGATTTTAATCATACTTGTTTTTTCTCTTCCACAAAATGCCACTGCATTATAATACTCTCTCAGATTTCATCAAACGTTTATAGCGCGAAGGAAAACTATAAAAAGTCATTAATACTTGTTATTAAGTCATAGTGAATTAATTTCTTTACATTTTCAGATTAATAACTCCTCTTCAATAACTGCCTGAGCAGCCAATGACAAAATAAATTCTGCTTATTAATATTAGATATCAGAAGAAAAAATTCCATAAAACCACTATTGGCAAAATTTCTTTCCTCAATTATTGTTTGAATATTATTTAAAATTTTTGAATTATAAAATTAATTATATAATAAAAAAAGTTTTTTGCTAGTAAATATGCTATCTTATTTGTACTGAAGTCAAAAATAAAAATGTTTAACATACTTGTAAAGCATAAAATAACAAATACTTTCAATTTAAGAGTATATGAAAAATAACTCAGAATTCATACAACTAAATAAGATAAAGCGTATTTTAAACAATGATAAAACTATTGCTATTTGAGATGGAAAGTCAAAACAAAACGACAGAATCTATATTTTTTTTAGTGAAAATAAATGAATATTTTGAACAAAAAGCCTTGAAAGAAATCAAGAAATCTCATAAAATGACGAATAAAACTAAAAATATACTTCTGTGCACCAATAAATGATTATCACGGAAGGGCCATTATTTGATCAACTATTGGAATTATATTTGCTAATCTATGTTTCATATTATATTCAAGGGTTAGTCAAGATATGATTTATTAAAAAAATGTATGGTTTTATTGCACACACGTATTTTTTCACAACTGCATTCTAAAAGTATTCAGACCTGGTAAATACAGAATTATTTACTGTTCGCACAATACACGCACAATATTTCGGGTGCATTTTGATTATTTTTTCCAATAGAGAGCTTTTCTGCTCCCAATGCATGAATTTTTATAATTTTCTTTTAGAATTTTAACATTTTTCTTTTAGAACTACTAATTTGGTTTATTTTTTCATAAAGAAATGTATGGCTTAATTGCACACAAGTATCTCTTTACAACTGCATTCTTAAAGTATTCAAACCTGGTAAATACATAATTATTTACTGTTCGCACAATATTTCGGGTGCATTTTGATTATTTTTTCCAATAGAGAGCTTTTCTGTTCCCAATGTACGAATTTTTATACACACACACATTTAAATATGGTGTTATTTTTGTAAAATGTGCTGTTTTCAATACCTTTTGAATTTAACAAAATTCAAATTACTTACTTTGCTTCATTTAGACAATTCAAGGAAAATGTTTCCTTAGAAATCTGATAGTGAAAAATCGATATGCTAATTTCTCTGCTACTGCTTTTTTTTAAAGAAAAGAATTACAATTTTTTTATACGCTCGATATCATTCAATAATTAAATCAATTTTTTTCTTTGAACAGTCGGTGATATAATTTTGGAAATTAAAAATGGATTAAAATAAGGAATGAAACAGTAATATATAAATGAACATAATGTCCAATCCGAGATATTTGAATCAATTACATTTCAGAGTCCTTTTTCTTAAATTAAGAAATCAATGATTTTAAACAATAAAATGTATTATTATTAATCCATAAAACAATACCTTAAATGGTTAATTATTTTTATTTTTAATCATCGATAGTCTTCTTTGTGTTTACATTTTTTGAATAATAGTGCTAATTTTTGATGCAGCAAAATGCCAATGTTCTAAAATTGTTCTTATTATTATCTTATTTTGCAAAATAAACAAAAAAATTACATTTTTCAATGATCATATATCCATATTATTGTCCATATTACTATGTTTGATTTGGTTTTATCTCAATTATTTTTATTTATGTAGAAACATATATAAGCTTTTAAAATCTAAATTATCAGCATGAGGAATTTAAAATATTTTTTGCTTCTTTTTATTCTGGTTCACTGTAAAATGAAACCATGAAATGTAAATAAGGAAAGAACAGGTAAAAAAAATGCATAAAAAATTACTTTTGATTATTTTTTCCAATAGAATTTGTTTTAATTATATAAATATGTTCTTTTTTCATATTCATTTATTTTCTGCTAATTACATTAAAATCCTAAATATTCCATGAGACAGGGTTTAATAATTTACAGCAAAGAAAGATAATCAAAAGTATCACTTCAAAGCTAAAAAATACACGATCAAGAAATCATAGAAAACATCCAATATTTGACTCAACACAATAGTTATCGCAAATGAACATTATGTGTCATAAGTATAATTGAAGAGAAACTAATGAATAGATATTTTCTCTCTTTCTCTCTCTTTACTGGATTACTTTATTCATTTAATGAAGCCCCAGAAACATTGTCAGATGTTTCATAATATCAAAGCCTAGCTATGTTATGAGGTCTTTCAGCCATTTCTTCATGGACAAATACAGGTAGATCAATACTTAAGATTCCTTTATATTACCAGACACTTATCGAGATCATAGGAGAGTTTTCCACAAAGTAATATTAGTCCTGTTCCGAGTCTGAGACTCTTTTTTGATAATATAGGACTTGGTAAAATTTCAGCTATTTTAAGTATTCTCCTTTAAAATGTGCTAATAATTTCTGTCCTACTGTAAAAACTCACCTTTGATGTGGATATTTATGGATACGATGAGATTATCGTTCTCGGAGACAAGCGTCTTTGGATCCGTCAGTGGCATATAGCCACCAGAACAGCCAAGAATAAATGTGCTTGTTTTCATTTTTTATTTGATATTAAAAAAAATAGCTGTTCCTTTTCCAGTGATCTTGAAATATGCATCTTAAAAATTGCTCTTAATCACCAGGGAAATAAATTTTCGAAACTAGGGTGCTCGAAGCACTTGCGTCATTTTATACCCTCTAGTGTCTCAATAAGGCGTTTCCGATCCAACATTGAGTAGCCTGGGAGTACTTCATGGTAAACTTTGTCTGAAGCACACTGTACTCATACATATATACGTTGTTTATTTTATCATTTGTAAATGTTTTATAAAATAAAATTATATAGTACATAATTTATGTTGTAAGCATATTGTTAATTGCTTATTACTCAGAGTAAATGCGAAATGTCATATATATTCGTGGTTCAAGAAATAAAGAATGTACTCATCTGTATTACTTGTACATCAAAAAGAAAATTTCCTTCTCAAAATTTACTTTATTATTATATATATAGTGTATTTGACATATATCGATATTTAATAGCATGTAAAATAATGAAGATAGATAAACTTACAGCATTTTTTCCTAAAATATCTCATATTTTCCACATTATAAAACGTCCCATCGATGATTTCCTTTTCTTCATATGATTAGCTTTTTATATTATATGTGTAATGATCACTTACAAGAAACATAGATTGGGTGCTATGTACACGTGTGTTATATAACTGATATATTTTCATTCAAAGGAGGTAAATATAAATAGCTTGATCTACCACCAGTAGATCCTTCTGCATCTGACTCCTCTTAGGCTTTTAACGGCTTAAGTGTAGGGGACTAAATAGTTATTTATCATTTCTAATTTTTGTATGTAAGGGTTCCTAAGCCATACTGAGCTATATGTTAAAGTTAACTATTTGTAAATAACACATTATAAAGTAGGTTATGCACAATAGAGATTATCTACTAGGAACTTATGCATCTGCTATTCATGGCGGAAATAGGTGTGTTAAGCATTTTTATCTTTGAATCAAGAGTGGATTCCTTCCTAGTCTGTAGAAAAGTTCGTCATCTCAATTACTTTCCTGTTACGGATTTGGTTTGAGATTAGTTTCTTCTTCCATGATGCCGTCTACTCAGTTGTTGTAAAAATATTCTTAATTGCTGTAACAAATAACAATATTCCAAGTGGAAGCTAAGGAGCATGTTGCTAAGTAGTGAAGAAGATTATTTTCATTTATTACCGGAAGTCACACACAGCAGAAGAGGCAAGGTGAAATAGATAAGGGTAGATTAGAAAAGTGTCATGTCTTTTTTTGAAGAGAGATTCATTCCTACTCTAAAAGTAGTTCTCTTGAAATTGACTAATTTATAGATCAAACTATCGCTATTGCCATTTTTTCAATCTTCTTGTTATGTTTCCAGAACTTCTGCTTTTAGATTATTTTAATTTAAACACCTTCGGAATGTATTGAAGGTGATTAAGAAGAGGTATCATTTTTGGCCAATTAGTTAGCATTTTTGTTGCTTTCAACTTCATTGTGTTCTTTAACCTATCTATTATGCGAGGTTTCAAAGTATATTGTTGGATTATGTGCATATATATATATCTATATCTATATCTATCTATCTGTCTATCTATCTATATATATATATAGGATGTCCCAAAACGACCACATAAGTTCTGTACAGGTAGATTCCTCGTTGGGAGTACATAAAAACTGCCCAAAGAAGCGTTCTTATACGATCTATAGTTTACGAGAAAAATACGAAAAACAAAGTATGATGTCACTTCCGGTGCAAAGTGTCCACCGTGCATGTCGAGGCAGGCTTGAGCACGCCGTGGAATAGCTGTCATCACAAGTTGCAAAATCGCGGGGTAAACAGAAATGAAAGCAGTGTGCGGACGAGCAACTAAGAGCATTGGTGTTGCCCTTACGTGCGCTTCCCTGGCACGCACACCTGTTTGAAGCGATATGCGCGGTGAACGTTTTAAACATTTTCGTCTAAAAATATATGCAAAATACTGTTGTTGATATGAACAATTAAGATTTTTTTGCACCAGAAGTGACGTTATACATTGTTTTTCGTATTTTTCTCGTAAACTATGGATCGTACAATCCATAGCTTACGAGGAACGCTTCTTTGGGCAGTTTTATGTACTCCCAACGAGGAATCTAGCTGTGCAGAGCTTATTCTTTTGTTTTGGGACTCTCTCTCTCTCTCTATATATATATATATATATATATATACTGTGTTTTTTAATAGATCAGTTGAGGAGGGATTTTAAGCAGTCTTGAGTAATGAATCATATGGTGACTGAAAATTGATAGTACTTGGTGTGCTGTAATGTTACTTTTATATTGAGAATTTATGCTTTTTGTAAAAAAATTTCCCTTTTTCAGTTTTGCTTACTATGTCTCTTGTTTGCTTGCTATTGTCACATGTTTCTTAAATAACAACAGAGCTGACTAACTCATTTATCCAGTTTTGAGATATTAGTTAAAATGTTGATGCGGTCTGGTTCATGAGTTATGATATTCATTGATTCCAATCGAGAGATTCTGTATTTTGGGTAGAAAAGACTTGGATGGATTGTATCTATACTTATTGCTTCTTCTATATCTTTCTGCAATGAGGGAAAAAGCCATGTGAGACCAATATAAGACCAAGAGTTAATTTAAAATACTTGTGTGTGTGTGACTTCGGTTTGATAGTCAAATTCAAAGAGGAATTGTTTGTAACTATTTAGAGATAGAATGTTAGTATTGTTTCGAACGCTTCAATGATATATATAAAAAAAAAATTCAGATTAGATAGAGTTCAGTTTAGAAAAGACTTTTTGATTAAAAAATTACCCCAAAGCTCCATGGATTTTCAAAAGCTATTTTCACCGTTTCCACATTAAAAACAGTGAGGTTTGCATGTGCAACTCTGGGAGTGACAACCCTTCTCACATTTTTCTTGATTGCCCATATGTTTCAGAAGAAAGGAACGAACTTTGTAAAAACTTAAATAAAAGGTGGTCCCCGATTTTGGTGGACTTAGTAACGAAAGAGAATTTTGAATTTTTTAAAAATTTATCCATTCTGTTATCTAACTCTTTTTTATATCTTTATATTCTCTCTGCCTTCTTTTATTATTATTATTTTCATCTCATGATTTATTTGGATTTTTTATATGATACATTTGTTGTACCTTCGGGCCCTGTGTAGTATTCCTTGGTGCACAGGGAGATATTTTTGTTTTCCCAAATAAAAAAAAGCTCCATGGAAGATTATTCTTATAATAGTTTTGTACAGGAAGCAGAATTATTTTGCAAATGCTCATTTGCTTCCTGTAATTCTGTGTAAATTTTTCACTCTTTTATACTGACCTGGTTCCTTGAAGGAACACTCGTATATGGGCCAAAATGTTTAGTATTTTTTTTTTATCGAAGACTACTCTTAGAAGTTTGTTAGTGTTCGATAATTTTTACTTATGATTTCTCAGCAGCCTCTGAGGTTTTCATATTCTAATTTAAATATAAGTATGAATTTATCCTTCTCAGGAAATTTGTGTTTGAATATATTAGGTTGGAAGAAACAGCAATGCATTATTTTTCGGTAGATGACTGTAATGATCGATATCTCTTACAGTATAGATCAAACAATATCAGATTAATACTAGTTGGAAAAGTAATATTTTGCACTGAAATGCTTTCCTTTTGTTTGAACTCTTCAAATGTGAGCTATAATGTATTAAAATTGGAGTTAAAATATAGGGAAAATTCAGTGCATTTCTCAGTATTTCTTCTATAAAGGCGAAAATACAAGCTAGGTGGTAGAAAATGAAATCAGTTTTCCAGTCCCAATGTGATTTTAGTTTCGTCTATTCCATCTATGTATTTTTGATGTTAAGGATATACTTTTCACAGGGTAAAGTAGTCAAAATAGTCAATAAAATCACAGAAATAGTTGAAGGTCACTGGCATCTTAGCAGCAGTTAACTATTGTTCAGGAGCTAAGGATTGACGATAAACAATTTTAAGCCCTTAGCTGAAACCGAACCCGAAACAAGTAACAGAAAGTTTGAAGTTCACATAAAAAATGGATCTCTTTTTTACCAATGTAATATAAATTGTATCCATTCTGGAAGAGTTGTTTTGATAAATTAACAGATGATTTAAAAATTGTTATTTTTAAACAAACTTGTACAGCGTATTCTACTTTCGGTAAGAAATGATATTTCACTAGTGCCAGAAGGGAAATTCAAAAATTTTTAAGCTTTTGCGCGTGAATATCTGTTTTATATCACTAATCTTTCCCACACCATAATTTTATAATTAGTATTATACTCACAACATAATGCTTAATTAAAATAAAATTAGTTCAAAAGTATAACGAGATTTTTACTCTAATAACTTAATTCCATCTCTATAATAATAATTATACTTAAATTCCTTACATAAACAATATTTTCTCTTTACTTCGTAGCAAACATAGTTACCTGTCTTATGTACTAATATGGTATTAAATATTTATGATCTTTAAATTTTTTGTTTCTAGTTAAAATGTAAAGAAATATCATTTCTTTGTACTTATTATTACTAAATGAATAATTTAAAAGGCAAATCACTGTAGTAAAATTTAATATCTAACAGTCTAAGTTAATTTTGAATTGAGAATGTTTTTTCTTTACAATTCATAAGTACCATTTAAAAGTAATTCTCTCTCGACACACTAAAAGAAATAATACTACTTTATAAGAAATCATTTTGTTGGTTTTTATTTATAAAGTTTTAAATAAAAAAATTTGGAATATCTATAAATTGGTGTCACATGGGATACATCTATATGTTCTTCCTTTTCAGGATTCGTATTCATTTGGATTCAATTGTTCCTATTCATTTCCAAACTTAAAGAATTTAGTTATAGAAAATAGCCAACATATTTAAATTTATTTTGATGCTAAATATTCATTTCACAAAAGTTTTATAGCTTAGATTATAACTCAAACTATCCACTCTCAATATTTGCGATTCTTAACAATAATATCATAAATATTTGTAAATTCAGACCTGAGGACACAGCATCCTTTACTATAACACATTACGGTTTGGTCTTTGAATTATTAATAAATCTTCCGAATTCCGCAGCATAACCGGATTAGCAAAGAACCAATGATCAGGTTCAATATTTGCGTTCCGGTTACTCTGAATAAATTTATGAAAGCGCGCTGGAGTACCAACATTTGAGCAAAAATTCCGCCGAGATATCGTTTTCAATTTCCTGAGTGACGAGGGAAAGAGAGAGCGTTCAAAACAGGAGAGGAAATTAATATCCTGAGGATATTAGCAAAGTTCAGTATTTACTATGAACTCAATCTAAAAATGTTTCTCTTTGTATCGACGCTATACATTAAGTTATTAACAAAACGGTTGAGTACTGCATACAATTGTGGCTTTTAAAAATAAATTTGTGTCTGTGAATTTCTGAGTGACTTTGAGAGGTGAGGTGTTTTGGATGAAATAAATTTATCTGTTTTAATAAAACTGTAACAGTGATTTATGTTTTATATATATTCACACACACACACACACACACACACACACACACACACACACACACATACACACACACACACACACGCATGAACACACACACACACGCATGAACACACACACACACGCACGCACACGCACGCACACGCACGCACGCACACGCACGCACGCACACGCACGCACGCACACGCACGCACGCACACGCACACACACACACACTCACACACACACGCACACACGCACACACGCACACACACGCACACACGCACACACACGCACACACGCACACACACGCACACACGCACACACACGCACACACGCACACACACGCACACACGCACACACACGCACACATGCACACACACGCACACATGCACAAACACGCACACACATGCACACACGCACACATGCACACACGCACACACGCACACACAAGCACACATGCACACACGCACACACACACACACACGCACACATGCACACACGCACACATGCACACACACGCACACATGCACACACGCACACATGCACACACGCACACACACATGTTTGTTTTAATTTTACTAAAAACATTTTTAATGAAAAATCGTAACTAGTTCATTAAGATTTATTGATAATCCGTTCCAATTTACTCTCGTTGTCATCTTGACAACTACTTAGACTATATAGAAGATAACGTTACAAATAATGATCATGATATAACAATAAAAATGTATTTGGCAGCTTATCATACTTTTTGTATCTATTTGTAGTGTTGCATGTGTGGATATTTAAAAAAATACAAATGTTTCCTAACAGAGCTTTGTAGGTAAACATATTTTGATATTTTTCATCATGAATCATTATTAATATAATTGATACTTTTTTTAAAATATTAATAAAATACTTTAATAATAATAATTGTTATGAAAGGTAAGTGTTTTTATTTCAAATTTTTAAGATATTGTTTAAATTTTGAGCTATATCCCTTCTACATACTGCATTTAGCAGCTAGGAATTACTTGTGTGCATACGCAGTTTAAAATTATATATGTGGGTGTGAGAAAAGGCCGATTAAAAACATAAAACTATAAAATTAAATAATTTTAACAATATGTGCTTTATTGTAAGAAAAATCCATTTCTATAACACTTATAAATTATAGCATTATTTTCTTTGGCACTACATAACAAATTTATTAATGATGTAGGACTTCTTTCAGCAACTTTCTTAAGCATAGACTGAGGGTTTGGGTCATATTAACTAGTTGTAAAATATTAAATCTGAAAATTTCCAGAGATCCCACTCCCACAGACACGTATGCATAAATTAAAAAAGCGCAGTACCCCTCTCCCATTGTAACTAACAGAGCAACAGCAACGATTTTATATTTAGGCCAGTTTTTTTTTATTAAAGAAAGAGTATCGTCAGTATAGGGTACATCTTCATCTGCATTGCATTATTTTATCTGCCTGCACCTGCATCACAAGCTGGCATCTTCAAATGAAGACGCATTATTATTTACAATTTCTTACAATGTTTTAATAAATTTCATATCTCATTTGGAAAGAAGAGAGATGATTTAAATTTTTTAATAATTCCCAGCTATCAGGGTTGTTTACTTTCAACAACAACACCAATGGTAGAAGTGATGACTCTTTTTGGCAGCGGGAACATAGTGGTGTATCATTTTGACCTTGAAAAGGGGTGGATCTTCGTAATTTTGAAGATGGGACAAAAGAGAGGATTCTCAGAAGTATTATTTCACATGAAGAACATTGTGAACGCGACGTATTTTACCTGCTCCAGCCGTTATCAGTGGACACAGCGGAGGTTTGGTTGGCTCGAGATTCAATTTCTTTACCTTCAGATAATAAGAACAATGCTCTACGGCTTTCTCACGCTTTCTAAGCGGCTATATTCCATCACTTAGCTTTCACCAGAGTGAGAGGCTGTTTTCAGAGTATCATTAGTGTGAGTCTGCTTAAGCTCCCCCCGATTATATTCTTATTTGTCTAAATTTTACAGTTTTTGCTGTTTTAAAGGTTTTGATTTTATTTTGTGTCCTTCTGGTCATTTTTGGTGTTATGGAGATGGTGTAGCCTTGTTACATCATCTGGAATTAGAAACAACAACAACAGAGCAACGCTTTAACCAACTAGACTACCAAGGCCACAAATGATTTTAATTTTAGCAGGAATATGATGATTTAATATGATATTAATGGAATATGATATTTTGGATGATTTAAAATATTCCTCTAAATTTAAATAAAATTTAGTTGATTCTAAGTATTTAAGAACTTAGTAATGTCGTTAGATACATGGTTTAAAAAAATATTAGTTAGAAGGATGGCATTGGGGAATGCTACATAACTTTTCCGAAATTTTGAAATATTTCAAGTGATATGCAAGACTGAATGTTTTGGTCGAAAATTTGTACAGCTTTTGTAGTAGTACAATGAAGGGAGGAACTAAGATCCAATGAAGGGAGGAACTAAGATCCAATGAAGGGAGGAACTAAGATCCAATGAAGGGAGGAATTAAGATCAATAGAAATAAAATTTATTTAAGTTTTTTTTTTATTATGCGTCTAGTGATAACCAATAAAACATTTTAATTTTATTTTGCAAAGGAATATTTGTATATAGATGTGTCCTGGAGTTTTGTATAATTTCTTCAGTAGTATATATTAAAGAGAATATCTGTAATTGTACGACAGTGTCATCAATCAAAATTCTTTAATCTGTGTCCGTAAGTTAAAGTGTGGAATTGACTTCAACCTCTAAAATTTATGCTAATTTGCTATTTTCCAAATGATAATTAAAGCATTCGGTTCATTTTATATAACATTTGACTCTGATTAATGAGTTTGTACTATTTTTAGTTTGGTTAGTTTCTGATTTCCAGATGTAGGGTATTTTGAGTAAACGAATGAACATAAGTTAGTAAAGAGGGAAAAATTAATAAAGTCATTTGTCTCTCCTCGTTAGATAAGAAGAAAAGATTGAGTTACGAAAATTTAATAATCTTATACATTGATTTTTAACATGCAAAAGCTTCAAGAAACAACCTTTTTCATTAATATTCATCATCAAAACTACCTTTCTTCACTTATCTTAAAACTATTTAAGAGTTAAATGTAATACTATCACTACTAAAACCAAACCTTTGGCATGATAACCCATGTGAGAAAAGGACTACAGAGCCCATTTCTGTTATCCTGACCGAGGGTCCTGAATTCGAAACATCCGTTACGGTTAGGTGATCGGCCTGGCACGAAATCCCCAGTGTTTAGTTTCCAATTATGTTTGGTACTCAGTTTATCAGTTATCTAAGGAAGAAAGGTTGAATCAACCTGGACCAGCCTGAGGACAGAACGTCGAATCTGTGCCTTGGAAACTAGAAACGGATAGAAAAAAAATAGGAAATACGAAATGAATGAAAAAATAAACCAGAAAAGGTCTAATTTTAAGAGATAAATGGGAGAGATAAAGATAAAAGAGTTATAACTTCGTACGTAGGAACATTTTTGAAAAACAAAGAAACAAAACTAAATGATACAGAAAAATATTATCAAAGTATAGAGAAAATATTATACAATGTCAATATCCAATTGACCAAATGCAAAACCAGACAATCTGTTTTGAGAAAAGAATTAGGTAAAAGTTACCCCTAAAAAGGTACCCCTAGAGATTTTGGCGATGTTTTTGACATTATGATGTGACTAACAAAATGGCCAGTGTCATTATACAGGCTAAACTAAGTACAGGCGTTACCAGAAATTAAACTTTATCACCAAAATTTAAAGCCAAATTTTTTTCCAAATCAAAGGGTACCCAGTTCTACACCGAACCCAAGGAGGATATTATAATATTATTGAATATATCACATAAAGAATATACGAGTTAAAACTTTATAATATCTCAATTTATATCACAACTAAGTTTTTCTCAACATCACTGGAACTGCATTAAAAGTTATGTACTAAGATATACATAAAAATTTAATTTGTATTTTTATAATCTTATCTGCAATGAGTAAAACATTTTGTTTAATAAACCGCTTTATTTGAACATAATTATAAATTTAAATTTCATAACATTTCATGAAAAAAATTAAAGTAAAAATTGATAGGAATAATTTCTGATATCTGTTTTAAAAATGTAAAGCATAGAAAATTTCTCTGTAAAACAAAACAAAATATCTTTCTCCTTTTAACTTTAATGATGATAACAAAATAACAGTTATACAAGAAGTTCATAAAAAGTAATTTAACTCAACAATAATAAAGCTAAACTAATAATTATTATACTAAATTTGATAAGTTAAATTAATGAGAAACTAATGACTGTAAAAAAATCATAGTTATTCTAGAAGTTAATAAATCTAATTTATATTATATAAATATAATAATTAAATTTTACGAAAATGTTTTCACACAAATCTAATTTTCGAGAGTGAATGCTTAAAATTTCAATCTTTATTTTAAATTCAAATTAAACATATGATTTTGGAAAAAATAATCACAAAATATAACTTAAAATTGTAAGACATTTTGTATACCTCCACAAATGTTTGTTGGCATCAAATGAATGTTTCTGTAAGGGATTTATATAAATCCTATTTAGAACAATTATACTTATATAGTTGTCCCCCCAATTTCTTAATTAAAATTTCGTAAAAATATTCAGCTGCAAAGAATTCATTAAAATAGATTAAAATCACCAAATTCTTTAAATTTCTTGTAAGGAATAATGTTTGCATTTTGAAATTAATGAAGTTAAATTAGCGTTATGACAGAATTTATTTTCTTTGTAACATGTGAAGTAAACAGTAACATTTTTTAATGATCGAAAAAGAATAATAATTGAAAGCACCTTTACGTATAAAAATTATCATTTTTATCCCTTATAATAACAAAATATAATGAAGTCCCCATCACACATGTCAGCCTTGAAAATATAATTAAATGTAAACATTTAATGAGAGATCGACTTTTTCTATTCCTCTAGAGATATCATTTTAAAAAAGAAATTAAATTCTGTGAACAATCAAGGTTAAAAATATCTTCTTTTAATCAGTAAAATGTATTTTGTTGATTGCAGCTGCATACAAAACAACTTAATAAAGTGCATAACTGCTAATTGTTTGGCAGCTGAGCAGGTCCCAAGGCAATTTGCATAAACATATGTAATCATATACAATGAAAGCATGTTTATGTATTAGAGAGTATGTACCAGTATGAAATGTCTTAAGCTTCTAAAAAGTTCTATAAAAAGAGAAGATTAATCACAGTTAGTTACAGTTTTCGAATTAATATTCACAATAAAAAGACTTCGTTTCAGTTTTTTCCATTTATTAATTGGGGCATCAGAAAAGCAGAAAGTGAAAAAAATTTATCGTTTTTCTGATTGCTGTGAAGAATATTAAATGAACCGATATCTATAGTGAATACAATGTTCAAAGATATAAATTAATTTGTATTGCAGCAGAACTAAAAAAAATTATTTTATCAAATATCTCAATTTTTTATTCGCAAAGTTTTCTTTTTTCACGTGAGAATAAAATAAAGTTTTATTTTTAATTATCTCGTGAAATATACAATATTGCGCAGTAAAGTAAATTTAAGAATTTAATTTGTTTCGTAAACCTGGTTCCATCTTTTGGTGCACGGGATACCGGAATTTTGTAAATAATTTAGTCCATTTATATGACACATTTAGGAATATAGTTAAGCATTTAAATTCTCTTGGGAATTTATTCCCAATTTGTGGTATATATGTTTGTGGTTTGTTAATAATCTAGAAAATTCCTTGAGTCTAATGTATAATTTTCATTACATTTATTAATATCGTATGATAATAATAATAACAACCTTGACCCTTGATTTAAAATTTAATTAATATTAAGTAATAATTTAAATTGATATTTATAAGAGAAATGTTTTTATTTATCTGAGACTAATTGTATTTTAGAAACTTTTAATGCTGAAACATGTTTTACCTAAAGTTAAAAACATTCGCTGCTCCTACTATTTTTGATTTTGTTTACCATACCAACAGAGAATATTAAATGCAATCAAATAGCTAAATTGCTTAATTAATAAGTTTCCTAGTTAATCATTTAATGAATAAATACAGGAAGTATTAAGTTAACACATTTTTAATTTTTCATTTTTGCTTGAAAACAATCTGTTTGGATTTGCTATTTTGTGATCACGTTTTTCACATTTCTACTTTAAGTGCATTCCAAACAATTAGGATAATAACAAAACCCGATGCAGAATTGAAACTCCCGAGCATTTGAATTGATGAGTAATGCGATGCCATTAAGTTGTAAACTCATGTGAAAGGCAAGGGGTATAAAAATAGAAATATGAATTTTTTCCCGATGAGAGATAAATTTTTTCTACCGTTTAGTTTTAGTTATATTTTCTTTCATAGTTACAGTATGAAAACGAATAAACAGAAATAAAAATGTAAAGTTTTTCCTGAATTTTTTGTAAGTGCTTTGATGTATTTTTATAAATAAAAAAAATGGTTTCATATATTTCTTAGATATTATTCTGCGCAATTACATTTTATTCACTAACATTGGTTTGGTACTTTTATCGGTCATCTCTCTTCTTGGAAATTGCTGGTTAAATATCAGAGGCAGCATTTACATGAAGTGAAGTATTGATAAATTGTAATTTCCATCAGTTCAAGGAGGTTTCATTCAAATCCATAGTTCAATAAATAAATTTTCATATTTCATTAAAAATTTTTTCTATGTGGCTCAAATGATTTCGACTGAAATTGCAGTTGAATAGTCAGGACAATGGTCCTCGGTTTAACTTTATGTAAGTTGGATTCCTACTTCAATTAAGGATAATTATTGTAGTCATTTAAAATGTAGAAATCATCTTTAGATTGTAAATTTTGGTCTAATAAACCTTCATGTCATGCCAAATGAATGACCCTAAGTGACATACTAAATACACTAAACCTAAACCTAATTTCAAAGAATCTATAATATTTTTAATATATAAATATATTGCATTTTGTTAAGGAAATATATTTAAGACATTTCACCAAAACAGTTTTCTTGAGAAATAATTTGAGAAAAATGGCATTTTAAAATAAATGAAATATTTATAACAAAATAGAAATTTTAAATAATGGAAATCGGAAAAGTAGTAGATAAAATATTTTACAATAGAATAAGAAAATTGTAAAGTAAAATAAATTTGAAAATAAAAAGTTTTCCTGTTTATTTAGGTCAAACATTTAGATTTAAAAACTTTAAAAAGGGATAAAAATTAAATGAAGCAAATATATTTTCAGACACTTTTATTTATCTTAAATTACGTTAAGTTCTCTATCTTGTGACTAAAATATTTCACTTAAAACATTAAATTCAACTCATTTTATTTTGTTCTTTTGAAATGATAGGCATTTTTTTAAAATTTAAATCTCACTGCATAAGCTTTTCTTTCCAACATTCTATTTAAACTTTGATCGCAACAAAAATAATTGTTTAAGAATAAAGTTCAAAATGAACTTTAGGAAAAATACCTTACACAGTGAAATATTTATCATTTCTTCAGTTTCATTTTTATTTCAAATCGATTCGTATTAATAAAATAAGAATGAAAAAGTGAATAAAAAATATAAGCATCATATTAGTTTAAAATTTTCGGTTTATTATTTAAGAAAATATTTTGTTCAACAACATCATGAATATATTTCATGTGAAAAATAAACAAATTAGCTCAAATGTGTTTCGTTACATAAATTACCATTGAAAATATTTCAAATCAATATGCCACAGAAATGTTACAATTGTTCACTTATTGCTCTAATATGTATGTTAGATATTTTATGTTTTATTGAATACTTAAAAATCTATAAATTTTGAAATATTCATTTGTATAAAGAATATATATATATATACACACACACACACACACACACACACACACACACACACACACACACACACACACACACACACACACACACACACACACACACACACACACACACACATATATATATATATATATACATATATATATACATACATATATATATATATACATACATATATATATTTATATATACTTATATACATATACATATATATACATACATATATACATATATATACATACATATATACATATATATACATATGTATACATATATATATATAGATATATATATATATAAATTGTACTTCAATAAATAATAAAATTTTTAGGTTACTGAGAATTAATTCTGCATATTTTTTCGGTAATTAGCTTATCATTAATCTCCCAGTAACAGAAAACTAAGAATCTCGTCAGAGTATCTTGCTTCGACTCTCGCACCTCATTCGTAGTAATGCAAATTAATGTTTGAAGAGACATCCTCCAACCTGTTGAGCCTTGCAATCAATGAATGCGACCATGTATCACAGATGTCCTTGAATTTATTAGATGCATCATGAAATGTCCAGTTTCAGAATTGGTGAAGCAATATCCTCTCATAGGATTTAATTTTGAAGGTAGTGTTGCTGACTTTAATGCTTCCAAGTAATAGTGGCTGGCACGTTCACCACTCAACTAACCAGAGGGGGTTGGGAGGGAGCATTAACTGTCACAGGATAATTCACGTGAAAGTTGTATCACAGGGAAGAATTTGTTGATAATTATGGGAGGTGAATTTCTCAAGACAGGTTGCCGAGCTACGAATGGGAAGAAGAGCCTCCAGCATAATTTGATGGTGCTAGAAGGTATTCACTTCGTTTGAGTTAACATAAATTTGAATTGGATTGTAATGCAAATGCTTATATTAACATCGTGTTATACATGGGTTTCGACAATTAATATAAATCTTGTAATTTGTAACGTGTGAATTTATATTGTTCATATGAAATATAAGCGTTAGTATATTTATTATCGCTTATGTTATTGATTTTGTTACTTAGAAAACTTTTATTAATTGAGTGTAATTTAAACATTTTATGTTATAAATAATGCAATAGGCAACAGATAACAATTTTAATGTTTTCACAATTAAACAGTGTACTATGAAAAGAAATTGGGCTGTACGGAAATCATGTATATATTATGGTGGAAATGATTACTCTATTGATTTTGTATAGTAATTGGTGATTATTCAACTCTTAAGTTGGTAAATTACGATAAGCTATTGAATATTTATAACATTTACCGTTTATTTTTATAAAATCTCCATTTCGTAAGAGATAATACAATAAATTCCCAATATTTTGTTCAGAAATGATATCTTAATTTGAAAAAAAAAAGATATTTTCAAGTCACATGAAACATTTCATTTCTTAAAAGTTTGAAGAACACCATGCTAATTTAGAAAAAAATTATAACAATATATTTCAACTTAAAAATTTAAATAAAAAATTGGCTTGTAGGTATCTTAAAAGAGATATGTTATGTAATATGTTATGTTAGTGTAATATATATATATATATATATATATATATATATATATATATATATATATATATATATATATATATATATATCAAAATAGATGAATGTAACATAAAACATAACTTATTATTTTAGCATAAACCTAACTTATTATTAATATAAAATCTAATTTATTATTACACAAACAAAGCAGAAACTGGAATAATAATTAGTATTTATAGATAGCTTTTGTATCTTGCTAATTAAAACTTGGATAAAGAAAATAATTGAGATCATTAGAATTTATACATAGTTCCGCGTCAAAAACATGTTTTCAACCCATACTTTAAAAAATACAAACACACACATTCATTTACATTTAATTGTAAGTTTACTTTACTTAAATGTATTAGACTACTATGACACTTAGATTTACTCGGTTTTTTGATATTTTTTACATTTACACTTCCTTGCAAATACATCGTTAAGAACCATTCACTTTAAAAAGAAATGATTTCTAACAATACCAAAGAGATATTGCTTGATCTGGAAAATCTTCAAGATATATAAACTTTTCTCCAAAAATTGTGAATCTTTTGCTGATATTCGCGACACACAATTACTGAAAGAACGAAAGGTTCGCTATTTAAATTTTTAAGTTGAAATGTAGGGTTGTTTTGAAAACAATTTTGTTTCCCCCACCTGGAACAAACTCTTGTTAATAAAAACCAAACATTTTATGAGTTTGGAATCATACTACTTCTTTTTATATGTACTGAAATCGTGCTAGAAAGACGTCAAAATATATTGTGTGTGTGTGTGTGTGTGTGTGAACTAGATTTGACAATTTACAGTTTAATAAAAAGTATATATTCGCGCATATATATTTCATTTTAAAAAGGAAATTAGTTTCAAAACAACCCCATACATTATTGTGAGTTTTTTTCTATTTTTAAGAACGAGTAAGTTAATGTTACTTGAAAACATTTGTTTTTCCGAAATAAAGTATCATTACCCAATAAAATGATCGGAATTTAATTCATTTTTTACATACCACACACATACACAATTAAGAGTCCAGAATATTTTCAAACTAACTCGTAAATGTGATAAATATCAAATAATTTATCACATTTATCAAGTTCAGGGGGGATTATATTATCACATGATTAAATATTCCCTTTTACCATAACATATACGAGGGTTACTCTGAAATTTTTGAGATACGCGCAGACGAGAATTTACAAAATAAAAATAACGGTTTAATTTTAAAATGGAAAGTATTTTAACACAGAAGACGATTTTTTACTGACTTATTTCCACTTGCTTAGCGTAGAATAAATTTTAAACAGAAGAGAAAATGGAGTTGACGTGAGAACATTTTCGCGCTATGTTTTTCTACGATTTTAAATAAGGATTAAATCAACAAGAATGCGTTCAACAGTTGCAATTAGCATTTTTTGATGAATCTCCAGATCGTGCTACTGTATTCAGATGGTTTAGAGAATTTAGAAGAGATCGCAATTTTCTTCAGAATGAAGAACACACAGGAAGGCCGTCGTCGGCAGTAATACCGGATAATGTGTTTGCCATACGAAAAATGTTAATGGATGATAATCGCTGTACCTATCAAATGATACAGAAGGAACTTAACATTGGATCCGCAGCCATACACAAAATCATTCATGAAGAATTACATATGAAAAAAGTGGTTTGCCGTTGAGTTCCCCATAATCTAATTGAGTGCCAAAAAGAGGATCATGTCAGAATCAGTAAAGAAACTCTTAAATTGCTAAATGATGGTGGCCTCCACATCATTTCAAAAATTGTAACAGGTGATGAAACGTATTTACCATTTTTTGACTTTCCAACACGTCAAGAAAGCAAAGTATGGGTCTTTGAAGATGATCCCACGCCGACAATGGTGAAAAAACAACGCGCACTGAAAAAAGTGATGTATGCCGTTTTCTTCAGAAGTACGGGATTGGTCAAAGCCATCAAGTTGGAAGGTCAGAAGACAGTAACAGCAAACTGGTATACCACTGAATGTCTTTCAGAAATTCTACAAGAACTGAATGTTAGGGGACTAATGCTTCACAATGACAATGCATTTTCACATACAGACGCATTAACAGTTAAGTTTCTTAAACAAAAACAAATTAAAGTGATGGAACATCCCTCGTATTCACCAGATCTAGCTATGTGCGACTTTTGGTTATTCTTTAATCTAAAAAAGAACTTACGTGGACGTCGATTTTATTCAGAAAGAGATTGATGTGGCTGTAAATGCATTTTTTCATCTATTCCAAAAAATGAATGGCTTGAGACTTTTAATCTGTGGAAAATTCGCCTACTAAAATGCATTGATGCTGAAGGAGACTACTTTGAACACACCTAAAATTTTGTAAGTATAAATTTAAAAACTTAGTTGTATCTCAAAAATTTCAGAGTAACCCTAATATAAAGAAAAAGTGTAATTTTTTTTGTCATATTAAAATAATCAGATAATATTTTTAAAAAATTATATAGTTATAGTTAATAAACTATTTGTAGTTTGAACAAAGTATAAATCGTATAAAAGGAATTGCAAGCCTTTTAGACTTTTTTTAATATTAATTGCCTACTGATATTTGTCGGGAGAACCTTTAATAAATATTGAAGTTTTGCCTTTAATTTTTGTTTTCTTTTAATTGATCAAATATTTTAATATTATGCATGTACATTAATACATGATCACATAAAAATATTTAATATTTCAAATTAGCATCACATTTTTCCTAATTTAAGATAGTTCAAATAATTTTAATTGCTTGATCTTTTATTTAAATAACTATTCAGAGCACATGGCAAACATTAATGTTAGTCTGAGTAAAATTTTCCAACCATCTTGATCAGAAGAAAAATTGACACTTTTGCCAAATGATTTTCTTTGAGATGGTAGCGGAGAATGTTGAAATTTACGCTAGGGTAGATGTAAGCAATCCCATAAAAATGAAGACTATACGGCAATGTTAATATAATTGCATTCCACGTTTCTCAAACATGAAAAGAAACTCTAAATAGATCTGAAAGTCAACTTAGTCTATTTATTTTCTTGGCTGATATTAATTTTTAATCGGATGTAATTTTGTATAGATATATTATGATTTATATGAGTAATTTGAACATTTAGTGAAACTGCTCTCTACATAACATATTATAATGTTACTCAGCAACTAATATTCCTTAATCATAATTGAAGTACATAATATGAGCCAGATATTGATTGAAAATGCAAAATTTGTGTACATGTGCATCTCTTTTAATTTTATTTCAAATGATTGTTTAAATAGAAAAAAACCACAAAAGTATATTGCTTGAATAAAGAAATTGAATAGTATATTTTATATATAGATATAGATATTTAAGAAAAAATTGGATCTTGTCTTAATGTGTAAATTTATTCTTTTTCCTTTTGTACAAAGATGGTGCAGCACAGTTACACATAGAGAAATCATTTGCATCCATTGCAGCATGTACATATGTGTTGAACAACGTTTGTTTTACTGTACAGATGTTTGAGCTTTACAGTTTCGAAAATTAGAAATTCGAATCTGGGCATTCCATGACGAATGTTTGAATCTTTTCGGATTGTGCCTGTAAACTGAAACTGAAAGTCAACATCAGTTTGCAGGAGGTTTCTATTTTACAATGAAATAAATCCTATAAAGTTTTTCCTTTAATTTATTATTGACACCTCATAAACTTGTGCTTCTCATTTTTGAAAATTTATAGGAAAAGAGGTTGTTATCTAATATTTTATTTTATTTTTTAAATAATGTGATTTGAATTTACAAAAATTACAAGCAATATTTGTCAAATTATAAAACATTCTTAGTCTCCATTTTTAAGGATTAAACCTATATAACTTCACCCATTCAAAACTAGCTGAGATCGTAGTAGTAAAGTTAGAATTCTGGCTTTCGGTTCGAATCCCACTTCAGTCGGGGATATTATTCTGAGTCCACTTTAATGTGTTGGCTTCTGGTTCAATGAAGGCTGGTATGCAAGAACTGAGCATACAAATGTGTGATTTCCAAAACAATATAAATAGCTTAGAATTATAGGAATTCTTTTAGTAAAATGTCCAACTTTGGTTTATATAATAGGTTGCATTAACCTGAAATCAGAATCACACTAAGCTGAATAGTACTCAAAGAAATATTTTACTATTCTTCTTATATATATAATGGTAATTCTGTTGTTGTTCTTGCATGCCCCCGAGGACAACAGTGCTAGACCAGATCCATGAGCGCGAGCTTTAAAAAGTCCAGTACCATAAGTGGATTCTCCATCATATCTCTCCCGGAGAGACCAAGGCATTGAATAATATGTTCAGGAGAGGCCTGCTCATTTAAGCACTTGGAGCAAATTTCGAATTTCTTCGTATCCTCGACGAATTTCAAGTTACTAAGATGGCCTCTTCTGAAACGGGCAATAGACGTTTGTTCTTGTCTATTAAGACCAATAGCCAAGGAAGCACTTGGACGTGCGCAGCGGTACCAGTGATGCTCAGGAGGGACAATCCAAATGATTTTATTCTCGTGATGATAATTCTAGTATTCTCGTGATGGTAATTCTAGCAAAAGTCATCAATTGGGCTTATTTTCCCCAAATGATGACTTTTGCGACTTTTTTCGTCCAGAAATTGAATAAACGGTTTTGGGACGAGGAGTTGTCCAATGTCCGCCAAATTAAAACACTGAACAAAAATTTCAAGCGCTGTTGCCACTTAAAAAACAATATATATGATACAAAATGTCGTAAAACACAAGAAAAAAACCAAACATGGCATCAAAAAAAAAAAAAAAAAAAAAAAAAACTCCGAAAGGAAACAAATTCTCAAATTGGCGACTTCGAAGGGAAACCAGCTACACTACAATAAAAAGTAAAAAAACGTCGCCAGATTTGGTGATACATTATCATACTTATACCGGAATGCCGGTGATTGATATAAATTCCGGAGAGAGCAATATAAAATAAATAATGGTTTTATTCATTATATTGGGATCAGAGTGAATCTGTGGGTCAACTATTTCATTTTATCGTCGTATTTAGTAAACCGTGATTGAACAAGCCCAGTTTCATGAATATGAACATTACTGTGTTTGAAAACGACAGCAAGAAACAATGTTTCATCATTGGTATTACTTCTTTAACTAAAACCTTTCAATATTTATCTCTAATTCATTTTGGAAGTACAATTAGGTGAACAGAAAGCCGTTTCACGTCTGCTTATATCATATCAACTCTAACTTCAGGCTTGATGATTGAAGGATAGAGTCATAATAATACATTTATAAAACTGTAATCCAAACGTGTACCCATTGTTGGGAGAAGTGTAAAAGATGATGCATTTGAATATATAAATTTATTTTACTTATCAACAAAGTTTAGAGGTTGTTATACCAAAGAATACGACATTTGACATTAACATCTGGTGACAAGTAGCATGGGTGAGCTTCTATAAATATTCTGCTCGCAAATGTTCTGTTATTGATACTGTAGAGAATAAAGCTGTTATATGAAATTTACAGTCACATAAGTTGCAGCCGATTTCTCGTTGAACAGCTTCCCATTAGTCCCAGATTCAATACACGTTAATACTTTCTACTCAACTTCTCCTTTCATTCATTATACATTTTGGTTAAGATTTTTTTCTACTTTATGTGTGCGATATCGTGAGTTTAAACAGTGTATTCCTAAAACTTCGGTTTATCGTATGCAAATGCTTATGCTAGTTGGCCAAGTTGTGAAGTCATTTTATAGTTTTGACAAAAATCTAAGGTTTACTAAAATTCATGAAAGATGTTGTATAAAAATCTGATATAAAAAACTTATATCCTTTCATTTTAAAAGAATATTTTGAATTGTGTTTGAATGATTATGAAAATTAAATTACTTTAAATATATGTTTTGTTTTCAAGCGTTTTCGAAATTTTAGAAACCACTTATATACATATATTAGAAACCACTTGTATATGATGGCTGAGTGGTTAGTGTTCCTGACTGCAGAGCTGTGGGTCTCAGGTTCGAATCCCTGTTCAGACATGGATGTTACTTTCTTTCTCTATTTTCTCTGTGTTTCTCTGTACTTTCTTCTGTGATAATGTATGAATGTGGCCCACCCTATAAATGGGTTTGTAATAGTTCTCGCCGGCGTGACTTGGTTCAGAGGTACCCAGTGGGTAAAGACAAATGAGTAGCAGTTTCTGGCCTTGTTGTGTCATAGCGGTTCTTTATCCAAGTGCCCACCGTTATAAAAAAAACTTATATATATATATATATATGTATATATATATATCAGTGCTTTTCCATATTTTTCATGTTTTATTTTATTTATATTTCACTGTTTTTCCAATTTCATATTTTTCATAATTTATCTTATATATATATATATATATATATATATATATATATATATATATATATATATATATATATATATATATATATATTTATATATATATATATATATATATATAATACAATCTTAGTAATAAATATTGTATAATAAAATTGATATAATATTTATTATCTGTTAATGTGTAAATACACACACACATATATACCGTGTTAATCAAGCTAATCAAAGAAAACATAATACTAATTGAAAACTTAAGAAAAAAGATGATCCCACACACACACTTAGTCTGTATTACCTTTAAGAAAATTAAAACGCATTGAAAAATATAGAATCCATTTAGTTTTAATCTAATATACAATAGGTAAAAAATTCAGAATTTTAATTTGTGATTTATTTGTTGATGTCTTCAACAAATTAATTTCAGTGATATGAAAAGCCTTTGAATTAAAATGCAAATATAAATGAAAAACAAATCTCATTATTATGAAGATATCTTAAATTGCTACAAACTATCATTTGCTTTATCCTTAACTAATGATGTTTTCTGTAACAAAATTTATAAAAAAAATAACAATTTGCTTTGAAGATTTTTAATAAATTCGTGTAAATAGAATTATATATGAGTTTCTATTTCAAAGAAAGCGTAAAGTAATTTTTAAAAAAAATTTTAATTTGTTCTTGTTCATCAGTGATTTCAATACAATAATATTTTCTTCAGATGGTTAAATTTTGATTTACTTGAAATACCTTAAAAACATTTAGACTGGAAAAGGATTTCAAATGTAAATATACAAAAACACTCGTAGAAAAAGTCATTAGTTAGAAGATAAGGTGACTGAAGTGTAATAATTTGAGTATAAATGAATGTATAATTGATAAATTTCAGAAATTCTTGGAAATAATTTCATTTATTTTTCAAAGAGACTTGTTTATTTTAAGTGCATTTTTTGAATTTCCATCTATCAAAAGAAATTTAAATTGTTTAACATTTATAAAAATTGTGTATTGACATTGGAAATTTCTTTTAATTTGGTATTGAATTTTTTATTGCAATTCACACAATTCCAAATAATGCTATTTCACTTATAACAATAAGAAATATCTAAAAGTTACATCATTAAGGTGTTTAATCTGACATAGTATTTCATTACTGAAATATGTAGTCCTTTCTTATTTTCATAGAATTTTAATTCATGGAAAGTATTTTTTTCAAAGCCAAATTTCAGTGCTTGGAATGTTTATAGTCTCTTTCGTATCATTTGTAGCTCTCTATTTTTATCATCATTTTCCATTAGGCATATCCATAAATATTTGTTACATTTTACGCGTTTATTAAAATAATTGCTCCAATTATTTCAACTAAATGTTACTAGCAACGATAAAAACTGATTAGTGATTTGTAAATGGCGCTATAATATCAATATATTATAGCGCTGTTTACAATTAAATAATAAATGTTTTGACAATGGACAAAGTAAGATTGAAAAATATCTGTCAGTTTTATCTGAAAATTAATAAAAGTTTCAGATAAAATTATATTTCATCACGCAGTGTTCTTTTCTGTTTCTCAGAAAAACAAATGATAAATTGTTAACTTAAAGATTTTTTTTGTTGGGTATTTTATGAAATAAAAAGTTATGACGTATAATCAATTCTGATTGTTAAAGAGGACATTTCTATAACATATATATACACATCAAAATAAGTAAAACACATAATTAAAATTTAATCTCAAATGACGAAACTGGAACTCAGAACTCTTTTCATAATTGAAATATAATAATCAGATTATTGCAGCTCAAGAGTGTGAACCCATAAAATCATGAATTTTGGTATATTTAACAAGTGTCTCTAAATAATCCTAAGTATAAGAACACAGTACGAGACTCATAAAACTAACCAGCTATAATAACAAACCGGGTCGAAATGGGAATCACAACTCAAACTTTCAATGTGTTGTTTTCCATTTCGTATTTTCAATTTATTATTCTCCATCTTATATATATTGCTAAATATAAATGTTTTATTTATTCTGGTTTCTTTTTTCAATTTTATATCTATTCTGGTATTTTTCAATTTTTGCTTATAATACATCTAATCTTTCTTAAACTTATTATATATATATATATATATATATATATATATATATATATATATATATATATATATATATATATATATATATATATATATATATATATATATATATTTATATATATTTATATATGTATATATATATATATATGTATATATATATATGTATATATATGTATTTATATATATATGTATGTATATATATGTATGTATGTATATATATGTATGTATGTATATATATATATGTATGTATATATATATATATATATATATATATATATATATATATATATATATATAATATATATATATATATATATATATATATATATATCTATATATACAACATCAGTATATTAATATTCAAGCAAAATATTGTTTCATGTTTACTGATACCTATTGTTTGTTCATTAGTTGATATCTACCATTTTTATTGAAATAGTGAAACAAACCATATGCTTAGAAAATATAAAATCAATTCATTATTTAATTACTAGAAAGTATAATGTGTGACTGATCAAAATTTATTTAATAATTAAGATATTCTCAAATTATTGAGTTTGAGTCAACTGATTAGGTTTTTAAAAAATTTTTATCATGAGTGTTGTTGAATCAATTGATAACTATTTTCATTTTAAATATATCTTAATCCAGTTTTATTTTAAAATTTTAACGAGCATTTAAATTTAATTTAACGCTTTATCTATTAATATTTTATACTTAATAATTTTAAAATATATGAGGAATAAAAAAATATTACTTAATATATTTTTGAGCAAATATAAATTTATTTCACATATATATAAATGTAGATGAAATTTTTCTTTATATTTAAAAAAATTGATTAAAAATTTTTTGTTATATGAACTTGTGATAAGCCAAAACCATTTTTATTTATCTCCCACATTATATGCTTATATATTATGTGAAATTCAAATTTATGTTTAAGAAAAATTTAGTAGAGGGCAAGAATGCATTCACTGAATTTAATAAAATAATAATTTTTATGAAACTTGACAGTATCATAATTCCAAAATTTTGTATCTAACCAGCTTTGAAGCTTTAATTAAAATTTTAATAATGTTGTTCATCTTTTTCATTTAATTACAAGCAAATAAAAACTTTTATTGGAACGTAAATGCTGGAAAGATTACCAATATCAATTGTAGGAATTGTTACTTTATTTTCTAACACTTAACTAAAAAATAAAATAAATTTATCGAACTTACATTTTTTCATTCTTTAAGAATGCTTAGCAGGTATTCAATAAGAGTTTTTTAAAAACTTTAGTCAAAGTATGTTTTAAAAAATTAAAAAAATTGCGTAAATCTTATAATGGAAGTAAATTTATTAAAATGAAATATAGCTGAATTTTTAGGAGAATAAAATAAGAGAACGGTAAATCAACTTTACACCATTGTTCACCTAAATTAAAAATAATTGTAAATGATTTAAAAATAAAGCAAAAATAAGTTGTGTTAGAAAAATAATTTGCACTAATTGCAAAAAGAAGTATTTACAAAATTGCATTTTCACAAATAAATCAAATCAATTCAATACAATTGATTTAATTAAATTTTTTTATTGATTTATAATTTTCAATAGTAAAATTGATTTTTAATTTTCATTTTCCACTGTTCTAAAAATTAAATTTTATCTTATTTTAATGAATTAATTTCGTTCATTGTGTTTATTTAAATCATCAAATATAGCTTAATTGAATTAACGTATTTGGAAAGGTGTTACTGAATGCATTCAAATCCTTCATGAAATATGAGAAATTTTTCCTACGTCACTTGAATGACCTAGAAAATTTATTGTATCATATGATTTTTTTCAAAATTCGTTAATTAAGAATAAAAAACTTGTTTATACCTCCCATAATTTTCTTATTTTGTAAAGTTTTATGTGTTTTTAAACATGCACTTATATTAGCAATATGCAAATTAAAAGTTATCTTTTTCCTTTTCAATTCATGAGAAAAGTGTATTTTTTCTATTTAACGTTTTTTTTATGGAAAATATTTTAATTCTTATGTTATTTTAGAGAAAAAATACTATTTTATTTTTTATTCAACAAGAAAGTCGTTATTATGTAAACGAACGAACGCTTTTATTGCAAATTATAAAATTTTCCCTATAAAAAGTTTGATTTTTGTTTATGTTTTGCATAATTATTTTTCTTTTTCTTATTAAAAGATTTTCTTTTAAAGAAATTATTAAAAAAATTCCAAATTTTTCCCTCATAATAAAGGAAAATCTATTGACATTTTTCAATCTCAGTAGTAAAAGAAGTTCATGGTTATTAAATGAAATTTTGCTTACAAAACAATAAAATGAGTTTTATAAAAAGCTTTCATTTTAAAAAAATTTGCAAGAAAAAACTTTGATATTCTCCTAAAGCGAAAAATTGTTTTACTTCATCATTTATAAAAAATGAAATTTATATGCGTGAAACTACTTTACTTGTTTGAGCTCGAGTGCAAAACTTTAACAACAATATAATTTTTTAAGTAGAAAGAAAGGAACTAGCAAAAAGTTATACCTTAGAGATCAATAACATGCAATTTAGTAGCAAAGTTAAGTGAGTTCTTTCGTGAAATATGGGTAGAAGAAGTCATTAGGACCACACTTAAAAGAAGGATCGGAAAATGGAAATAAGTGTGCTGCGTAAACACTAGCGAAGCATCAATTTATTCTGTTCAAAATCCTTCCAAATTCTGGATATAACAGTTAGAAAGATTAGTGATGATCACCACAAGGTAATAGCAGAAGTGCATGACAGATATTTCGTCCTTCAAGCAAAAATAGTCCAAAACTAGTCAGCGTCACCCTTGCTCAGCACCTGTGTTAGCAACGCGGGATGTCTGCGTCCAAATGCCTTCTCAAAGATAGACTATTTACCGGTTTCCTTGAACACTGCATACATTTGAAAGCTGACAAAGAGCACCCCAGTTTACATTTATTTGTGCAAGAAGCACAAAAACTTTACTTCACATCAATGGAGTGGTATCCTCTTTAAACATAAGAGTAGTTTCAGCTCTACAAAGGATTTACAGCATCAGTTGATTTCAAGAGAGGTCGGGACATAGTTTCAGTAACATTACTTAAAGAGAACGCTATGTGGTCCTGGAGTTTTGTTTGGGGAGCTATGCAGATCATGCTGACTCAGTTCCAAGTTTGCGACAGAGGCTCTTTAACCTGATATTTTATTATAAAGAGGTAATCCTTCCTTATGTCCATCTGTTATGAGGTTCCCTTAGAAAAGGCATAGTTTTTGTGGAAGACGATATCTGGACAAGAAGAAATATTATAGTTCAGCAGTGACTGGAAAGGAAAGATATCACTAAAATGGATTGGCCATCAACGTAGTACTCTGATTTAAATCCCATAGAACATCTATGGGATGCTTTGAGAAGATGTCTTGTAACATGATTACATCCTCCGGCAATAATTGAAGAATTGAAACAGATGCTGGTTATGGAATAGGATTTCTTACCTCAAGAATTCTTGGACATTCTAGTGTTCAGCCTGTAGAAACATTGCGAAACAACTTTGAAATAAACTAAGGGCGTATCCCATACTAAGAAATATCTGTCAGATTTTCTTCCTTTTGGACAGACAATAATTTGTAACAATATTATAAGTTCAATAAAACCATTCTGTATACCTTGTATTTATTCTTGTACAACTATGTTTTCGTCATCACTTAAGTACCTATGTTATCTTTTATTTCTGAATCTCATGTTCCTCATGTTGTTGAGCCGAGCTGGTAGCCGAATGGTTAGCACTCTGGCCTTTGGTTCAACAGTTCGTGGGTTCGAATCCCACCTTAGGCATGGATGTTTGTAGTGGTTTGGAATCCACTTTAAGCCGTAGGTCCCGGTCTAATTAGCCCTCGTGTGCAAAAAATGACCGTTGAGTGACAAACAAACCTCATGTTGTTGAATTATGGTGAAAAAAAAACACGTTTACAAACTTTATTTTATTTCATCTGTTATAAGTGAGTAATAAAATAAAATAAATGTAGAAACTCGAATGAAGATAATCCTTCACATTCATTATTTAATTTAAAAAAGTTAAAAAGAAGAATTTTTTAAGTAATCTTATATAATGGTTCATAATTTATTGATGCATAATAAATCTTTTTCATCATCGGATCATTTCAGAATTTTTTAAACGAGTTTTATTATTGAAAAATGCATATTTTTTCAGTTTTTAAAGTAATTTTCTATGTAATTTATCGCTTAAAATTTAATTCATACATATTAAAGATGGAAATAAACATTTGAAATCCAGTGAATCTTAAGTGATTCCAAAACATTATGATAACATTTTATGCTTTTCATTAGAAAAATTTAGTTAAAAATCTGAAAGCTGAGGTCATGTTAGATCTTAAAAGAAATTTTACGCTTTGAAATTAGTTATAAAAAATAACTGAAATATATCTTGGTTTTGTTCTGCTCAAATTTTAATTTCTAAATTTTATATCAAAAAAGATATTTATGTTTTGTCAAATAAAGTTAAAATGTTTTCGTTGGTGTTGTTGTAAAGTATTTTTGGAATACATTATATAACTACGAATTCCCGAAAAAGATTTACTTGTATTATTGTAAATAGAGAAACAGAATTATTGTAAATATTGTATGTATATTATTGTAAATAGAGAAGCACAATGACAAAGTCATTTTTTAATTAAACTTTGAATTTTTAAATATTAATTAATAATTTACCTATGACAATTATAACATAGATATAAACTTAAGTTAATAATTTTATTTTATTTAGTCAAGTTATTCTTATAATATACTGGGTTTGTTTAACATAATGTTGTTAGATAACTCATTGAAAGACAACTAGAAGCATCTATGGAACTATTAGAAGTTTCTTTCAAGTAAATCGAAATTAAAATACTTTTTATTTATTCAAGAAATAAAAATAGGTATAACGTGCCTTAAAATACAATATTGCTTTCAAAAATTAAAATTTAATTTTTACAAAAATGTAAGTCCTTTGAAAAAATTAATTTAGCATATTCTTAAAACATTTATAAGAAAATCTCAAAGAAATATTTGTATATTTATTTATTAAAAAGTTTTCAATTTTATTTAAATTAATAATATTTGTGTGTTTGATAATAAGAATTTATTATCTTATTTCTGAAAGTTATATATGCCTATTACTCCGGAATTTTTAATAAATTTGAGAAACCGTGAAATTGTGTTTAGTAACAAACAACCTTCTACAGCTTTTTTATCTATTGCTTCAATAGTTGTTGAATTTTTTTATATAAATATAAAATTAAAATGTTACAGTATAAGAAAAAAAGTTAAAATTTATATACATCTGTTGTTATAATTTACATGTCTTTGTTCTGAATTTAAAGCAACATAATAGATATTTTGACAAACAGTTTTAATTAATCTAATTCATAAAATCAATTTTAAAGCTCGGTGAAATTTAACCTGTAATACGGTGCTCTTGACATTTCTGTGAAGCAGCTTAAAATCGTAGATCTGGAAGCATTTCAAAGTAAGAGAGATTCAATCTTCGCCAATATTGTAAAATGCTGACTTGAAATAAATGCTATATATATGGTATATCGTATAACAAACGGTTCACTCGCAGTTTCAGATCTACGGTTCTCAATCATTATTGCAGGAGTTATTTCAGCTTAAGCAGATTTGTATTCATTGCAAGCTCATTGTGTCCACGTATGTGGAAATGTTATCCCTTTTGTTTCAAAGGAGATTTGTGAATTAGTGACTTTGTGAAAGAAGACACAATGGAAAATGCACATGAAAACTATCTTTGTCTTCGTGAACATTTCAAGAGCAAAGGAAGAAAAGACATAAAAATGAAAGATCACATTTCACAAATTTTATCAGGACAAATTAAAGCATTAAGCGTTCTAATGATAAACATGATCGCGTAGACTATGCAAAATGAGTTCCATGGAAATTAGGATATATTGAGATCAAATACAGGCCCGAAATCTCTTATTCCCGCAGACAAAAATACTGTGAAAATTGTTTTCTTCATTGTCTTAATTAAAAATTATTTTATTTCATAATGGGTGTTTTAAGATAAATTTGCCGGCCAACTTGTCTAGTGGTCAACGTGCCTGACTACGGATAGAGAGATCCTGGGTTCGAATCCCGGTTCAGGTACGGATGTACTTTTTCTCTATCCTGTCTTTGTCTCTTCCCTGTATGAATGAGATATGAATGGTACCCTATAAATGGGTCCCTATGGCATGTGTGTGTACTGAAGAAGTCGGACTTCACACCAAATACGGTTCAGTTGGAAAAGTGGAGCAGCGCACTCCAATTTGCCAGCCTAGCTGGCACACGAGAACAACAACAATAAGATAAATTTAAAAATAAGTAAATTTAGACTTCTTGACACATATTTTACAATTATAGTTAGCTATTTAAAATTTAAATAAAATGTATCTTCTTTTTTTTGAAATGCATCGTTTAAAATTAATCTACTTTACTCTTAATATTTAAAATGTTTGCAGTAATTCAGGTCTAAATCCCATTAATAGTTTTGAATGATTTTTATTAAAAAAAAAAAATTAATCACTGACAGAAATAGCTTTAAAAATATAATCGTCATCTCCAGTAGGGCTAATATTTTTAGACGCATAATTTCTGTAAGAAAAGAAAGGTGTGAACACAATACGTTTACTATTAATAATTGTATGTAATTATAAAAAATGAATAATATGCTATTAATCTCTCGTATACAGTATTTTTTAAAACTGAGAACCTTTATATATAAAATTATGTATATAATTTTTATATATACATATACATACATATATATATATATATATATATATATATATATATATATATATATATATATATATATATATATATATATATATACATATATACATTTATATATATATATACATATATATATATATATACATATATATATATATATATATATATATATATATATATATATACATATATATATATATACATATATATATACATATATATATATATATATATATATACATATATATATATATATATATATATATATATATATATATATACATATACATTTATATATATATATACATATATATATGTATATATATATATATACATATACATTTATATATATATATACATATATATATGTATATATATATATATATATATATATATATTTATATATACATACATATATATATATATATACAAATATTTATATATAAATTACCAAAATGAATGTGATAATTATAAGAATATTCATATATTTTTTTTTCCTATATGTAATCAGAAGGATTTGTATCAATTTACATAATTTAATTATAATTATTCTGAATTATTGCTGTTAAAAGGCTACAATATTTTCTTTCTCATGTTACCAAATCACGTAATTTTAGAAATAAGTAAAACTTTGAGGAATTTTTCCATGGATATATGTTTGTTCTTGTTTCTATCAATTCAGGAATTTATTCATGAATACTGGAGCACTTAATTAAAATTAAGCAAGAAACTTAAATTTATTTTTCTTCATTGTTTCTATACTGATTCTATATTTATAATGTAGTTTCAATTAAAAATCTTCTTGTAACTAACTATTATTATTTATTTTAATATATATTATTTAATATATATTTAAAAATATTAATATTTATATTTGTATTGGCCTTTTTAGAGAAAGAAGGGTACATATTTTGTTATGAACATTTTGCTTTATTTAATGCAATTACTGAATTTTTCTCATGTAATGAGTCATGACTTGTAACCCGACTAAAATTTCAACTTATTTGTTTTTTTAATTGACATAATACGATTTACTTTTCTATATATAGAATTCGTAAAATGTGTCTAAAGTAATCCAATTAAATGATTTTATTTGATATATATTTTTGTTCTTATCAAATCAAATTAAAAGTGAGATCAAAAATGCATTAATAGAAGTCATGTGATTCTCAATGTTTTCTAAAATAAATGAAAGTTTGTTTCCTTATTTCAACAAGGAAACAAAAGAAAGATACTTTTGTTTCCTTGTTGAAATAAGGAAACAAAAGTATCTTTCTTTTACAAGGAAACAAAAGTATCTTTTAAAATATGAACATAAACAAAACATAAACAAAACAACAAGGATAAATAATTTTATTTTGTTCCATCTATAAGCTACATATTGAATTTTCTGTTTTAAAATATATGTGCATTTTTAAAAGGAATAAAGATACGTAACTTTTTATTCCTTTTAAAAATGTTTTACAACTTTTTAAAAGGAATAGGAAGTTAAACTTAAAATTAAATATAAATTTTCTTAAAAAAATCAAGCTACTTATTTTTCAAACAGACATGTTTGTAAAATTTTATCTTATCATTGGAGCCGCGATATTGTCTGAAAAGACTTGATGTCATTTCTGTTTACTTGTGACAATTCAGTTCCCTACATTACAACAAAGACATACAGCCCACTATTTATAAAAGTATCCTTTGGAGGCATTTTATGCCATGAACAAAAAAATATGCTTTACAATAACTTTATGCTATTATGCGATCGGCTAGGTGTCAAAAGCTTTATGGTTTCAGGAAAACAGGAAGCTGATAAAAATTTCAAAATTTCTAAATTAACAGAATATTGATATTAACTAAATATTGAGTTCATTTATCAGTCAATGGTTATTTTTCAATATTTTTAAGAGATTATTCTCTATATTAAAATGTCACAGTATTTCTAAAAGGATTCTCTATATTTATTTCTTACTATGCTAGTTTTATAAATCTAATAAAAGTGGTTGTAACAAATAATTTTAACTAAAAAGTTTAGAAACATTCGATGTGGTTTCTGCTTTTATTTATGTTATTTCAGTTAGCAAAGGAGACAGTTTATGTCACCATTTAAAGTATTTATTGTTTTTTTCATTTTATTTCAGCCTTTTATCTTCAATATCTTGAATTGCAGCTAGTTTCGCTGGCTAAAATTCTAGATATTGATGACAAAAATAATATATGGCAGAATATTTTTATGTGTAAGAATAAGAAGTTTTACAAAGGACTTTTTCGTAGTGGTGTAACAACTATATAGTAATACTAACACGTGATCAACCATCTTTTCTTTATCAAGATTTATTAATTTCATATCCAAATCTGCGCATTTTTAATGCAGATTCAACATTTCTTTAATGTAAAACTTTATTTTTTATCAGTAAGGAATTCTCTCTTTGTATTTAGAGATTACGGGGATGTTTCGAAAGAATGAAGGCATAAATTATTCAAATGCAGTCCATATTATGCATGCTTAAGCAACCGGTGGCATTCTAATAGGAACATTGCTTCTGGCATGGAATAATATTCGCCAAATAGTTGTTTAAAACAAGTATTACTGAAAAATTCTTTCTTCTTTTACATTTTTAAATATTCCTTTTTTTATAAGTCAAGAACTGTTTATGTACAACTATTTTTGAAGAACTACATAACTATAAACTGAAAATAACATTGTTTAAAAACTGCATACTTTTTACCCATTAAGTCTTAGGAATGTTGATTTTGTGTGGTGTAATCTGATAATTGATGATATGTTACCAAGAGAATTCTGTAACATGCCATTACACAATTATCAGGTGTGTCCTATAACATGCCATTACACAATTATCAGGTGTGTCCTATAACCTGCCATTACACAATTATCAGGTGTGTCCTATGACATGCCTACAATTATCAGTAATAATTTCATTATGCTTAATTATGGTGCAATAAAAAATTTTTTTACTCTTTTTAGAGGAATCAATTTTAACTCATGAATATATTTTCTCACTAGAGTTATAATCTTGACAAATTAAGTACTTCATGATAACTACCGCATGTATTATTTGACAAAGTTATCTGAGTTTAATAACACAATAAATAACGGAACACTGTTATAATTCTTTATTAAACAATAAACTTAAATAAGATGAACTTAACTTATTCAATTAATGATGACATAATATCATAAATATGTCACAAAGTACCGGATGGTTTCAGATATTTATCTTGGTCTCAGAATATAGTTAAGTTCAGAATATAGTAGTATACATGACTTGGTTAAATACTCTTAAGTTTTTAGAGTATGAAAATATCTTGAAATATCATTATGTCTTCTTGTGTGAAATAAAGCACTGAAATTAAAGTCTTAGACCGTTTTAACACATGGAAATGTTTACAATTATTTTTTTTGAAATTAAATTATATTAAATTTTTTAATAATTTTATTAAGATTATATAAAATTAGAATATTATGTAATTATATATTTTCATATGCAGATAACAAGTATCACGTGTATAGTGATCAACTTCCCTGAGTTTATTACTTTACGGAATAATTTTCTTACAGATAAGCGCTTTTATGCAATTTATGCTTCTTGGTTCATAAACTATTGTATTATATACATATTGGTGTCAATGTAAAATAAATAACATATCAACAAGTGCAGACAATATAATGGAAAGAAAACTATAATGCCATGAGAAAGAGCAGAAGCATGTGAAAGGTATTTTCCCATCAGTCTCATTATTGAAATTAAAATAATGATTGCTTTTAGCAGGTAGATGCGTTTCAAAATTTCATTAGTGTAACATTTTCTTAAAAAATTGTTTTTTTTAGTTCTGAAGATTCTTAAAACTATAACTACAAAGGGATATAAATGATTGATATGAAAATTAAAGTTAATATTTTTTCATTTAAATGTCTTTGCCATTATTCAGAGCATCAGGAAAGTTTTAACATAATCCGAGGAAAAACTTTTATTCAATTAATGAAATAAAAAAAAGAAAATAGCAGGTAAATTAGTTTATTTTGAATTTATTAAAGATTCTTGATGATAATGTTTCATAAGAGCAAGATAAACTTTTGATTCCTTGGGGTTCATATTTATCATTTGTGTATGTCAGTAACCAGACTTAAGTCCTTTATATGAATAAGGGTATAATTTACATAAAATATTAGTTTATGAATTTAAATAATGACAAAACATTAAATTAGAACAGAATTTAAATGCGTGAATAATATTTCAAATAATTACTTCAAAATTATCAAAGAAAACTTGTGTAATAAAATAAGTCGTAAAGCTAATATTTAGGAAAATATTCAATACATATATTATATACTCATATATATATGTATGCATTTATTTAAATAATATGCAAATAATATCTGAGTTCATTAATATATTAATTTAACATGATGCACACAGAAACTTTGAAGTTTTTACATTATTGAAGTAAATTATTCTAAGAAAACAGTTTACTACTAGAAACCTATATTTTATTTTAATTTTCAAAAAAGCTTCTTCTAAAAGCGAAGTGGTACTGAAAAATTTGGGTACCGTTAAATCCTTCAAATTTTGAATTACTACATTGCTAATTTTGAAATCGAGGTTTATTGTCAGGTCATTCGTTAGGAATAACTCCAGTTTTACAGCCAATGAAATAAAACATTAATATTCTTCTAAAATTACTTAGTTTTTAATAATTTTCAGATATCGTAAAGCGTTTTCGGAAGGAGGGATCATAGGTTTCAATCGATTTAAATTGATATCATTTACATACTTTTCAGACCATGATAGCCTAGTGGTTAGGGTATCGGTCTTCCATCCCTGAAGGGTGGGGTTCGAATCCCAATGCCGCCAAAAACCCATCGCGTACATACGATATACGTGCTCATCGAATACTCGAGAATTAGAACTCGTGGAATCGAGGAGTCCTGTGGTCATTAGTTGAGCAGTTACCACGGGTGCAATGCTCTGGAGAAAACTTCCTCCCCCTTCAGATCAATGTTAAAATTGAGGGAGTGGATCCTCTAGTGATGCCAACTACCAGAGGATTTAAAAAAGAACAAAAACGTACCTTTGTGGTATCTGATTAAAAGGAAAGTTTCTTCTTATTGACTTAAATTCGCATTGCCAAGGCATAGCGAGCTTGGCTTTTCCAAGTGTGTCACTAGCAACAACATACTTGTCAATAAATGCTTAAAATAATATTGAAAGAATACTATCTATTTCTTTTTAACACGCAGACTTTATTAACTTGTAAATGAAAAAAATCCAAGAACATTTACCAGAAGGCATGAGAGAAAATCAGTTCCAAGAAATTTTACAAATTTAGAACCATTGTGTGTTGCTCTAAATTTCATTTCAGAATTTTTTAATGTATAATTCAGATGTAATTTGCATATAAGGAGTTCAGATGATTAATTTAATGAAAATATGATGAATGAGAAAATGTGTAAAAGAACCTTCAGATATCAAACAAGAAGAAATGAATGTCCATTCACAAAACAAGAAGAGAAAAACAGTGAAAAGCTTTGGGATATCAAAAAGAAGTGTTTTCAAAACTGGCAGGTTAACAGCTAGAAAAGTGTCTCAACTTGTAACTTTCATGATTGATGTGCTTTTTTGAGAAAATTACCCTTAAAATACTATGTTACATAAAAAAGGAAAATATTTTTAAAATACAGCTTTTAAACTGAAAAATTAATATTGCTTTGCCTATTCTTTAATAATAAATTTCAAACATTCTTAAGGATGAATTTTATTTTGTACATGTTTCTTACTAAAGAATTTACTTATAAAAAGTGCAATTTGTTAAAAATAATAATTTTTAAATCTTACTCTTAATTATTTTTATTTTACTCAGTTTCAATTTTGTGAACTGAGCTATTCTTCCCTTCGCAAAAACCAGTGCCTTCTGTAGAATCTTTTCAGTAAATCAGGAGAAAATTCAAAATATAAGCAAATTCACAACAAATGAAGCCTATTAATGTAGTTTTTAAAATGTTTGCGTTTTAAACGGTTTTACGTAACAACTTTAAAATGTATCAGATTAAAAGTATTATATATTTTTTAATCACACCCACTCACTGCAATGTTTTTTGGATATATATGTATATATATATATATATATATATATATATATATATATATATATATATATATATATATATGTATATATATATATATAGAATAATTGTTAAAGTATTAAATACGGATGTTGTTTGTTGTTGATGTTGTTCTCGGGTGCCAGCTAGGCTGGCAAACTTGAGTACGCTGCTCCACTTTTCCAACTAAACCGTATTTGGTATGGAGTCCGACTTCTTCAGTACACATACAAGCCACATGGACCCGTTTGTAGGGTAGGCAACCATTTACACCTTATTCACTCACAAGGAAAGGACAAAGACAGGATACACACAGAGAAAGTACATCCATACGTGAACCGGGATTCGAACCCAGGATCTCCCTATCTGTAGTAACGCTAGCTGACCACTAGACAAATCGGCCGGCACTTCATATGGACAAAATGTATATATAACTTAAATATTTTTATATTCACTTAAATATTCTCATATTAATTTGTTTTAATCCAAAAAAATCTTTCTAATTTCTAAATTGACGTAAAACGAGATTGTTTTACTAATACAGTGTATTAATATCTTTTGCTGTTCTTAGTACATTAGTAAGACTTTTGAATAAACTTTTGACATAATATTTATATTTTTGTTCGTTGCTCTATTATTTCTTTCTTCTTAGCATTTAAAATTTTCTTAGATCACAATTTGCCAATATGACAAACCAGAAGTTCACCAAGTATTTTTGAAAATATTGTATCGTAATAGACTTGATTTGTAGATCATAAATTTGAGTTATAAATGTCTATTATTCCTTCTTCTAATTTCGCGATTTAAGATAAAGGTGGATGGAGTAGAAAGAAGATGGAAAAGCACTAAGAGAAATTTGTTGTGTGTTGGTTGAAGCTAGGTTAGATTTCTCTTACTACAATTAGTATACTGCTTAGGTTTGGTAAGATATACTTCCAATAATTATTATATGTTATTGACAACGCCAAAATCCTCATGACTAGTTATTAATTGTTTAGTCCTGAAAGCCACCATTTTAGAGACACTTGTCTCAAAATTAATCATTAAACAATCTTCATCCATGAATAAGTACGTGACATTGGATATGTCAGTCTCGAAATCAATGATTCATAAATTATTTTGAGTTTTTTAAGCTATTTTTGATTGTAAATCATAAATTTTAGAAGTGCCAATTTCAAAAATGAATTTATTGGTTCTTTAAGCTATACTTAAATTATAATTACATGATATGTTAACAAAAATTATTAAAATATGTGTTTTGTTTGATGATTCTACAAAAATAAATTAAAATTAGTACATTAATAATTATCTGTTATTATTCCTCCAAAATCATTCCTACTTAACATATTATTATTAACTATTCTGAAAGACTACGAACGAATCTACTTAAAATATTTTATTCAAAGGACCATATGAAGTATTAAGTCAAATAATAAAACAAAACCAAAATCTTTCTACAAAATAGAAGAATCGAAGATTAAAATTCTCATATACAAATAAATAAAATAAGTTATTTATAGTTTTATAATAAATAAAATTTAGTTTTGTTTTTATAAATATAACAATTTTTATAATTAATTTTTGTGTAAGCATCTAATATAATTATGCGGAATTATCTTGACAGGAAAATGTAAAAATAATATTAAGGACTATCGTAAAGGTAAGGTGATTCAAATATCAAAATTACTCAGTCTATACGATATATACTGAAGAAGTGATGAAAAGAAAAATGATGTTTCCCATAAATTTACTGCAGTTATGCCATTTTATTTAAATTTATTAGATTTTTATGTTCAAAGAGCTAAAAGATTTCTATAAACACTTCGAATAATTCGCTCAAAATTTCCGATATAAAAATAGCCTAAAATATTGCCACTATGTGGTGCTGCGGACCATCTTTTCACAGCAATATTTGCAAATGTCATGCCCAATAAAAAGAAGATGCTGTTCGTGCTACAAACAGAAGAGCATTACAGAATTATTTTAGAATTAAAAAATTATTTTAGAATTAAACTATGCATTTCAGATTATAATTTGAAAATTTTGACTTTTATATCTTCTTCTAAAAATTCTTTTCACATTCATACAAAATTCAGATATATATGTATTTCATATATAATTCAGAGATAAATATGACTAATGAATATTTTATTAGCATATATATAATATAACTAATAAATAATTTAATTTAAAATAACTAATAAATATTTTCATGCAAGAAAATCCTTTAAAATTTACATTCGTTAAAAATTACCTCTCAGATTTTTAGTAATAATTTTTGCAGGTATTAAAAATCACCCACAATCAAGTAAAGATTTTAAATTAAAGATTTAAAATGTTTTGCAAATGGAAAATTTTTTAGATATTGAATAAAATAATACTCTTTAGACAAAAATAATAGTTGGTTTAATAGTTCTATGAAAATTAAAATTGTCTAAAAAAGACGGAGAAAAACCTTAAAGCTCTAGGGAAACAAGTAGGCATTAATTGTAGTTTGGAATCAAAAGAAAAATGTTATAATTAAATTTTGGGAATTTATTTTTATTCTTTCTAATTAAACACAAGAAAATTTCTTAGGAAAGTTTTGTTCTGTAATTATATAAAATACTAAAAGTTTAAACTGAAAGAAATTCTTTTTGTTTCGAAGCAGTCCTTTTGTTTTTCGTTTCCTTAACATTTGCTATAATTATTCAGAATAAATAAAAGCGTTAATTTAAAGTATTTTAATTAAAAATTTCAGAGCTTCCTTTAAAACTATTGCACTTGTATGTAGAAGCGACTTGAAAAATTTAAAAGAATAAAAACGTGTATTATATTAAAATGTGTATTCTTGGGTATATGAAAAGAGAATAATAGGTGAATTTTTTAATGAATGACCTTTCAGTAAAATTCAAATTCATTTTAATTATTTTAATATTAATATTTTTTTATTTTAATTTTTCATTTTAATATTAATATTTTTTCATTTTAATTATATTAATATTACATATTAAATGCAGAAATTTATAATATATTTATTGGAAAACCATAATTGTAAAAATTAAGATTTAAAAATAATTTGAAATAACTATTTTACTATATCACATTGTTTCTTTTCAAAATGCATTGTTGATGCATCAAATTCATTGATTAGTTTCTCCAATAAATATCTTAAGCAATAAATTTGATGAAACTGATGTATTAAGGAAACTCATTAGTTGCTTTCAACTTAAATGTTGGTATCCAACTGAAATGATTCCTGGTTAATGGATGGTTAAAACAAATGGAATGGAATTAAGTGTAGAAAGCTTGAAAAGTATCTCGATTTTAATACTTAATATAAATTTATTACATTTTCAAATTGAAACTCTTTTCGCGGACACTTAGATTCATTTTTTATTGGTAATGTATTAGAAAAATCAAAAATAATTCAGCTGATGTAAATAAAAATATTACGTATACAGAAATCGTGAAAATAGTAAATATCATTACTTTTTTTTTAGAAAAAAGCTGTTGATATGTAGAAATGAAAGAATAATTAATTCAGTGAATATTTATTTCTTTATACCTAGTTGTTGTACATAAATACTAATTTCGAATGGAGAATTAATTATACCCTTCTGAACTTGAAGGGAACAGAATTACAGATTGGTGCACATCGTATCATAATCAAATTTGCAGTAAGTTTAATTTAACGATAATTAGGGTTCAAATAAATTACAAATATTGTAATTAAAAGTTTGAAATAAGTTATGATCCATATTTAAATTAGCAACAAAGACGATCATCTTGATTTAAATTACAGTTTAACTTTTTTTCCGGGCAAAAGTTTTGTTAAGAAAAGAATAAAGGTCTTTTTGTTGTAAATGACTTGTTATAAGAACTTTTTATTTAAATTTCTATAAAATAAGAACATAGAATTTGGCAAAAAAAATAAATAAATAAAATGAATAAATAAGAATAATATATTATTGTGTGTTGTAAGCGTGTCTCATTTGAAGCATTTTTAGTGTTCATACATATAATTGTTTATTGTTTTTTACTCCGATAATTGCTCATAATTAATTGTTTATTCTGTTATGGGGTAAATTTGAATATTTAAAGAATGAGTTTGCCATAGTTAATATAATTATTTTGTGTTTAGTATTTTTGTAAATGTTCAATTTATCAATCAATTATGGATATTAATTGCCAAAAATTTTGAATAATTTCATGAACAAGTTTTCAATCCAAGTTTATTTGGTCAAATTAAATAAGGAAAGTATGAGTTTGTGTATTGTAGTTATTACCATTCTTTTGTGCTTAGTGGGTTTGTAAATATTCAAGTTATTAATTAATGTAAATTGACAAAAATTTTGGAAAGTATGAGTTTGTGTATCGTAGTTATTACCATTCTTTTGTGCTTAGTGGGTTTGTAAATATTCAAGTTATTAATTAATGTAAATTGACAAAAATTTTGGAAAGTATGAGTTTGCGTATCGTAGTTATTACCATTCTTTTGTGCTTAGTGGGTTTGTAAATATTCAAGTTATTAATTAATTGATTCAAGTTATTAATGAATGTAAATTGACAAAAATTTTGAATGATTTCATGAACAAGTTTTCAATCCAAATTTATTTTGGTTAAATTAAATAAGGAAAATATGAGTTTGTATGCCGTAGTTATTACCATTATTTTGTGCTTAGTGATTTTGTAAATATTCAAGTTATTATTAAATTCTAGATATAAATTGCCAAAAATTTTGAATATTTTCTTGATCAAGTTTTCAATCCAAATTTATATTGGTCAAATTAAATAAAAAATGTGAATGCGTTTCATATCTGTTCAATAGTAGATATATTTCTTCACAATAAAAAAAACTGTAAAACTTTTTTGTAATTTGAAATATCTCTGTACTTTACAAAATTATCTGGGGGAATATATTTTTATTTCAAGAGTATATAATCATACTTAGTTTTATTTATATATTTATATAGATGTGAAAGTATCAATCCTGTCTTTTCACAAAACTAATTTAAGCAATTTTAGATAATGAAACTACACTGATGTATTTTAAAAACTTATTGCTCTATTTTGTCAATGTATTCTTTAGAAGTTCTTTGAGAAAATTAAATTACTGATTTTAAAACAACTTATTCATCTAACTACTACACACACTCATTAAGCATCATTCTCAGTTGTTAATATTCTATTTATCTAAAGAAAACTGATTTTTCAATTGGTTGCGAGAATGATTTTTAATTTAAACTTATTAAATATTTAAAACAGTTATTTATGTTTAAATAACGTTAGAGTAAAATAACTTATTTTTTCATTATTTTGGTTTTTAAAGCCTCAGACAGAATGAAATAAATTTTAGGCTGTGTTTGTATGTCATATTCTTTCCTTTTTCCTAAGAAGCAATGAAAAATAATTTTAAAAAAAAAGCTGAATTTGGTTTAGCAAGTGGATTTAGTGTTGTTAGAGATATCATTTGAAAAAAGAAAAAGGGATCTTGTATATCTGAAGAGAAATTTAATTAAATTTGCCATTACTACTTTGTCTGCTCATCAGTAAAAAAGGGAAAAATAAGTAAATGCAATAAATTTACATGACATCACCAATTTAAGAGAGGAAATATCAGTCGAAAAATATTTTAGATTATATAGCTTTTTTTTGAACGTTTTATGATTATAATTTAAAAGGCATAACTTAAACGACATTTAACTACAAAAGTGCAAAAAATAGACAAACACAAGTTTTTAATTGCTTTGGTAAAAGGAATATATATAATTTAACTATAGTGGGAGATTGGGCACGAACACTTACTTTCAAGATAACTTTTTGTGTATTGGTAATGAACACGTATTCGGATAACGAACTAAAACTGATTCTAATGAACATTTCTCGAATTTCGGAGCACAATGTTTAGGGTTACCAGACCTACAGGATCCAAAATCATTTTTCAACTCCTTTGAATTAGATTGCTTGCCTATTGAACTCCAATATTTCAAAACCGAAACTTATTTCATTTTGAGTGCATCCACTCTTTTTTATTCACTTTCTCATACGTTATCTTGAGGAACGAATTCCAGATGTAGCAACATCAACAATGTAATTAATCACTTTACAACGATAATGCCATCAATTACTTCAGAGAAATTCTGAAAAAGAAGGAAAAGCAATCGACACTGGACATGTGCTTTAACGTCCGACAAAGAAAAAATGGAAAGAAGTGATTAATAAGCATGACTGTATGTATGCATTATTTTTTTATAAATTTAATAAGAAATTTCATATCCTTTTTTTTAAATTTCATATTTCGGGTTTCCAGAATGAATTAATTAATAAAAATCTATGGTAAATCGATGATCGGTTAACGAAATTTTCGGGTAGCGAATATAATCTTGAAACAGATTATGTTCGTTAATAGATCACCTATTGTATGTACTTTAATAAGAAAATATTTTTTATCTTGAATTTATTTATTAATTTTTCAGTTAAAATTCCGTATTGACCAATTAGTTGAGTTGTAATTTTAGTGGTTTAATTTATAATAAAAAATATCATTTTGGCAAAAATAATTATTTCCCTCATGAAACAAAATTATTTATTTCTGTAACAAATATCTCAACTGAAAAATATTTATTTGAATACTTTTTAATTTAAATATATGAACATATTATGTAATTACATTATATCTATCTATCTATATCTACATCTATATATATATATATATATATATATATATATATATATATATATATATATATATATATATATATATATATATATATATATATATATATATATATATATATATATATATATATATATATAGAGAGAGAGAGAGAGAGAGAGGTAATATGTAATTAATTGTGTAAAGATTTTGATGAGCCAAACTCTTACAGGATAATTAAAGGCAATGATTTTTAATTTAAGTAATCATTGTATTGAAATGCGCTCTTTAATGTTAGATTAAAATTTATTAAAAAAAAACATTCCTAATATTTAAATTTCAGTTTTCATTTTTTGGTGATTATATAACAGAATGCACTTTTGTGTTATTAAGGAGAAAATAGGATAAAAAATAACTAAAAATTATAACTTTTATTTTATTCTTGTTTATCTAAAACATATGAGTACAAAAGATGAATGATAAATTTATTTAATTACTTTACTATATAAATTATCTTACTATATATGAAATTTCTGCAAAGAATGGTATGGGAAACAAACATATTTGTAGCATATAACAGAACCGACAGAGGAGAATTTTTTTCCAATCTTAAAAGTGTGCAAGTATTGTTGTTAAACATGTAATTACGAACACAAGATTTTGTCCAGAACGGTAAACTGCATGGATGACGTTATCATATATTATCAATCTGTTATACAGTTTGGAAAATGCAACACTTTGCGGTCTGGTAACACGCATGTAACCCTTTAGATGCCACTAGTAGAGAGTTCAAGACACAGAACAAATGAGTAAAACCTATTAATATATATGATAATTTATTATTAAATAACATTTCAATTTTTTTGTGAATGTTAAGAAGGGGTATTATCACGGTAAAACTTATGACATTTTGGTTGAATCAAATATTCCATGAAGTGTGATATTCCATTTATACGATATTAAATAATTCGACCAGCTTAATTTTTTTTAATCAAATCATCTAATTCCTTACATTTATTGAATGCGATACTTCTCAACATGAAGTATTATATTTTTCTGTAAATGAGCTTTATTCTCAAAACAGTATTTAGGATGGCACTATGAATGAAGAATTAAAAATCTTGACTTTTAACACAATGTAGCAACATTTGCAAATTTAATAACATTAAACAAAAATATTTATTGAAGTTGATAACTACATTAATTTATTAAGGCTAAGATCGCAGTATCTTTCCTTATACAACTAATGGTATGAGCTCCACTGAACAATACTTGCAGTGAGATGAAAAAGTTTTATCACCAAATATCTATAACATTTTGCATCGTACTTTGAATAGCATAAGAATGACTAGAAGAGTATTTATTGTCTTTTCTCTCTCTTCTTCGACTGAAAATTTATTTTCAATGAAGCAATACCATCTCGAAATGAACTATATTGTATATCTCTATTATTCTGTCTCCCAATCGTATCTTAAAGCAAAATACAGTTTATTACTCTGTATAAAGTGAATTCTGATTTTATTTTCAAACTATAATATCAGTGAAAATTAAACTTATACGATAAAATATAACTAGACTTTTGGAAATTGTAATGATAATTGCTATAAAAATTGGTGAAATCTGCAGCTGATTAGCATTTAAGCGTTGTCACAAAGTAGACAGATGTAGTTTTCGGCTGTATTACACAACAATGTGTTAAAATTAAAAAATTGTACAGAAGGTTTCTTATTCAGATATCATATCTGTAAGAAGTTTTGAATGCAAAAGCTGCGAGTTATGAAAAATATGTATATATGTCTCTAGTTGAGGCTCTAATGGATTGTTCAAAACTAGCTTTTATATCTTATGTAGGAAAAGAATCAGCCAGTAAGAGTAAAATAAGTAAATGTAACAATAGCTCAAAGTAAAATGACAGCCTTTTGAGATTGCGCTTTCTTAATATTGTTTTTCACGTTGAGCTACGTTAAATGATTGTTAACTGGTATTTATATGTTGTCATATTAAACAATGTTTAGAAGATCAGCAACTCGCCTCTAACTGAAACCAAAAAAAAACTTTGCATGTTATCTTCAAGGTTTTAAAAATTCACATAACGATTTCACGAACCTTCATTAAAAATTGTTTAAGTAAATTTGTTAACATGAAAGTAAGATCTGCTTAGTTCAAGTTTTACTCTCAGTGCTTTGACTATGAATTTGTTTACATTTGGTTCAGTATCACAAAGGGTAGTAAGTTTTAATATGTAGCCATGAACAACCGCGAAATCAGGAATAACATTATGTTGTCTTTCCTAATAAATCTGAGTACAGCTTTACTCCCTACTTACATCTTCACATTTGCTTCCATTTGATGTGATGGAGTGGTCTATTATTGGATGTACATTCTGATAACCATTTTTAACAATGCTCTCATTTTAATAAGCAGATGCTACTTTTCAGATTTTGTACTTGTTGTTGAATTTTATTTTAAAGATATCTTCAATATTAAAATTCAGCAAGACTATTTAAAATAGCATATTTCTTTAATGTTCAAAGGTTCCTTTATTCAGTACTTCTTCGCGTGACCCACACATTCTCCTGATCTGTCATTAACTGCAACTATCTGATTAATAACTGTGAACAACTGGAAGTAAACTGATGAAAACCATCTATAGTTGATGAGTAATCACATAGTATTGGAGAATCATGAAACAAAAGTACTCATACATGCGATCTTGTAATTCCAAATTTTCACCTGAAAGTTATATGCCGTTGTTGCTTCCCCAGGTGGCTGATTTCTCAGGATATTTGCCTTTAAATTTCATGAAATTTTCATGATTTTTTTCTTCAACTGTAATGCCTATGTACAAGTGCCTATATATGAGTTAATATACTATAATGCCTATATACAAGTAAATATCATCGTATTACATCACGATGGTGAAATGTCAATTTTTACTTGTGTATTTCAATTTATTTCATACTCTTTATTGAATAAGAAAATTTTCTTTAACTTTTTGGGCAGTTTTTAGCATAATTTTGCATCTGTAAGATTCAGAAAACTACTAATTATTACCTACATTCATTACAATTTAAATCGTTAACAGTAAGAGTTTATACTGCAAATTATGCTTTTATTGAAAAAATAAAAATAATAAAATCAAAAATAACTTGTGACAATAAAACCAGGGTACAGTGTTATTGTATTAACATTATTGGACAAATTGATTTCATAGATTTTTACAAATATAGTACTCCATAATTAAAAAAAATTGAAAAACTTTAGAAGCTACAAAATTAAGAATTGGATTAAAATGAAAAGAACCATAAATTTATGGCAACTATTTTTGTTTTTATTAAAATTATGAATTCAAACTTTAAGAATTGGATATTAAAATTATAATATAGAATTATAGTTCTGAATATTTAAAAATTATTTACAATTTATTTGATATATCATATCAAAATCCAATTCTGAAATCCCAATTAAGTGCAATTCTTCCCATTTGCAATTATGACAAAAATAATTTTTATCTCTTTTGATTACAATCAAGTGTAAGCAATAAATGTGTGAAAATTTGCAATGCAAAACAAAGAAAAGTTTTTTTTTATTTACTAATTCAAGATGAATGCAAGTTTATAACTTATAGAATTATGTATTGTAGTTTATAAAATTCGGGATGTACAGAATTACATTTAAATAAATCAATTATTTCATAAAAAAATATTCATATTTTAAAGAATTATTGTCCTTTAAGGGAATTTTTAAATTAATGCCATTTTTTTACCATCATATTTCTTTTATGATATTTTACATTCATTCTTAGAAAATTGTAACATATTTGTTCTTAGTCAAATTTTTGTATAAATCTGACAAGTTTCTGCATAAATCTGTCAAATTTCTGCATAAATCTGTCAAGTTTCTGTATAAATCTGACAAGTTTCTTTGGATCTTTCTTAACAACAATTGTCATATTGAAAAAATGAAATACCGGAGCATCAACAGGTTTAAAAATGTTCATTCAAATAATTTAAATCTGATAAATTTTAATTAATTTTAGGTTGTTTGTTAAAATTTTCTGGAAAAATATAATATCGTTTGTATATCATGCAAAAAAATGTATTTTAATAATAAGGAAATTCATTTATTTTACAATCCTTCATATTATATTTAAAACATTTTGAGATTATCGAAAACATTTTATTAAAAATATTAATTTTAAGGAATATTTTTTAAAAATAATGTCTTTCTTAAAACAACATTTTAATTCAAATAAATGCATTATATTATTCTTTTTTGATCCAAATTTATAGTAAATGGAAACCATTAAGTTCAATCATACACGTAATTTTATCATCTTTCCGAAAATTTATTTCATAACAATGGAGAATTTCGAGACAAGAACTTTACCTTTTGAGGATAAGAATAATGACTTTATTAATCACAACACTACAAAATAATAATTTAAATTTGTTAAAAGCTATAACTAGTAACACCACAAAATAATGATTTGTTTATCAAAATGCAAATTTGCGAATTTTAAATTTGTCACTTAAACTTTAATTATGCTAGCGAATAGTGCTAAAATATCGATGAAAAGTCCTATAACAAAATAAACATAAGGTTGTTAGTTAAAATTATTAAATTAGTATATTTAGAGGAACATTATACATAAAGGAATTTGTTAATCGCATGCGAAAAACATTGCATGAAATAAATTTATTATCTGAAAATTTATTTCAAAATTTTATAAATCTATCGAATATATAATGCCTATTAAATTTATTGAATACTTATCTTGAAATAAAATTATTCTCACAAGCTAAGTAAGAATTAGTCAGCTGTAAGGAATAGAAAAAATCTTTAATGCAAAATTAGGAATGGAAAATAAACATTTCAGTTTTGACATTTTGTTTATGTAAGTCAAAATTTGTTGAAGTGTAATAGAAAAGAATTTGAATAAATTAGTTCAAAAATTGTTTTTTCGTAAGAATTTATTACAAATAAACATATTAAAGCAACTATAAATTCCTCTTTTATTTAATTTTCTTATGGAGAAGTGTAAATATTTACCTACTTAAATATCATTTGTAATTTTAAACAAGATTATTTTTATTTTCTGCAAATAGAGCTTAAAGGAATCTCGCAAATAATAAAGATAAAAATGTTCTTGAGTATTTAGTTCAATAATTATTTAAATCATTCAAATTTGAATTAAATATTAAATAAAAATACTAAATTTTTCCGAGTAAATGTATTTGTAAAAGCGAGATTTGAAAACTAAGGTAGTATTTCTCGAATAATTAAAAATAAACTGTTTTCAATAACTTAAATGACAAAAAAAAATGTTCCAAGTAAACTATAAAAGACAAGAAAAAGCTTAGTTTTAGAAATGATATTAAAATATTATACTGATATTTATACCATGTTTTACACAAAATATAAGATTTAACTTATATATAAAATGTTATATTGAATCCATATCAAGACATTATAACTTATAATTAATATTCTCTCATCAAAAAATAGAATAAGAATCTTATAGAAATTAATTTTTAATTATTATCATTAATTATTATTAAATTTATTAAGCAAAGGTATTAAGATATTAAAAGTCATACTATAGCAAATATGCATAAAATTAATTTTTAAGACATACAAATATTTGATTTGATAAAAAAACTATTATTTTTAAAGTATATCATCAAATTTTGGGAATATCATCAAATAAAGTATATCATCAAATTTTGGGAATAGTTAAAGAAAAAAAAACTTAATTAATTTAGACATGCCTTTAATTTCTTTATGATAAGTAGTAATCGAAATGAATCCTAATTATTCTTTGTTCTATTATTTTCCAATAAAATAGATATTTAATTTTGTAGGTTTTCTTTCGGGATATTTCGACAGGGTGCTGAATAGTATCGTCATTTATCATATTGTAACAGATATTATTGATATAAGGATCAGCTGTTGATTGATTCTGTTGTTTTACCATATCTTTGCATTCGAGTCACAGTTTCTTACCGAGTTTTGTTTTTATACTAAATATTATCTAGGATTAATGCGTAAGTTGTTAGATGAATACGAATTGTTATACATCTTTTTTATTCTACGTCTTTTGGTTCACAGTTTTGGTCAACAGTTTGCTGAACTTATTTGTTATAGGTAATTGAAAAAATCCCGTGCCAAATGGATTAGTGCTTTTATAGCATGCTTTTAGAGAATTTTCTCAAGCAACTTGTATTTTAAACATTGAATCATATCAGAAAAATATCAATAAAAACTGCGCTTAAAACTTATTTATAAATAATTATTAATTATGCGTGGATAATTTTAACTGAGCACTGAAGGCTGCTGTATTATATTACTTTAATAAACAAAAGCTAATTAACAATTGGAATCCTTTTTTTAAAATTATTAGTTGTTTCTTTTAATTAAGATTTCTAAATCTAAATTCGAGTAAAAATTTCAATTGACGTTATTAGAAATAGGAGATTGCTAATTTCTATGTTCGTATTTGGTATATCTGAGTTATAGATCAACAAACTATAGCTCATTTGTTCTGGACCTACAGATCTAAATGAAGCCAGTTACTATAACAACCATGTAGTATCTGATAATAAGACAACATTGAACTACTGGCTTAAAATAAGAGGCGTTTAACATTGATTTACTAGATTAACTTCGTAATTATTAAAACTGTTTTGTAAAACATAAGTGTAGAATTATATTTAATTAAAATTGTTGACAACTTAAATGTCCTGAAAGCTATTACAGAAATTATAATTTTAAACAATATCATTTTTTTAAACTGGCCAACTGTCCTAAGTCAAAAGTTTTTATTTCTATATTAAACATCCAAATAGCATATGTACAAAGTTAAATTTGTTTGCATTATTTACTTCGATGATTTTATTTTTTACAAAATCAGAAAATTATAGCTAATTTGTGTGCTTGTATAAAGACAAGAAAATATAAATTAATATAATTAATTATATAATAATACAATTAAAATATATTATAAATTAATATAATTAAATGTATTAAGCATTTTGGAAAATAGCATGTTTTTATGAAAAGTAACAAAGTGTATTTTAACGACTAACGGAAAATACGACACTTAATTAAATAATTAATACTAAATTACAGCAAAAATTAAAATATTTTTGTTATAACACCATTTGAAATATATTTTCTCTTAACATTCAAATATTTTTCAAGGATGTTATTTTAGACAAATAAGATGTGGACCAAAAAACTAGTTAATGGTACATAAGATAATTTAATATACTGAATATATATATCTTTTCAAGGAAAAAAAACACTTTATTATTAAAAATATTCCCTTATATTGTTAAACTATATTCTAAAAGAATGTCTTTTCAATTTGAAGAACAAAATGCGTAATTTTGTCATTAAATGCTAAAAATAAAAACATCTTAATGCTTTGTTATTTAAAAGAAAATTTAAGTATTATCAGCGTTTCAATATTTCTAATACTAAAATATTTTTTAACCAAAGCAGCCTTAAAATCAGGGACTAGGAGATAACATTTAGATAATATTTGTGAAAGAAAATGTTTTGCAGGAACGAAATCACTGATTTTCTAAGAATTTTCAATGAAAGACTAAGATTGTACAAAAGTTTTCTTTAAATTCTAAAATTTATTAAAAAAAACTAAAAATTTTATACCTAAATTTCTAAAAAATAGAATAGGAGAAAAGGCCAATTATTTGATTCAAATAATAAATTTCGAAACTTATTAAGATTAGATGATAATTCGATTATAACAGATTAGTGATAAGTTTATTCTAAATGCTAAAATAAGTCCTTTTAAACTGAACGTTGTTATAGTTCACTGCAAATATTCGAAGCTATTTCGATGTATATTATTATATAAGATTTTTACAATCGTATTTTCTGTGAGATGGTATTTTTTTCATAATAAATGTTATCCATAAGTTTAAGGGTTTGACGATATATCAGTGGCCTCGTCTCTATGTAGATATCATTGTCAGAAAATACTATTTTGACAGTTACCATTGCCAGCCAACTTGTCTAGATGTCAGCGTGCCTGACTACGGATAGGGAGGTCCTGGGTTCGAATCTCGCTTCAGGTATGGGTGTACTTTCTCTTTCTCTAACCTGTCTTTGCCCTTTCCTTGTGTGTGAATGGTTGCCTACCCTATAAACGGGTCCCTATGGCATGTGTGAGTACTGAAGAAGTCGGACTCCATCCCATATACTGTTCAGTTGGAAAAGTGGAGCAGCGCATACCAATTTGCCAGCCTCGCTGGCACACGAGAACAACAACAGTTACTGCTGTTTGAGTTTATTTACCTTAGAAGCTTTTATTTTCAACCTGAAAAAGATATGTGTTTGCCTTTCACTTTGGTTCGTAAGTTCAAGTAAATTGGTATTTATTTTAAATTCTGGATGCATATTGAACTATATATGGGCATCCACTGTCAAAAAATTGCACATTTACAAAGAAACCAAAAGTCATTGATCAACATGTATTCTTGCTTTCTGAAAGATAGTTGAAAACTGTGTTTCTTAATCTTGTTAGTTTTTAATAAACTTCTAATATTTAATTTAAAATTAAATTCACACGGTATTATAATATCATTACACATGCTGTTTTACGTTCAATAAGTTCTTAAGAGTGTTATTCACTCTTAGATATTTATGATAGGTATATGAACCCCATTAATTGAAATTTACTTAAAATTAATATTTTTGCAATTTTTTGTAGCTCTAGCTGAAGACAAAAATTCTGTTGTAAATATCTTTATATTTCCTGCAGCCATTTCCTATTCAACAATAGACAATAACTAAGCAGACACACAGAATGAAAAACTTACTTATATAAATCTCATTTTAGGATTATTTAAAATTGTTGGAGGCTTTTAAGTTAAAGTAGTCATAGTCTCCAAAAATAATTATTTTTATTCTTCCTTATAACTCCATTTATGGAAATTTATTTATTTTATGTATAGATACCTGATTATATAGCTGTGATGCTTACTATTGATTTCAGAGAAATTTGCTAGCAAGACTGATACTACATATCTTAGACAAAAAACATTTAATAACTTTTTTCCTAAGCTCTTGCACTTTATAACTTTATTGACTATTTTAAAGGTATTCTTCATAAAACCGACGGCACAGGTGCCGTATAATCCATGATTCAAAATTTTTTTGGCGATGAAGCAATGTTACCAAGATGACGTATCGTGATGTGCTTGATGGCGTAAATACTAGGGTTGCCAAAATAGAATTTTCTGCAAAATTCTTATAGGTCTCCATATATATGACGTAATAAAAACGAGATTGCCAGATACATAAGAAAATCTGCCAAAAAACACCAATCTCAGAATATGGAATCATGGATTCTACGGCACCTGTTCCAAAGCGACTTTGCGGCACCCTGGATCCTTTCGATCTTCCTTTAAAGCCTCCTGAGTTTGATCACAGTTAGAGGCAAAATAAGTGTTTCTCTCTCAAACTCAGACTTATTTCAGAATCCCACGAAGTTCGTTTTTAGTGGATTCCATCGTACGCAGATATACACGGCAAAGAGGTTGGCCAAAGAGCGACTATTTTTTATCCTCTTCAACTCTCATCTTCTTAGAACATCATTCCATTTGTCAACGCTAAATTTTCGAGGGAGTGGAGTTTCTCTCCAAGACATTCTTTTTATGGAGGCAGCAAAGATCTTGGCTCTTTTTTTTATGCATTCAATTGTGACAGAAGCTCCCGAACTGTTCAGACTGGCAAAGCGGCCATAACAAAAGCTTAAAATGTCAAAAAAGAAAGAAGTTTTAAACTGTCAAACTCAGCAAGCTTTTGCTGAGTACATCCTGAATTGTTTGCGCCTTTCCAGAGAGAACCTAAATTCGTCCCCCTTCTTATCTTTGACTTTCTTTGGGTCAGAGGTCTAAGGGATATCGTCAGACTTCATCAGACAGTTGTAGTAAACGCTGCAACAACAACTGTATTAAAATTTGTTGAACATGCTTAAGTTTAGTAAAAAAAAATAACTTGAAAGAATGTTTAAGCAGTTATTTAAATTTAGAAGAAAATTTTAAAGTTTAGGAGAACTTATAGGTAAACAATTAATTTGATTTAAAAATAATTTTTTGAAAATAGATGAAAAAAACTTTATTGATTTCAATTTTATTTAAATGAATAAAAATTTTTTTCTAAAAATGTTTAATCAAAATAGAATTGAGGGAACCTTTTGCAAAATGAATATCATTTTCACACTGCAAAATTAAAAGTCGTATATAAAATTTTACAATTTTAAAATAAATTGATAAAATGTCGTTTCACATTTCATTATTAATTTTAAATGTTTTAGAATATTTTAATAATAGTAGTAACTGATTGTAAGTTTCTATATTCAAAGGAATTTGCTTCTATAATTTTCATTTATCTATTTTGTAAAATGATACGTTTATAATAACAAAATTATACATTATGAATTTTAATAAATTTCTTTGAGTAACATTTTCGCAATAAATAATAATAATTTATTTTGTTTGATGCTATTTTATGTAAATGGAACTGATATTAATAAATGATGAAAACTTTGTTAAATATTCAGCAGAGATTTTAATTGTTAAATACTGATTTTGCTAAATATTGATTTCAATTGTTAAATATTCAACACAGAATATTCTCAACAGAAGAATTAGATATTAATATTTTGCGCATATTAATATCACGATGAAAATATAAAATCTGAATTTCAGCCATGTAAAAGAATTTCTAAATAATTGATTATTTTGAATATTTCTGTATAATAATTTTTGATAGTGAATTAATTTGAAATTATTATTTTTAGAGATGATTCGCAGCTGTTAAAATATATTTCTTACTTTTTAAAAAAAAAGTTACGCAAAATTTCTACGGCAAACTAAACACTATATTTCTTGTGTAATTATTATTTTGCTTGTGTTCTATTTGGGATAAGATGATATATTTTGAATTGTCTTCTCTTACCTACATTCCAATCCATCCATTTCCCTTACATTACTTTCTAACAACAATAAAGTAAAATTTGTTTGGAATAATGATGTTGCGAGCACAAATTGCAGGATTTATTAAATCAAAACTGTATCTTCCATATGCCGCAAATATAGTATTCATTACGATAACTACCACATAATTTTTCTTCAAATTTATATTCAAATTCCTTTATGAAGTATAGTCATTTTAGATAATGTTAATAAAAACCAAAATAAAATCAGAAAAACAAATTTAAACGTCATTTTAATAAAAACATCTTGAAATATTATCAAATACATAATATTATTCTCTTTAGAAAGATAAAAGATAATAGAATTGAAAGAATCATTCCGAGACTAAATTCACCCTTAGTTTTATTAAGAACGAATCACTATAAAAATCTTGAATAAGAATAACTATGAATTAAGAATACACTGTCACAGATTTCATTACATCTATTTCTAAGAAGATGAAAGTGGATGTTACGATTTGTCTTTCCATTTTTTTAAAGTGAAATCTTCGAAGTTTCCAAATTTCTTCCCTTTGGAATACCTTGTGGCTCACTATTTCTGAAATATTCACTGGTAAGGCAAATGTTTAAATATATTATAACTGCATACATATATATTTTTTAAAAGATGGTGACATTAAAGTATTTATAAGAAATTATATCGTCAATAAAAATGATAAGTTCTTGATACATAAACTTCAGAAGTAAATTTAAAAATTCCTAACTTATAAAACGCACATTCTAAGTTTGCATATTAGACATAATATTTGTTTAAACACACATTAGATTCTAAGCTTACATACGAGTGTTAGAGATAATGTGTATATTTTGTCACGCACACATGATTATTTTATGTATGAATGTAGAAATAAATCTATCACAATTTAGAGAAAAATAATAAATATATTCATTAAATTAAAAATTTAAAACAATTAAAATATCTAATTATTCATTATATTTAAATTGCATTTGATTTTAAATGAATTTTCATACACACTAAAATAAAATTTTTATCTTTATAATCTTAATTTTATAAATAAGTACTTATTTTAACACAGGAAATATTCCTATATTTATCTTCATTTTTTCCGACATAATAATCATGTATATACAATTGTGTGTATTGTTGTTGTTGTCTTGTGTCAGTTAGGCTGGTATTATGGGGTGCGCTGCTCCCCTTTTCCAACTGAACCATATTTTGGTGTGGAGTCCGACTTCCTCAGTACACACACATGCCATAGGTACCCGTTTATAGGGTAGGAAGCCATTCACAACTCATTCATACAAAGAGAGGATAGACAGAGAGAGAGAGAGAGAGTGAAAAAGTGCATTCCCGAACTAGGATTCGAACCCAGGACCACCCTATACACAGTCAGGTTCTCTAACATCTAGACAGGGTGGGTGGAATTGTGTATATTATGTTCTCATAATTTTTTCCAAACATTGAAATTGAGAACAATCCCCAAAAAAAAGAAGAAATCAAAAGCTTTTCCTTAGATAACATGCGGTGACATAATCTTATTTTTCTTCTAGTGAGCATTTGAAGGGTATCAGCGTTTTTCGATTGACACTTCATTTACTCTAAATAGTGTTTGATTTTAACTATACCGTGACGTCATGAAACTAAGAATGATATTAAGAGCATTTATTAGCGTTAAAAGGATTAATGAATTTGAGAATAATCATTTTTTTCGTCAAAGTGGTGTAAAAGCTGATTTGGTAAATAGTGAATAGTGCATATATTTGTAATTTGTTTTTTTAATGCAATACCAAACCACAACTGTAGTTTCTGCTTATAATGTTATATTAATATTTATTTAAGAGTGCACACAATCTTCTGAAATAAAACAGTTTATTTTGCAAAAATGTTTCTTTTATTTATCTCTAATAGGCATTTTTGTTACAACAATTTATACTATTTTTGTGTTCAGGGAATATTTCATGAAAATCTTTTTGTGACATTTTCGGAAACATTTTCAGAAACTTACATTACAGAAATTGCAAGAATATATTCTATAATCTCTTAGTTCAAAGCATTAGCGGAATAAAATCTTGCCTTAAAGTTAAACTATAATCTTCTTAGACACCTAAATACGTCTAGGCAGTGTGTTTTCTGAAATATTTTTCTGAAAACAGTAACTTTGTCTATCATTTTTAAAAAAAAACTTTTCACCAAAATAAATTCATACACAGTTGGAAATGTCATTTATTTTAGGCCATAGTTTTGTATTTAATCATAATAATTCATTATTTTTTCACATTTTAAATATCTTAGCATTAAATATAATTAATGATAACCAATGGTTATTGGGAGAAACATTTTTCCAATGACCCTCAATAGGTATATTGGAGTACTAAATTAGCTAAGAATTACCTTATCTTTATATAGTGAGGTGATCGTTGAGCGTGCAAAGATGACTACGAATGTGAGTGAATCTTCTTAATTTTGAAACAGGGATCAAGAAGAAAACTTATAGATTCAGCCTTCCTCCCCAAGAAGTCATTGTGATCACGACATATTTTACGTGAATCCGAATACGATGGATCGTTGAGCGTGCAAAGATGACTCCGAATGTGAGTGAATCTTCGTAATTTAGAAACAAGGATCAAGAAGAAAACTTATAGATTCAGCCTTCCTCCCCAAGAAGTCATTGTGATCACGACATATTTTACGTGAATCCGAATACGATGGATCGTTGAGCGTGCAAAGATGACTCCGAATGTGAGTGAATCTTCGTAATTTTGAAACAGGGATCAAGAAGAAAACTTATAGATTCAGCCTTCCTCCCCAAGAAGTCATTGTGATCACGACATATTTTACGTGAATCCGAATACGATGGATCATTGAGCGTGCAAAGATGACTCCGAATGTGAGTGAATCTTCGTAATTTAGAAACAAGGATCAAGAAGAAAACTTATAGATTCAGCCTTCCTCCCCAAGAAGTCATTGTGATCACGACATATTTTACGTGAATCCGAATACGATGGATCGTTGAGCGTGCAAAGATGACTCCGAATGTGAGTGAATCTTCGTAATTTTGAAACAGGGATCAAGAAGAAAACTTATAGATTTAGCCTTCCTCTCCAAGAAGTCATTGTGATCACGACATATTTTACGTGAATCCGAATACGATGGATTGTTGAGCGTGCAAAGATGACTCCGAATGTGAGTGAATCTTCGTAATTTTGAAACAGGGATCAAGAAGAAACCTTACAGATTCAGCCTTCCTCCCCAAGAAGTCATTGTGATCACGACATATTTTACGTGAATCCGAATACGATGGATTGTTGAGCGTGCAAAGATGACTCCGAATGTGAGTGAATCTTCGTAATTTAGAAACAAGGATCAAGAAGAAAACTTATAGATTCAGCCTTCCTCCCTAAGAAGTCATTGTGATCACGACATATTTTACGTGAATCCGAATACGATGGATTGTTGAGCGTGCAAAGATGACTCCGAATGTGAGTGAATCTTAGTAATTTAGAAACAAGGATCAAGAAGGAAACTTATAGATTCAGCCTTCCTCCCCAAGAAGTCATTGTGATCACGACATATTTTACGTGAATCCGAATACGATGAATTGTTGAGCGTGCAAAGATGACTCCGAATGTGAGTGAATCTTCGTAATTTTGAAACAGGGATCAAGAAGAAACCTTACAGATTCAGCCTTCCTCCCCAAGAAGTCATTGTGATCACGACATATTTTACGTGAATCCGAATACGATGGATTGTTGAGCGTGCAAAGATGACTCCGAATGTGAGTGAATCTTCGTAATTTAGAAACAAGGATCAAGAAGAAAACTTATAAATTCAGCCTTCCTCCCCAAGAAGTCATTGTGATCACGACATATTTTACGTGAATCCGAATACGATGGGTTGTTGAGCGTGCAAAGATGACTCCGAATGTGAGTGAATCTTAGTAATTTAGAAACAAGGATCAAGAAGAAAACTTATAGATTCAGCCTTCCTCCCCAAAAAGTCATTGTGATCACAACATATTTTACGTGAATCCGAATACGATGGATTGTTGAGCGTGCAAAGATGACTCCGAATGTGAGTGAATCTTCGTAATTTTGAAGCAGGGATCAAGAAGAAACCTTACAGATTCAGTCTTCCTCCCCAAGAAGTCATTGTGATCACGACATATTTTACGTGAATCCGAATACGATGGATTGTTGAGCGTGCAAAGATGACTCCGAATGTGAGTGAATCTTCGTAATTTAGAAACAAGGATCAAGAAGAAAACTTATAGATTCAGCCTTCCTCCCCAAGAAGTCATTGTGATCACGACATATTTTACGTGAATCCGAATACGATGGATTGTTGAGCGTGCAAAGATGACTCCGAATGTGAATGAATCTTCGTAATTTTGAAACAGGGATCAAGAAGAAACCTTACAGATTCAGCCTTCCTCCCCAAGAAGTCATTGTGATCACGACATATTTTACGTGAATCCGAATACGATGGATCGTTGAGCGTGCAAAGATGACTCCGAATGTGAGTGAATCTTCGTAATTTAGAAACAGGGATCAAGAAGAAAGCTTATAGACTCAGCCTTCCTCCCCAAGAAGTCATTGTGATCACGACATATTTTACGTGAATCCGAATACGATGGATTGTTGAGCGTGCAAAGATGACTCCGAATGTGAGTGAATCTTCGTAATTTAGAAACAAGGATCAAGAAGAAAACTTATAGATTTAGCTTTCCTCCCCAAGAAGTCATTGTGATCACGACATATTTTACGTGAATCCGAATACGATGGATCGTTGAGCGTGCAAAGATGACTCCGAATGTGAGTGAATCTTCGTAATTTAGAAACAAGGATCAAGAAGAAAACTTATAGATTCAGCCTTCCTCTTTAAGAAGTCATTGTGATCACGACATATTTTACGTGAATCCGAATACGATGGATCATTGGTTTTGTCGGGGTTCAAACACACTACCCTTCAATGAAGTCTGATTGGTTAGCGCGTTGTTCTCATTATCGGAAGAGACTGCGATTCAATCTGAACCGAAGATCGGACGTGTTCGCTAAAGGCGTCTGGGACACGTTAAAACTGGACTTTGTCGTAATATCCTCGAAATGAAATCATAGTTTAGGAGATGCTCAGCCAGGTATTGGCAGTCTTTTCCTCGATGTCTATTTCTGAATTACGAAGACTCAATCCGGTTGCTCTTATCTAACTCTGGTAGAGCTCATTTCAAGGCTAAGTACAGGGAAGAATACTATAGCAACAACAACAACTACTATATTTCGATAATGAGAACGATGCTTTAACTAATCAAGAGTTCACAGCCTATTTGAAGAAGATTATTGAAATTTAATTTTTTTTTTGCTTTCTTTCGTTACTTTCATACTCCCAAATTTTCATTTGCGGTGTATTTATATTTTAAAAAAAATTTATAAAGTCACACATAGTAAATTATGTACATACATTGATTAAAAATTTATAGTAGCTTTAGTATATTTTTTCAAGAGATTTATCTTGAATATTCCTTCATTGAAATATTAGTTTAGAAACATAATAACTTGAAGGAAAAACTTAATTTAAATGAAATAAGTAAAACCCCTTCTATAAAAAGTGGAATATCAATTATAATTTTAAATTACTAATTATGATGTAACGCACAAACTTATGATAATACTATTAGTTTATATGTAAACCTGATAATAAGTGATGTAATATTTTTAAAATAAGGAAATATAATGAATTAATTTGAAGATAAAATATTTTGTACATTTGAGTATGATGTATTACATTATTTTTGAGCCAATAATTTTATTAAATTTGAACTTATTTGTACTTGCAAGAGTAAAAAATAGTAAATATACCATTAATATATATTAAAATGGGAATTTATCTATATATAAATATGTATTGAAAAAAATTACACAAGTACCTTTAAATTTTCTGTACTATAATGAATAATTCGATACACATGAAATAAACACACTTTGTGTGACATCACAAATCTCGTGCCTCCAAACCTGATCATATTGTTTATGGTTTATTCTATGAAGAGAAGTGCTTTTTAATGAGAAGAAATTAAAATCGAAGGTAATCTGGCATATGAGCAGAAAAAGTTATAAATTGGATGGCAGTTTATTGTATATGTCATGCATCTTTTGAATATATTAACCTAACCTTTGAAAACATTAAGAATGTCACAGTAAAAGGAAACATTTAACAAAATATGTGATTTCAAAATTTGTATTTCAAATATTTGTTTAATGTTAAAATCAACATAAAGTACTCATTCGAAATCATTCGATTAATAATTTTTTTTAATTTTCTTAAATACATAATTCAATTAAAAAAGTTTTTAATTTTATTTCATGCAAAGAATCCGAAAATCACACATTTTGTTAAAAATAAATTTTGATTAAAAGAAAACAATCATTTATTCAATAAATGTAAAACATGTGTTTCAACAAGAAATAATATGTAAATCATATTTCATATAAAAAATCTTATAAATTCATCCAGTTTGTTACTCCTTAAGCGAGTTAAACAGTAGTTCCTTCATCGTATAAAATTAAAGTATGTTACTTAATTCAATGTTTTTATTTTCACACTGATATGATTCAAAAATGAAAACCAATACGTAAGCTGAAGGAAAATATCAAAAGATTCTTCAAATAATCAAATTCAGAATATTTCGTACGCCAATTTGACTTCTTAACTTAGATTCATTTGAAAAATTTGAAATTTATAATACATTGTTGACTAGAATAAAACTTCTAGTCAACAATGTATTATAAATTTCAAAGGGAATCAAAACTTATACCTTTCTCTCCTGTAAACGATATTCAAATCACTCAATTATTATTAATCCCCAAAATGTACAATCAAATTTTCATTTCAGATCAATAAAAAAAGATATGTTCAAAAATTATTGATCATCTATTGTCAACATCTAAATATTTAATATTATGTATAATGAGATTTTGACTGTTGTATAACCATTCAAATTGTCTATTAAACTATTATTTTTACCATACTCATCGATGAAGCATACTTTTTTGATATAAATAAGCATTCACAACCTTTTCGATGAAAGTTTTAATCTTATCGAGCAGTCTTTTAACATTTTTTATCTTAATTTTACAAACAAAAAAAATATGAACTAAAAATCGTTTTTTTCACACTAAATTATCACTAATATAAACTAAAATAAGAATAAATAAATGCATTTATATTCCTAGCAATAATCTCTATTTTAATATTTTATAAAGATATTTAATCTACGATGAGAGTTTCAGAAAAATTTATAATTTAAATCTAGCATCAAGTTCCAGATATTTTGGAATAAAAACTACATGTTTAATTTGACTTTTCGGCTGCGAAAGAAATAAGTGCATTTCTAAAAATTCCACTTATTGTTGTATATCAAATATATTAAACTTGGAAATAGTTTTCCAGAAATATATCTTTTAAAAATTATATTTTAAAAAGCTTTTTCATCAAAAACTTAATCCATTTTCGATCAGTCTTATCAATTATTTAATAAAACATTTTGATTAATACCAGTAGTTTTAATATTTGGTGTATTTCGTTAAAATTTTAGTATCATTAATAAAGTATAAATGCTGAGCATAATATAAATTTTAAAAAAATTTATATAAGAATAAGTATGGAGTAAAAATACGTATAAACATAAAAGATGTACGAATAAGAAAAATGATATTAATGATATATTTGTAATTACTTTATTTACTGTAAATGTGATAACCATGTATTATAATTAATTAAAAAGCTGTATTTAAAAGAATAAAAATATGTAACCTAAAAATTAAAATAAAAGAAAAAATTATTTCTTTAAATAAAAATTTTTAGTAAATTATATTTTGAGTAATAAATAAAATGTTGGTTACATTTATTGTCAAATAATAATTATAAGTATTAAATTTAAAATATCAATGCAAAATTCGAACACATTTACTATTTTAAAATGATAATTCATATAACATGAATATATTCAGAAACTTCAGTCAAAACAATGTTAGAAAAAACAAGAAATTTACACTCTACATCAAAATAAAAGCATTTAACGAGGTGGAAATTTATAACAAAATATTAACATAAAAATTGCTTGCTACCCCGAAATTATTAATTTTAATCTTGTAATGAATAGAATTAATTTCATATCTTTTATTTAATATTATAAAAATAGAGGGTAAAATTTTTTGGTTTTAATCTAATTCTTAAGATTTAAAATCTGATATAAAAATTGTATATAATTCTCTTAATGGGGCTTACATTTTTCTAAGAAATTACTTCGAAGAAAGAATAATATTATAAAACATTTTCTCTATTATTTCTCAAATTGTTTTACTTTTAGCTTATTTTGGTAGCATCAGATTTCAGTGGGGCAATTTTTTGTTATTTAACACTCAAGATTATAACGATGACTTCAATCTTTCCTCCAAGGTAATTATATTATATTATATTAAAGAAATTATTTAAGAAATTATTCTTAAATAATTTCTTCTAAAATTTCTTTTTAAAAGAAGTATTTTTTTACACAATATATCGTTAGTATTTTAATCTTGCATTTGAAATTAATTTTACTTAGTTAAAAATACGAAATTTTTTGGCTCTATAATTTTTAATTTAGTGATGATTTAAGTAATGACTCAGATTATATTAACTAAAAAAAAAACTACATTATTTAAAACTTCATTATTAAATTATTTTTGGTGTAATTTTTACAATATTTGTTATTAAAAAGCGAGAAAGAGATATGAGGTACATTTTAATGTTGAAAAATACATTGATTAATAATTTATTACCATTAAAACTTTTTTTTTACTTTATAGATTCAGAGACGGAGGTATACCAGATACGATATATATACAAATTATTACGAAAACCCTTTAAGCACAAAAAAGTATTTAGACGTAGAACTTGTTTTTTTTTTTTTTTCGTAACAGAATTAAACAATTCAAATATTTTACGTATCAAAATATGAAGACATATGTCTATAAATGTGATGATTATCAATCTGCTTCGTCAAATATTAAAATACAATACTAACTACATATTTTTATAGTATAAAAATTCTGTATCATTGTATTATGAGGTAGCTATGAGATGATGCATAAGTTTTTGATTAAAGTGAAAATCCACAAGGCTCAAAGAAGTCAATTAGAAGGAGTTTAATTAGTTGGAATAATTACGATGAAATCATCAAAACGTTTAGTTATCACTAAGAATACAGTCTTTTTTCATACATACAATGGGGTAAGGTAATCTCGAAAAACGAAACAATAAAAGACAAGCTCAGTGCGAAAAACATCTTGTATTTAAAAGAATTGTAATGTCTAAAAAGAACAATTTCAGGAAAAATTAAAGCTTAATAAACATATAGATTCTCCAGGCTCAATATTTACAGATAGGAAGCACATTTATAAACAGAGTAACTATCCCTAAGAAATTTGTTACAGATAATGCCGTTTACAGTAGTACTGCTATCACGTGAACTTGTTGAATAATTCGCAGAAGACAGCTATACAGTCAGATGAAGTACCTACGAAGTAAGTTTTGTTTTTATTGCTGGAGATAGAAATCTCCAAGATAATGCTCCTGTTCCTATAGCGGAATTCTTAAATCACAGTTATATGAACACCAAGATGAAAGGAAACTTCTTAGTCCTCAAGAATCACACAAAGTGATTTATTTTAATATGTTAAATTAACTATTTATGTAGTTTTTAATTCTTTCTATTGTGTTAAGTTTTTGTTGCATGAATTTATTCATTAATAAGTCCTATTATTTTTAATATTTTATTTTAACCATCTAACAATAAAAAATTAATAAATAACAAAATTTTCATTATTAATTTCCATAAAATGAGTTATGCACCATAATATACTGGTTCCAATACGGTCCGTATTGGCACCAGTGTATTATGGTATGAATAAGGTGTATTATTGTATGAATAAAGCGTATTATTGTATGAATAAGGCGTATTATTGCATGAATAAGGCGTATTATAGTATGAATAAGGCGTATTATTGTATGAATAAGGCGTAAATAGCAACTGAGCTAGATTCCCCATCGGATAGGGAAGATGTACTTCTCATTCCCTTTTTAGGGATTTACTGTGTCTGAGTTGCCACACTTTCAACTATTTAATTATCAGCAGAAAAAAGTTAAAATAAATTGCTTTCTGGTTAGTCAAAAATACCAAAAGATAATTTTTTTTCGTGATGAGCATTCAGTTCAATGAAAGCTATAAAAATACACTACATTTTTCCTATACATGAATGCAGAAAGGCCTTTAAGAGTATTTATCTTTGTTTTCAGATTTAAGAGTATTTATCTTTGTTTTCAATATTTTTTATTCAGATTTTATAAGAAATATATAAGACATTTTTAGGTATTTATAAAATGAAAAATGTCTACGATATATCTTGAATACAGTGCTTTATCATTAACTGTGCCGACCGCCCTGTTTAATGGTCAGAGTGCCTTACAGCAGATAGGGAGGCCCTGGGTTTGAATCCCGGTTCGGGCATGGGTGTACTTTCTCTCTTTATCGATCCTGTCTTTGTTCTTTTTGTGTATGAATTAGGTGTGAATGGTTGCCTACCCTATAAACGGGTCCCTATGGTATGTGTGTACTGAAGCAGTCGGACTCCACACCAAATATGGTTCAGTATGAAAAGTGGAGCAGCGCACCCCATATTGTCAGCCCAGCTGGCGCAAGACAAAAAAAAAATCGTTAACTGTCAGCAGCGCTATTTGGTTTCCATTATCAAATACAGTATAATGATAATATATTCTTAAATATTGTCGCCTCTTTTTATTAAGTATACTTATAATTTATACATCTATTAGTATGTTCAATTATTGTTAACCAATAGGCCACAAACACGAAAATTTGTCTTCTTATATGTATTGTTCTGTCTAAATAATTTTCATTAAAATTTTATTCTTCAGAAAATAACTTTTAACTGTACTAAACAATTTCAGTAGCATAAATGGATTCTTTTGGAACCAAAATAACCTTTCACTCTACTTCATAAAATAAAAAAAACACTGGAGTGTGTTTTAAGTGCAATATTTAATATTGATCTTTTATTGAAAGTGAGAAGTCTCAATAACCTCTACATCGTATATAATAATTCTAAAAACATTGAAGTGAAAAATAAGTGCCCACCAAACGCCTTCTAAACAGATAAAACGCCTTTTAAATGGCTCACTCTGTCGACAATTTGGCGATAAAAACTTAAAATGCGATATATTTTCATATACTCTTGCTATAAAGTTTTTCCGTTAGTCGTAAAAAGTTTTTTTATCATTAAGTTTGAACTGTTATGTTACTCTATAAATAAAAAAGTTTATATGAAGTACAAAGATTTAAAAACATATATTTTTCAATATTTAATGTTAAAAAATTGAAAAATATGAAATAAGGAAAAATGTATCTATATATTTGATAGTTTCAAATTATTTATTATTAAGATGAATAAAAACATTATTTTAACATTAAATGTTAATTTGTGTTTACAGATAAATTAATTTACGAATTTAACATCACTATTTATCAATTATGTAATTTTAAGCCTAACATACAAGTACATAAAAAATGTTGTAAGGAAATTTTTCTGTGATTTATCTTCGTGATGAGACACAAAACTAGTAATAATTCTCCAATACACTTTATAAAATTTGTAAGCGAATATTCAAGAATATTTTTTATAAATGGTCATAATATATTTTGAGATATTATCATCTTTATGGGGAGGAATAATTATCTGAAGCAAAAGCGTATATGAAGAATAAATGCCTTTCAAAGAAGTAAAAATTTTGACAAGAAATTTAAAATATATCAGTCACACAATATTGTATATTTAAAAATAGAATTTTACAAATAAATATTATTTAAGTATAATAATTAATAGATTTCTTTCAAATTATTAATATTTTATATTTAACGTATTGAAATTTTATTTCTCAATCTACGAAAATTTATAGAATTTTGATAGTAATTTCAAATAGAAAATTTTTCTTTCGTTATGAATTGTTATATCTAAACAATACACACACTTTTTTTTTAGAAAAAATCTATTAAAATCTTATATTAATCTAAATAATATTTAAATGCAGGTGGGCAATGCAAATTTTCTTAGCTTGATGGATCAGTTGACTGATTAGGCTCCATATAAGCATAAATCGAATTGTGTTTTGATTCATGAACAAGTGACGAAATCGTCATTAACTGTCATCCCACCTTCTAAAATCATCTTCATTTGCATATTTTGAGGATAATTTAATATTCATATGACCAAGAACTCAGCAGGAGGGCCGTGGTTGCCTAGTGGTTAGGGCATCGACCTTCCCTCCAGAAGGTGGGGGTTCGATTCCCAATGCCAACAAAGACCCACGGAGTACATGCGATATACGTGTTCGTTAAATCGGTGGAATCGAAAGTCCTGTGGCCGGTCATTGAGCAGTTACCATGTGTTCAATGGTCTGGGGAAAATTTCCTCCCCCTTCAAATCAATGTCAAATTGAGGGAGTGAACTCTCTAGTGGTGCCATCTATCGGAGAATTTTAAAAAAAGCAAAGACATATTCTCACTTTCGTGGTGTTCTGATTAAAATGAGAGAGGCTCCCTATTGACTTGGCTTGCCCAAGTGTTATAAGTAACAACAACAACTCAGTTGTATATGATAAAGTTTAGGAAGGTTGATTCATCTATTACCTAAAGTTTTATCTTGTTAAATAATAAGTTAAATTATAATCAATAAAATTACATTAAGAAAGTATACACAATCATGGCACATATGATCCATGGAACAAATGCTTCTTTAGATTTCAGAGACTTATTTCTCTTAAGAAGTATAGCATTGTGGAAAAGTAGAAGTTTCTAAGGAGTCAATATTGTCTTGACTTTTGTTTTTATTATTATTTACCAGTGAGTGAAATTATGTTTCAAGTATCAACTTAGTATATGAGGTGCTTCATGTATTAGGATATTTCATTCTATTCTTAATTTGAAGAGTACAACAAAAGTAAATTGTAAATAATGCTGCTATATGCAAGCGAAACGTGGTCATTTAGTGTTAGTATGCAGCGTACCCTGGAAACCTTTGAAAGGAAGGTATTAAGAACACTCTATGAGCCTGTACAGGAACAGGGTTTCTGGTGAACCAGATATAATTTTCTGTAAGCTGTATAACCAGCCCCATTTTACCGAGGTTTTCGAAACCAACAGGTTAAGATGGCTTTCCCATGCCTGGAAAAACTGGGAAAACAACGCCAATAGAATATCAGTGTTTAAGAACCTCGAAGGATCCCGTGCCCGAGGAAGACCACCAACAAGATGGCTCGTTGACACTTAAAATGACCTCAAGATACTGAAAGTTATGGACTGGCAAAGGGTTTCTCTGAACAGACTGGGCTGGTAAAGGTGTGTTGTAGAGGCTGCTAAGACCTATAATAGATTTTTACGCTATTAAAGGAAGAAGAAGAAATTCTAAATAAAATAACATGGTCTGCATAAATTATTATGTAATGACATTATAATCTCTATATTAGGATTCCATTACAGAATGACAAAATGGGAAGAATGTCTAATCTTTCTTAATATTTGGGTACGTTGTAGAGTTTAAAACGTATTCAATTAAGAAATATGTGAGAGCTCTAATGGGGCTAATATTATTTATAAAAAAAAATCAGAAGTAAGTTGCTCATTATGTCTCACAGTGAATATTTGCAGTGTAAAACATAATGAATAACGAATTTATGCTAAAAAACTTCTTCAGGCTCTTAGAAATTATGCATTTGTTATAAAAAAATCATTTTAATCTAAATTCATGATGAAGAGGGTATATTAAAAATAGCAAACAAAGAACGAAAAATTAGCTTGATTAACTGATGGAAATTTGTGATTTCTTCAATATATGTAGATTGATGGTAGCTCTCCAGTTCTGAGGAGAACTTTTGCATATATTAGAAAATGTGACTATAATATAATACCTGCAGTATAAATTCTAATTGTTATATCAGTAGCTGTTTTATCAATACTTAATAAGATTTTTATCTACTCATAGGGAAGAAACTGTAAATTTCACCTACACATTGGGGGAAGCCATGTCTAAATCAACTAAAATATAGTTTCAAATTGAAAGATTCGAGGTATTAACTTAGCCAAGAGTGGCTCAACAGCAAACATTTGAAGTCTCAACATATGCAATTAGCCGTTAATATGATTCGAATGTAAGAATCGGAATTAGTTATGTATGAAAGGAAGATATCTCGAAGTCATTACTCAGAAATCTGACTTACTCAATAAAAAATTCAAGTGATTAAAATATTAGGTCGGGGAATAAGTTCGCAGCGTTTTTACCAGACTTTTATTTAAACAAAAACAATAATTATACCAGTAAGTTAATCAATTACGTATTCACCATTGCTGTTTACAACCTCTTCCCACATCTCGACCAACTTGTTGATGCCGTTCCGCCAATAGTCACATGATCCAGTGTCAAAGAAGTTGTTGAGCCAGTTCTTAAGGACCCCTTCGTGCACTGGGAAATGCTCGAAAAGAATGCCACAGTCAACAAGAAGCTCTACATTGCCCAGCTACACCACGGGAATGAGATTATTCGACCGAAAAGTCCTGATCGACATGATCAAACAACACGACAACGTCAGACCCCATGTTGCACAAGTAGTCAAAGCCGCATTCCAAGAGATAGAATAGGAGCTCCTTTAGCATCCACCGTATTCTCCAGATCAGGCGATTTTTGGCGGAACGGCATCAACAAATTGGTCGAGAGGTGGGAAGAGGTTGTAAACAGCAACGGCGAATATATAATTAATTTACTTATTGATATAATTAGAGTTTCTTGTTTAAATAAAAGTCTTTGGTAGAAACACTACGAACTTATTCCCCAACTAATAAATTCAGGAAAATAATAGATCATCATATTACTAGCTTTGCAAAAACCCTGTTTTTTATCTAGTGGTTTTATGGTTTTATAACAAATAATTCACTATGCAAAATTTAAAATTTTTGATAAAATATTTAGTATATTTAAATATTTATTAAAAAATAATAGGTAGATATATATTTATTTCAATCACACCAACTTATATTTTTTTAAAAAAATACCTTAGCTATAATAAAAATTACAAAAAAAAGCAGTTCTCAACAAGAATGTTATTATTTTGGCACACAGGATATTATAATGATTTACAACGATCATTTTTAAAGATAAATACACAAATGTTTTACTATTAGGTTTAAATAAGCATGTATAGAAAAGTTCTTAAAATGAAATATTTTAAAATAAATTCGGGGAAATGTTAGTCGAATAATATTCAATTGAGTAAAGTTTTAAATTTTTTAGATCATTTAATCTAGTGAAATCTTTCTATTTTAATACTCTGAATAACGTAACTTTTGTTATAGCCTCACTCGAAAAGATATCTTTAATACAGCAATTCAATAAAAGCAGGGCAATGATGATACAGAGAAATATGCTTGATTTAAACTATGATGTTTTGGGAACTCTATATTCAATAAAATTTTAAATTTATTTTGTTAGAAACAATTTTGTTTTGTAACAATGTGTCGTTTATAAGAAAGCATGAAAACTGCTCACTTCAGCTGAACTTTGTTAACAATTCCTGAAGAGAAAACTTCATATTTTCTCGTAAACTCCTTTGGCAATTCAAATAAAGTAGGATTAAATATAGATTGAAATATTGAATTGAATTGATAAGGATAAAAAACAATATCATTGGAAACAATAATCTAAGGTAACTCTTTTCCTCTTTTGATAAAATTACATAACAGCTGTATAAATTGACTATTTTCTAAGTTTCAACATAAAAGAATTCCTTCACAATAAGGAATGTAGAAAAACTAAGTTTCTGTTTTTTAAATAAGTCTTATTTTTGCATTATTTAGTTGTGGTAAAGTGAATGCATCATCAAAACGTATGCTATGCAACAAATTTTAAATTTTAATATTTTTTATAATATGAACTATTTTTATGTATGGGGTATGTTTCGATATCTTTATTTTTATGTCTCAATTTATTCAAATACTTTTAGGAACAGTAATAAAGAATTATTAAAATTTTTAAGTAAAAGCCTTTTAATTAGTTTGATTTTAAACAATTATAATCTACTTTATATTTAAATGCATGCTTGCGTACACATATTTACATATGAATGCACCTATGTACAAATGACATTCCATGAGTGATGACAATTAACACCTCGAAATTGAGAAATAAAATTGAAGGATATTATTTTTTTGAAATGTTTTAGTTGAAAATCCGTCAATATTCGTAATATCCTAAATGATATTTTCCTAGAAGATTTTTTTGTTTCTTAATTAAGGAAATTTTTTACCAGCTTTTGAGAAATTGAGTTGAGTGATTCAGATTTAAAATAAGGAAATGCAATGAATTATAAAATTTTGCCAATGTTTGGCGAAAACAGCTACAGAAATACTTAAGTTAATGAAAAATACTTAAATTGACATATGTTTTGGTGAGTCAGCTATTTTTTTATGGAATACAGATTTCAAATAAGTTGTTTGTATATTGAAATAGCTCTGAAACCCAATAAATAGAAAGTGTTGCAAATATTTGGATTTAAGTAAGAATAAATTTGAATAGAGTCAGGCTTCAAAGTTATATGTCTTGGCCCATTTTGTTCATATTACCGTATCCAGTTATGGACATAAAAGTATTTCATTAGTTGTTTTGATAAAAATGATCATAGCAGTACTCCAAATATGGTGGCATCCTTACAGCTGAGGCATGAACTAAAATTATGGTAAATGCTTCTAATGTGAGATGATTTAAAGCTGTACCCTTTCACGTCATAGCTCTACATTGGTAAAACCAATACTTCAGATGGAAAAGAAAGACATAATACATTAAATAATTTGTTACCATTCTTAAAATACTACGATTTTAAATAAGAAATTTGAACTGAGTTAAAAATCAAATCCATTGTGTTGGAAATTTAGTAAGAGTGTACAAAACAGACAATATTTATTTCCAAATAGAACAGGGTTATAAAAACGAAACATTATGGTATGCAAATGCTTACAATTCAAATATTACTCTTTGAAACAGGACTTCATGCAAGCCTGGTTGTTAGTGATAAAATGTTGTTAAAATGACTATTTGTAACAGATACGTAAATCGTTTTTCACTTCCCATCAAGGTAAAACTACAAGCTAGAGCACTTGTATTTATCTGAGAATTGTCCCATAAATATCAAACACTAAAGGTGTGTATTTATAGCTTCAAACATTCCAAATGCATGAAAATGGACTAATCTGAAACTGTTCTATCTTACATTCAAAAAAATATCCTATGGTTTCTATTTAGGATAGTAGAGTTAATTTTCTAGAAAATAATATAAATCCACAAATAAATATTTTATAATTGCTTTCCTACAAATAATTTATTTATTATTGCTGGCCATAGTTTTGACTGTGACAAAAGAGTAAAAAAATGACTCTTTTGTCACAGTCAAAGCTATGGCAAAAGACAAAAGAGTCGGAGAACAATTATAAAAACTTTAAACTGTGCCACATATTATAGAAACTTCCCTTCTCGCATTCTCACCGGAATACTTTTAGGCAATATTATATTGATAATGAATATAATTGTGATGAATGATTTCACCATTAAATTCATACGAGGGAGTTTCTTTACACTATGCTATAGAGCCATGCTTACATATTACTTACGATTCATTAATTGAGTTGATCTTGAATAAAAATGTAAAATTTTAAAATATGGTGTACTAATATTACTAAACAGCGCAATTCAAATTTGTTCTATAGTTCAAAATATGTACTACTCTTTTAATGTGTAAGTGATGTATATAACATTGGATCTGAAATTAACATTTTCGTTTATAATCTGCTATTATTGTAATAAGAATAAAAATACCCTTCATTTGCAAGAAAATGTACATAGTTACCAATTAAGTAACTATTATTTTTAAATATTAAAGAATGTCGGCCATACATTATATTTTATATGCTGCAGCTAAACTTAGTATATAAAAGACAATCTTAAAAAATTCGATTTTATTGATAAATAAAAAGGCATCCTTTATTTAAAAAAAAGCAAGAGCCACTTGAAAACTTATATTATTATGTTACTTTACTAAAAATATATCTGAAATGTATGTAATTAATGAAAATGTAAATATGTAATTTTTTGTTAATCTATATTAAAAGTACAAAAATCTGTCCTTTATCCTTACATTCATTTTATTTATCCTGATTACTGGAAGAAGAAACTGAGAATTACAAATAAACGTAATTAAAATTAAAAAAGTACACATATTTCTATATGATTCATATTCTCCTCTTTAAAAATTTATTTCTGATTTCTTAAAAATCTATTCTATTTTGACATTTTTACTTTTTTATTTTTTTCATTTATTCTGCATGAGATTCCTAAAATAAATTATATTGTTAATTAATTTATTTAATTATGAATTAATTTTTACTTTAATCCAAATTTATGTTTATATATATAGATATATACACACATATATGTATATATATATATTTATATACACACATATATGTATATATATATATTTATATATATTTATGTGTATATATTTATGTATATATATATACATACATATATATATGTTTATATATATATATATACATATATATATATATATATATATATATATATATATATATACATACATGTATACGTATACTTTTATGTAACTGGTAAATTTTAGTCAAGATTAAATGAGAAGAAATTATATTACTTTTATTTTTTATTAATGCTAATTTTTATTAATATTAATGTGTATTATTTTTATTTTCATTAATATTATGAAGTTATCATTAAATCTTATGTGGTATACTAAGTGATAAAAAGTCTTATTTCTCTAAAATCAAATTTTAAAGCCACTTACTAAAAACAAAATAAGCAACTCATTTCAGATTTTTCTTTTTTTTGACACACAATAATTTGTTTATCTAATAACTTACCATTTATTTGCCAAAGAATACTTTAAACTAACACTGTTTACTAGGCGTGTAAATAAAGAGGATATTTTTGTGGATAACAAGCAAATACAGAAGAGGTAAAATAAAAAGCTCATTTGTAATCACGAGAGAATCTTATTTGCATTTAGAATGGATAAAAAATAAAATGTGCTAGAAAAAGCATTTCATTTTGCTTCGGCGTATTTCCCTCTTGATATTCTGAACACCTGTTTTCTTTACAACTAGACTTTTATTTATTTGTAAAAAAATATAAGCAATTAAATTATTGTCAAACAACAATGTGTTATTTTTGTATTTAGGCAAAATTATCCTTATTTTAATGTTTGGAGTGAAAGTATGTGTAAGAATCGGTTTTTTTTTTGCTTACTTGAAAGTGTTTAAAAGGATTATAGATTTGTAATATAATAATTTAATTTTATGCAATGTTTTGAAGGTTCATTTTCCAAAAAAATTCATATTAGTTTCATTTTTGAAAAGTTTCATAAAATAGTTTTTCTAAAAGATTTAATTTTAGGAAAAAAATAGAATATTTAAATTAAGTAATTATCTTAATAGATTCATTTCATTTGATTTCTAAGCAAAAAAATTTTAACGTTGAAGAAAATGTATCAAACTGATATGATGAAATCTTTTTTGTGTATTTGAATGTAAAATTCCATGTCTATAAAATATCAAAGTTAATGTACTGTTTCCCAGTATCAGCATACATAAGAAGAGAACTTATTTTAATATTGATACAGTTGTTAATAAGTTAATAAGAGTAATTCCCATAAAATTTAAAAAAGACATACTATATTTCATATATACTGGCTTAAAATACACTACTGGGAATTAAAATTGCTACACCAGGAAGAAATGCAGATAAAAAAATGATATTTATTCGACAAATATATTATACTAGAAATAACAAGTGATTCAATTTTCAAACAATTTGGCTTGATATATCCTGAGAAATCAGTACCCAGAACAACCACCTCTGGCAGTTATACGCCTGTGCAATGAGTCAAACAGAGATTGGATTGTATGTACAGGTACAGATGACCATGCAGCTTCAACACGATGCCACAGTTCATCAACCGTAGTGACTGGCGTTTGGTGACGAGCCAGTCTATTGGTGAAAGATCTGGAGATCGTGCTGGCCAGAGCAACCGCCGAACATGTTCAGTATCTAATTTTCTATTGGTGAAAGATCTGGAGATCGTGCTGGCCAGAGCAACCGCCGAACATGTTCAGTATCAAGGAAGGTCCATACAATACCGGCAACATGCGGTCGGGCATTATCCTGCTGAAACGTAGGGTTTCGCAGGGCTCGAATAAAGGGTAGAGCCACGGGTCGTAACACACCAGAAATATAACATGCACTGCTCAAAGCACCGTCAATGCGAACAAGAGGTGACCGAGACGTGTATCCAATGGCACCCTATACCATCACGCCAGGTGTTGGGCCAGTATGACGATGATGAATGCACGCTGCCAGTGTGCGTTCACCACGATGCCGCCAAACACGGATGCGACCATCATGATGCTGTACACAGAACCTGGATTCATCGGAAAAGATGACGTCTCGCTATTCGTGCGCCCAGGTTCGTCGTTGATCACACCATTGAAGGCGCTCTTGTCTATGACGCAGTGTCAAGGGAAGCCGCAGCCATGATCTCTGAGCTGAGAGTCCATGCTGCTGCAAACGTCATCGAACTGTTCGTGCAGACACTTGTTGTCTTCCAAAGGACTCCGTTTCTTGACTCACGGCTCGTGATGTGGTTGCATGATCCATTACGGCCATGCGGATAATATGCCTGTCTTCTCGGCTGCTAGTGATAGTTGGTCTTTGAGATCCCGCATGGCGTTCCGTATTACCGTCCTGAACCCATCGATTCCATATTCTGCTAACAGTGATTGGATCTCGACCGACGCGAGCAGCAATACTGCGATAAGATAAACATCAATCCCGGTACGCTACGATTCGACCTTTATCTAAGTCAGAAACGTGTTGGTACGCATTTCTCCTTCTTACATGAGGCATCACAACTTTTCACCAGGCAACAACGTTCAAATGCAATTTGTGTATGAGGAACCGGCTGAACAATTTCCTCATTTAAGCACAATGTAGGTGTTGCTACTGGCGCCTGCTTTGTCTGAATGCGTTGAAAAGCTAATCATTAGCATATCACAGCACCTTCTTCCTTTCGTATAAATTTCACGTCTGTAGCATGTCGCATTCTTGGTGTAGAAATTTTAATGGTTAGTAGTGTAGTTATTGTAAAATATTTAATAATTATTGTTAAGTATTTGAGTAAAGACTATGCGCTTAAAGTAGCGAGTGAAGCTTGCCGAATGAATAGTTGTTGTTTAAATATATAATGCATATCACCATCAAATAGTTTCTCATAAACAAGTGTAAAAATATTTATTATATCAAAAGACACTTGTCAGCACATGTATATCTACCAAATTCATTGCTTTTCGATAGAAACACTTGCCGACAAAACTTTTGAGAATAAATTTTATTTATTAAAAAAGGGTAAAAAGAAAACGATACACAAACATAATATGTAGCAGTTGTTAACCCTAATGCTTCTCAAACAATTTTCATCATTAAAGACTTTCCTCAACATTATATAAATTATTAACACATAAAAATGATTATTAAATTATATGTAATATATTTACCTCCCCTTTAAATATTTCATAGTTCAAAAATCTGATTCAGTTGGCTCATTCAATACATACCTTTAAGTATTTGATTTTTTTTGATGGCATGATTTGGTGTTATTATTAGGATATAAGGGCACATAATTACATAAATTGTATAAGATTATGCTTAAGTAAATAATTTGAAATTTGTCAAAACTCACTATATATTGCCTTCAATTTTATTTGTTATTAAAAAATTGACAATTTGTAATCTAGAAAAGTAAAAAAGTTATCAATTAACAAAAAAAAAAAAAAAAAAAAAAAAAAATTCATCACTAGAAAATTTTTATTTTGGATTGTGTTTGGGGTTCGCTCTGGCGGGTGTTTGCGCAAGTCCACTGCTAGTGCTCGACTTCACTAGTATTCATGGGGTCATGGATATGATTTAGTTGTCGCTAGGTCATTGAAAGAGTGGAAACAACAACAGAAGAAAATTTATTTTGTTTCTTAAGCTTAAGTTAGCCAAAAAAATTGAGGAAGTTGAATTGCAATTTATATATTAATTAAAACACTAAAATGCTTATAAATAATTAAAAAAATCATTTATCGTTCAAAAATTTGTAAATCTTCTTTCATTATGCACTTAGAAAATTTCATGAATAAAGACAGCAAGAAACTTGCAAGAATGTATTTTTATTTATTTTAATCGAAGAAAATATTTTTCTCGCTTATTGCTCTCTTTTTTTTATGATTTCGGGAATGATTTATAGTAGATCGTTTAGTAGACTATAGTAGATCGTTTAGTTAGTGGAATTTTCATGGATACGTAAAAAATGAACTTTTGCAATTTTCAACTACCAATTTCGATAAAAGCCCATATCGAAAACAGAAACTCAGCATCCTTTGTTCATTATTCTGTAGCAGAACTGAACTTAAAACTTTTCCATTTGAAGGTAATCAAATGGAAAAGTTAAACGCAAATCCTTGTTGTTCCATTTTTTATATTTCATGGTTTCTTAGAGTTGCTACATATTAAAAGAACAATCAGACATTTTAAGTTATGTTACGCCCTATACATCATGTTTATAGTAAAAATATCTGATGTGATCCCCTGAAATACCAAATAAGCACTCAATTTATGCACATGTTTAAGCTATATATTTTATCAAGTTCGTATACTGCTCTGAATTTTATATTAGTCAAATCGCTAAAGAGAATTGAAAATTGATTTATTGCTTGTGCATATAATTTACAGATTAAAGGCGTATTTACGTTGGTTATCCACAAAAGAAAATTTAAACCAATGTAAATAATAAGCTAATTCATGTTATTACTGCAATTAAAATTATTATGAACTTAAATGTGTAATTTAGATTTCCTCACCAAAGTACAACTTTCCATTATCAAAGCATAAAAATAGTAAATGATTCATAAATATTTATTATACTTCGACTCATTCACCAGTAAACTAGAAGCACATATCATCTAATCAAAATTTTTACTTATTTTATTTTATATATAGTTAGTCTGCAATTTGTTCCACTAATGAAATGTTTCAGTTTTAGCTAGAACGACATTGCAAACTCAGATGTGAAACTGAATATAATGAAATCTGTAATTACTTCAGAGTTAATATAATTATAACAGCGTATTTTCAAGAGTCCCTGTTTAGATTTAATGCTATAAGCAAATAGGAAATGAAATTAATCTATTGAATAAATTTGGAACAGAGCAAAAGGTCGATTAGTTTATTAATGTAACACAAATAAACTCATTAATTATCTGAATCCGCTTATATCTTTGCAGCTAAAAGATGTGCGTTATATAAAAATTAATTTACTGTCTATTATTTGACAAATCTTATTAATTTTGGCATTAATTTTGATAATAGGTAGAGATTAATATGATGTAAGTTATATTTCATAGATTATTATGTATTTCTTCTAGGGATTTCAATAAATGTTGCATAAATTTTTTATGAAATACACGCATTAAACTATATGGAGCATATGCTTTATTTTTGAATATAAGCAGCCTACATACTTGTACTACTGCACTACAGGACAAGCTTCATTAAATGTAATTTAAAAGTGACGACAATATTCTTTAAATAAAGTTACATACGTTGAAAAAGAACTCTATAATTCTTTTTCATATATTCTTTTCCATAAAACTTGGAAATTCAAAGGTTACGAGCCAGAATGTTATTTTTGTACAAATATTTATTCTATATATGACAACAACGACTTTTAAAAGTAATATTTTATATTATTATTATTAAGTATTAATTATTACGCTCCTTATGTCTAAAAGTATCATTCTTAATTTTGCTTATATTAAATCCTTTTTTATTAGTATCCTTTAAATTCATTTCCGAAAATTTTGGAATTATTTCAGAATGTAATTAAACTTTAATGAACTCAAGCTGTATAATTCAAGTCACCATAAGCAAATTATTTGATGATACACATTAATGATTTCAGTTATTTAACTCGATAATTTTAGCTAACTAGATTCTAGAGTGCTAAATTTTACTGAGGGGGAGAGAAAGAGAGAGAGAACAGAATTATCTTTCAAGATAAATGTTTTATTTTTTAAAAAATTAAATATTTATTTCATGAAATTCTCGGTTGCATGCTGATGTTCTTCAAAATTGATTTGCAATGGCTTATTTGTAAAATATCATTTTAATAGGTAAAATACATTTCCCACAATAAAAAAGCAATTTAAAAACAATCGATTTTTTTTCAGATTTCCATTTTAAGTTGAGCATATATTTCTGGTATCATTCATGTACCCAAAATTTTACAATTGTTGAAAGAATGTAAAATGTGTAATATGGCATGGTAATCAGAGATTCAAAAACATTTTTTTTTAAAAAAAGTATTTTTTATAAATTTTTCCAGATTTATAAATATTTGCTACAGATGCAGTACAATCCAGGATTCCAAACTCTGAATTCTTTTGGCGATGAAGAAATGCTGCCAAGATGACGTATTGTGACGTGAACGATGAAATACATACTAGGGTTTCTAAAATAGAATTTCCTGCATAATTTTCATAGGTCTCTCTATATATGACGTAACAAAAACCAAGTTGCTAGATGTATAAGAAATCCGCCAAAAAGTCACCAAACTCAGAATTTAGCATACTGGATTATACAAGGGTTACTCTGAAAGTTTTGAGATACTCGCAGACGACGAGAAATTACAAAATAAAAATAACGGTTTAATTTTAAAATACAAAGCATTTTAACACAGAAGACGATTTTTACTGACTTATTTCAACTTGTTTAGCGTAGAATAAATTTTAAACAGAAGAGAAAATGGAGTTGACGCGAGAACATTTTCGCGTTATGATTTTCAACGATTTTAAAGCAGGATTAAATCAAGAAGAATGCATTAAACAGTTGCAATTAGCATTTCGTGATGAATCTCCAACTCGTGCTACTGTATTCAGATAGTTTAGAGAATTCAGAAGAGGTCGCAATTTTCTTCAGGATGAAGAACACACTGGAAGGCCGCCTTCGGCAATAATCCCGGATAATGTGTCTGCCATACGAAAAATGTTAATGGATGATAATCGCTGTACCTATCAAATGATACAGAAGGAACTTAACATTGGATCCGCAGCCATACACAAAATCATTCATGAAGAATTACATATGAAAAAAGTAGTTTGCCGTTGGGTTCCCCATAATCTAACTGAGCACCAAAAAGAGGAGCGTTTCAGAATGAGTAAAGAAACTCTTAAATTGCTAAATGATAGTGGTCACCGCATCATTTCTAAAATTGTAACAGGTGATGAAACGTACATACCGTTTTTTGACGTTTCAACATCAAGAACGCAAAGGATGTGTCTTTGAAGATGATCCCACGCCGACAATAGTGAAAAAACAACGCGCACTGAAAAAAGTGATGCATGCCGTTTTCTTCAGAAGTACGGGATTGGTCAAAGCCATCAAGTTGGAAGGACAGAAGACAGTACCAGCAAACTGGTACACCACTAAATGTCTTCCAGAAATTCTACAAGAACTGAATGTTAGTGGTGTAATGCTTCCCAATGACAAGGCATCTTCACATACAGCCGGATTAACAGTTGAGTTTTTTAAACAAAAACAAATTAAAGTGATCGAACATCCGTCGTATTCACCTGATTTTGCTATGCGCGACTTTTGGTTATTTTTTAATCTAAAAAGAATTTACGTGGAAGTCGTTTTCATTCAGAAGAAGAGATTGATGTGGATATAAATGCTTTTTTTCATCTATTCCAAGAAATGAATGGCTTGAGGCATTTCATCTGTGGAAAAGTCGTCTAGAAAAGTGCATTGATGCTGGAATAGACTACTTTGAACACACCTAAAATTTTGTAAGTATAACTTTAATAACCTAGTTGTATCTCAAAAATTTCAGAGTGACCCTCGTTTTGCATCTGTGCCAAATATTATACCAAAAGAGGTTCATGAGTATCATGCCAATCTCTTCATGTAAATACCATGTTAATCACGAGATTCACATGCGTTATTTCCGTTGTTTCAGATGTCTGTAAAGTTTTTGAAGCCCATTTAAAGTGTTGATCCCAATCAAATTAGCCGTGGTATAGGAAAGGAAAGCATTGAAGAAAAAAAAAACATTAATAATTAAGTGCATTCAACGCTAGACCAATAATTTTATAAGAAACGATTTTCTTTAGTAGTATGCAAATCAAGTTCATCTGTAGAACTAACTGTTTGGAGATAAATAAGAATTTTATATTTATTATGGATGATTAGCTCATTCCAGACATTTTTCTGGAGAAATAAATGAATTATAAATTGCTTTACAAATAAATTGATTAGTTATGAAATCAATTTTTTTAAACATTTTGCAGAGTAAAGCATGGTTTTAACTATTATTCGTTTCATTTTTCAAACATTTCAAATTGAAAATATGAATTTGGAATTCCTTTGCTTGTGAACGTGCATGAAAATGTATGAAAGTTTGTCTTTTTTGCTTATAAACTTTAACGCATATTGTGGATTCAAAAATACTGCTTTAGGAGAACAAATTTCAAACCTTTTTCATGGCATCAATACTTACAGAAAATATGATGTCTACTTTTGCACAAATTATATTCATAGAATGCAATTAAGATGACTTGATTCATTTTGTGTTACAACTATATATTTATAGTCTAAAAAGTAACAAGTTAGAAACAGAAACTAAAAATTTTAATTTCAAATATCAAAATGATACTACGAATTTAATAAGAAATAATATAATTAATTTAGAAAATAAGAAATAATATTATTAATAATATAATTAATTTATAAATTAAGAAACAATATAATTCCCCAAAAGACATGTATTTATAATGCATGCAGTTGTCTTACCGCATATCTAGGAAATTATCTAAGGTTAAAAAATTGAATCTTCCTTTCAACTTCTCTACTGAAGTATTGCCCAAGACATCAAAAAGCAGTATTGAAAAAAAAAATGAATTTTTCTAGCCACGATGTTTAATAAAACGATTTAAAGAAAGCTGCATATTTTTCCAACAGTATATTAATATAATGCTTTGCAAATTGCTGTTGTTGAAATCAATTGAAAAATTGCGTACGACATAGGGGGATTTAAGTAATATATGGAAGTGATTAAGAATGGGGGAGTGACTATGAACGCAAAGGGAGCTGTAGTCATGGAAAACTGCTTAACTGACTTTCAAAAGTTAAAGATCAAAAGATTTTAAAGGCTCATAAGAAATGATGTTAACAATAAAGTTTATAGCTTATATGAATAATAAGAATGAATTTATATAAATTTATTCAACATATCTAGATACCGCTTTTTTGATTAAAAAAAAGAACAGGTACATAAAAATGAGAAAAAAATGAAATTATTAGGTTTTTGAGATTACGCGTGTAAATTTTGATTATTTTAAATTTTTGTAAGAAGATTTCTTGACAATAGTCGGTAGATTCTCGTCATGTCTGAGAAGAGCCGTTTACTGATTCATTAAGGTGGTGTTCAAATGAACGGATGGATAGTTGGAAATGGAGATATCACCCGCTGATGCTGATGAGTAGCTTAATACGTCACACCGGAATCCAAAGTCTCTGGAATCGTGAGCTCTGGTGGTTCAGTTGCTTCACGCCACTTCCAGTTAAAATGAAAAATTAAGCATCATTTGTTGCAGGCAGTTGTTGGGAAGGTGACCAAATACCTTTCCTCAATGGGTTGTTGGAGATTCGTGGTTTGGAGACGTGTCCACGTTAATATGTGACATCCAAAGTTCTTTCGCTGATGTAGCGTGAATGGGAGGGAAGAGGAGGATACTAGCTCAGGTGTGAGCTCATAGCTTAATCGTGGTTCAAAATTTCGAGGTATTTCATGATTGGTCAAGTCTGTTAACCTAAAGGTACAATCCCCGGCTCGCCTGCATCTCAATGTATGTATGTCTCTGGAATCCATACCAAACAAAAGCTTCAGACGCTAGACAACATGTTACATGTCAAACATTAGCTACAACACTTGCAAAAGCCTATTTGATTGTTCTTTCGGTTCAAAGTAGAAGAACATTTCTGTGGCGCTGTGTCAAACGACTCTATAGTATTAAAGAAATGAATATCAGCTTGTAAAGTTCGAAGGTGTCTTCACTATGCAATGTGACTAGTTATGTTCACCCCCTCACCGGAGGACAGAGAAGGGCCTGCTTATCTTGGCCAAGAAAACATGTTTTCAGGACCAACAGCGATGATCTTCTGTACGTTTTAAAGAGGAAATGAGATTTACATGGGAGAACAATTCAGGATGTGTAATGATCTGGAAGGAACAAAGCAGCAGGCATAATCATTGTTGAAAGACAAAGTATCTGGTATGGTCAAATAATGGTTTGAGAAGAGATTTTACTTGGTGGTCACACTGACGTGTATGTATTCCAGAGAAAAACGATTGAGATAAAATATCGGGATGAAATCCTTGATGCATATCTCCACGCATATGCCGGTGAAATTGGCAATGATTTCATTATGATGGGTGATAGTGTACCAGCTCAAGAGCTGTAATTGTGGAGGAATATCTTTAGAGTTCTGATTTGGAGAAAATAGAATAACCAGCTCAATTTCCAGACCTGGATCCCATAGAGTATCTGTAGGACTATATTGGTACATAAGTTGCTGCTTTAAGTTTTCCTCCAATGTCTGTAGGAGAGAGGGAAAACCGGTAAATCCGTGTCTGATCTTCGGTCCCCATTTTTGTTACTGACAACTTAATTAACAGCAAGGAAATTCATTATTGCCAATGCATTCAAGATAGGGGTGAGCATATCAATTATTAAAACACTTTTGCGTTATATTTATACATCATTTTACCACATAAAATTGTTTTCCTTTTTTCAGAATTGACATTTTCAGCGAAATTGCTTTTTTTTTTGTTGTAAATCATTTATGCGTTTTCTTATGCAAACTTGTATGTCGTAATCTATACACACTTATTTTGTGCACACATTACTCAAGTTTGGTTTTTCGACTTTCATTTATTTGCAAATCTGGCTAAAAAAAAATCTATTGTTTCTTAACTTTAGGAGTCGAGTGTAGTACGAATCTCGATTTAAACAAAAATCCGAAGTGCTATTCAATAAATGAGGCTTGAGACATGAAATAGATCAGGGTCGCAATACCTCGCAAATGAAATGTTACCTTTTTGGGGGGAGTTGGTAAGTCATGTATTGGTGATGATTTTCTGCTTAAAGTCTCTGCTTATAAATTACGGACACTGCCTAAAAAATTATAGTTACTTTCATCGTATTAGTAGAGGCCATTTCTTCACTAAGTAGCAACAATATTGAAATTAGATCCTTTAGAATATACTAATAATAATACGAAAGTTGTTTTATTAATCATCAAAAAGATATTACTCCTATCATGTTGTTGTTGCTTATCTCTCTTTGCTTAGATAAATCAAACCAAGTCCAAGAGACCATGTCGCACAATTAGATCAAAAACAACATCCCCCTCATTCCACAATTGCCTCCTGACAAAGAAACTAATACAGTCTAAAATCTGAAATAGAGAAGCGATGGTAAAACAGCGGCAAAGTAAGGCTTCTCATTTCCATTGAACATGAGACTCTTTATATGATAAGACCTATGTCTATCCAAAGTAGTCTGCACAGGTATTGGGCAGGAGCACTGCAAGGACAATCCAGGGAACTCAGCAGCATACCACGCTTGATGAGGAAGAATATTCTAAGTGATGTTTGTATTGCCTAAAAACAAGGAGTGGACCCCAGAAATATTCAGTTCTGTGGAAGAGGCATCAGGGAGTTAACTATCTTAACCATCAAAACAATTATTTAGGATTAATGAGAGAATTTCTTAAATTATAAAAGACACAATAAATAAAAGCATTAGATGAATATTCGACAAAATCTGATTCAGAAATTGTTGTTTCCCCGTGTAATTTGAGGAAAGATTTGAAAACAATAAAGAATTTAAGATAAATTACAGGGAGAAAATATATTTTTTAAAACACACTTAAAAACATGAAACTCAAAAGTGCTATATTTTTAAACTAAAAATAAAATTTTAGAAGCATGCATAGTTTAATGTACAATATTTTCTGCATCAATATTTTATGTCTAACACTGTTTTTTAACTTTTTAAAATTTTATTTCAAATCATTGTAATAAACTATTGATATTTGCCCGCTTATATTTGTCTCACCGGTGGTCAGCTATCGCGCAAGCCTACAATTCAAGAAATTAATTCCCACTTTGAGAGTGAATACTCATATTTGTAGTTAATTCTAACTCCAATTAATCCTCAGCCATCATTATTAAATGAAACTGATGTACGAAAAAAAAAGGAGTAATAATCAAATAGGCAAACATGTTTATTTTGCAAAGGTTTATTTTTAAATTTTAATTAGTAGCTGTTAATTTGTTAAACAATCAAACAGTTATATGAAAAGCGTTTTTTAGTTGAGATATCTAACTCAAGCTCTATAATTTGGAAAAATGTTCACTCATATTCTTTTCAATTTTTAACCATATAGCATTCGACTACTTTCTAAGATTCAAAATTTTTTATTTTAGTTTATTTTTTTGTATTTATATGTTACAAAATCCTTTTTTTATTTCTTCATGAATATGCAGATTTAACATTTTTATAAAGGAGAAATAATATGAAAGACAACTAATTTGCAGAGCTTGTGGGAAAATATCCAATACAAAATACCACACTTTAATGAACTTCTTTAAAGTAATATATTTAATTTCGAGAAGTTGGGAAAAAGTTTTTACATGGTACTGAGATTTTGAAAACAAGTAACAATGGATATTTCTGCTAGCAAAATTGATTGGTATATAAGGTAAATATTGCAAACAAAACAGGAAAAATACAAAATTATAAAAATGGTGATTCCGCCTTTGGCAAGGTTGTCGTGTTGAAAAGAATAACAAGTGATCACTACGTAGAAAAATTCATTTATAAGGTAATTTTTATCTTGAGGAGTCCTTTCAATTATTCAGATAAAAGCCCTCAGGATAATAAACAGCTTATCGAAGAATTTTTAACAATTAAAATTCATTGAAAGAACAAAAATGGTTTCTTGCTTGGAATTTGAAATTAAAAACAAAAAATGTAAAGGAAAGGAATCCAAATTAACGTAATTTAGGAAACGTCTTTCACAACTTGCTTAATATGCATTCTAAAATATTCACTTTTATGATGAATATTTATAGAAAAATATAAGAATTTTTCATCATGATTGAAATTCCCTTAAATAGGTATCATAAAATGCAATTAATTGAGATATTTATCTTTCACTTGCCTTTACATTATTATGTTAAAAATAAAGCCACAACTTTAAACACAAAAATGTGTTAAAAGTTTGTTCCATTTCTCATGAAATAGTAAATGAAATGAAAACACACTATGTAGTTTTATTAACAAAACAATGAAAAATATAAAATGATGAAAAACCTATTGTAGCTCATTAATTTGAATGCAGTTGATCTATTCTAGGTTACAGCTAACAAAAATTAAATAACGTGATTTCATACAATAATTTAGATCCCATGGTATGACTATTTAAAATTCATTGGACCAACACGAACATTAGAGAGAATTTTGTCTTAATCTTGAAGTATAACTGATAATTTTTTAAAAAGATTAGTCATTGTATAAAGTGATTATTTTTATTCCAATATTGCTTTACTAGATTGAAAATTATTTAAAGTAAATTAGGCCTAAGCTACCTCATATGTTTAGAATCTAAATAGTATAGAACTTTGTGGGTCGATAGAAAACATCATTAATCAACGTTCTTAACTTAACATAAATTTATAAAACATATGTAAGATTCTTATAAAACATGAATGAAAAAAGTAACTGAACCGCTATGACACTTAGCTGACGGCTTTATAATTTAGAGTTATCAATAATTCATATTAAGAAAGATAAGATAAATTTTAACATCCGTGAATGTGATATTTGAAATATTTCTTATTTTTAAGTAAGTAATTCTTTTGGATTAATCAAAAAGAATGCAAGATAAACATTGATGCATTCTTGGCTATCAAACTACTGGTTCTGGTAAAACTAAGGAATTGCTGGGTTTTGAGCGTGTGACCTTGAAGCAAGTAATTCTGGAGGACCTTCATCAATTTTTTTAAAAGATAATTATTCATTTGTTATTAGGACAGCACTTCCTTTTGCAATGAATGCATACAATATCTTGTAGTACAAGCCTTCTTTGTCCACAAAATTGTGAAGATAAGAAATTTCGAGACGAATTGATGAAAAGAGAACTCAAGGGACAATGCAAGGGCCAATGCATTCTAATGTTCGAAAGAGAATCAATTTCCTTATCAATGAGAATTTGGATATCTGTAGTGCAAAATATCGTTTTCAATGATAAAACTTTGCTTTCTATGATGTCAAATAATGTAATTCTTCAGCACGAAAAATCACTGCACATTCGCAATTTCTGATTATTGTGAGAAAAGAAGCAAAAATCCTACTTTAAGCATGATAAAGTTGTATCTTTGCCCTCGCATGGTACATTTGGTATCTTGGTCCTAAAGGGAAAATTAACGACTGATTGATATATTTAAGAAATTTTTGCAGTTAAAAATATAGCCTTTCTGGTAAAACTGTCAGGTGGGAATTTAAAGTGGATTAATTCTCATCCAAATACTAAGACAGTTTATGAAGACTTTTTCTCTTTCTAAAGATTTCTTTCTGGTTTTCTAATTAAATTTTTAACTAAATTAATACAGATGGGACTAATTGGAACTAATTACCAATTACTCTGATAACATGAAGAAAGTTAAATATCAAACAAAATAGGCTGATTTGTCTTTGCATGTTTCAATGCCAAAAATAAAGTATTCTTATATCTGTGAACAACAGAATTAGCTCAGTAAATTTATAATAAATTCATGTTAATATAATTTTCGCTTTAAATGATCTCACCTATTTGGTGTTAAAACTATTAAGAATATTATATAAAATTTACGCGAGTTCGATTTTATTCCATTTCAATGTTCGTTGTTGGGGGGTGTTCTATAAATATTCTCGTTCCTTACTTAAATGAAAATAAGAATAATTAACCACATATTCTCACACAATGAATATTTTTACAGAAAATATGCACAATTTATTTTAAATAAAAATTATTTATCGAAAAGTTCTTAAAGTCTTTCAAGAATAATCATTTTTTTCTAGATGTTATAGAAATGATTTAATTGGCACCGTTTTATAAAATCCACAAGCTATTCTTTACAGAATAATGCATTAATAATGAAAATATCTTGTGTCATTTAGTAAGCAATTATGATCTCTTCCAGAAGCCATCAATAATTTTCTTAACACTCTTGTCAAAATAGAAACTAAATGTATCAATTGTATTCTTATGAGCTAAATTTCCATTGTACAAATCAGTCATGTATAGCACATGGGATAAATTAAATTTCATTTGTTTCCATTAAAAATTAAATGAAAATAATAGCAAGATAATAAAATATTTGTGATTATCGATCACAGGAAAATACATTACAGTAGGTCATTTAATGGAACTCCGAAGTGCTTATGGTACTGTGCACAGAAAATCTAAATTGCCTCAATACCTCGAAAACGGTTCTTGGATTTCCCCAAAAACACATGTCTGGAGGGGAATCATTAACTCTGAAGTTGGGAAAAGAACCGCTGTTAGGGGTAAAAAAGGTAGCAATTTTCGAGGGAACAAATGGACTTGTGTTACTTCTTGTACATAATGAATGAAATTCGTTTCTTATAGATTATTAAATGTACATTTCTATTTTTTTTATTTAAATGCATACTTTTAGAGAAATTAACAACACGCATATTTTGTCATGAGTTTCTGAACTCATGTCATAAATTATTCAACTTTTCATTACAGATATTTTTATTCCAGAGCATGTGGCGTAAGTTTTTTTCTCCATTTCTAATATCTCAGTATATATTTTCTTCCACGATATAAATTAATGTATCAATCCGAAAACAATTCAAATAATTTTTTTAAAGTAAATAAATAAATATAAAGCACAGACTCGAGGTTCAAACCTCGGGCTGGGCAAGGTCGACTAAATCTTTCATCCCTTCAATGAATCAGTAAACTGAGTACCAATCATGCTTGGAACTAAACGCAAGAGATCTCACATTAAGCTGAACATCTAATCGGGACATATGCTTCGCACCTCAGGGCCTCTTGGTCAAGCATACAGAGATGGGCACTATAGGCCTTAGGCCACATGGGCTGTCGTGCCACAGAGTTTAGTTTAGTTTAAATAAATATAAATACGTTTTGCGTGTGAATATTTCTCCAATCTAATGAGATGGTGCTCATAAAAATCGATTTTTGAATTGAACCAAAGAAAAAAAGTACTGCAAATTTTAATTAAGCAAAAACTGCATAAAACACTGCATCTTTATATATAAGTGAAATTGAACATACATTTTCTTTCCAAGTTTCCCTAAAAGCAGATGTTAGAGCTTATGACTTGATCCCAGGATATTAGTCGTCTTCATATTTCATCAGAGTCGTCCACTCAGAACAAAATCCAAAGTATCACAATTCAGGAGGGAATAGCATTGAAAAATGCATTCATTTCTTTTCAGTTACGATCTCTTGTAACACTTTTCAAACTCAGACAGAAGCTATAAATTTAACCGTTTCAATTCCACGGGGATGGCGATTTCGAATCTTTTGAACTAAACAGGGGCTCAGCAGATCCATTCAACACATTTTGGTGTGGCTTAATATTATGTGCACCAGGGGAATAGTACAGGGATATTTGATGACGTACAGGATTTGCATATTTCTAACGATGCTCGTCTTCTGAGAATATCCTTTCTTCCGCAATGTTGCTTGGGACACCGCGAGGAATTGTTGGCGCATTTTAATGATATGGTAATGTATGTTTCTCCCAGATCGCTATTCGAATGAAAAATGTTCTTTTCATGAACATTTGTATGTTTTAAGAAGGAAAGTAATATATAAATAGGCAGATGTTCCCTTATTTCGTGTATGTCTGTATTTAGTCGACAGAAACGCATGATTATAATAGTGATCAATGACTTCATTATTAATTTAAATATATCAGTGTCGTTATTTTATATAATTTCAAAGATAAATATTTCAAACACAATATTTTCAATAGTATGACTCAAAGCAGATTTGCTTTTGCAATTACGATATTTGAACAAAATTAGCTTCAAATTAAATATGTATTAATTTAAAAATTATTGTTTAGTAAATTTTAAACTAGATTTCGTATGGAATCGCTAAATTTAATTCTAATAGAATTCATCAAATGCATTAATTTTTTTTTCAAATTAACTTAAAGACTGAAACAGCGCTTTTAAAACAGGGATGTTGAATTTTAAAATGTTATGTTTGGTAGTTGAGCATTGATACATTTGCTTTCAAAACAAGTTTAAAGGAAAATTATTTCTTAAGAGTTTGCTATATTATTTCATAAGTGAACTTTGTTTGTTTTAAAAAATTAACAAATGAATCATAAATATATTAAATAAATTCAGAAACATTCCTCTTTAGAAAAAGAGTTTTTATAACTACATAGTTATTCCAGTGTTTTATTTAGAAAAAAATTACTTAATTGCTTGTTGACATTTTAATTTTTGCAAAATATTCAATTCTGAGTATTTTGGGACAAACTATTTTTAAAAATTTGACTCTCAAAACTTTAAATTCTTTAAAAATATTTAAAAAGTGATAAAATAATTTCTGTAATTAGTAAATATTTTAAAATTACAATTGAGACGCGCTATGAATCAATATTTGAGCTGAAAATAGGGCAAATAACCAAAAAAATTTATTTGAAAATATAATATCGTTTAAAGATATAATGATGAAATTAAAGAAATTTTCCATTTTCTATTGTATAATTTCTTTTGATTCTTAAAATGTACAATTAATTGCTTTCCTGCAAATAGTTTGTTTCTTTCTTTTTCCTTTTTTTTATTTTATTTATTCTTTTTTTCCAAATCGAGAATATCCCTGACAGGAAGTAAAGAAGAAAATTTCGATTGGCGATCAATGAAATTAAAAATGTGGCAGGTATCTTAGATTTATCTCATAATGTTTCTGTTTCAAAGTTCTTTTTTCAAAAAGGTTTTCAGGTAGAAACCAAATTATTAAAAATAATTCCTCGAAAACAATACTTTTTGAAGAAAGTTATAGAAGCTGTATTGTTAGATTGATTTTAACTTTCAATGATATAGTAAGCATATTTTTAATAATTTTTTGTTTATAAGTCAGAAAATTTAAGTTTTGATCACATTATAAAATGCACTTTCACATTCCATGAAGAGTACATTAATCAAGAAATGTGATACAGTCATCTAGCGTTTTGGTACGTAACTTCATTAGTTTTTGAATTTCGGTAGTTAAATTATTTAGTTCATCCTTCAGGAAATTTATTGAGTTTGGTAAAGATTGCTTTCATAATAGTCTTTAGTTAAAATTTTGGAATTATTTAGGAGTATCTCGGTATTAAAAGATTGCATTAATTTCTATTTATTTGCAATTCATCAAGAGAGAATCTTTACTTAAAACATCTCTCGAAATCAATTCTATGAATTAAATGAAGGATTAGAGATTTAATTTCAATCTATTAGCAATTCATCGAAAAAGAATCATTATTTGAGCTATCTCTCGATGATTATTCTATGAATTAAATGAAGGATTAGAGAACATCTCTCTAAAGTCGAAAAACATGTAATGTATTCAACATTCAATTTTTAGTGTAACATGCCTCTGATTTCATATTATACAAAGCAAAATAAGTAAATATAAAATCTCGCAAATTAATTTGTCCTTTCTGTGTAGATATGAAGCTAGTTTTTATTATATCTTGACTAAAATATCAGGCTAAAGCATTAGAAATAATAATTATATTAGTTCTTATTTAAAAGAATTTAAATTTAGTGTTTCTCTCTCAAAAAACAATGAAATATTTTTTAAAAGAATAGTTTTCTGATCATTTTTGCTGAATGACAAATAAAATAAATATCAATCCTGATTACATTATTTAGAAGATCTCGTTCTGAAATACAGAACATGTAAAAACAATCCATCTAGGAGTAATGATAAACTCATGCAAATTGATACGCATGTTGCTATTGAAGAGAAATCCATATTCAATTTTGGAACTCACATAAAATATTAAAGAAGAGAAAACTGCAAGTTCAAATCATAAATTCTTTGTTAATTTTGCTCCTTGCACTCAGATAAAAATCTGCTGACATCGCAGAAAAATGCACCAAACCTTATTGGCATTTATCTGAATTTGAAACAGAACGTGTTATTGAGCTGAAAGAAAGTGTTTGATGTAATCGCTGTATTGTTTTTCATTTGGGAGAGTGAGACCACTCTTAAGCTAGGTTAACTGTGATGAATTACGACATCCAGAAAGACGCAATACGTTTATGGTGAAGATAGAAGGGAGCGAGGATAGCGGTTTTTACAATCCTCAATTTAATTTTAACGTCGATCCGATGCTCTACTGGTACTTCAGGGATCAAAAGGACCATTAATAGGAAACCTAAAGAACCGAGTTGGCAGCCGAATAGTTAGCGCTCTTGCCTTAGGTTCAACAGTTCGTGGGTTCGAATCCCACCTTGGGCATGGATGTTTGTAGTGGTTCGGAATCCACTTTAAACCGTAGGTCCCGGTCTATTTAGCCCTCGTGTGCAAAAAATGACCGTTGAGCGACAAACAAACCTAACAAACCTAACCTAAACCTAAAGAAAAGGGGTTAAGATTCGGCAGTCTTTGCTTCTACTACCTTTGAGCAGACTCATCGACGATTCCGCTCAGAACAGTGTCAGGCATGACTGAACTGCACTGTCACTTATTGTAGTAAAATAATCTTCAGTGATCCTTTGACTGAATCCCCGATGACGAGTGAAAACGTATCTAGAGATAAATCACATAGAATTGTTTAAATGTTAACCTAACTAGTGCCACACCATCTGTTAACCAGAAATGATAGTCTGGGGAGCCATTTCATTCCATATTATGAATCGTTTGGTAATCATTGGTTCCAAACTTATGATATAGTACTACGTTACTGAAAATGTGCAACTTGTTTGGTTACAACTCATTCCCACTGAGATTGATCGAAATTTCAACAAATTCCGACTGAATTTCAGAAAGATAATGCCCGACTTCACAGAACGATTTTCCACTGAATGTATTTGTGCTTTCTCAAATCTACCTTTTTCAAGATAGTTGGATTATTTCTCGATAGAGAAAGTCTGGAATATTATAGGTAAGGCTCACTGACTAGCTTGAGAATTAGGTAATCTAATTCGTCAGTTGAACAGAATTTTGACCGATGTCCCACAAGAGAATCCCTGAAGCCCCTATGCATCTATGCCAAAGCGAATAGATGCCTCCATGAGTCCCAAAGATAGACAATGTGTTATTGAACCGTCCATTTTGTAAAACTGCTTTTCTTGAATAAATCAATAAATCGTCCAATTTTTATGAAATTATTAACACGTTTTCTTCTCATGTACATTTTATATATATATATATATATATATATATATATATATATATATATATATATATATATATATATATATATATATATATATATATATATATATATATATATATATATATATATATATATATATATATATATATATAAATATACATATATATATATATATATATATATATATATATATATATATATATATATATATATATATATATATATATATATATATATATATATATATATATATATATATATATATATATATGTATATATATATGTATATATATATATATATGTATAATATATATATATATTATGTATACATACACACACACACACACACACATATATATATATATATATATATATATATATATATATGATGACTTCTTCTGGTGCGTTATTCTAGTTTTTTTCTTACAATAGGTACATTTGGATAGATAGATAGATTATACATATATATGAATTCCTTTACTGATATTTCACTGGAATATTTTTTCAAATATTTAAATTAATTTATATTTTTTGCTAAAAATTGCAGTAAAAATTGGCTTTTTTTTCAACAAGTCATTTTAACTGCTCATAGGTTTATAAATGTTTCTTATATTTTAAAATGATGAGAAAGTCAGATTTATATATATTCAAGTAATATTTAAGTACATCATAAATATTTTATGCAGAAGCAAGTAAAATATAGTTAACTGGAAAAGTTGTCTTGGTAAAAGCACATAAATCACGTGTTTTTATAATAGACGATAAAAAAAAAGTAAAATATTTGTCATGAATTAAATGTATATTCATATCTGTGTGGTTTCAAATATTTTGTGAATTTTTTTGGAATTTGTATTATTTCCAGTTTTAAAAAACAGATGTTTGGATGACATTATTGTTAATTTCTTTTAGAATAATTACCATATATATATGACTCTTTTGTATATGCTGCACAATAGAATCAATTACAAAACGAAGAAAAATTTATTTTATAATATAGTATAATAACTTATATATTCCTTTTTTCAGTACGTACTAGAAAAATAAACTTACAATAAATTACCGCATTGTTAATAGAATTTTCATTAAAATTACCTTTCTATTTTTGAATTTCAAGAATTATCATTAAGTTTAATGTAACTAATATCAATTTTAATAAGGACCCCCAACTATAGGGTCTCAATTCCTTTATGTTTAAAGTAAAGAACAGATATTCTAAGAATAAATAAGAGACTGCTGCATACTATGTTGTTCTCCTCCCCGTAAACGCAGAGATTTTCAGAATCTTGTAAAATTTATATCTTTTCATGATTATTGGAACGTGAAGTATTATTGTTCTCATGTCCTTTTTATTGATTTCCTTATTAAATATGCTTCCAAATAATTTTAAATCCCAATAATAAAATATAAATTCATGACTGATGTTTTTTTTTCTTTTTTTATTTTAGAATATAATTTTATAAGTATTTCTTTATGCTTTTAAAATGCATAAGTAAAATTGAATATTGATATAAACT